>JAVANC010000003.1:35013007-36213007 GCA_033319125.1 Parnassius glacialis | reverse complement strand
TATATTAAGTTATTATTAGTAATAACTCTACTATCAGTAATAATAAAAATAAAAGTGATATGGCTGAGAATAAGCCTCTTACAAAGAATTTCCTACAATAATACATTATCTCAATCATAGTACCATGTTACAATTCCGTTTAATGTTATGCCAACACTATTAAAATGTCACTGTTTTTTTACTGGCTTTACGGCTCTGGGTTCTAACCCTTCTGAGAATGTCACTATGATACAAAGGCTTGGAGCCATGCCAGAAATATACATTTTTATAGTATGCAAATATAAATAGAGATACAATAATCTAAAAACTCTCAATGATGTATTAAGCTAACATCAAAAAACCACAGGAAGCATGACTTTTTCCAAGTGACATAGGACATAACCTAAAAAGGTTCAAATGTAAATATCTTTTTTTGACGCCTTCTTAGTACAAAATTCTTCGACAGAGTTATTATGGGACCGACGCTTGACATTTTAAGATATTTTTGGTATATAGACGCTACCATTTCTTCTCAACTAATTTCATGTATGAAAGTCTGCCATTGTTCTTTCTTATGGATGTATACCTGATGGCTACTGCAGAACATGGTCGCTTACAGCCAACTTCAAACAAATTATTTGTTATTTGGCGACAGAAGTAGGTAAGAGAATGACACATGTACAGACGGACTCCTAAGAAGAAAAGGAATTCATCGTTTCATATAATATATGCAGGTTACCAAGATTTATGCAAATAACCATGTTTTATGCAAATAAACATTATTATTATTATTAGTAAGATTTTTTAAATTGAAATAAATATATTAAAATCGAAATTATATTCTTTATGTGTAGCAGCAATTATATGAAGTAAACTTATTTACACAGCGACGATAATCTATTATACGTGAGGGTAATATGGTCATCCTTAATAATATGGACTCAAAAACTACAGCCTTGTTTGCATAGATGACTCAGTGAAACTATAGATCTCCATCAGTCAATGAAATAATAAAGGGTAAAATGGCGCTGCTTTATCGACGCCATTTTGACAGTAGATATTATAGTAAAACATTATAGTCGAACATTTAACATTTTAGTATTGTGTAGTGTATTTAGTTTTTCTTCTTGTACTATTATTTATTCTGTGGTTTTTCTAAGTTGATTTTTCGAAGTGTTACTAATTATTGCTGAAGCTTGTTTGCTATTTTTTATTAATGTATTAGTTATAGTATAAGACTGGGTTTTTTTATCTGCCCTCCTCTTAGTTTTGGTTTTATATGGCCACAAAGCTTTAGGTGACAATATTACCCTCACGTACCTTAATAAGTAGGTCTCATTTGCTGCCTAGGAATCTAGGTAGGTACCACCCGCTAACTTATTTATGTCACCTAGCAGAACTGAACCATAGGTGTGCTGTGTTCTCATTTGAAACGTATGTAGAGCCAGTGTGCTGATAGGCTGTGAACATGAAGCATTTTATCTTAGTCCATACAGACAGTAAAAAAATCATATCAAAAGAATATATCAAAATATTACTATAAAGTTGAGTGTAGTTAAATGCTTCGCCAAAAGTTTTTTTCTTCTTCTTCTTCTTCATCAGTCACTGCTGGACATTGATCTTCTCCATAATATTGAGGATTTACAGTAGGTAATCGTCACGATTGGCGGGCGGATTGTCGTGAGAACCAGATTTGACCTTTGATGATGCTCCCTTACGCTGGTTGAAGTATTTTACATCTGGTGTAAGTGTATAGTGGCGGTTTAAGAATATCCACTAGGTACCCCATATCATCCCGTGGGTGTTGTTAGAGGCCACAGAGGGAAACAAATCAGGAGATGGGCAGCAGTTTCTTCCTAATGACGATTAAAATTAAAAAAAAACTGCGGCTGCCAACCCGCTTGCTAGGCGTGGCAACTATGGCAAATGTCTCCCCTGTGAGTGTGTTCAGCGGTGGACTTTAATAGGATGTAACGGTAATAGTAAGGAGGTACCGCTATTTATCGAAAGCCATACGATCATTATGATCTCTTTTTTTCATAGGCCTGCTCCATAGATTGCATAATATAGGGGATATATGCCATAGAAGCCACGATTGGCAGGCGGGTTGACAACATTTCCAACACAGTCTACCAGACAACAGTTTCTATTTTTTTAATTGTTATTAGGAAGACGCTGCTGTCCATATTCTGTTTTTTTCCCTCTGTCGTCTCTTACGACACCCACGGGACGATATGTGTTAGTGGATATTCTTACACTAGCATTACACGGTACATCTACACCTGCCTTTCGCATACACGCTTCTCACGATACCCATGTATATCCCCTGCATAAGCGACAGCGCGCTGCAACCATAATATATCTGCAGCGTGAGTCAACTACGTAGAAAAAATAAATAATAATAACTTTTTAAACCATCTATCTGTTCTTACTACATTGCACAAAAACTTACAGAGACACAGACGGCCATCGGCTACCCGGTCAGTGGAAAATGACTCTAAGAATGATGATCTATAAATTACATATTCCTTAAAAATTTTGCAGAGAAACGAACTGTCATCTTTTGGAGTTCCTTCTTATAAAAAAATGATTAAAGTGAGCTTGTTTCTTTGACATAGAATCTAATAAGTATATTAAATAAATAAATAAAATATATGAAATCTATTGTTGTTCCTTACTACACTGTTAGATTTGTATAAAGTTTTTTTTTAATTATTCATCGGCAAACGAGCATACGACCTTACAGTCTACCTGATAGTCTGGATCTGGATTACGCTAACAAATGGCCCAAACATGCAGTAGAAAAAAATTTTTGTAGACAATTCTTTTACAAGAATGCAGTTGACATAGTAGATGCGTCTTAAATCCTTGAGATACTACAATATACTTTAATGCGTAAACATTGACACTGTGAAACTGGAGATCTTTCGCAAAGTTATTTCTGCGATCCACTTATTTCAAATCAGGCGAATATGTAGTTTATTTTTTCTGGAATAAGATGGTTAAAATGATCTATGAGTGTTTTAAATGGTCGCGTCTGGTGTGAGTCATTCGGTCGAAGTTGAAATTGTAAAATTGTCAGTTCCTTTTGAATTGATGCCAATTTGCATTATGATCTTGTTCACACAGTGTAGGATAGCGGCTGCCCCATGACACATCGCCTATTTGACCGAATTTTTGAATTAAAGGTACACTGAATCATTTATTGAATTAGTGGCTCCACAACTTGTTTCTCGGCGGTCGAGGAGTTTGTTTTTTGACCAATTAAAAGTATTTATTTATACGTGGTATAGCCATGCTGCATTTATATAAGTAGTATAGTTGTAGCACGAATGGGTCGGCTCGACCGGGGAAGGACAACGCTCTCACAGAATACCTGCGTAAAATAGCAGTTTAAAACTGCTGTGTTTCGTATGGTGAGTGTAGAGAACCGGAGACCCTTTCTACTGGAAAAGAGGCAGTTCATCTTAGTCCTCACGGATGACAACGCATCTGCATTTTGATCCGCAAACGAAGAAAGATGTAGATGTCTATGGGTCACAGCGACCACTGACCATCAGGTGGACTATGTGCTCGTTTGTCACCCTATCCTATAAAAATATATATATCTATATATCGACCAAATTGACGATATGTTGCAGATGGGCCAAATTAAGAGTACCCTTAACCGACGAGCGTGTACGCATAGGTATATGGATGTGGAGGAGGCGAAAGAGGTGTGTCAGGATCGCGAGGACGAATTCCATAGTCTCTGCGTACTCTGGGTGAGTGGCGTGAGTATTTAAATATTATGTATTTATTTAAAAGTTTAATTTAGATAAACCTTTGAGTTTGGCTTTGATGCTGTGCGTCATTCTAAAAAAGAGATAAGTTCGGTGCACAGGCATGGGTCCTATGTTGGTATGGAAGCCGTAAGCGCGGTTGCTAACCATGTAGTTCGGGTTTGAATCCCGAGTCGGGTCAATATTATATAGGATATTTCTGTCAAGAAGTTCTCAGTAGCAGTCTGAAGCCAGGAAGTTGGCGGTTTTGCATCTCCGTACCTCGGAAACCTCAAAAAACCGTTGGTCCTGCGCCTGATCTTTCTCCGATTCTGCTGCATTGCCGTCCTATCAGACTATAAGAGTGAGGGAATAGAGAGTAGATCTGTATTTGCCACGCAATTGTGCACCTGTCTATCCCGAGACTAGCCACCGTGGCTGAATTTCGGTCTAGACGGATGTTTGTCCTCGTGCAATTTGTGTTCGTAAACTGCCTCCACGATACAGTACTGTAAATCCTAGTGTGGGGGTTACGTTTTTAAAATAAAAAAATAATAAAAAAAGGCTCTAGAGGATTATTTTAATCATAGAGATCGTTTAATTTAAAAATGCACGCGTCTCCTTTGTATTATTGTCAGGTTTTGTGACATTTATTCTATAATATATAATGTAACAATGTCCTCCAGACCGAATTTCGGTCACGGCGGCCAGTTCAAACTGTAGATTAAGCATATGCGCAACTATGTGCCAACGTGTATGCGCAAGCACAGATGCACTCTCTATTCTTTCACTCTCGTAGTCCGATGGTGCGGCAATGAGATCAGGTGCGGTAACAATTGCTTTACGTGCTTTCCAAGGCAAGGGGGTCAAAAACCACCGACCTCTTGACTTGGGTAAACGGTATACGTTATTGTATATTTACGGTATTATAAAATCTACATCTGCGCTCGCTTTCTATTATAACATGATAAAAATGTTAATAAAAATGAGAGGGAGTTGCGTGCAGTTTTAAGTTAGACAACTTCTAATCTATACATGTATATCTCCACAAATAAAATAAAATTGAAGTGTCTGTTTATAATGTTAAAATAACAGCGTTTTACTATATGCATAAGAAAGTATATACGGTATTTATAACAAAAACAAAAAAAAATATCTGTCTGTCTGTCTGTTTGTTCCGGCTAATCTCCGAAAGGGCTGCACCGATTTTGACGGGACTTTCATTGGCAGATAGCTGATGTTATAAGGAGTAACTACTTTTATTTTAGAAAAATAATTAGAGTTGCACGCAAAAAATTAAAACCCATGAAATCCAATCGTAATAAATCACACGCGAGCGAAGTCGCGGGGAACAGCTAGCTTAATAATAAGCTTTAAAATGCGGAAAATTAATTATTTTAATTATTTCATTTGAAAAAAAAAATAATTTCAGATGATACTTATTATGATGGGCATAGTGTTCAATTTTGTCTACGTTTATCTTAATCCTGTCTCAGGAGCTTGTCTGATAGATCATTTACACGCAAATTGAAAAAGTTTACGTAACAGTAGAAGATGATATTACATGTAAACGGAAGTGGAACTATGATCGAATTAACGTAATTTGTCTCCAGACTCAGCTCAGGTTTCGGCGGATAAATGCTTGATAGGTCCTATGTACTGTGACTTGTAACTATCACACTATTTATGAATGAATCGGACGGGCACGTGTAATCTTTTTTTTTATAGAATAAGGGGTGACAAACGAGCACACAGTCCACCTGATGGTAAGTGGTTGCTGCGGCCCATAGACATCTACATCTATCCTCTATTACAAATCAAAACGTAGATGCGTTGTCACCCGTGAGGACTAAGATGGAATGCAAAAAGGGCCTCCGGCCACCTGCACTCACCAAGCGAAACGCAGAGGTAAACCTCTACTTCACGCAGGTTTTCTGTGAGGTCGTGGTAGCACCCCGGTTCGAGCCGGCCCATCCGTGCGACAGCAAAAGCTGCCGCGTGGCTCTACCACTGTTTGATGCGCGGCCATACCGTTCACCAGATTGCGGTAAAACTTCGTCAACTTATTGCTGGCACTTGCGCGAAGGATATAGGAAAAGTAAAAACAACTTACAGTAGGTGGCGCGCGTATCGTACCGTCAAATTTATTTGAAAGTGAGACTATCATTCAATTTCAATGAATGTATTAACATTCCTAATTAAACAACACAACTCTTACAAATTTAAAATGATATTTCCACAATTGTTTCTTCTGCGGCAGCAACACGCCAGGCACCAGCTGGTAAAATATAAGAAAATATAAGAAAGAAAGTAGAAAGTATCACTTTATTAAATATGATATAATACAGTGATTGTTTGATATGATTTTTTATTATATTATATAAATATTTTTCATAGAATAAGGGTGACAAACGAACACATAGTCCACCTGATGCTAAGTGGATACTGTGGTCCATAGACATTTACCCTCAATTAAGAATCAAAATGCAAATGCGTTCGCAACCCTGAGGACTAGGGTGCAATGCCTCGTTTTCAGTAAATAGGGTCTCTGGTTCTCAACACTCACCGGACGAAACACAGCACCATGAAGCTGCTATTTTATGCTGGCCAGGTCAAACGTCATTTTGGATATATTTACGGCTATAATTTTATATTTTGAAGTTGTGAGACGGATGGTTGCGGTTTCGAATCCACGGTAAAAGTTTTAGTACAATTTCGAGCATGGATGTGTGTTATTGTGCAATTTATGTATGTCAACTTCCTTAACGATACAACAGAAAATCTTGGACTAAATCCTGGGGGCTACGTTTAAAATAAATAATACTCGTATCCCGTATCTTGTGTTGCGAAATTTACAAGACAGTTGATTTGAATGCTTGGACCTTGACCTTCAAATCTGTAAGCCCATACATGTGACACAGTTGGGCATAGGCCTCTTCTGGAAGGCTTTTGGAGCACGGGAGTCCCGCTGTTACTCTAATACATGTCAAGTATTTCTAAATTTTTAGATGGCACCTTCAAGTAGTTTTCCTTCAACGTCGGGCAAGTGATAAATCAGTGACGATCCGCACATTAAGTTGCTATGATCGTGTAGTGACAGTACAAGAATATCCACTATCCCATATTGTCCCGTGGTTGCCGTAAGAGGTGCCAGAAGTAAGTCAAAACAGAAGAGCGGCGGCATCTTCCTGAGAATACCTCAAAATAATAAAAACATGCGTGAGTGTCGTGGAACACTCGGTTGAAACGAAGTTCATTTCGTAGTATATTATTATTGAAAAACGAAAAACGAATTATATTATTGATTAACATATACAAATAAATGAATTACCAGCGTCTGTTAAAATGAAATGTCATTTAAAATTTAAAGTAAAATAATATTTCTTTCATGGCAAAATAAGAAAAAGTGCGAGGGAGATGGATATTATTCCATCTCGCTTCCTTATAGCTGCCAAGGCCGTCTACACTACGTCAGATGGTGTCGTGATGGAAAAATCTTACACTTTTCTCGCCTAGCCCACATATAATTAGGTACACGGGTACTGTGTACTCGTTCCCTTATTTTTATAAAAAATAATGCTTATTTTGTTAGCAGTTTTAAACGTGGTAGAGCCATGCTGCAGCTATATTAGTAGTATAGTTGTAGTACGAATGGGTCGCCTCGACCGGGGAAGGACCACGATCTCGCAGAATACCAGCGTAAAATAGCAGCTTAACACTGCTGTGTTTCCTATGGTGAGTATAGAGAACCGGAGAGCCTTTTTACTGGAAAAGAGGCATTTCATCTTAGTCCTCACGGGTGACAACGCATCCGTATTTTGATTCGCAAACGAAAATAGATATAGATGTCTATGGGCCATAGCAACCGCTAACCATCAGGTGGACTGTGTGCTCGTTTGTCACCCTATCCTATAAAAAAAGTAAAGTGAAAGTAGTTTCTAAAAATTATGCTTTTTTTTGTAAAAAAATGACTGCATTTACTTTGAATAAAGAAGTAATAACATTCGAAGATTATTGATTAATCCATTCCATTACGCGATGGTAGAGTGACAGTGAAGATATCGCGGGCACAATAAAATGGTTGGCCGGAATTATGTCAAACGTCAAATTATGTCTGCCTTCCTGTCGTTTGCATTTTGCGTTACAATAGGAACGCCATTAAATAACAGCGGCGGTGTATTACACCGAAACTTACAATTAGAATTTCATACGTGGTAAAGCCATGCTGGAGCCATCTTAATAGTATAGTTGTAGCACGAATGGGTCGGCTCGACCTGGGAAGGACCACGCTCTCACAGAATACCAGCGTAAAATAGCAGCTTAACGCTGGTGTGTTTCGTAAGGTGAGTGTTCTTATTGCTGAAACTTCTGGATCCGGTTGGAAGCGGAATAGAGCCGGTATTATTACTTTATCTCCATCTTTGTTTGAAGTTGTTTGTAGTGGTTCATAACTTTGGGCAGAGATGGCACGATCGAATTTCAAAACCAAGTTCATGCTGCAAAGAGTATTAGCTGAAGGCATATTTGTAAGTGTCGGCCCTCCCATTAGGGGACAACTTAATAAGAAAATGGACTGCAATAGAAATAAAGCGACAGTAGCCTAATAGTTAGGGGTGGGGATTTTGAACTCGTAAGGTCTTGAGTTCTGATCCGCCATTTGACTAGTGTGGTAAACTCTCAGAATACAGAAAGAACCAGAAGCCGCGTTCAACTGTATTTACATGCCGCGCACTGTGTCCAAAAACAAAACGAACGTCCCGCGCCCGTCCCACTTCCCACCCGCGTAATATTGCTAGCTCAGAAAGTATTTATAATATTTACCACTTTTTGGGGTAAACGTTAGAGGTAAATTAATAATGATAAAATTATTATTATCCATTCCATATTGTATTAATATTATATACATAATAATCTCAAGAAATAAAAGTAACTACATTAAATAAAACAAGGTTTGAGAAAGGAACCAAAACATTTAATTTCCTTTTTGATGAGTAAGCTTTTTAAAATATTGTCGTCTAGAATTAGAACTAATCAGGAGAGATTTACATTTAGATAAATAATGAAATCTTATATCTAGATATTTTTCAATCACAGCCCTTATGAGATTGTTTCTGTGGCTTAGACCATTTATATGACTATCCTCAATCGGAAAAATGCTATTTTTTCCAATGAAGTCCTTGTAAATTGAAATGACGATAGCTAAACGTTGAAAGTTTGAACTTATTACGATATCTTCGTTTGAAATTCTCCGGACATGCGCTTCACAAATACAACATATGTCATAAATACTCTGGGAAGGGAAGCAAAGACCACCTCTATTTTTTAAACCGATCAGTTTGTGAAACCATTGGACATCAGATGCTAACATTGCTTCTATACAAAATTGACATTTTATGTGCTTTATTAGATAATGAGCTACACAACCCGATATATAACCTACGATATATTTTGACAAATCTTGTAGCTGAGGCAAATCAGAAGACAATAATTTTGCGATACTGCCCCCATTTTCTTCAATAGGTGATGTTGAATTTTGATTAAATAGCTGATCGTTATCTTCGTATCTTTGCGAGTGTGCTGAGAAGTTAATTGCTTTAGTAGACGATGAACAACTTAATATGCCTATGTTTTCAAGGGGTATACAATTGCCGCTATCGGAGGCTTTAAGTTCTAGATGACATAATATTTTTCGATAAATACCTTTAAATTGTTTTGCATTAGGGTTGTCATTGTGGCCCCCGTGCATTCGTATCATTCCAAAGAGTAGTTCTAAATGGTCCTGGCTGCATTTATATGTTGGTATAAATACAAGCATATTGTTGGTCTCGACTAAACTCTCATATAGTGATTGCAGACTCTCAATACATATTAGAATACCAAGAAAACCAGTTTTGCACGCACATTCTAACACCGGTTTATAACTTTTTATTATAACTTCCACGTGTCTTTCATCTTTCTTAATTTTTCTTTTAGTAGTATTTTTAATTTTTAACCCACGAATATACGTTTTCATTAAATCTAGAAAATTAAATATCATTTCTTTATTGCGCTTGTTCAATGGTTGCTTATAATCAAATTGTTTCATATTACGGGAGTTAAATATATCAAAGAGGTCATTCATGTTTTGTACAAACGTTTCAGTTGCTTTTGAATTTTTAAATGCAAACAATTTTGCATCCTCTCGACAAAATTTTAACGCTGTTGCGACACTTTTACTTAAAACTTGACTAGCAAGTTTAACTTTCATAATATTGTTACGGAACATAATATGCCTACGTGTAAGCTTATTTGCAATATGAAGTCCTTCATTTTCTTGGAGTTTGTTTAATTCACATAACAGGTTCCAATTGATTTCTTCATCGTTTTTATCTTGGATATATTTTTTAGATTCGAAGTGGTTTCTTATAAGTTTAAACATGTGAACGGGGTCTAAGAAAACAGCTATATTAGACTTGTCTACGGGGTGTTTAAAAGTGGTCCTCAATTCATTTTTAATGTCTATTTTACACCCTAGTAATTTCATTGCCGTTATGTTTGTTGCATGCCCATCAAACGTTAAAGATACTACTTTAACCCCAGCATCATGGCATTTGATGAGGCATAATTTAATTAAATTAACTTTTTGTTCTGCATTTAAACCATGCACCAAAAAATATCCCAGAGGCAATTTAAAATTGTCATTAATTCCATTTAATAATAGAACGTACGCCTCAGATGCTAAGGTTTTGCACTCTTCAGAATTAGCGGTCCCCATATCGACATATCCACAATTTTTTTTCCCATCCCACAAACTTTGTTGTCTGATGGACATCTCATCAACAATTAGCGAACAGATAATGTTACGCATGGAAGAAGAAGCTTTCTCCTTTAAAGCTATAAACGATTCATCTGAGAATCCAGGCTCTCCGCTTACATTGGAGTACCATTTAGACAACGTTTTCGGGTGTGGAAGGCACGTGTCAAAAGTAGCCCTTACATACCTATAGGCAGTCGGTGAAAGAAAATTTAATGTCAGACAAAACTTTTTTATGGTGGCATTGTACTTTGGTTTCTTTTTTCTCAGGACGCATTTTTTATAAAGATTATTAAAAATATCAGCTGCTACAATATTTGACGAAAGTAGGTCATAAATATCATCGTTGACATAGCGATTATTTTTCAAATTCGTTAGGACACTTTTTAAAGATTCGTTCTTTTTTACAAGACGTTTATTTTTTTGTTGTAATGTTTTAATTCGCCGGACATGTGTCTTACAAATTAATTTTTTGCTGCGTAATTGGGATCTTAGTTTCGCTTTTTTCGGCGTATCAAATATATAGTCTAAATCAGAAATATTCACATCACCAATCTCTGAGTTTGATTGAACAGGCGAAGCCTGAAATCAAAAATCTTAGTTTATTATTCATATCATGTAATATTAGAAGGTCCAGCAATAAAGAAGGACAAAGAACGCATTCACTCGGAAATATTAATAAATGTAAATAAATCGGTAATGGTGTTATACTAAAACTAACTCCATCCAAAGCTTGTAAAAAAATAGGTAATGATAATATACGTACATTTTTAGATGTTTCAATGCATAACTCTGACGCTGTTGTTGCCATGGCCAAATGCTGAAATATTATATTATTATTATTTCATTTTAAATTACTCATAATATTGTACGAGTTTTCCGCCCGTGGCTGCCAAGTGAGATAAAATATAATTAATGTAAATATAATGAAACTATAATTATCTACCTTATTTGGAAAAGCTCCCTTCCTAAGCCTTCTGAAACCTCGCTTTGTTTCATAAAAATATTTGTCATCAAAATGCATTGAGCAAACTACGCTTCGCTTTGACGGTTTCCAAAACTCTTCTAGCCGTGCTCTTTGTATAATTTTAGTCCACTCCGTTTTCCTTTTTTCATCAGCAGGGAAACTAAAATTTATCAAATATCTATAATATTATAACAATATGGAATTAATTGCAAAAATAAACAGTATTCTCGCGAGGGAAATGTCCGTATATTATTATTTTGTTGAAAAAGTTCACTTTAAGCGATTTTAAAAAAATAATAATACTAAATACCTTATCAAGATACTATCTACACATATATGTGTGTGTATGTAGACAGTATAATATATATATATATATATATATATATATATATATATATATATATATATATATATATATATATATATATATATATATATATATATACACTGTCTTTATCTATATATCTATTGTCTACATATATAAACTTATATTAAAGCTCAGTTAGATATTAGAATTACCAACGCTAGTAATAAAATATTAACGCCAACATAACAAAGTAGTTAAATTATTTCTAGTAAATTATATTAATACTGTTTAATATCACAACTATATGGCCTTTAATAATTAAAAGTAGGGAAAAACAAAACTGTTATACTGGCAACACTTACAAGATTGACGCATCATTCTCTAATACAATTACGAACAAAATAAATAATTCAATTCATAAATAAAACGTTATCTGAATGAGCTACTTACACATGAAATGTGATCCCATCCTTTTTCTTCTGGAGCCCAACAACATTTTTACAGGTAGGAATGGCACAAGACGGCATAATTTAATTAAATTTCACACTTGCAAAACACGTCACACCATACGACGTTCACAGAGTGACTATTCGCCTGAACGTGAAAGTACACCATTTTGGAGTAGTTTTCGTTGCCTCAGTTTTAAGCGCGTTTGCGGCTTCTGGTTCTTTCTGTATTCTGAGGGTAAACTGATATAAGCACAAACGATTTTACGATTTTAGTTATGGTAAAAGTATTATTAGCATTCATTTTTTAAATAGAAAATTTCTTCAAGCAAGTACCGCGTGCTCCTTCCAAGGTCCGTACAACTGGATGGTTCGAAGAACAACTACAAACCTAATACCTCCCGTATTAGGTTTGTAGTTGTTCATAAAGTGCATAGCCATTTACCAACTCATCTCTCATAAAAAAAGTGGCTGTGTCGTGGATACAGCCGGGTGTTATACGTGAATATGTGTACGTAACAAAACGACCCAAAAATGGCGGCTTTCCCGCCTCCGCCGCGCTCAAAGCGTCACAATTCTCACTCAACATAATAGCTTTTTGATCCTTTAGCTATCGAGTGGTTTAATTAAATTTTGCAAGTAGATGATAGTTATGTAGCTGAAATAAACAAACTGAATCCCTCCTATTTTGTTATCATAATTTTTCTGAATAGTCAAAAGAAGCAGATAATTAGAAAAACAGCTGAATTAAAAATCATTAATTCGGTGTGATAGGCAGTCATCACTGCGTAGGTTTTTTTATGACAAAGGAGCTTTGTTGAATTCTATTGAGAAAAAATGTCCCTCAAACTGTTATTATTGTGTCGGTGTTCAAAGACAAGTAATACCAACGTGCCAGAATATTTTTGACAGTTTGGTGGTGTGGTATTATCTCTGTAAGAGCAACATTTCTAGGGAAAAATAATGATACGGCAATAAAAGTGAATCTTGTCAGTGTTTGTTGTTCTGAAAATAAGAAAACACCGACTTAAGTAATTCTATAGTTTGCTTCACTAGCGTCGTACGAACTGACTATGCGAATTGTTGGAAATATGTATTTTTTTTATAAGATAAGGGTGACAAACGAGCACACAGTCCACCTGATGGTAAGTGGTTGCTGCGGCCCATAGACATCTACATCTATCCTCGTTTGCGAATCAAAATGCAGATGCGTTGTCACCTGTGAGGACTAAGATGGAATGCCTCATTTCCAGTAAAAAGGGCCTCCGGCCACCTGCACTCACCAAGCGAAACGCAGAGGTAAACTTCTACTTCACGCTGGTATTCCGTGAGGTCGTGGTACCACCCCGGTTCGAGCCGGCCCATCCGTGCGACAGCAAAAGCTGCCGCGTGGCTCTACCACTGTAAATGAATGTAATATAATATAATCTGATATATAAACATTTATAACAACCACGATCTCATAGAATACCAGCGTAAAATATCAGCTTAACACTGCTGTGTTTCGTATGGTGAGTGTAGAGAACCGGTGACCCTTTTTACTGGAAAAGAGGCATTCCATCTTAGTCCTCACGGGTGACAATGCATCTGCATTTTGATTCGCAAACGAGGATAAATGTAGATGTCTATGGGCCACAGCAACCACTTACCATCAGGTGTGTGCTCGTTTGTCACCCTATCATATAAAACAATATAAATATCTGACATACTAACTAATACCTGGTTATACTAACCATCTCGTATACCAGATCGCCCTAAAGTACCAACGTAAAACAATTCACTAGCCCATTTATCATCCCGTGGGTGTCCTAAAAGGCGACACAGGGAAATGAAACAGAAAAGAGGCAGCGACATCTACCTCATAACAAGTCAAAATAAGAAGAAGTTCAGTTTCCAACCCGTTAGTCAGGTGTTGAAACTATGGAAAAATCCCCAAAAAAAACGGTTAATGCTGACAAATTATTCCACTCTGTCGCTATACACATAACGAATGACAAAGCAAACCAATTTTAGGCTCGTGGTATGTCGACACAATAATGTCCTCAAGACCGATTTCGGTCACGGCGACCGGTCTCAACGAAGACCAGCCAACTACGCAGGACAATATTATAGTACTGAAGCGTATGCGCATTCTCTATTCCCTCACTCTCATAGTCCAATGGAACGGCAATGGGACATGATCGGAGAGAGATCAGATGCAAGACAAACGGCTTTACGTGTTTTCGTACGTTGGAGACGGGGGTGAAACTCCCTGCCTACTTCTTGATTCCTGCTGGCTGCTATTAAGAATTTCTTACAAAAAAACTCATTTACTGATTTTGGCTCGACTCGGGATTCGAACCCGGGACTCGCGTTTACGACTAGGCCAACGAGGCAGTCAAATATGTCGAATGCCTGGTTGTCTGATGGTTGGGGAGAATGAGGTATTCCTCAAGGCCGTACAATTTCTAAATAACATTCTTTCTTTTCACTCTTTAGTTTAAAATGAGCGTACCATGGAGCTACCGGTCTAGATCTCAAAACGAATAAAATAATAATAAAAAACCCCAGTCATTGTTACGACTTGGCACTTTTAAACATATAAAGTGACAAAGCAAACGCCACTCAATCGCCGCGGTGGCGTAATCGGAATGTAAATACATGGTAACAAAAAAACACAAATAATGTCGAACAAGCCACCAGAATTTTTAAACAATTCGCTGGGATACGCTCCAGTGGTCGGAGAGGGACGGCAGGAATGACCTAATGCTGGCTGACACACTGCCAATAAGAACTTTAAACATATTATAGAACATATTGTAAAGTTGCATTTTATTGTACGGTTGTGAGTAGACTGTTGTTGTTTTTGACGTGACAACGTCTTATAATTCGATGAAGCTGGCTGCGTGCACGAAAAAACATGACTCATGCGGCGTTACATCGCTCTGAGGCGTTCCATTTAAGGCTTGAAGTGCAAGCGAGAGCGCGGAACGAGCGACTAAGAGGCACAATCGGTGTTGTCACGTTCAATTATCGTCAGTAAACCGACTTTACAGACAACCAATTTTTATACTAATGAGTTACATATTATGTGATAATGTTCACGTGCGGTGAAGTTCCTAAAGGAACTGTATCCGAAACTGGCCGCCGCTGTGGTGATAAGAAGGCTGGTGATTTCTCGCTCAAAGGCTAAGTATAGTCAGGGTGGTAACGCAGCCAATGTTCTTTGCACGATATCATCATGGGAGTAGGACTATATGATAATTTAAGTTTTTAGTTTTAGTTTTCTTAGTAAGGTAATAAATACATAAATAAATGATTTTATATTATTATTTATATAAAATGATTTACTAATTTTATATTATTGAAGTTTAAGGTTCAAGATCAAGTGAAACTTACAAATAAATAATCTTTAAAAGAAAACATAATTCTCAAAGATAAATTCTTTATAAACCTGGAAAGTAAAGACAAAACAATGCCCTTTATTTAGATAGTGACCAAATATAAGATATAGATATATAGATTGAACTGCAAACATGTGTATTTTAATTTTAGCGTAACAATAACACGATAGATATAGCACCAGTTAGTATGGCAAGGAGTTTAAGTACTTAATTATTTTTAGTGTAAATTTTAGATTTTACAACTAATTTAATATGTGATGAACATTTTATTTTTAGTAACTTTAAAAAAAACACCCGAAAATTTTATATTGTACGATGACTTGGAGGAAAATTTAACATAGATAGCTCGAAATATGCTTTAAATTAATATGTTACTAAAAATACAATTTATAATGATTTCTTATATTTACGCGAACACTTCACATTTAAATGAAACTCAATTTTACGGTTTTATCGGACTGTATTATGGGACTGTGGAATTCGACGTCCCAATGTCATAGTTAAGCACTGCTATCTTCAGATTGAAATTACTGATGCAATTTATTTTTGCGATCGACATTCATGAAGCTCGTATGTGATACGCTCTCGCATTATAAAGTAGGCATCGGGCCTTGTCAATCAGTTGGACAATTATCGAGGTCCACCGGAGCGTGGCTAACCACTGCCCTATTCAATTCGTATGGAGCCTCCTGTGTTTAAATGTAGACGTGGCACGATTGTGAATGTGGTTGTTTTGCCTAACTGAATTCAAGAAAGGAATCTGACATAAAATAACAAAGATAGAATTAAATTTGTTTGAAACATGTACATGCATTACAGAACATATAAGTCCATTACTGAACATAAGCCTCTCCGTAGATTGCCGCATAGATTGGATTTATTCATAGTTGCCATTCTTGTTAGATGCAGTTTTTTTATTTTTTTTATTTGTTATCGGGAAGATGCTGCTGCCCATCTCCCGTTTTAGTTTCCCTCTGTCGCCTATTCTGCCACCTACGGGACTATAATGGGGTAGTGGATATTATTACACCGCCAGTAAACGGTAAACAAGTAAAGAGTCTAAAATTGTATTTCAAATATTAAGTAAGAAGTATTTAAAATTGATGGAAGCATCTGTTAATCATCTTATTCAATTATCAAAACACTTTAGTCTCGCACGTGTTCATGGGTGCTGTAAAGCGCTCGAAGCGTCAGGAGTTAAAAATGTTTAAATTAAGCGAGATTATATCCATAAACAATCATTATATCATTGTACCACAAATCATCGTAAAGGAACAACAATTCCTACCAAGGATGATAGCGAGGCTATAATGAAATAAAAAAAAAAAACATCCTAATTAGAATAGAGAAGCTGGCTGGGAGCTACCATCTGCTTAGAATCCCATAACTGATAAAATTAAATCCAAGCATGCCTCTGCAAGACGGATATGAGTAGATCGGACGAAAAATTAATAAACCTAACAAGCTAACAGCATAGCAAAGTGGCGAACCAATCAGCTTTGTAGCGGTTTCTAACGGTTGCCGTTGAGCAATCAGTTTCAAAATAGGAGGTTCAGATGCATGGGTGATCAGTAATCGATTGCTGAAAACAGAATTTGAAAATTCGAAACCGTTCTCGAGATAATCGTGGGACAGACGGACAGACGGACAGATGGACAGACATCGTGAAATCAATAAGTGACTTCGCAAGCTTCGCCACTTAATAAGCGAAAAAAATTATATTACTTTGAGGGTCGAAGGTACTCGTAGTATCATTAACTATAACATCAGGACTTCAAACATTTCATTCCTCCCCGTGACCATGGGTGCTCTAAAGTATCAGACACGTCGAGAATTTAAAAAGTAAAAAATAAACACCATAAAACGCCATACTGTGCAGTGGCGGTGTAAGAATATTCGTTACCCCATATCATCCTGTGGGTGTCGTAAGAGGCGACAGAGGGAAACAAGTCCGGAGATGGGCAGCGACGGCTTCCTAATAACGACTAAAAATAAAAAAAACTACGGTTGTCAACCCTCTTGCCAAACGTGGCAACCATGGCAAATATCCCCTCTATGAGGCAATCTATATTCAGCATAATGCAACAATAACGGTAAAAGAGATTATCAAACCCGCCATCTACCTTTCCAGTTTTGAATAAAATTATAGAATTGTAACGCCTTGAAGAAGGTGTAAGAGCTGCCGTTCTATTGTAGCAGGTCATTCGTGTTAACGGATTCATATTTAAGATGTAGTATAGCCATGCTGCAGCTATATTGTGGTTGTGATGTGAATGAGTCGGCTCGACCGGGGAAGGCCCATATTCTCACACATACCAGCGTTAACTAGCAGCTAAATGCTGCTGTGCTTTGTACTCGTATAGTTAGTGTAGAGAACCGGATACCCTTTTTACTGGAGACGTGACTAAGTTTGAATTTATGTTTTCATACATTACATCCCAATCAAAAGTCAACTGTTGAGATATTTAAAAAAAATCTATGTCACGTATGTCCGGTGACCACGGACACTAAATTATTTATTCGTTAATATTGTACACCAAAATAAAGAATAACGATTAGAGTCAAATTTAAAGTATAATATATACAACAGGCGGTCTTAGCACTCTAAAAGTGATCAGACAACCTTTGCGTAGAAAACAGATGCAAACAATAGTTAAAATAGAGGAGGGCGTACAAAAAAAATGAAAATACATATGAAATATAGATAAGTTCAAATAATATATAACATGATAAAGTAATTAAATGAAAAGATTACGAAAAACACCGGCCAAGTGCGAGTCGGACTCGCGCACCGAGGGTTCCGAACAAAACCGTAGGTATATAAGTTTAAAATTAATAAAAATATTTTATTATATGATGTAACTAAAATTTATGCTTTTCGCAATTTTTCCTTTATCTGTGCTATAAAACGTTGCTTCATACCAAATTTCAAAATTCTGAGTTCACGGGAAGTACCCTGTAGGTTTTGATTCCCTTGCGAATGTCGAAAGTTTGCGGCATAAACGGTTGTATCTTTTGATTGCGTTGGCTTAGAAGTTTGATTTTTTCACAACTCCAAAGGACAGTAGACTTGAGTTTTTGATATGAATTTCAGCTTGATACCTCTACGCGTTCCTGAGAAAAAGGGTCTTGACAGACAGACAGACGGACAACAAAGTGATCCTATAAAGGTTCCGTTTTTTCCTTTTGAGGTACGGAACCCTAAAAAGAAAAGTAATTTATCTAATATCGTTCTAAGTAATACGGTTTAACGAGACTTTTGAAAGAATGAAGAGATTTAGCACGACGAATGTGGAGAGGTAAAAAGTTCCCCAAACGCACAGCAGTAACCGTAAAGGATTTTTTAAAAAATCGCACTTTCTTACTTAAAAACTTTTCAGAAATGTGAGGAGGCAGTTGGTACGAACTTTGCGTTTGTTTTTTTATTACAGCCAATTATCCAGCAAACGAATAGGTTAGATTAGCTGGGCAAACAATGAGGGCTAATAATCTTCCACTCACCAGATGTCGCTAGTTGTGACTGAGGTAAAGTTTTTCGTTACATAGTGTCAGTTAATTGAGAAATTAGTTTTAAATAATAGTTTATCATTATTTAGAGTATTATATTAATACACAACACAATGCGTCAGTGGTCTGATTTTTAATTTTATGTACTTTATAACCCTTTTTTTAATTTTTCTACTTTAAGTTATACTTATAGTTTGGTTTATTCATTTCTAATGTAATTAATATAAAATATAACTAATAATACGGAAAGAAACCTTAAAGATTAAATTTTTCTAAGAAATTATCGTTCTCGCTATGAAATCTGTTAAATATTTTACCTCACTGTAAAGTGGCGCCGCCCTGGTGGCAGAAAAAGTTGTGGATGCCCTCATTCAGCTCGGAAGAGGCCAACTCTCCATTATTTTCTACAGCGTGATTTAGGTTATAGTTGTACTTTAGTCTGTATCTGTTATTATAGTGCGGTAACAGCGCGTCGTATCTCTTCATTATACGTCACAGGCCCTTGTCCAGCCTTTTTACGGACCGTTTAAAACCGCAAGAAGACAACAATAAATGTCCTATTTGTCTAATCATCTAATTTCGAGTCGAGGTAAACATCAAGAATTGTCAAAGTATAATCCGGATGACACAAGAGATAATAAACACTGTAATAATGAACAATGCCTCTCCGTATCGTGACAGGCCCGATATTTCTCAATACAATTGTACTTTTACAATGGCTTATGTTGTCTATTAAAAATCATTCCGCCATCGTTCCGCGGTTTTGCGTCATTTCCAGGTGACATGTATTGTTCGCGTAATATATGCTTTGGAAAGCGGTTTCTAGCAAAAGCGGCAATATTGTTTGCATACGATTATGTAATGGATAATGAAAGCACGTCGAGAATCAGATCGATGAAGTTTTGACGGTCCAAATAACTGTGTTTTTTTCTTGGAGCAATAGACAAACGACAAGACAAAATAATTGGATGGTGTGTTTGGTTGCAGGATTATTTTTCTGCTTAGCAGTCTTTTTTTATAGGAGAGGGGGCAAACGAGCATGCGGCTCACCTAATGGTAAGTGACTACCGCCGCCCATGAACAACTGCAACACCAGGGGAATTGCAGATGCGTTGGCAGCTTCTTAAAAAGGAGTAGGCTCTTTTCTTGAAGGTCCCTAAGTCGTATCGGTCCAGAAAAATCGCTGGTGGTCTGTCTGCGTAGGTCATCGCTCTTTACTGTTTCTGCCGTTAGATAGCACTGCTTGCAATCCTGTGTTTCAGACTGAAGAGTGTATGGATCTAGTATCATTATAGGCCGCAGTTCGTTGGTCACTTCAGTTTCATACAAAAAAAAACTTAGTCCTCAGTGGTGAAAACACATCTAATAGCCTTCTTTGTTTGAAGTTGGTACAGGTGTGTATGGCCTACAGTATCTTCTTACCAGATGGACTGTAATTTCGTTTGTGTACTTATCTAATTGCCAGGTGGATTTTAAGTTCGTTTGTCTGCTTCAATTGTATAAAAAGAAAAAAAGCGGTATGAGGCATTCCATTTTAGTCTTCAGAGGTGACAACATATCTTAATTTTGATTCTTTAACGAGGATATCGGCGAGGGGTCTACATATATGCCACAGTGCACTATCAGATGGACTGTATACTAGTTCGTCACTATTATTTCTATGAAAAAAAATATATCTCTTGGCTGGTAGTACTAGAACCTGATGGACTTTTACTGACTAGTTTTTTATAGAATTAGGGTAACAAACGACCACACAGTCCACCTGATGGTAAGTGGATGCTGTGGCCCATAGACTATCTATCTTCGTTTGCGAATTAAAATGCAGATGCTTTGTCAGCCGTGAGGACTAAGATAGAATGCCTCTTTTCCGGTAAAATAGGTCTCCGGTTTTCTACACTCACCTTACAAAACACAGCAGCATTAAGCTGCTATTTTACGCTGGTATTCTGTGAGAGCGTGGCCCTTCCCCGGTCGAGCCGACCCATTCGTGCTACAACTATACTATTAATAATATAGCTACAACATGACTCGACCATGTAATAAAACTTATTACGGTTGTTTGTCATTGTACTGTTATTCAGAAACCTGAATAATGCTTTTTTACTTCTTCTCGTGTATTTTTTTTTAAATTTCTAAAATCAAA
This sequence comes from Parnassius glacialis, assembly GCA_033319125.1. Taxonomy (NCBI): domain Eukaryota; kingdom Metazoa; phylum Arthropoda; class Insecta; order Lepidoptera; family Papilionidae; genus Parnassius; species Parnassius glacialis. Next base: position 36,191,721 of record JAVANC010000003.1, on the reverse strand, counting down.
TTGTGCAGAAAGCTTTTATGTCTTTCTGTTGAACTGGCGATGCAAAACAGAACAAATACAGACAAACAATTGTTCTCAGGCTGAGTATTAAAAGTAATGTGCTTCAGATTATAGGTCAGTGGCCAGCCTCAACTTAAGTATACAAGTGTTCGCGTAAACTTGTTTGTGCAGTCTCTATTCCGTCACTCTCGTAGTACGACAGGACGGAAATCTAATAAGACCGGAGGGAGATCGTGAATTCTAAGACACAAGGATGAAACATCGCCAACTTCCAGACTTCGGGCTGTTACTAAAAATTTTTTGACACATACGTACACAATAACTGGTTTAGGCCTGACTGAGAATTTGAACCCGAGAAATCATGATTATCAGTCGCGCTTATCGTGCTTAGGATCACTAGAGCAACGAGGTAGTTAAAAGTTTAAATATTATAATAGTACTGGAAACAATAGTTGCATCATTAAGTTGTTTAAGATTTTTAAACTCCAAATCAAGCACATTTATAGAACCTACCGTGGCGATGTAAGAATATCCACTAACCCATGACATACCGTGGGTGTAAGAGGCGGCAGAGTAAAACAAATCAGGAGATAGACAACAGCGTCTTCCTAATAAAGACTAAAAATAAAAAAGCTGCATTTGCCAACCTGCATGCCAAGCGTGACAACTATGAGGGAGGCCTATGTTCAGCAATGGCTTTAATAGGATGTAAGCGTAACGGTAACATATATAGAACATATTTTCTGTTCTCTTCGACTCCCTTAATTAAGTCAGTAGCTATATTCAAATTTTAATTAGCCCTACTTATAGAGTCGAAGTTATATTTAGCCCGGGTATCGGTCCATCGCAGGTCTCCGTCGATACGTAGCCGTTTAGATTCCTATCTACCCTCGAAGTATAAATTTCGATGGAGGCGACACCAGCGATGCGTGCATGCGGTAATTGCGGCCTTCCTGCTGCGCTTGGGTGCCACTCTAGCGCCATCTATTGACAGTGGAGGGATTCAAGTGAAGTATTTTTGACTGTAATGTTTTGATTACTATGATTGTTTTGGAATGTAGTATACAAACACAACTGCGGAGGGAATCGTGAATTACGATACATTTTTGAAGGATAATAAATGGAGGTCCGTAGTCTCTGATTACCGCTCTGGATGACAGGCGTGAGTGTTTATGTATGTATGTAATAACAATTGTAGAGAACGCCTAATGGCATAAAGTTCGCTATTTGTATTATTTTGTAATAGGGTATGCAATCTAACTTAATGTTTGTTTGTTCGTTTTTTATGCCTGCCATACCGTTCATCAGATTTAGTTAAAACTTTTTGTACTTATTGCTTGCACTTGTCAGAAGGTTAAAGGCACAGTAATAATAATAATAATAATTACATTATTTATTTCGTCAAACATTAAAGTTACATTATATGATCAGTGATCGAGGTTACCTAGTAAGAAAAATAATGCCTGTAACAGATGACTTTGCTCTTCCATAGCTAAAAATTACAGTATTACTAGCTGGCCAGGCAGACGTTGTTCTGCCCTTTCCGACGACCCGTCCTATGAAACATCCTTAAATTCGCAATTAAAAATATTGAAGGTCACTTATAGGAATAAAAAATATCCTATCTCTCAAGTTGGACAAAACTGCACACAGTGTACAACATTTCATTGAAATCAGTTCAATAGTTTAGGAGTTCATCGCGGACAAACAATGTGACACGGATTATTCTGCCGACTTCCAAAAAGGAGACAGCACTCAATTCGACTGTATGTTTTTTTTTAATGTGTGTTACCTCATAACTTTGTACTGGGCGAACCGATTTCGATGATTCTTTTTTTATATGAAAGCTGATAGTTCTCGTGTGGTCCCGTATGAATTTTATCAAGGTCAGACCAATGGTTATTGAGTTATTCTTAAATAACCTATATTGAAGTCGCTTATATTGAAGTCGGCTGTACAAAATTTTTAATTTTAAGTTATTATATATATATATATATATATATATATATATATATATATAGACTAGCAGACGTTGTTCTGCCCTTTCCGACGACCCTTCCTATAAAAAAATCCTTAAATTTGTAATAAAAAATATTGAAGGTCACTTATCGTGATAAAAACTATCCTATCTCTCAATTTGGACCAAACTGCACATAGTGTGCAAATTTCATTGAAATTAGTTCTGTAGTTAGGAGTCCATCACGGACAAACAACGTGACACGTAGTTTTTATATATAAAGACTAGCTGGCCAGGCAGACGTTGACTGCCCTCTCCGACTTTGTCCTATAAAAATCCTTAAATTACCAATAAAAAGTATTGAGGGTCACTTAACGGGATAAGAACTATCCTATCTCTCAAGTTGGACCAAACTGCACACAGTGTACAAATTTCATTGAAATCAGTTCAGTAGTTTAGGAGTTCTTCGAGGACAAACAACAAAAATACGTGATTTTTTATATATAAAGAAGATTAATGAAATAGAGTAACTAAGAGGGACTAACAACGTCAAGTCATCAATAAATCAATAAATATTAGGTTTTATTTCATATATATAGTGAGTAAGTTGTATTTGGTAGTTATAGTATGTGGTGTTGTTTATAAATTTGTGCATGCTGTATGAGTAGTGTGCGAGTATGTACTAAGTATGGGTGTATGGGTGTTTGTATTGTGTATATGTTCTTTTTGAGTTTGCATATGTTTGTTTGGTCCTGAGACATATGCGTGTAGGATTGTAAGAATAATAAAATAAGAAAATTAATAGAAATCTTGAACATAAGTCAAATCAATAACAGTAACAGAGACGAATGGTATGATAAACATTTTAAGATAATAATTGTTAATAACTAAAAATGAGCACATAATAGCGACATCGTAAGAAACTTTACAGTCTAGTATAGTTTAGTAGTACAATTAACTTACAGTAGGTGGCGCGCGTATCGTACCGACAAATTTATTTAAAAGTCATATGTCATTCCATTTCAATGAATGTATTATCATTCCTAATCAAACAATATAACCCTTCCAAATTTAAAACGATATTTCCGCAAATATTTCTTTTGCGGCAGCAACGCTCCGGGTAACAGCTAGTAATAAATAAATAAATAAACACTACACTACTAATATTTTTCTCTTTATATAATCTAAGGAGGATATCCACGACTTTTTCTGCCAACAGGGCGGCGCCACTTAAAAGTGAGGTATAATATTGTACAGATTTCATAACGGGGAAGTTAATATGTTCGGAAAATTAAAAGGTTAATATTTCTTTCTGTATTATTAACTATATTTTATATTAATAATATTAAAAATAAATTAACCAAACCACAAATATTCATAAAAGTAGAAAAATTAAAAACGTTTAAAATGTGGAAAAAATTAAAGAGCAAACCAGGCATGAGACATTGTTTTGAGCATTAATATAACACTGTAGAGACTGATACTCAAACTACTATTCAAAGCTAACCTCTCAATTAAATGACATTATGTAACAAAAAACTTTACCTCAGTTTCAACTAGCGACATCTGGTGAGCACAAAATTATTGGCCCTAATTACAACACCCGTTTTACCATATTTTTGTTACAATAATAAATTATGTTTGCACAACACAAGAACACAAACTACATAATTATGTTTACCTCGGATTATGTTTTTAAATGTTTCACTTTTCTTTAACTTTAAACAAATTAATTAATTAAGTAATTTCAACAAAGTTCCTCAATTTATCATTATTTTTTGATATTTGCTGTTTATATTTTCTAATTAGCTTTTTTTTTATATAGGATAGGGTGACAAAAGAGCACCCAGTCCACCTGATGGTAAGTGTAGTGGTTGCTGTGGCCTATAGACATCTACATCTATCCTCGTTTGCGAATTAAAATGCAGATGTGTCGTCAGCCGTGAGGACTAAGATAGAATGCCTCCTTTCCAGTAAAAAGGGTTTCCGGTTCTCTACACTCACCATACGAAACACAGCAGCATTAATATGCTATTTTACGCTGCTATTCTGTGAGAGCGTGGTCCTTCACCGGTCGAGCCGATCCATTCGTGCTACAACTATACTATTAATATAGCTGCAGTATGGCTATACCACGTAAAAACGGCTTCTAAATGATTTTAGATTTTACTTTGCTAAGATTACAATAGGTGGAAGGTAGGTTTTTCCGCCTAGAAGTCTGTCAGGGTATTTCTGCGGCCAATAACTGTGCTTGCACTGCTGTGTTGCGGTCTGTGATAGAGTCAGTGTAATCACAGGCTGTGGGGCATTGAGATGACCCTTATAGAGGTGTCACCGCATCTCTAGCCGTCTGTGTTTGCAGGTGTTCATGGACCGCAGTGGCCACTTACCATCAGGTAGACAGTAAGTTCAGTTGTCACTTCAGTTTTATAAAAAAGGGAGTAAATGAATGAAATATACTTTATTGTACGCCAAAAAATACATATGAGAGAAAAAATAAACATAATTTATTTAGAGGTACAATTGGCGGCCTTATCCAACCATTGCAGAGGTAAAATGACGTGTGAGAAAGGGTAAGGGTGTACGTAGGATGTTGGAAAATACACACGACATACATATAATAATATACATATATACTATATATATATATATATATATATATATATATATATCTAGTATATATGTATATTATTATATGTAATGTAGTTATAAGTATATAACCAATAAATACATATATACTATAATAAATAAATACATTTTAAATATAAAAACATATACATACAAATACAAGAGTAGAAAAAATTAAACAAGTAAGTGAAGTCAAAGCCTAAACATAAGGAAAAATAAGCAGGTAGTAATTTTTTAAAGGAATGACCATTTAAGGAGGAAAGAAGTACGCTTTGACAAGTTTTTTTAAATTTATCAATAGACTCCGCACTTCTAAACTGCAGCGGTAGGGAGTTCCAGAACCTGACAGCTTCAACAGAAAAGGAATGAGTATTTGAATTTATACTTCTTTGGGGCTTTTTGGATAAATTATGAGAGTGAATGATTTACGATGCTTGCGCACACCGACAGCTAGAAAGGACACCATGAAGTTGTTACGATGCGCGTGCACACTGACACCTCAAATCGGCAACTTCATTGGGTAACTGTCTTTCAAGTTTTCGGAAGTTATATTAAAGGTAGTTATTTTTGTTTTATTACGCTAAGGAAGTATAACTTCCTTCGTGACACATAAGAACGCACACACGTTTTTTTAATTTAAAATTATTAAGATCATCATCAATATCATCATTACAGCCCGTCACAAGGGCACCGCTGAATATAGGCCTCCCGCAAAAAATGCCACATAGCAAGGTCCTGAGTCACCTACAACCATAGACTTCCTGCATATCTTACCAGGTCGTCACTCCATCTGATGGGGGACGCCCTACACTTCGCCCACCGGTACGGGGCCACCACTCGAGAGGCTTTTTTTCCATCGGTTGTCGGTTCTTCGAGCTATATGGCCGGCCCATTGCCACTTAAGCTACCAACCCGTTGGGCTATGTCGGTCATTCTAGTTCTACTGCGAATGTCCTCATTTCTATGTTTATAATGCAGAGAAACCCCGAGCATAACCCTCTCCATAGCTCGCAGAGCGACCTTGAGCGTCCTCATACGGCCAGCAGTGAAGGAGCACGTCTCAGATCTATAAGTCATCATTGGCAACACACACTGGTTGTACAATCTCGTTTTCAGGTTTTGAAGTATACCTGACGAAATGTGTCGTAATTTCGCGAACGCTGTCCAGCCGAGTTGAATCCGTCGATTGACCTCTCGGTCGAAGTTGGACTTACCTAGTCGGACTATTTGTCCTAGGTAAACATACTCATCAACAACTTCCAGCTTAGTGCTCCCAACAACTACCGGGGTAGGTGTGACATGGAAATTAAACATGATCTTTGTTTTGTCCATGTTCATCTTAAGACCTATTCGTTGGGAGACACTATTGAGGTCAATGAGCATAATGCTTAGGTCCTCCAGCGATTCTGCCATAAGGATTATATCGTCAGCAAATCGAAGGTGAGTGATGTACTCGCCTTTGATGTTAATACCGTATCCTTTCGTGTCAACTAGCTTGAAAACATCTTCCAATGCAGCGGTGCAGAGTTTTGGGGATATAACGTAACCCTGTCTTACATCTCTTTGCAGTTGGATAGGTTTCGTACTCTGGTTCTGTACTCGGATAGCTATCGAAGCTCTACTGTACAAACACTTCAGCACTTCGATATACCGACAGTCCACTTGGCACGGCTGAAGGGACTGCAGCACCGCCCAAATTTTGGTGGAATCAAAGGTTTTCTCATAGTCCACATACGCAAGGGAAAGTGGCAGATTGTACTCTTCGGTCTTCTGTACAATTTGCCGAAGAGTATGTTTGTGGTCTATGGTGCAGAGATAAGTTTGCGCGTTTACCGCTAAAAGAACCCCTTTGTCGTATCTCCTCAGTTTCAAGGCACTCCCCTTGTTGCCGCAGCTAGTATCGGAATCCTCGGTGTGGACATATCGAGTGACGTGCAGTTTCGTGGTCACCTGGAAGAGAAGGCCAAATTGGCCTCTAAAAAGCTTGGCGTACTCAGCAGAGCGGGACAGTATTTCATGCCGGCACACCGCCTGCAACGTTACAAGGCGCAGGTTCGGCCTCACATGGAATACTGTTCCCATCTCTGGGCTGGGGCTGTCCAGTGCCAGTTCCTTCCACTTGACCGCATCCAACACAGAGTGGTTTGAATCTTCGACGACCGAGTTCTTTCCGATCTCAGATCCTGGCTGGACTCACTGGCACTGCGTAGTGATGTTGCATCTCTTTGCGTATTTTATCGCATCTATCACGGAGAGTGCTCTGGGGAATTGTTCGTATTAATTCCAGCCGCTCAATTTCACCATCGCACATCGCGACAAACTCGCGATACCACCAATGCCATCTGGATGATTGGCGGTCCACCACTGTGCGATTTATAAGAAGTTTTCTCCCTCGCACAACGTCCTTGTGGAATCGATTACCACCAGCGATTTTGCCGGGCCAATACGACTTAGGGACCTTCTAGAAAAGGCTTCTCCTTTTTAAAAGGCTGGCAACGCATCTGCGACTCCCCTGGTGTTGCAGTTGTTCATGGGTGCCGGTAGTCATTTACCATCAGCTGAGCCGCATGTTTGCCCCTTTCCTATAAAAAACATTTCTCCATAAATGCATAAAAACTTAAATTTTCCTAAAAACAATAAAAAGAAAACTTTATTTTTCAATTTAATTATGCTGTACTGCTTGCAATACTGAAAAACGCAAATTCAAATGCCTGAAAATACTGTTCTCGTCTTTGGGCTGGTACACCCTAGTGGTGTCACCTCCTTCCATTTGACCGGTGACCCGAACCGTCGACGTTCGAGTTCGCTGCGAAGAGATTTAGTATCTCTTTGCATTTTCTATCGTATTTACGACCAAAAGTGAGAATGTCAGATAAATTGTTCATATTAATTCCAGCTGCCAAATTCCACCTTCGCAAATCCACCATTGTGCGATTATTTAAAGGTTTTTTCGCACGACTTCTTTGTGGATTTGCTACTACCGGTGATTTTTCCGGACCGAAATGACTTAGAGAGCTTTTAGAAAAGAGCATACTCTTTTTTCAAAGGCTGGTAACGCACCTGCAATTCCACTCGTGTTGTAGTTGTTCGTAGCTGGCGGTATTAACTTACCAGTATGTTGTTACCATTCGTCGCTTCCACCTCTATGAAGAAGGTTATTCATCCTAGCTCGGTTGGCACGGGGCGTGGGTACGTGAAGTCGCAAAGTTTAGCAATCAGGCCTCGCGGTTGAAATCTATCTGATATGATCACGCTCAGCCAAGTGGTGACTGTCATTACGGAAAAATTACGAATACAGTAATAAAATAATTTTCAATATTATATAGACCGCTGGAAGTGGCATCCTTGGTAGCATCCTTTAACGTACGTTGTATGTTAGATATCCGGGAGTGAATGAGAATCGCGAATGCTGCCGAATTGTTTCACCTCGCGAATACTAGATCGGAGTTCACTAAGCTAACTCCTAACTTTCGCTAGTCAGAGAGGGACCAGAAAGAGCAGAAGAAGTACGTTAGACTCGCGCTGCAGTGTAATGATAGCAGCACGAATGGGTCAGCTTGACAGGGGAAGGACCGCCCTCCGTAGAATACCAGTGTGGAATTGCAGTTTAATGCTGTGGTGTTTCGTATGGTTAGTAACGAGATATTCCGTCTTAGTCCGTAGGGCTGACATTATATCTTTATTTTGATTCCTAATCGAGGATTAATTTAGATGTCAATAGGAAACATTATTGACTTACTATCAGGTGGAGGGTATCATTTATAAAAAAAATAGTAACTGTAGGAAGAAGATGACTTTCGTTTGATAAGTTTTCGATGTAACTTTAATAATTGGATAACATTGAAGATTGGGTAAGAGAATCCACTATCCCATATACCCTGTGGGTGTTGACCAAGGGATATGTGGTAGAAGAGGTGATAGAGGGAATTGAAACAAGAGATAGCAGCAGTATGTTTATGATAACTACTCAAACGATAAAAAACATGTGTGCAGTTCACAGGCGGTAGAAGTGTAACCTTCAGAAAACTAAACTTCGAGAGATTGAGATGAATGCAGAGTACCAGAAGTAGGATAATTGTAGGGCGTAAGTAATTAAAATATAAATAAATTTATAATAAACACTGTATACTGTGTTCTATCTCATTTTCCCACAGGCTAGTTTCTATAGATGATTGTCTCTTTTATGTTGCTTTTTTCGTTTCATCGAGTTCCAAATCATAACATTTCTAAGGAGATTTTACTCCAAAAAACTGGTTTAAATACATGCAAGCGTGGCAGTTGTGCAAACATTACTCCCTATGAAGCAATCTATGGGGAGGCCTATGTTCAGCAGTGGACTTTGATAGGCAGTAGTGATAGTGTGGGGTTGACATAAAACCCTAGATCGCATTTATGAAATTGTCCGTAGTAACTAGGCCACTTCCAGTCTCTGCGTCCATATATCTGTGTGCATAACGACAGAGTCTCTTGAAATAATTACGGAAGACCTCTATCATCGCTGGCGACGATTAATTTCGAGATAGCTTCGCTTCTCTGAGTACATACTTTAATAAAATTATATTAAATAATGCGTCCGATGTTGTTGCAACTGTGTACTGCGCTATTGTTGTCATTTGCTTTTCTGAATTCGATTTTATTGTAGAATTATAAAGTACACATTAAAGTGACAGAAAATTTATTGGGTATGTGCAATTATTAGTGTAGAACACGCATGCGACGATTGCACAATTACTATATTTTTATAATCATTACAACTACTACAATGCAGGAAACGTCAAATTATGTAGATGATGTACTATTTTTAATTGAATACGTGAGTGGATGAAGGTGACATATCGCATTTTCGGGCTTTGGTGTTTTTTGTGTATATGAAGGTGACATGTCGATACAAAATGACAACAGAACTTAGAACCGTTGATTTAAAACACACTTTAAAAAAGGAAGTTTATAAAGGTGTGTTTGTTCAGTTCAGTTTGAAAATGGCACTGGACGAAAGAGGTATGGACCTACAACACTTAATTCCACAAAAATAAAATAAAAATTTTGTTTTTTTATTATGGAAGAAGGTGTTATGTCCAAAGATATCCACTCAGCTTACGAATGTCGAATGACCCAACGTCACTTTTCAGTGAATGAAAGTGTTATGTGACACACATAACACCTTCATTCCTAACTTGATTATCACGTCAAGAACAGTTCATAAAAAATATTTTTGTCACAGAATTTGTCTTTTGGATACAAGAAGACGTGTGCGATACTGGAGAATAAAATGATGAACATAAATCAAATTATTATGCTGCCGTTGAAGCTATGAATATCGACAGAAAAAACCCAACACAGGATTACCAAACCTTAAAACTTTAAAAGCGTTCTTACCGCCTTACTTACCGCCAACTTTTACAATTTGGATATTCACGTTAATGATGGAGATAATGAAAAAGTCGTCTTTTGTACATGGATTGCAGATGTAGCGGAACGCGGAAGTGTTGAAGTCGCAAGGGTACTTTTAAGATTTGTGGAGGTAGATCGATGAGGACAAAACAAGGTTACTTATTGATATGGTCAGATTCATATGCCGGACAAAACGAAAAATTTAACATGATTGCATTTTATCAATATCTTATTTTAAGAGGATATTGCGGTCAGCAGTGATCACGCATCAGATCCATAGGTAAATACTGGCAACACGCAGTGATTGTACAATCTTGTTTACAACTTTTGAGGTATACTTGACGAGAAGATGTGTCATAATCACCCGAACGCTTCCCAGCCGCGTTGAATCCGTTGATTGACCTCTCGGTCGAAGTTGGACTTACCTAGTCAAACTATTTGTCCCAGGTAAACATATTCGTCAACAACTCCGAGTTTAGTGCTCCCAATAACTACCGGCATAGGTGTGTTATGCATGTTACACATGACTTTCGTTTTGTCCATGTTCATCTTAAGAACTATCCGTTGGGAAACACTATTGAGGTCTTTGAGCATAATGCTTAGGTGCTCCAGCGATTCTGCCATAAGGACTATATTGTCGGCAAATCGAAGGTGAGTGATGTACTCGCCATTGACGTTAATACCGTATCCTTTTTAGTCCAGTATTTTGAAAACGTCTTCAGGGATATTACGTCACCCTGTCTTACACCTCTCTGTAGACCTATGAATCTGAGACGTGGTCCTTCACGGACGGCCGTATGAGGAAGCTCAAGGTCACTTAGCGTGCTATGGAAAGTGGTTTCTCTGCGTGATAGATTTAAAAATGAAGGATATCCGCAGGAGATAGAACCAGAGTAACCAACACAGTCCAACGGATTTGTAGGCTGAAGTGGCAATGGGCCGGCCATGTAGCTCGAAGAACCAACAACCGATGGGGACGAAAAGTTCTTGCGTGGCAACCTCCTACCGGCAGGCGACGTGTAGGGCATCCCCCCTCTAGATTGGATGACGACCTGGTAAGATATGTAGGAAGTTCATGGACGCAAGAGCCTTAGGACCGTGCTTCTTAGGATTCCTTGGGGGAGACTTATGTTCCGCAGTGGACTTGTGAAGGGCTGTAATAATGATGATGAAAAGGATATTTAAAAGTAATCGATCACAAGTACAGGAGTTCCTGAAGTTCCTGGAGTTGATTCGAGTCGTGATTTTGGTAGGATAGAAAAAGTCTTTAAGAAATATGATACATTTCTTACCAATACTAGAGCATCATATGCAAAGATTTTCGCAGTAATACTGTGTAGGATATGACCGAACATTTCAAAAAAATTGGTGAGCTACAGGCGAAACTTAATTTTATTAACGGGAAAAAATATGTTACCAATAAAAAGTAAGGTTTATAGATGGACTTAAATGGATACGCGTGGATGAGCACGGTTCCTATCTTTACAAAGAAACACGATGAAATGACACCCTTTAAAAAGGCGGACATTTAAAAAGAAATTAGATGCCCAAGTGCCTGATGTAAAAATTCCACGTATAAACGGAAAGTATGGTGTCAGTATCAGTGGAAAAAAGAGAATCTCCGATATCAACTTAAGTATGTGAAACTTCTATATCGCTACTTCTATGAGTCGATTTTAAGCCAAGCAGCAAGACATTGCACACAAGACTGAGTGATCTCTGCTACTACTCTACGTTTTTATTGATATCGTTTAGTATAAGGCAAAATGAGACAATGTTTACCTATATTCCTACTTAATACCTAATTTTACCTAGTTTAGAGTGTAGAAAACTTTACTGTAGTTAATGGAAGAAGGAGTTATATCCAGCTTTTTTCAAGATCAGTTTCAATTTTTATCACGCCATTAATATTTTAGGTTATTTACACATCTTTGCATCATAGTTTCGTACAAAAACTAATTTCGAAGCGACTCATCTCAAAATACAAATCTAAACCTTTAACTTCGGATTTACTCAAAATTTAAATTATGTGACTCAACCTTCAACCACATACATCTTTAATTCTGTACGCAACAGGTTTGCATCCAACATGCATACAAACCTGTGCAGCATGCATACAAACCTGTTGCAATGATGGTACTGGAAACATCACTTGTAATGGGGGTGACAAACGGGCACATAGTGTTCCTGATAGTAAGTGGATGCTGTGGCCCACAGACACACCTACATCAATGAAAAACATAATGCTTTATTTTCAGTATAGGTCGCAAAAGAACACCGATTTCTACCAAGGATGATTCACGAGGCTATTGAAATTTAAAAAAATGTCAATAGAGAAGATGGATGGGTACTGCTATCGTTTTGCGTAGATCGGGACAAAATTAATATTCGAAAGATGAAACGGGATAACTATGACATCTTGACGTCAAATACCTCAGCTCCCCCGTGACTATGACGTGATATGTGACGAAACGTCGAAATTAAAAGTAATAATAATAATAATAAGCATTTATTAATTACCACCAATAAAGTTAAAATGAGTACATACAGAAATTACAAGAATTACATAATGTAGTAATGAATGGGCTCTAGCTCAGCATAAATGTTGCAGTTTAACAGTGGTAGAGCCACGAGGCAGCTTTTGCTGTCGCACGGATGGGCCGGCCCGAACCGGGGTGGTACCACGACCTCACAGAAAACCAGCGTGAAGTAGAGATTTACCTCTGCGTTTCGCTTGGTGAGTGCAGGTGGCCGGAGGCCCTTTTTGCTGGAAATGAGGCATTCTATCTTAGTCCTCACGGGTGACAACGCACCTACATTTTGATTTGTAATAGAGGATAGATATAGATGTCTATGGGCTGCAGCAACCACTTACCATCAGGTGGACTGTGTGCTCGTTTGTCACCCTTATCCTATAAAAAAAAGTTGCCTACAACGCTGCAAGGGTAAGTTAAATTTAACGCGATAAAATCAGTAAAATTAATTTTATTCAAAGTACACAATGTTAGATTTAATTTAATGTGTTTGTAATACATATTAGATAGGTATAAATTTTAGCTTTCTGCACTTCATCTCCTTATAAACTTTAATTATGCCTCATCTCACATTACTTCGTGCGCGCAATATGGTTAACATAGGGTACAAAGTTTTCTTTTGTATATAGATTTTACCTTGCTGATTTCTTGTATTATACTGTATAGATTTAACAGACACTTTCCTGTTAATTGTAAATTAATATGATGCTGCACAGAATTCGAACCGTCGATAATTGATAATAAGTTACAGTAAACCCTTTCAGAAATGAGAGGCTTGTGCCCACGAGTTGGACGTATGTACGGTGTACTTCTACTTTTTACTTTAATTTTGAGTAAACACGACAAAATTTACAAAACAAGCTTCATTATAGCGGAGCTTCACTATGAATGACAATGTATGGAATTGTAATGGGTTGTAAGATTATATTATATAAAATATTAAAAACGATACTAAAAAAACTAAAACTAGTAACTTTATTATTATACAGTCCTACTATATGTTATACTTAGCTTTGTGGAAGAAAAGAACCAGCCCTCTTATCACCAGCTATAATAAATGAATATATGAAATCGTCCTATATACCTCTTAGTTTTCGCACTCTTAGCAAAGTGATCATGTTCATCCTGTGATCGGTGGCTTATTTTATAGTCCATAATTCAATAATGTTTTTATAGAAAAAGTAGGAGAAGCACAATCCACCTGATAGTTAGTAGATACTGTGGCCCATAGATATTTACTAACGTTTTTTACGTGGCAGAGCTATGCTGCAGCTGTATTCAGGTTACGTACTACGTTTTTACAGAATACCAGCGTAAAATAGCAGCTTAACGTCAGCAGCTATGTTTCATATGTTTTACTGGAAACGAGGCATTCCATGGTAGTCCTCAGGAGTGACAACGCATCTGCATTTTGATTCTTAGTCGAGGATAAATGTAGACGTCTATGGGCCACAGTATCCACTTAGCACCATGTGGACTGTGTGTTCGTTTGTTACTCATATTCTACAAAAAAAAAAACACTAAAGTAGTACCAAAATAAACATGTGCTGTCATCCCTGAGGACTAATATGGAATGCCTCGTTATCAGTACAAAAGATCTTAGATATAGTTAGCTTAGTATTCATAAAAAGTATTTTAAATAGAATTAGTTAAAAGTAAAGCTAATGCCTGTTTACGTGCACTCCTGGGCATAGACATCCTTTTATTCCCGGAAGGGTAATAGAGCGATTAGTCCGTTTTTCCCCAGTTCACCGATCCGTGTATTCGGACTTAACGTATGTGTATTATTCCTATTATGACAAGTAGTTTCTTCATAATGTTTTCGTTCACCGCCGAGCACGTGGTAAATCAGCACTTATAAATTGCAAATAAGTTGTATAAGAATATCTATATATATATATATATATATATATATATATATATATATATGTATATATAGCGATCTAAACCGGCTTGCATAATTCTATGTTTATTGTCGATTTTGCCACCCGTTCTATTAAGCAGCACTATAGACAACGAAATAAACTTTTGCAAAATAGCTCAACTAAGCTTATATATATATATATATATATATATATATATATATATATATATATATATATATATGGCTTTTGGGGCTGTCTTGCCCCTGTCAACCTGGGGGCCTTAAGCTCCTCTGACATGTGCCCCCAGAGTAAATATGTAACTGACTGCTACGAAAAAAATCTAAGACTGACAAAGGAATACCCAAGTTTTTTTTTTATAGTTGCAGTTTTTTTATATGCGGTAAAGCAATGCTTTTTTTTTTGCAAAGACCCTTTTTACTGGAAACGAGGCATTCCATCTTAGCCTCACGGGTGACAACGCATCTGCATTTTGATTCGTAATCGAAGATATATGTAGATGTCTTGGGCCACAGCAACCACTTACGATCAGGTGGACTATGTGCTCGTTTGTCACCCTTATCTTATAAAAAAAGAATAAATTTTATTTTGCTCTTCTTCACTATTATAATAATAACCTTGTCAGAAAATCGTTAAAGAAACCTGATACTACAATTTTCACTCGTTGCGGATAAGTTCCCATAACGAAGGCTACTTGAGTTCCCGTAAACCGGTGCGGTGGCGTGGACAATTTTACAGTGAGCTCTCATAAAAGCAATAAGCGGCGTATATTTTACGCCTTACGCAGTAACGTTATCTAGTTTCGGCATCTCGAAAGTGTCCGTTCGCGCGGACGTGTCGATGTGCTGGGTACAGGTAAGCGCAAAAGTGAAATAAACCCCAATGGATAATAATTGTGTGTGTTAATTAGCTGTATACTGGTGTAGTAAATTATATTGAACATGGACAAACAATGGAGAGCCACTGTAAGAAGGATTACCACTAATTATATGGTAGTTGCCCTACCAGCAGCATAAATGGGTCGGCTTGATCAGAAAAGCCCTAATCTTTAACTTCTGAACATACAACTTCCTCATTGATTGGGTAATAGGGATTCCCCATAGTTTTCATGTTTAAAAGGCGGGTTGTTATTTACAGTTTTTCGCTTCCTATCTCCTGTTTCGCTTCCCTCTGCCAGCACCAGTGTAAAATATATTTTTCTTTCACGCCACTATGCGTAGTTCAAGTATTTCGTCTGGCTCCATTTTTAAATGAGCGCTGTAATGTTCAGCAGCATTTTTCGCAAATTAGGACCCAATATGACGTCACATATTTCTTTCCTAATTTTTATGTTAGTTTATCATGTGCCGATACTAAAATAAAATAGCAGCATAATACTGCTGTGTTTTATGTCATTAGTGACGAGAACAGTATAGGATGGCATTTCTACTAAGTGGTACAACGATCTTGCCTATTTTTGTTGTCAAATAGCATAGTTTGCACTGCTGTTTCGCTCTGAAGGTTATAAAGAGCCAGGAACATTACATGCTGTGAGACATTCCATCCAAATTATCGCAGATGTAAACGCGTCTGTGGCCTTCTTAGACTATTACAGCCACATAAAATCAGGTAAGCTCCTAGCTTGTTCGTCACTCGGTAAGTCGCTAGCAATAACCGAAAAAAGGGTTTATAGAAATGTTAGTGGACCGCGAAAATCCTTTTGTTGCGGCACTGTCGTCACACCACAAGTGAAACTAAACGAAATCTAAATGATGCTATCCAAGTTCCAAATTATTGCGCTATCTATGTAAAGGAGAGCTCTGTACTACCGCACGGAGTGTTGGGTGTAACCCGAGCTAATTCAAACCTTGCCCAACGCAAACCATTAAATTATTTATATTTATCGTATTTTATTTGAAAACGTGACAAAACATTTTCGTGCACGTCTGTCCAAAACTTACTCATCGCGTCGCGTCGTTCCGAGAAGTGGACATTATTTTTGAGCTATAAGACTTTTATGTAATACGAATATCACACCGATTAGTGTGAGGACGGGTTGTGCTAACAGCTGGTGACATTTGACTGTCCAGTCTGTGGACAGCCTTTTCACCGCCATCAGTGTTACGTATATTGACAAGTTTCGCGCGCTCAGTAATTTGTTTTCGCGGAAGAGTGATAATTTGGAAATGCCGCACGCGTTACGTCATCAAGCATTCTAATGAGATCAGTCGACATTAAGGGTAAGCATTTGGAGCATAGGGGGGGTAGGTGTAATAAGTATTCTTTCCGCCATTAGTTTGGTTACTTTAGTTTAAGACGGGCTATTTACCGCAACTCCAGGTCTAAGCTTGTATTTTCCGTGTGGGCAGGAAAATCGTGATTATTCGAGCCGTGAAATCTCAGCAGAAAGTTTAGCAGTCCTATAATGTTGCCATCAACTTCGGGGAGCAATATCGGCGTGGCGAGATGTTTAGCCCTGTATGCGGCGACTTCTCAATACGCAAGGCGTGGGTCGCCGTTTCCTCCTCCCTCATACATGCCCTGCACAGGGGCTTCCTGTACCACCTATGGTAAATAAATATTTGTTAAAAGAGTCGTGTCCTGTAAAAACGCTTGTTGCTATGCTGTGGTTTGTTTAATCTCATTAAAACCTTGGTCAAACGGCTGTTTGTTACTGGCAGAAAACATTGTGCATTATCACTGTGGGGGAGCTATCAAAGTCTGAAGAATAAAATATTTCGAGAATTTGTGAAGTCCGTCATCACATACTGAAGTGGTACGGCGGATAAATTGCTCTGTTAGCCCCTCAGCAAACACACGAGGCCTGCGTCCAGCAGTGGGATGAATATGGACTGTAGCTGTAACTTATAAGCTCCCAAAACATTATGTTCATCATTTTCTACCGACTTCAAAAAGGACATTGATCTATATGTACTATGTACTAGAGAAGCCATTTCAAACAAAAACTGTGTGCTACTCTATGTTTTCGCGCATGCGCGGGAGTAGTAGTCGCGCATGCGCGAAGACTTTAATTTGATATAAAATAAGATATTCATCATCATCATTACAGCCCTTCACAAGTCCACTGCTAAACATAGGCCTCCCCCAAAGAATGCCACAAAGCACGGTCCTGAGCCACCTGCATCCATCGACTTCCTGCATGTAAGATAAATAAGATATTAATATAAAATAAATATAAGAATTTAATATAAAATATCTTAATTTCATCTAAACAAACATGTTATATTTCTAAATAAAATGTAATAATAATTATTTTATGGAATTCACAAATCTTCAATTTACGCAATATTTAGTTTGTACGGATTGCAGTACAGTTCAGTTGAACATAGTCAATGTTCGGAATGGCTTCTCTAGTACGTAGTACATATAACTCAATGAAAAAGGAGGTTTTTCTGTTTAAATAAAACTAATTTTACGGGTTTTAGATTCGCGTTAAAGAACATATAACTGACGTGAAGCACCCACGTATCGGGAAGTCTGCAGTTTGTGAACATGTTCAAGATTGTCCCCGCCATTAGGTACATTAGATTTCATACAAATCCTCGCAAAAGAACACCGATTCCTACCAAGGATGATTCGCGAGGCTATTGAAATTAAAAAACATCCTAACCTTAATAGAGAAGATGGATGAGTGCTGTCATCTGCTTGGGATCCTATAATTAATAAAATTAAATCCAAACCCAAGTATACCACTGCTAGACTTCAAGATACTGTAAGCTCATTCTGCGTAAATCGAACCAAAAATTAATATTAAAATCTGAAGGTAGCCGGGCTAACTATGACATCGGAACGTCAAACACCTCAGTCCTCCCCGTGACCATGAGTGCTGTAAAGCACCCGAAACGTCGGGAATTAAAAAAGTTAAATTAAACGCGATATAATCCGTAAAAATTAGTTTCATTTAATGTGTAGTCTTCGCGTAAGTATAAGAAAACATTATGAAAAATTTACTAATCTTCTTCGGCGGCTTGAAATATGTTTTAATGGAAGCACGCTTCAAGATGTAGCCAATCTTGTCAGAGACACCTCTGACATATGGTAGTACAGCAGGCACTCGCTTGACTGTGGCAGGCTTCACTCGTTCACTGTGACGTAGGCATGGGACCCGAAGCTTATGGTCGTGCAAAACATGCTTGACGTGTTGGAGCTCGGTGGCCAGGTGTTTACTGTCACAGATCCCTCGTGCTCTCTGAAACAAAGATTTACCCACGGTAGCTAACTGTGAAGGATGGTGGTGAGAATCACCGTTTAAATATCTATCTGTGTGGGTCTTTTTTCTATACACAGTGTGGCTCAAGGTGTTATCAGGATTCCGAATTACTAACACATCTAGAAAAGCTAAAGAATTGTTTGCCTTTAACTCCATTGTGAATTGAATTTTAGAATTTAAGGAGTTAAGATGGTCTCAAAATGCAGTTCTTTTATCTAAAGGTAGAATTGTGAAAGTGTCGTCTACGTACCGCTTGTAGAATCTTGGGTTTATGGGAGAAGTAAGCAGGGCTTTCTCCTCAAAGTCCTCCATGAATATATCGGCAACAATGGGAGATACAGGTGAGCCCATCGCCACTCCATCTACTTGCTTGTAGAACTCCTCCTTCCACAATAGGTAGCTAGATGTAAAGCAGTGTCTGAGTAATACTGCTAATTCTACGGGCATGTTGTTTTCCTCTAGCCTTCTAGTAATAATCGAGATGCAGTCTTCAACAGGTAAGCATGTGAACAGAGACTGCACATCAAAACTGACCATAGTTTCATTGTCTGTCAGATGTAGGTCTTTAATCTCGCTGACAAAATGGTAGGAATCCTTTGTTGTGCTCTTGTATGTCCCTTGAGCGGTGAGAGTATATTCGCTGTGTTGAGCCAATCTGTAAGTTGGTGAATCGATTTGGCTCACTATGGGACGTAGTGGAGCATTGGGCTTGTGTATTTTTGGTAACTCATACAACTTCGGTGGTTTGGCACACGTAGGTATTATCGATTTTACGTTTAGATTAAATTTTTCGGAGCGTTTCTTTATGAGATCACTAGTTGTTTTAAGTGTGTTATTTGTTGAGTTATTTTGACCTAGTGAAGAGACCATTAACATAGAGACCATCGAACGTCGAGCGAGTGCCTGCTGTACTGCCATATGTCAGAGATGTCATTGACAAGATTGGCTACATCTTGAAGAGTTCTTCCATTAAAACATAGTTCAAGCCGCCGAAGAATATTAGTCAGTTTTTACCATCAGTCAAGTGTAATAGTCCTCTGCAAGATGCAGGAGTGTACAAGCTTGATTGTGAATGTGGTCTCTCTTATATAGGACAAACTAAAAGATCCATAAAAACCCGCGTTAAAGAACACATAGCTGATGTGAAGAATCGACGCTCCGGGAAGTCTGCAGTCTGTGAACACGTACAGGATCGCCCCCGTCACTACATTAGATTTGATAGACCACAAATCCTTGCTAAAGAACACCGATTCCTTCCAAGGATGATTCGCGAGGCTATTGAAATCAAAAAAAACATCCTAATTTCTATAGAGCAGATGGCTGGGTGTTACCATCTGCTTGGGATCCCATAATTAATAAAATTTAATCCCAACCCAAGCATACTACTGCAAGACTTCATGATACTGTAAGTTCATACTGCATAGATCGGAACAAAAATTAATAATGTTTAATCTGGAGGTAGCCGTGGTTAACTATGACATTGGGAGGTCATACACCTCAGTCCCCCGCGTGACCATGGGTGCTGTAAAGTGCTCGAAACGTCGGGAGTATAAGATAAGTTAAGGTACGCAATAAAATCCGTAAAATTAGTTTTATTTAAATGTGTAGTTTTCGCGTAAATATAAGAAATCATTAAGAGGTTTTTCTGGTTTCTGATGATATTTGTGCTGTTCGCCTTTTGGTTTTTACAACTTCATCGGATTCAGACCCAAAAAGTGGTGAATTTTTATAATTCTGCGTCGTTACTTACGTAACGACGACTCCTAGTACAGTTTACAGTGCATGTAAATGAGTTATCTAACAGCCGTCCTAACAGGGGGTGACGGGCCTCGGCTCTGACGGCTAACTCGTATCGTTCGATGTTCTGGGCGGTGAGAACCGTCCAGGGACGCGGGTGTTCGGCGTGTACGCGGTGTGGAAGTGTGTGCGGCGCGCCCGTCTACAGAATCGCTGCGTCCCATCCGTTGTTGTCCTAACTGTTTGTAGCACTAGGTGAGTGTTTAGTGTTTGTGTGTAAATGGCCAGTGACATTTCTGTCGTAGGCATCTAGCGGAACGGGGGATTCGATTTGAACGTTACGGGGCCTCCGGAAGCTTTCCATGACGTTCGGAGTCGAAGCGTATGTGGCTGCGTTTACCAATAGCGAGTTGGGATGTGTCTCGGCTCTCTCGAAATATCGCTGAGACATTTCCATGAGATTCATACTGAGAGATCGTCGGAAGTTGACAATCTCTGTGTAAGTCGGAGTTTTGCTAGTACCACTGGGTTCCAGTGGCGAATGAATCTATTTTGGACGACTCGGAAGTCGTACAAGTGTCTATGGGCCGCGTGCGCGAAAACTACGCTTGCGTAAGACATAATAGGTCTTACGCATGCTTTGTACAGATAGAGTTTGTATCTTAAGGACAGTTTGCTCTTTCTCTTAACTAGCGGGTGGAGGCGAATAGTGACGATTTTTGCTCGATTGCGAACATTGCGAATGTGTTTCGCGAATGTCATATCTTCATCAAATGTGACTCCTAGATATTTGGCCGTTGGTTGCCAGGGGATCTGGCGGCCGTATAGGGTGATCGTACCTAACGATTTCTTGGGGTTTCTGATTTGACGGTTGGAAGTGGAGTTTCTTTGAAAGTGTATTGCTACACTTTTCTCAGGATTCACTTCATTCTTTCTTCAGACTGTATGTTCTTCTTTTTTTATGTGTGTTAGGTACCTGTTTTTATGTGTGAACTGATTTCGATGATTCCTTTTTATTTGAAAGCTGGTGCTTATCATGTAGTCGCATATAAATTTGATCAAGGTCAAGCCATAGTTTTTGAATTATTATTAATAATTTATATTGAAGCGGATGCACAAAATTTTTAATTTCAAATTATGTAATTTTTTAATAATTTGGATTTTCACGTGATAGAGCTACGCTGCAGCTATATTATGGTAGCAGCACGAATAAGTCGGCTCGACCAGGGTTAGGACCACGCTATCACCGAATACCAGCGTAAAATAGCACCTTTATGCAGCTGTGTTTCGTATAGTGTGTGTGGTGAATGGCGGACCCTTCTTACAAGATACGAGGCATTTCATCTTAGTTCTCAAGGGTGAAAACGCATCTGCATTTTGATTCTAAAACGAGGATAAATGCAAATGTATATAGATCACAGCATCCACTTACCATCAAATAAAATTTGTTGTAGAATTTGTAATATTTTATGATCTGGAATTGTATTCTATAGTTAGTTACATCGATGTTTTCACCGTAGAGCACGTGGTGAATCGGCACTTAAAACTGCATTGCTCAAATTCATTTATGCGAGCGGAGATTGGATCCGGGATGCTTGCGTACAGTGCAGTTAACTCAATGTAATGTAGAATGTATTGAAATCTTAGAAGTAGGGCTAAAAAAATCCTATGTACCACTGCGTAGCACAGGCCTCCTCTGTTTTGTGAGAGAGTTTGAAAAAAAAAACATTATCCCTAACGTTAACGTAACCTCTACTACGTTATTAGTTTATTATAGTCGTATCATATTTTAATTAGTGGTTATTTCTTACTGTTGTATTAATACAAATCTACATTTGAAAGAGATATAACTATAACCATAACACTCTTTCACGTTATATAAAATTGAAGAAAGGAAGTAATCAAAACCATTACTCCGAGCCGAGCAATAATGAAATCGTTTTTACAAATTTATACCTCCACGGATAATCGTAAACATAGTGCGTTGACAGTCAATTTCGTATTAAACTTAAGTATAAATCGGTGATAATTCAGCGTTAAGATATCGTATTTAAATCACCAAAACCCATGTCTATAGCCTTCCAAAAACCTCCGAGATTCGATTCGATCTCATTACCCTACCTCAGTAAGTCACACGCCGGCAATCGGAGTCAATTATCAAGGCAATAACAACATTTATTAATGACTCTTTATATTCCGTACCGTGCCACGAGACTGGACGTTTCCGAGAATATTAGGCCAAGGCATACGTGCATCGGTTCTTTACCGATTTTTATCGAAATCGAAACGGGTTTGGGGTAAAACATTAAGAATCTTGACGTTAGTTCGAAGAACAATAAAATTTTATGTCTCTATCTAAGTTCGTGTGATCGAGTGTGATAAAAATCGATTTTTTGTTGACACTGGCATGTTTACACGAAGTCTGTGTTAATTTGATGTCCAAACGCAGTACGTATCAAAATAAAACGTTTACTTACGCGTGACTGTAATTATGAATCAAAGAGAAAATCTCTAAATATTAAATTTTAACCTTTTTTTATAGCTTAAGGATGATAAAAAATACACAGTCCACCTGATGGTAAGTGAATGCTGTAGCCGATTATAAATATTTTATACGCGGTAGAGACATGCTGCAGCTATATTATGGTTGTAGCACGAATGGGTCAGCTCGACCGGGGAAGGACCACGCTCTCACAGAATACCAGCGTAAAATAGCAGCTTAACGCTGCTGTGTTTCGTATGGTGAGTGTAGAGAACCGGAGACTTTTTACTGGAAACGAGGCATTCCATCTTAGTCCTCACGGGTGACAACGCATCTGCATTTTGATTCGTAATCGAGAATAGATGTAGATGTCTATGGGCCGCAGCAACCACTTACCATCAGGTGGACTGTGTCGTTTGTCACCCTTCTTCTATAAAAAAAAATTCCTAATCGAGGATAGATATAGATGTCTATGGGCAAGATATCTACATCTATCCTCGTTTAAAATGAAAATGCTGAACTCTCACCACACGACACACAGCAGCATTTAGCTGCTATTTTACACTAGTATTCTGAGAGAGCGTGGTTCATGCTGGTTGTGCGAACCCATTCGCACTACAATAATAGTATAGCTCTCTATCACGTGCAATTTTTTTTTACGTTTAGTACTTGTTACGACCATACTATAGCGACTGACGTCACGAGTGAGCCAGCTTGACCTAAGAAAGACCACGTGGCATAGAATGTCAGTGTTAAAAAGCAGCATAACACTGCTGTGTTTCGTGTGGTAAGTGTCGAGAATTGCAAAAATTGCTTTGTAAGGGCCAGTTTTGAAAAAATGTATTTTGACTATGACTTCCCATCTTAGTACTCAAGGCAACGCATTTAGTATTTAGATCCTTAGCCGAGGTAATTCAGATGTCTATAAGTTATAGCATCCAATTACCATCACGTGGTTTGTGTGCTCGATTGTGTTTATACATCTTTATCTTTTTGTCACTATTACCTCTGTAAAAACCTTTCCTTTTTTCTATTTATATGTATTACACTGCTGGATGTGGACTCTATCTGGGCGTTTTAAGTTGAAACATTTAAGGGTCGAATTAATTAAACTTACTTCTCTATTCTGGTTCCTTCCTCGCTCAAAGGCTAAGTATAGCTATTCAGCGAGAAAACGCAGCCAGAGTTCTTGGCACGATACCACGGGGAGTAGGACTGTTTGATAATTAAATTTTTTAGTGTTAGTTTTTCTTTACTATAGTTTTTTAATATAGTGCGTAAGTGTGTTTAACAGTGGTAGAGCCACGCGGTAGCTTTTGCTGTCGCACGGATGGGCCGGCTCGAACCGGGGTGGTACCACGACCTCACAGAAAACCAGCGTGAAGTAAAGGTTTACCTCTGCGTTTCGCTTGGTGAGTGCAGGTGGCCGGAGGACCTTATTACTGGAAATGAGGCATTCCATCTTAGTCCTCAAGGGTGACAACGCATCTACATTTTGATTTGTAATAGAGGATAGATGTAGATGTCTATGGGCCGCAGCAACCACTTACCATCAGGTGGACTGTGTGCTCTTTTGTCACCCTTATCCTATAAAAAAACACCCATAAGTTAGATTTAATTTTATACTATTTTTTAACACTTAAAAATCCATTAACATATCGATAAATCTGGTTAAGTATCACATACATCTTAAACTATATGTTACATATCAATAATTAATAAACAACATCAACATCCAAATGGTCTTACTTATAAATTCATTTAACCTCTAACTCATATAAACGAAACTAAGAACTAAATTATTTAAAACTAGCTGTTCCACGTCTTCGCCCGCGTGTAATTTAGGGTTTAAATTTTTTTACGTGGAACCCTAATTCTTTTTCTAAAATAAAATTACTCTAAGTTAATCCTTATAACATCAGCTATCTGCCAGTGAAAGTCCCATCAAAATTGGTCCAGCCGTTTCGGTGATTAGCCGGAACAAACAGACAGACAGAGAAATTTTTTAAAAAGTGTATTATTGTTATAAGTACCGTTTATACTTTCATATGTATGTATTTAGCAAAACGTTGTAATTTCGACATTACAAACAGACACTTCAATTTTATTTATTTGTATAGATACACTAAAAGTTATGTTACGATTTCTTATATTTACACGTATACCAAACATCCGACCGGACCAATTTTATAGAATAAGTGTGACAAACGTACACCTGATGGTATATGTAAATAGATACTGGCCCATAAACATCTACATCTATCCTCGATTAAGAATCCAAATGTGGATACGATGTCACCCTAGCGGACTGACATAGAATGCCTAGCTTCTAGTAAAAAGGGTCCAATGATCTAAGGTTTAAATAATTGTTTCATGTGTTGAATGTAGAGAACCGGATATCCTTTTTACTGGAAACGAGGCATTCCATCTCAGTCCTCACGGGTGACAACGCGTCTGAATTTTGATTCTTAATCGGGGATAGATGCAGATGTCTATGGATCATCTACCTACCATCAAGTGGACTGTGTTCTCGTATGTCACCTTTATTTTATAAAAAATATGGTAGAAATTACTCTAACAGACTTTTTTATAGGATAGGGAGACAAACGAGCACACAGTCCACCTGATGGTAAGTGGTTGCTGTGGCCCATAGACATCTACATCTATCTTCGATTACGAATCAAAATGCAGATGCGTTGTCACCCGTGAGGACTAAGATGGAATGCCTCATTTCCAGTAAAAAGGGTCACCGATTCTCTACACTCACCATGTGAAACACAGGAGCGTTAAGCTGCTATTTTACGCTGGTATTCTGTGAGAGCATGGTCCTTCCCCGGTCAAGCCGACCCATTCTTGCTACAACCATAATATAGCGGCAGCATGGCTCTACCACGTATATAGACTAATATTGTTAACGTGTATTAGCGCTGTAAGAATATCCATTACACCATATCGTCCCGCGGGCGATATGGTGTAATGGATATGCGACAGCAAGAAACGACAGAAATAAATCAAGAGTTGGGCAGCAGCGTCTTCCTAACACCAAATAGAAAATTAAACCTGCGGTTGCCGACCCGCCTGCCAAGCCTGGTGATTATGATAAATATTACCCCCATGAGGCAATATATCATCATCATCATCAGCCTGCGGCAGTTCTCTGCTGAATATAGGCCTCTCCCAAAGCGCGCCACTTCCCGGTCTTCAGCTACACGGGAACGGTGGCTTCTATCAACCACTTTGCTCAGAGCGTTGCTTCATCTAAACAGGGCGTTTCTCACACTATGTTTGATTAGACGCGGTCTCCACTCCATAACACGTCTATTTCACTGGTTATCACTTCTTTGACAGACATGACCAGCACATTGCCACTTCAGGAAATATATGGGGGATGCCTGTGTTGAGCAGTGGACTTTAGATGTGAAGGTTTAGATAGAAAGATAGGTAACGGTAATATTGATGCATGTTATAAAATGAAGGTCGAAGATTGAGTCTCCATAGTGAACTTGAAACTCTCCAACAAAAACGTATCTGCAACGTCTACGACGAGACGGTACCCCAGACTCATAAACAGAAGGGGTTGATATTTATCGCCGGGTGTTTATTACTATGAGAATTATTCCCCTAATGACTTCCCGAATACCCCCGCCCTGGCGACAGAAAATCCTATTGGCTATTAACAGTCAAGAAGTGGTAAATTATTGCTCTCGGCACACAAAGTTCGGTCCCCGCAAACACCTTATGGTAATACGAACGCTCTTCGTCCCGCGATAATGTTACGTACAATGTTTCTGTTTTGTTTATTGCCAGTATTATTGTGTATTAGGGCACCGACGAAAATTCGAAATTTAAGACTGTATTCCCGCGGAGAACAATCCGAAAGTTTTGTGTAGATCGGCTATCACAACGCGAGTTGAAAGTTCACAGCTTGTATATGAGTATGTATCTCATCTTATTTTAGTTTGTACATCCAATGATGGTATGAAATCTCCAAAATAAGATTCATTTTTTTTTATAAAACAAGTGATATATGTAGATATCTATGTATATACATCTATCTCCGATTCGGAACCAAAATGGAGATGCGTAGAGAACTGAGTTGGAATGCCTCGTTATTAGTTAAAGCGTTCTCTGGTTTTCTACACACACCGTACGAAACAGCAGCAATATTATGTTTTTTTTTTACACTGTGCCGGTATTGTGAGAGCGTGGTCGTTCTCCGATCGAGTCGATCCATTCGTGCTGCAGCTATTTATGGCTAGCATAACTGCAGCATGTTCTACAAACTCTAATAGTACTAAGATAATGCTTTATATAACATACTAGCTGGTAAGACGGCGCGTGGCTGCCACAGAAAAAAAATTGTTGAAATATCGTTTTAAATTTGAAACAATTATTTTAGAGTGATTGCGCTACCTATATAAGTAAATTGTACTATGTCTACCTTCGCGCATGTGCAAGTAGTAAGTTGACAAAGTTTTAGCGCAATCTGATGAACCGTATAACAGCGAATGGAATACGAACAATCAAAATATTTTTTTTATATATTAGATTACTGTCTCGTAGATCTAGTGGTCGTAAAAGCGGTTGTGAAAATTTGTTATTCGGATTTTTGTTACAAGAAATTATCTGAAGCAGGAAGTTAGCGGTGATTCACCCAAGTGCCATGGAAAGCGCCGTTGGTCCTGTACATAATCTCTCTCCAGTCTTGTAGAATAACCGTCCTATCGGACTGCGGAGTGAAGGAATAGAGAATGCATGCATTGCGCAAACACTTAGGCTCAGGCAATAGAACCCTGTTCTGCACAGGTAATTAGTCTCCGTAGAAACGGACCGCCGTGACCGACATTCGGTCTGCAGGACATTATAACTTAGAACCAACTTTAGAAGCTATCAAATGTTCTGGAAATAAATTGCTTCATTTGATTTTTTGAACACAATTTCAACTTTTTTTAAAGTTTAATTTTTAGACGCTTTATTAATGGAGTTAGCAAAATCAAAACTTCATGGTAACGGTTTAGAATGTGAAAAGTCGGTCTGCAGAACATTATTATTATTAACTATAGAATTTACTATAAATTGTAAGGAGCTTTCTTTTTTTGTATAGGATAGGGTGACAGACGAGCACACAGTCCACCTGATGGTAAGTGGTTGCTGTGGCCCATAGACATCTACATTTATCTATACAAATAAATAAAATTGAAGTGTCTGTTTGTAATGTCAAAATTACAGCTTTTTACTAAATGCATATGAAAGTATATACCGTACTAATAACAAAAATACAATTTTTAAAGTTTTTGTCTGTCTGTCCGTCTGTTTGTTCCGGCTAAACTCCGAAACGGCTGGACCGATTATGACGGGTTTTTCACTGGCAGATAGCTGATGTCACAAGGAGTAACTTAGGCTACTTTTATTTTAGAAAAAGAATTAGGGTTCCGCGCAGAAAAATAAAACCGGGCGAAGTCACGGGGAACAGCTAGTCCTCAATAAATAATCAAAATGCAGATGCGTCGTCACCCGTGAGGACTAAGAAGGACTGCCTCTTTTCCAGTAAAATGGGTCTCCGGTTCTCTACACTCACCATACGAAACACAATAGTGTCAAGCTGCCATTTTACGCTGGTAGTCTGTGAGAGCGTGATCCTTCCCCGGTTATGCCAACCCATTCGTGCTACAATTATACTACTAATATAGCTGCAGCAAGGCTCTACCACGAATAAATACCACTTATATATTTTAAAACAAGTACTTTTTTTCATCAGTTATTCATGTAATTAAAAGTACACTGCCGAACATGGATCTGTCTCGTTTTAGAAGGATTTGTCACACTGCGTCATTAGCAAACAAACGATTTTAATTGCAGCCGAAACTTTTGTCTTCAGCGTGTAATCCTTAATTTACCGATTCGCCATTAATCGTGTATGGACTCCGTTTGGTCCCAAAAACCCATTGTTTCTAATCGGGTTGAAATTCCTAGTGTAATTATGTGTACCCTTTCTAGCACTAAATTTTGAGCGTGTCGCAATTAACGCGCGATATTCGAATGTGTCTCGTTTTATAGCTCCTACTAATTGACGACGCTGGTAGGGGTCAAATCTATTAATAATTGCGCTTAGTGTGATGCCACACTCGTGTTAGATGCGGTTCATATTGTTGTAGCGACCAGTAGATCTATAACTAATAAAAATTTGAAACCAATAATTTGTTTTGAATTATAGAGTTTTGCTTAATTTAATTTTAGGTATTTCTATTTTCTCTGTCTTTCTTGCTCTACCTGTTTCGCTCACACACACGTTAATTGAAACTGTATTATAGCAGAAAACTCTTTTTTTTTTCGTTCTATCTCATAACCTTTATGCTGTTTCCCGTCACTAGTCTAGGTGTATTTAGATGACTATGTCGTCATCTATTAGAGATCTTCAAGTCTTAATTGACTCTTATGACGTATATTTTACGACAGGAGGTTACAGTTACACCATCACTATCAATATTTTTAAACTATGTTTCAAAATTTTACTTCAAAATTTCAACTTGGATGCTGAGCTCAATTATTCAAAGCAACAACGCGCAAATGGTCTTCGACCTTCGTTTACACTAATGAAATTACTAATTACAATTTCACTCGCTTCTTCAGTGATATGTACATGTTAAGAAAACATAAATTTTGGGGAAATAAAAATATATCAAGCATGACGATGACGTCGAACCGTAAGGATTATATAGTAGCATTGTGCCAAGCGGTGTAGAAAGTTTGTGGACTGTTGTTTTTTTTTGGTAATTAACTGGTACTGTTGTAATTTTTACCAGTCAAGTATTAAGAAATTATCGTTTTTAATAGTTTCTTTAAAAAAATTCTTCACAATATGTTGATGACTCACATTGTGAAGTTTTTGAAAGATTTTGATGACATCGTAAGTCAACCGACAGTCGATGACGACAGTATTTTTAAGCGCCTGAGCACATACATTATCGTGATGTCACCATTACCATCGGATCGCTTGTTTCATAGTGGTAGTACTTCTTTTCTGTTTATTAGTTCTGGGTAGATTTTTTATATAGAGAAATGCCTATGCATTCCGGCCTCTCGAGAGCACCGACGGGTTATGTTGCACGCGCACTGACTTAAACCCTATGGTGTTCCACCTTCGCCGCATATTGGCAGGGATACTGGTACGCTTTAGCATTCGCGGCGTCACTAGCCCAATGGCCCAATGGTAGCTCCTCTTTGGGAGAGAATAATTTCTCCTTTTCAGGTAAGGTGCACCAGAACACAAGGCGTGCCTTCCTTCTACAGCCATCTTGCGCCACTATTAGTTTACACGCGCAGATATTAAATACATAAAATCACACCATTTTCAGGTATCAAATTCAACTTCAAATCATTATTTATACAATAAAACAAGACAAGCATTCCGCCAGGGGTAAAGTTACCGCCAAAACTCCGCTGCTATATTATAAGTACCATCTAATGTGTCAATGCGTTATAAGTTCGAATATTGTCTTGAGTTTCGGATATAGAGAGGTCGCGAGTTTTAGTGTCTATTGACCCGCCTGTTAAGTGGTGTGAGAGTTCTTAAACCGAGGGTTATTTTTTATACAGTAAAGGTGACGAACAAGCAAACAGTCCACCTGATGGTAAGTGGATGCTGGCCTTGCAAAAGCATCTGCATTTTGATTAAGAATCAAAATGCAGATGCGTTTACACCTCCCAGAACTAAGTTGGAATGCGTCGTTTCCAGTCAAAAGGTTATCCAGCCATTCGAAACACAGCAGCATTAAGTTGTTATGTTACGCTGGTCCTTCGAACCGACGCATTCTTGCTGTACCCTGTGCTGTAACAATTAAAGTAAGAGTCACGTACTTTGACTGTTTCTTGGTGAAATGATAGTACTAAAATTTTTTTTAATCATTATTTATCCAAAAAGTCCACTGTATACCTTTCAGATCGGAACACACCTATGCAAGCACTGTTATTTGGCGACAGAAATAGTTAATAGGGTGGTATTTCAAATACCCAGACGATGAAGACGCATAGGCAGAAAATACTAGTAATTCTTAGTTCTTAACAACCCATTGTTACTGGTCGGGTTGAAATTAAAGTCCTACTGACATAATCCATAGTGACCTCTTGCGGTATGCATATCGTCATCAAATGGGTAACGAATTCTCTTCCGCTGTTATCATACGGCAACGTGAAACTTTTTAGTGGAGGGACAGTGTATTCAGGTCTGACAACTAGGCACAGGTTTCCTCTAACTCGTAATGAGTTTGTGGAGCAATCGGTCCACTGTGCTACTATAGTGCTTGTTGGCGGACCCCAAATCTCACTGAAATATAACCTTAGTAAGACACACAGATCCCTTTACGATGTATTCTTTTCTGCCGACTTCCAAAAAGGATACGGTACTCAATTCGAGTGTATGTTTTTTTTGTGTGTTACCTCATAACTTTGTACTGGCCGAACCGATTTCGATGATTATTTTTTATATGAAAGCTGATAGTTCTCGTGTGGTCCCATATGAATTTGATCAAGGTCAGACCACTGGTTATTTAGTTATTCTTAAATAACCTATATTGAAGTCGCTTATATTGAAGTCGGCTGTACAAAATTTTTAATTTTAAATTATACTCGGAACGGCTACCTCGGGCTGGTCACATCTTGGGCCTGCCAAAGGGATCCTCTTTGTTCATTCGTATTCTCATCCTCGGGTAACCACGACTCCTAACCGCTTCGCCACGACAAGGTGGACACGGTCGGAGGGTAGGTACCATCCTCTTACATATTTCTGCTTAGGAAATCATCTGGATTGGAATCACTGTCTTACTAATGTCTCTTTGTTTGTCTGAAGCATATATATATATATATATATATATATATATATATATATATATATGTAGTCAGTATAGTTACAGGCATTTCATCTTAGTCCTCAAAAGTGATAAAGCAACTGTAGCCACAGTTGCTTTAGCGGTCCGCCACAGTGCTATTTACAAGAAGTTTTCTTTCTCGCAGAACTTCGTTGTGGAATCGACTAGCACCGGTGATTTTTCCGGACCGATGTGACTTAGGGACCTTCAAGAAAAGAGTCTATTCTTTTTAAAAGGTTGGCAACGCATCTGCGATTCCTCTAGTGTTGCAGTTGTTCATGGGCAGCGGTCGACACATATCATCAGGTAAACCGCATGCTCGTTTGCGCCCTCTTCTATATAAAAAAAAAAACTATAACCTTTTTTGTTTGATGTTGCTGATCGCCGGTGTCCAGGTGGGTTACTGCTGTAGTTACTTCCTTTAAGAGAACTGTTAGTTCGTTTACCAATACAGTTTTATTTAAAAAAGCACGAAGCAAGAAGAAAAAAAATTGACGACATGTGAAGTTTGTAGAAAGGCAACGTGGTGCCAAAACCCACCCAGTAAGAAGAGAAAACCAGATATACCAAGACATGTGAATGATCATAAAACTTACCATGAACCTATTTTAGATTATCTTTCATATTAAAAACCAATAAAATAATCTTATCCGCGCCGTATAACGAGCTTTCCGACGTAACCTTAAAAATTACGACATTTTCTTATTAAAACGAGGTAATCCGAGGGACAAAGTTCGATTTTCCATAAATACTAACAGGCCGTTAAATCCAAAACATTTATTGCCCATAAACACGGCCAGTGAAGACAAACGAATGTATGAAATTAAAATTAAATGCATTTTAAATTTGTGTAATCGATTCGTTTCCATATTTATATCGATTTTACGATGACGTTTTTGAGTTTTAATTCAGGCGCATTGTGGCTTTATTTTTTTTTACCTTGTGGACTCACAAGTGGCCAGTAATTTGGAAGGTTTTAAATGTTCTTTGTTTTGATAACTTTTCAATTTATATTATTGTGTGTCTGTTACCCTTTTGGTGTTATCGATCCTTGATTATGAATAAAAATGTGTGCGTTGTCACCTCTGTGGACTAAAACGGAATACCTTAATTATCGGTATAAATGATATTATTTCACGCTGGTATTTTGTAGGAGCATGGTCCTTCCGTAGTAGGTCCCAACCCTTTCGTACAGAGCTCATATTATCCCGTATTATCTCATATTAACAGTACTAACCATATGTTGTCTGAATGTTGTTATTCTTTAAAAGTAGGTATATAATATATTATATATTTTAATAATGTACTTTTTTCGATTATGTATATTATACATACCTAGGTGTTTATTACATAAACAAGATAAGTTATACTGTGTATTTAATGAGTACGTTATTGTCATTTCATTTTTAATTTGGTACGTTTCGTTTTATGGTACTACGTGGGTTTACTACGTAAATTATTTCTACGTATACTTATACTTATATTTACTTCACGCACAATCCCTGACGGGGTAGCCAGAGAGAACAGATCGCCAAGTGTCACGATCCTTACATACCTCTTCCGCTTCTTTCAGATTCATTATCTTCTTCATAAATGCACGTCTAGGTATCCGAGTACTCTTGACCCTCCCCTCTTCGAGCAGTTTGCTCACATGGTCTTCGAAAGTTAGTCTCGGTCTACCTCGACACCTTTTAATATTAACTTTCGCGCTATATATTTTCTTCACCATACGGTCTTCACTCATTCACTCGTGTCCAAACCATCGAAGCACGCCCTTATCAATTTTTGTGATAAGGTCATCTTTCAAACCTGCCATATTGCGAATCTCTTCGTTTCGCTTTCGGTCGGCCATGGTAACGCCGCACATTTTACGAAGAGATCGCATCTCCACTGCATTCAACTTGCTTTTATGCTTCTTCTGGCATACCCAGGTTTCGCTGCCATATAACAAAGTCGGTACCAACACTGCGTTATGTATTGCAAGGCGTGCACTCTTCACTACGCCTTGCCTTTTGACTAACGCAGTCAGGGCACCATTGACTTTGTTCCCGGCAGCGACACGCCTGTCCACATCTAAATCACATCTTCCATCCCGGCTAAAAGCACTCCCCAAGTATACAATTTAATTTACCTGTTCTAGACATATTTCTACGTATAATTACAAATTTAGCGTAAGATATATTTATACGTACGTATTCGCTTCCCTCTCGTTGTTTAACTAATAAATCAGCAGATTTATTCAAACTCTTAATTAACAAACATCCACAATATTACCATGAGACCTGTTTGATTAAGGCTCCAGTATCGGCACGGTTCCAAAGCAAAAAGCAAGCCATTAAAGGGTGGGCAGAGTCAAGATTTATGCGCTGAAGGGTTGAGCGAGACATTGGGGTGTCTTCGATTGTTGGTACACTACCTAATCTCTTATTATTTTATCTTTTAATGTAAAAATACTTCTTTGTTTAATTTAAATGCCATCATTACTCTTCTAACTTGCAAGTGCCATGAAAATTTGAAATTTAAAGTTATTGTAATAAGATTTAAATTGATGATGATCTCCACGCCAGTTAATATTACACGGTGATTGCAAAAATAGGTAAGATATTCAAATGGAATTCCTTACTTATTTTTTTTTTGCGTCGTGTGTTGTCGTATAAATGCGAAAAGATCTCTGGTATTATCTGTATATATGGTATTACAATCTCGTAGAGATCGCTCGCTGCATCGATTCCGCCTGAGAATCTTTCTGATATCAATTCAAAATAATTAAAAACTGCCATTGCCAACCCGCTTGCCAAGCGTGGTAACTGTAGCAAATATGCAGTATTACATTCATATAATAAAAACAATCAATCAATCAATCTCTTTCTTTTTTAAGGCGGCTAAAAAGGGCAGCTTTAATGAACTGTTGAAAACGACTGGCAATAATACGACCAAATTAAGATATTAAAATTAACACATTGCTTAGGTCACGAAATTGTGTATTTTATTATTGGTCGCTTATCTGATTTTACTTTAAAAAGTTACTTGATTTTAATTACTTTAGGATGAATTTAAATTTCTTGGTATTTTGAATTTGGTATCTTGAAAAGTGGAAAGTGTGAGAGTGATATCGAAAGAAGAGTGAATGCAGGAAACATGGTGAATGGAGCTTTGCATTCCTTTATGAGCAGTCGGAAGGTGTCTAACAAGGCTCGTTTGACTGTGCATGAGGTGGTGTTGGTTCCGACACTCATGTAGGGAAGTGAAAGTTGGGTATGGCAGAAAAAACATGAAAGCAGAATAAATGCAGTTGAGATGAGAGCGTTAAGAAGTATGATAGGAGCTTTGATGACATGTATATAATCAAAGGATAGGAGTTAGACTGAGTGACAGGATAAGAAGTAGTGAGATAAGGAAACGTTGTGGTGACAAAAATTCAGAAAGTTATGCTGAGATGGTTTGGCCATGTCGTGAGAATGAATGATAAACGATTGACAAAAAAGTGTATAAGGTGAGTGTGACTGAAAGTGTTGGAAGGGGTAGACTTAGGCGGACGCTTCTAGATCAAATCAGGGACTTCTTGAAAAAAGGCCAGGTCAAGAGTACTCTAAACCGAAGAGCATGTATGAAGGGAATAATGAAAGTGGACGAAGCGAAACAAGTATGTAAGGATCATAGCAAGTGGAAAGAAGTGGTCTCTGTTTACCCCTACGGGAAAGAGGCGTGATTATATGTATGTATGTATGTTAATTGTAACATCTAAATCCGATGAAAAATAAAGATAGTCAATGTATGAAGATGAACTGTGCTATGTTGTGATCTATGTCGAGGTCTGGTTAAGGTAGTGGACTTGTGAATGGGCTGCAATGATGATGATTTTAAGTAAATCTTATCTAAATCAAATATTAAAATAATATTTATCTTGCGCGAGTGTGCAAGCTTGATGTGAAATATTGTTATTTTCTCTCATATATACTGCAAATAAAAAGATCTTTAACTATTATATATAACTGACGTGAAACACCAGCACTCTTGAAACTGCAGTCTGTGATCATATCTTAGATGACCCCGCCATTACATTAGATTTTATAGATCACAAATACTCTCGAAATTTTGTTTTAAATACATTATTTGTCACCGAATATACAGATGCATCACTTTGTGTTAATTTTAAGATTTAAAGATATAAATAAAACTAGTTTTACGGATTTTATCGCGTATATTAACTTATTTTAAGATGTTTTATACGATAGCTTAAATCAGTACATAATCGATGATTGCGTTATCCCTTCAGTCGTGATACCTTTATGATGCAGCCTATTAAAATCCACTACTGAACATAGGCCTCCTCCATAAATTCCCTCATAGGGAGGATATTTGCCATAGTTGTCATGCTTGGCAAACGCATTTTTTTCTGCCGACTTCCAAAAAGGAGACGGTACTCAATTCGACTGTATGATTTTTTATGTGTGTTACCTCATAACTTTGTACTGGGCGAACCGATTTCGATGATTCTTTTTTTATATGAAAGCTGATAGTTTTCGTGTGGTTCTATATTTGATCAAGGTTGGACCAATGGTTATTGAGTTATTCTTAAATAACCTATATTGAAGTCGCTTATATTGAAGTAGGATGTACAAAATTTTTAATTTTAAATTATTTTAATCACTCGTTACTAGGAAGACGCTGCTGCCCATATTCTGATTTGTTCACTAACGACACCCACAGGGTGGTATGGGGTAGGTATCCAGAGGGGGTAGTGGATATTCTTCTACCGCCATGCGGTTAAATTCCCATCAATACCTCTAAAATTACACTTGTATCTCACTGACCGTTTTTTACACGGCAATGCCTACGCTTAATCGCCTCGCGGGGGCAAGGACGGGTTATGTCGGACTCGCACCGACTAAACCCCATGGTGTTCCACCTTCACCGCATATTAGCAGGGCCACGGGAACGCTTTCGCACACATCCGTGGCCCCATAGCGCTGGCCGCCCCATGGCAGCCCCTTCTCGAGGCAGGACCTCTCCTCCCCACTCTCCTCCTCAGGAAAGGTGCACCAGGAACACAAGGCACGCCCCTCTCCACGGCCTCCAATCCCACCTGCGTAACGGGTTCCCGAGTCCGAAACGCGGAGGCCATAGGGCCAGGAAAATCGAGCGCTCAGTTGCACCCGCTTTCTTTCCGACCTCATTGGCAGATCTGGTCTCTGGCTCAGCCGCCAACCAAGTTTCGGCCGCGGAGGGTAGGGAGAGCGGCGCCTCGCAATACCGACACTCCTCTCGCCCCGCGTTCACACTTCGGCTGCAGCGGTAGGTAGAGAGGACACCCCTCTCACCGCAGCCCACCGACACAAATCCGAAGTGGGCTCGGTAAGCCCACTCGGAGTGGTCACCTCGGGCCGGTCTACACCACGGGCCAGCCAAGGGGTTCCTCTTTGTTCACCGCGGGTGACCACCAAGCTACGACTACTAAGCCCCCCCCCCCCCCCCCGTTGAACCCGTTCAGGGGCGGTGGGATGTCACTGACCTACTTGTCGATATAGCACCACTGCTTCTATAAAAAAAACAAACTCCGTAATTTTGCATTACAAAATTCCAACAGTCACAGTCGGTTGGTTGCACCAAAAAGTCATTATCGCCTGTACTCGTCTGAATACATATGTTATTACTCTAAGGCCCCAATAAATGCATTTTATTTTCTTCTTGAACAAAGTTTTTTTTTTAAATATTTATTGTATCGGTCCGTTCGGAAACGAGATGCTCATACGACAAATGATTGTTTGGCTGTGCTATTGATTTGTTTTATAGTTATTGGTGCTGTAACTTAAGATCGGTTAGAATAAAGTGGACACGTCTTCGTTATTTTTCATTTTTTTATTTATCACTTTATTGTATTGAAAGCAATAAAAAGATTACAAAGAGTGGATTTAATACCGCGGGACATTCTTTCCCAGTCTACCCGATTGGTGTATGATGACTGTATTCATAAAAACATAATAAGAAATATTAGAAGTATCACACTGCTTAAAATAGATAGTAGTGCTACGTAAATAATTCATTTATACATTCTAGCATATTAAAGTTTACAGTTGAACTTAGCCCTCGCCCACTCTTGGCAGTTGGATGTGCAACCTGCAAAGTTTTTTATTTTCTAGTTGTAATGCATATTGTATTGCGTGCATACCATAGGCAGATATTGAGTAGGCAAGTGGAAACTGCTGAGTTTTTGAGTGGAATCTCATGCGATTGGTTTAAGCATAGGACTTTTAAGTTAGTCTTAAGCAAGTTCTGGTAGCGATTAAACATCTTTTAATCATAAAATGAGTATTTTAAAACGCCCTTCAACACCTGCACAACTTGACTAGCTATTAAAATTATTCTAATAATTTAGAATTAAAAATTTTGTACAACCGACTTCAATATAAACTATTATGAATAAAACTATTGGTCAAACCACATGGGGAGCATCAGCTTTCAAACAAAAAAAATAACCATCGAAATCGATTCACCCAGAAAAAATTATTAGGTAATACACTTAAAATAAAGAAAAAAAACATACAGTCAAAGTGAGTACCGTTTCCTTTTTGAAGTCCGTAGAAAATTAAATGTGCATGTCCACATAATTTTTATTGTCGCAGCATATCGAGTATGTCGCATCGTTGTATTTATCGTTATCGTTATTATCGGCCGTTATTTTGGAATTAACGATCAAACGAATAGAAATATAAACATTAATCGTATTTATACTCGTTACCTGCGCCCGCGCAGTGCCTGGGATCTTTAAATTAGACTTTACTTTGATGAATAAGACTTAATACTGCCAACCTTTTATAACATTTAAGTGTGCAGTTTTGGCAGGAATTCGACAGCCGGCGGATTGCTGCTTTTTTGTAAAATAAGGGTAATAAACGAGCACACTGTCTCTTTATGGTAATTGGATGCTGTGGCTCATATACTTTTTCATTTATCCTCGATTAAGGATCAAAATGCAGATGCGTTAGTTAGGAAATCAATGTCTCAAAAATTTGATATGCGTTTACTGAAACATCACATCTTACGAAATGGATTATGCATTTAGTGACGTATAACTGCATGGTGAAGATATTAATCAAAATTGGGAAGAGATAAAGGAAAAGATAGTAAGTTTGGAAGAGAAATATTTAAAAACCCCTCAAATGGATTTTAGAAAGAACTGGATGACGGCTGAAATATTGGACTTAAATGATGAACGAAGAGTGATAAAATAGTTGGACGAAGAAAGACATGTAGTGTTAAATAAGGAAATAAATGCAAAAATACAAAAGGCATAAGAAAAGTGACTAAATGAAAAATGCGATGAAATAGAATCTTTGGCAGAAAACATGACGGTTTAATATGTTTAAGAAAATAAACGCAGTTATACAACCTTTAAAAACATAAAATGATGTAGCACTGGTTAATGATAATGGACTAAATCCACACAATTCAAGATAAAATTAATCCATAAAATTAATAAAAAATATAGAGAGACTTTTCGCGGATAAGAGAAACAATATTATTAATATAGAGGTGCCGGAAGAATATTTAGAGATATTAGAGTCAGAAGTAAGAAATAAGATAACAAAGATAAATAAAGTTGTAGGTCCTGATAATATCTACGCTGAAGTTATAAAGATTATGTCCTAAAAATCGTCCCCAGTCCTCAAAAATCTATTCAATATGGTTTACAAACTGGTATTTTCCCCAATAACTGGTTGAAATCTACTTTAATCACTAAACCAAAAAAGAACTAAATTCAAAGCGTTGTGAAGACTACAGAACGATTAGTTTAATGATTCGTGTTCTCAAGATATTTTTAAAAATTATACAGGCTCGCATTTATCAGAATTGCGAAGAAAATATATCAGTTTCAGAAATAGTTTAGGTACTAGAGATGCACAGTATTGTCTAAATGTCCTAGTTCAGAGATGTCTTAATATGAATAAAAAAAGTGTACCTATACTTTATTGATTACGAAAAAGCGTTTGACAGAGTACGGCATGAACAGCTAATTGAGATTCTCCAACATATCAGTATCGACAAACATGACCTTAGAGTGATTACTAAACTGTACTGTGCTCAAAAATCAATCTTTAAAGTAGAAGACCAACTATCTAAAGAAACTAACATTAATCGTGGTGTGCGACAGGGGGTATTTTATCGCCCCTATTATTTAATGTATATGCCGAAAGAGTCATGGTCAAATCCCACTATGGAGCCGATGTAGGTATAGTGATAAACGGAGAAGTCGTAAACAATATACGGTATGCTGACGACACAATTCTTATTGCGCAGGATATTGGCGGTCAACAAAAGTTGTTGGATAGTGTAAATGTGGCGAGCAACAAATACGGACTTAAAATAAACACGAAAAAAACTAAATTTGTGGTAGTATCCAAGACCCCAGTGATAAATTATTATTTAACAAATTTAAATATATAGGAAGCTACATAAATGAGCAATGGAGTAGCGACTAGGAAATTCGAGTCCATACAGAACAAGCTCGTAGTGCTTTTACGAAGCTAAAAAAGCTTTTGTGTTGTGAAATCTTTAACCTAAAACTCCGCATGACACTAGTGGGCTGTTATGCTGTTATGTATTCAATGTCCTACTTTATGGGGTCAAAAGTTGGACCTTAACCTCGACATTGTATTCAAAACTTGAATCATTTGAAATTTGGGTGTCAGACGTATGCTCCGAATATCCTGTATTATGAGAATAACAAATGTTGAGGTTCTGCGTCGAATGAATAAGAAGTTGGAGATAATGAGGACCGTGAAGGAGAGGAAGTTGTAGTATTTTGGATATAATGAGAGGACACAAGTATCGTATTCTTCAGCTTATTATTCAAAGGAAAATCGAGGAAAAATGCCGTCCTGGCAGATGAAAAACATCCTGGCTGAAGAACCTTCGTGAATGGTTTAACCTTAGCACTTTTTTACAGCTATCTTTTCCGTACTGCAGCTTCAAAGATAAAGAACCATGATGGCTGACACCCTTCGCAGAGAATCGGCACCATGAGAAGAAGAAGCAGATCCGTTTTTACCCGTGAGGACTAAGATGGAATGCCTAGTTTCCAGTAAAAAGTGTCTACGATTCTCTATACTTACTATACGAAACACAGCAGCACTGACCTGCTATTTTACGCTGGTATTTTGTGAGACCGTGGTCGTACCCACGTTGAGCCGACCCATTTATCTCACAACCATAATATAGCTGCAGCATGGCGCTACCACGTGAAAACTCCTGTATTATTGTTTAAATTATGGTTTGAAGTGGATTTTAATATCTAAAAATGGTGCGATTTTGTGTGTTAAATGTCTGCACATATGAACTATTAGTGGAAACGGTGTAATAAGGGCTCCGGTGGTGATGTGAACCCCAAGATAATGTGTTCGCTTAGGCACCTTGGGATACTATCACCATCAACTGTCTACTGGCTCAAGCTGCCGTCTATAAATCACAAAAACTCGCAAATATTGGGGCACACACACACAAAATTTATTAAAGGATAATTTCTTATTACTTGACACTGGCAAAATATTAACGAGTTCATAACTAAAGAAAATAATATGTCAACAAAAGGGGTAAGCAGATAATACGGACTTCCATTTGGCATGATCTTAACACACTTATACCACATATATCTACGGATACATGCTCGACGGTTAAGGGCTCTCCTAATCTGGCCCATTTTCAATATATCACCAATTTGGTCGATAATCTTTCCTCTAGGGTGGCCCTCCCCGATTCTGCCACTCATTTCATTTTATTGCAGATGCAATATAGATTTGCTGTGTCACTATTTCCTCGTTAATTTTTTCTACATAACCAAACCACCGAAGCATTTATTTCTTCATTCTGGTCACAACATCATCTTAGAAACTTTTCTCACTCTTCTCTTATCACACAATTTCTCACTCTATTCAGATTTAACCTACTCCTTAATGACCGCATTTCTACAGCATGCATTCTAGTTTCGTACATCTTCTGCCACACATAACTTTCACTACCTAAAGGACGGCTTAGTAGCAAAGTCAGACTTAACGACCGGCACCTTAATCTTTTCTGTACTATATGTGAACGTAGAACCCAAAGAGAAGGGACTTAGATCTGGTGATCTGATATCTTAGCTCCATTGTTGTCGTTAACATCACCAATACCTCGTAATCTAAAACTAACGGATAACCAATCTGTCAGTATAAAATCTCTTGCTTCAGTTTTTCGAGATCATAATCATGTTTAACAATGGATAGGGGACATAGCGGATAAAGGATATGGAATACATTAGAGCTAAAATTAAAAATGGGGCATTCATCAAGGCACTGCGTCACATGCGCGCGCGCACCAGTTCCAAAGCAAACACGCGGTGGCGGCTACGCGCTTGATTAAAAACATCGTTCGGTGCATGGTCGATGCCGTAATTAGAATTGTTACCAGTGAAGCACTCGCATCGATACGTGATGAATCAGATATCGATAGTTTATCGAAATAAATCTCTAAATCTCAAGTAACAGTCCTACTCCACGCATTAAAGCGTAAAGAACGCTAACAGCGTTTCTGCGCTGAATGACTGTATTTTGCTTTTGTGTGGGTAAATAACTAGTTCTCTTGTTTCCAGCGAAGACGATTAGTCGCGGATACAATTTCTTTTACCGTGTTGAGGCAGTGAAAGAACATTCACTCCCCTATATCATCCCGTGGATGTTGTAAGAGGCGACAGAGGGAAACAAATCAGGAAATAGGCAACAGAATATTTTTAATAACGACTAAAAATAGAAACTGCGATTGTCAAAGCTCTTGGCAAGTGTAGCAACTATGGCAAATATCCCTCTTACGAGGCAATATTTAACAGTGGACTTTAATAGGCTGTAACGGTAACGGTTTCATTAGAAATTTTACGGTACGTGAAGATCAATAGCAAATATACAGAAGTCCTGTCAAGAAGTGGGACAGTAGACTGCTTATTATTTTCTTATATTTTTTAAAATTGTTATAGATCTGTGATACATTTATCGATAACTGACAAAGCAATCGAAGCGTGTCACAGCACTAAAGCGTTAATAGCTATAACACCACAGTCATTGAATATGGTCGTAATCGTAATTATTTTTAATTAATAATCAACACGCCATTAGTGCGGTGCGCGTAATAAGGATGTTCGTGTCGATGTCCCTTTGGCAATTGAAACTGTTTGTCGTATTGTCCGAGTGTTTGGTTGGACCGATGTTAAAATTTACTTAGTTAATAGAAAAGAAAACTATGTAAATATTCATCGTATTTAAATTAAATTTCTGTTACCATAAATTTAAAATTAAATGAGGTTAAAAAGAAAGAATGAATAGGCATTCGCGGATGGGTGGGCTTCTCCACTGCTAGGGAACTGGATTTGTCTGCATGTGCCAGGCGCAAGATTAAGTTAATTCTATCATTAATAGTATGAATATTAATAATATGAATATTAAAAATATAAATATTAATAATATGAATATTACTGACTGTCTCATTGGTCTAGTGGTCGATAACGCGACTGATGACTTTTAAGTCCCGGATCGGGTCTAAATCAGTTAGGTCTTTCCGACAAGAATTTTTCAGTAGCAACCAGGAGTCAGGAAGTTGGTGGTGTTTCACCCACGTGCCTCGGAAATCACGTAAAGATGTCTTCACGTCTGCGCCTGATCTCTCTCCGGTCGTGTCGGTTTATTGTTCCATCGGAATATCAGAGCGAGGAAATAGAGAGTGCACCTGTACGTACTTGCGCAAACACTCGGGCACTATAATCGTGTTCA
Organism: Parnassius glacialis; assembly: GCA_033319125.1. Classification (NCBI taxonomy): domain Eukaryota; kingdom Metazoa; phylum Arthropoda; class Insecta; order Lepidoptera; family Papilionidae; genus Parnassius; species Parnassius glacialis. The sequence goes on along the minus strand of JAVANC010000003.1, from coordinate 36,148,243 downwards.
GCACAGATGATTAGTTTCCGTGGAGACTGATCGTCATATCCATAATTAGGTTTTGAGGACATTATTATTAATTTATAATAATATTACAAACTCTAGGATAAGTTTTAATTATTTTTTTTTATTTGATATGTACGCGAACACGTACAACGTTCTTCCTAAAGAAAAATCTTCTCTACCGACTTAAAAAGGATGCGGTACTCAACTCAACTGTATGTTTTTTTCTTTTTTTATGAAGTAACTTAACTTTTTCTGGGTGAACCGATTTCGATGATCCTTTTTTTCATTTGAATGCTGGTGCTTCTCGTGTGATCCCATACAAATTTATATTGAAGTCGGTTGTACATAATTTTTAAGTTTAAATTATGACAGTATATTGTGGTATGAGGTTTTTTTGCAAATGCTTTGCTTGTTATAGGAAGATTTGCTTTTCATCATTATAGGCTAAATATTGGACATAAATGTTAAATTATTGCATAAGAAACAAATTATCGACATTTGGTAGTGTGTGTGGTTTGTAACAAAATGGTGAGATGGATCACTGCAACTCTTCACAAACCCACTGCTGAACATAAAGGTTACCACACCAATCGATCGATCGTTGATCGATGGCATCGATCGATCGTGTAATGGATTAGTCGACGTTGATCGATAGTTTCTTCCTTAGCGACCGATCGATGATATCTATCGATGGTAGAATGGATTAGTCCACGTCGGTCAAGCTGCTTGATTATTCGAGAACCCGCTCCGCTCCATCGACTGTTATTTAAAATGTCGTCTATATGAAATAAGTTATCTCTGGCCTTAAAAACGGTCGTATCGAGAGTCTTCTGCGTTTGCGTCTCTGTAATAATAATACGAAAAAGAGCGTAATTTACTAGCGTTTCTTATTTTACGTTACGCGTAAAACATTTTGAAAGACACTGTTGATGAGCACACAACCATATCGATTAATTGTCTGCATTGAAATTTAAATTCAAACGCATTGTATAAGGGTTTGATTTAGATTGTTGTAGAAATTCACACAATAAATTCAGGATCTTCGATAGACTATTGCTAAGGTACCAAGGTGTTGTGTAGAACTTATCATATATATATATATATATATATATATATATATATATATATATATATATATATATATATGATAAGTTATATATATATATATATATATATATATATATATATATATATATATATAATTAATGTTGTTCTTTTCTTTTTGTCAAAAAAGTCAATGCCAATACAACCTTAATGTAATGTCGGTGCCTTGTGAGAGTTCCAGGACTTTTTTAATACCCTAGAGATTTTTTTTACTAAAAGATTCCACTCACCATTACGCTCATCATCGCATCCCATGGTATGGTTTGGTGTATTATGGTTGCAGCAAGAATGTCCCGGCCGGGAAAAGATCACGCTCTCGCAGAGCACCATTGTATTAGCAGTTTAATGCTGTATTATACTACTGATTGCAGAGAATTGGAATTTTTTCTAGAAACGAGATTTGGAGATTTTTCTTTTACGTGATAAAGCCATGCTGCTGCTATATTTATAGTATAGTTGTAGCACGAATGGGTAGGCTCGACCGAGGAAGGACCACGCTCTCACAGAATACCAGCCTAATGCTGCTGTGTTTCGTATGGTGAGTGTAGAGAACCGGATACCTATTTTACTGGAAAAGAGGCATTCTATCTTAGTCTTCAGGGCTGGCAACACATCTGTATTTTAATTTGCAAACGGACGATAGATGTAGATGTCTATGGGTCACAGCAACCACTTACCATCAGGTGGACTGTGTGCTCGTTTGTCACCCTTATTCTATAAAAAAAAACATTCCATCTTAGTCTTCTGGGGTGATAACGCATCTGTATATTGAGAGTAATAGGGAATGGAATCTGTTAGTGAAACAAAATCACTAGGGTAAAAAAGTCCTGGAAACTATCTGTCTACTCACAAGACACCGACATCATATTAAGGTTGTATTGGCATTGACTTTTTTTGATAAAAAAAAAAATAACAACACTAATTCTAAATCCATGACAAGCTCTCCACAACACCTTGGTTCCGTATCAATAGTTGGCTATCGAAGATCCTGAATTGATTTATATGTGAATTTCGATAACAATCTAAATCAAACCCTAACACAAATGCATTTCAATTTAAATTTCAATGCAAATAGTTAAGAGATCACATTAAAATGTCTTTAGACAGTTTCATTATTTATTGCTCAAGTATTAAGATTGATATTTCAATGGCTTGTGCGTTAGTTTTGTACCACCAAAGACGAATAAGACACTTTAGAGTGATTTATGCCCGATACGGCATATTAAAAGTTTTGTTTTTTACCTTTTTTAAATGTTAAAATCTGTTATTTATGAGGCCAAAATCGAGAGGTACGATTAAATTATGTCCGATAGGAAGAGATTTATCGAGCCAGTTGCTTTGTGGGCTCCCTCTATTTGTCCGGCATGTAACATTAACTTTTTTTAGCTTGTTTAGATGTAAAAATAATCAAATGCATCACTATTTACAGTTCTCAATGAAGAATATACTTATTTAATTATTAATATATATTTGTTAATCAGTCGGTTTATAGGTGCGTGGTAGAGCCGTGCTGCAGCTATATAATGGTTGAAGCACAAACGGGCTGGCTCTACTGGGGAAGGATCACGCTCTCACATAATACCAGGGCAATATTGTAAATTAATACTGATGTGTTTGGTATGCTGAGTGCAGGAAACCGCAGACCTTTTTCACTGGAAACGTTATATTCCGTCTTAGCGCTTATGGGAAACAATGCATATGTATTTAGATTTTTAGTTGAGAATAAATACAGATGTCCATGGGCCACAGCATCTTACTAACATCAGGAGGACGTTTTGCTCAATTGTCACCTTTATTCTGTAAAAAAACTATACCTCATCATCAACATCATCACAACCCATAATGTCACAGCTAAACATAGGCCTTCTTCGAGAAAGCACGGTCCTGAGCAGGCTGCATCCATCAACTTCCTGCATGTCTTAGCAGGTCGTCACTACATCTAGAGGAGGAACGCCCTGCACATCGTCTAGCAGTACGAGGCTGCCATTCGAGAAACCTTTTTTCCCTATCGGTTGTCGGTTCTTCGAGCTATATGGCCGGCCCATTGCCACTTCAGTGTATCAATCCGTTGGGCTATGTAGGTTACTATGGTTCTATTTATTTTTAAGTCTGTCATGCAGAGAAACTCCGAGCATAGCCCTCTCTATAGATCGCTGAGCGACCTTGAGCTTCCTTATACGGCCAACAGTGAAACAACAATTTGAAGCACTACGTCTCAGATACATAAGTCATCACTGGCAAAGTCGTACACAGTCAAGCTGTACACAGTCTTGTTTTGAAGTTTGTCACCTTTTGTCACCGTTTGTTACAGTTACTGCGCTTCGCCATCTTCAGTTACGTCACCACTTACTATGTCCTGCACTAACTTATAACAGTAAAAAACACACACAAAATAAAAGTAATTGAGGATAAATAGATTATGTTAGTTTAAAGAACATAATGTTTAGTTACATGAATCTTGCCCTTCTGCCCTCTCCTGCCACGGTACTGCTACAAGTAAATTTTTGAAGGAGAATACGAGCTAAGCACGGTCAATAAACATATGGGTTGAAGTTAGGGTTACACAAGCGCATAGCTGTAACCTGTACATATAAATAAAATTGTACTGTGTCTGTAATATAGAAGCAACTGGCTTGTATTAAGGGGTTATTTGCATGCTATTAAGACATAAGAAACTTTTTTTATTTTGTCTGTCTGTCTGTCCGGGCTAATCCTCGGAATGGCTGAACCAAAATTTCAAATAGAGAGCAATGCCTGGAGGGGTCTAGGCTATATTTTATCCGAAAAACTTAGTTTTTCTTTTAAAAAACAAAAAATAAATAAATGGACCAACTTCTTATTAATAGATCTTATCCATTAATAAGAAGTATCGGTCGCTATTGTCGTGCGTTAGTTTCGCAAAAACTAGAAAATGGCTTGACTGATTTTCATGAATTTTTGTGTGTGTGTGTGTGTGTGTGAGCGAGGCCCTGGATGGCTTGCATTGATAATTGGACCCGTTAGGTGGCCCTGTTGTCGAGAACCATAAATCATACATGAAAAACCATAGTCATCATCATCATTACAGCCCTTCACAAGTCCACTGCTGAACATAGGCCTCCCCCAAAGAATGCCACAAAGCACGGTCCTGAGCCACCTGCATCCATCGACTTCCTGCATGTCTTACCAGGTCGTCACTCCATCTAGTGCGGGACGCCCTACACTTCGCCTACCGGTACGAGGCTGCCACTCGAGAACCTTTCTTCCCCATCGGTTATCGGTTCTTCTAGCTATATGGCCGGCCCACTGCCACTTCAGCTTACTAATCCGTTGGGCTATGTCGGTTACTCTGGTTCTAGTGCGGATATCCTTATTCCTAAGTTTATCACGCAGAGAAACTCCGAGCATAGCCCTCTCCATAGCTCGCTGAGCGACCTTGAGCTTCCTCATACGGCCAGCAGTGAAGGACCACGTCTCAGTTCCGTAAGTCATCACTGGAAACACGCACTGGTTGTACAATTTCGTTTTAAGGTTTTGAGGTATGTCTGACGAGAAGATGTGTCGTAGCTTCCCGAACGCTGCCCAGCCGAGTTGAATCCGTCGATTGACCTCTCGGTCGAAGTTGGACTTACCTAGTCGGACTATTTGTCCCAGGTAAACATACTCGTCAACAACTTCGAGCTTAGTGCTCCCAACAACTACCGGCATAGGTGTGACATGGACATTAAACATGATCTTTGTTTTGTCCATGTTCATCTTAAGACCTATCCGTTGGGAGACACTATTGAGGTCATTGAGCATAGTGCTTAGGTCCTCCAGCGATTCTGCCATAAGGACTATATCGTCGGCAAATCGAAGGTGAGTGATGTACTCGCCATTGATGTTAATACCGCATCCTTTCCAGTCCAGAAGCTTGAAAGACCATAGAGTCCAAAGTAAATACCTACAATTTGCTAGGCGATACTTTACACGTCCATCTTATCTACCAACCTTTGCTGTCTGCTCGTTTGTTTACCTTATTCTTCTTATTCTTTCAGTGAGAACGATCGAAAACTAGAAAAAACCAACCCTCTTATCATCAACAGCGACGACCAGTCGCGGATAAAGTTCCTTTAGAAACTTCACCGCACTTGGACACCACGGACCGGCAGTATCTTCTCTTAAAGACTCATATTTGCGCCATTTAAATAACAATTTTACTTAAATAATATCAAAATATAATGTGCTTTACCGTACCTTCCATTGTCCACCCACGACAAACATCCATAATTACGTACAAATCGAACAAACCCGCGCTATAACTCAAGCTTCAACAACAATAGACTATCACCGATGGGTATTAATCAGTCGTCCGATATGTCGGTCTCGCGATTGGTTCAATTATTGTTACTTAAAGTTCCTTTTACAATGCCTCAATAAATGTTAAGATATTTGTTATTCAGTCTTTTGCTTGTTCTGTGTAGATGTCGCCTGAAGCTCGTTAAGTATGGAAAACGATTTGTTTTGTTTTATCAACTACTGACGAGCTGTCTTTTCTTTTCTAAAATACCGTCCCTTAATAGCTGTCACACGGAGTTATTCCCCCTTCTTTATATTATACTCAAAGGAAAACTATAGCGGGGAGAGGAACGGCATTTTGGTAGAGAAAGTCAGCGCCCGACTTAACTTGTTAGTGATGCCAGTAAAGATCTCAAAAACATAAAAATAAAAATAATCTACACACACACACCAAAATTATAACGTATCAAAATCCACTGCTGGACTTACATCTTTCCCATATATTGACTCTAAGAGGAATATTTGCCATAGATGCCGTTTTTGGCTGGCGTGTTGGATTTTTCTTAATATAAAAACGTTACCCCCACACTCTACCTATCCTATATTATATACCCCTATCCTATATATATTTACTCCTGTATCGCGGAGGCAGTTTACAAACACAAATTGCACAAGGACATGCAATGCAATTCATTATTTGGAATCATCAGAAAGATGCTTCTGCTCATCTCCTGTTTGATGCCCTTCTGCCATGGATGAACATGCACCATGGATCCAAGAATGATATGAATTAAAAAAAAATACCTTAATCTTCATGCTTGGCAAACGGATTGACAATTACAGACGTGTCACACCTTTAACACTGGTGCATGTTACCGGACTAGGTATTTAATGTCTGACGTAAACAAGATGGTTATGCCGTCATCTAACAGAAACATCTAGATAGGAACTAAGATGTATTGCCTCATAGTGTATAATTAGACAGCCTCTCTACATCGTTCAGACAGTGCAAGCTATTTGTTGACATAAAAAGGTAATAGGGTGTTCCTTACCCAGTTGGACTCAAATGTCCCGCTGGGTTTCTTGCTGGTTCTCCCCATAACAGAGGTATATTTCCGAACCAGTGGTAAATTAAATATGAGACTGATTTTCAATAAGTATTAATTATAATCTATATTGAATAAAAATATATATTTCTATTTCTTTTTCTATCTCCTAGGCACAAAAGGAGTCCAACCATCTAGTATGTTAAAAGGTTGGGAGTTGTGATCGTTAATGAAATCATCATAATGACTCATCAACATATGAAGTAAGTTATGTAAGCCTATATACACTTACATAATTAATTGAATCACACGTTTCTTTAAACAGTATAATTTGATTCAGAATTTATTTATACGGTATACAAAAAAGTAGCTTCCATACTTGTAGGCCGCAGCGGTCAAGGCGTGCGGGCCGATCTAGCGATCGTACCTGTACCGTGGGCCGCTACTGTGGGCGGCGCTCGCCCTTACAATGCACCGTGTGTTCTCTCCTTAAATCATTTACCTTTGATATGCAACCAGGGACACCAGGGACACCAGGTAACACTAGCCAGAGAGTGCAGCGTTGTACGAAAATGAATTACTAGGTTGTTTTCTATCATATTGCCATATCAGTAACGGAAAAGGTGTTTTTATAGAATAAGGGTGACAATCGAGCATACAGTCTACCTGATGGTAAGTGGATGCTTTGGCCTACAGACATCTTTAATTATTGTCTATTGAGAATCAAAATGCAGATGCGTTGTCACCCCCAAGGGATAAGATGAAATGCCTCGTTTGCATTAAAAATAATCTCCGGTTTTCTACACTAACTATACGCAACTCAGCATCATTAAGCTGGTATCCGTGAGAGCGTGGTCTTTCCCCGGACGAGCCGAACAATTTGTGCTACAAGCACGAATAGCACGAATGGTTCGGCTCGTCCGGGTATATATACATAATACATATATACAATAACATATCTGCAGCGTGGCTATACCACGTATAAAAACACATTATTACAGCCTATTAAAGTCTACTGCTGGGCATAAATGTTCCTACCATAATTGCCACGTTTGTTAGGCGCGTTGGCAACCGCATTTTTTATTTTTTAGATGTTATAAGGAAAATGCTGCTCCCCATCTCGTGGTAAGTTTCCCTCTATCGCTTCTTACGTCACCTACGGGACGATATGGGGTAGTGGATATTTTTCACTACACGGTTAGAAGTGCGCAAGATCAGAACGAATTGAAGATCAAAAATAACGATAAATGTTTACTTTCCTAACGTACGTACACGACGTGCACGATGGGAGACTCGAGCTCCCATGAAACGTCTGATGCCAATCTGTTATAGGTCACGGATGCTGTGCTCAGGTTTTACTGAATGATGTTTAGATTGCACATCATATTTCCCTTTGCTACACAGTGTATGATCTTGTAATAGGTATTCTGATTTCGTTGAATGATAACAAAAATTTTTAAATCATTAATTAATTTTTTTTTATAGAATAAAGGTGACAAACGAGCACACAGTCCACCTGATGGTAAGTGGTTGCTGTGACCCATAGACATCTACATTTATCCTGGATTAGGAATCAAAATGCAGATGCGTTGTCACCCGTAAGGACTAAGATGGAATGCCTCGTTTCCAGTAAAAAGCGTCTCAGGTTCTCTACACTCACCATGCGAAACACAATAGCATTAAGCTGCTATTTTACGCTGGTATTCTGTGAGAGCGTGGTCCTTCCCCGGTCGAGCCGGAACACCCAACAGGACGTCGAGCATCTCAGTCCCTCCCATGACCATGGTTGCTACAAAGCACCCAAAACGACGAAAATTAAAAAAGTTATATTAATTTATTAAAACAATTTGTAAAATTAGTTTTATTTCACGTCAAGTATTCCCGTAAATATATGACGTATTACGTATAAAAGTATTTTAAGATTTCATATATCCTAGAAAATCAGGCGACAAAATCATATGTAATTAAAATAATAATTATATAGATTAAATAATAATTTACCCACCCACTAAGAAAGGATTTACGAAAGTTCAACCACTGATAAGGTTAAGTAGAGTGTTTCAGGTTCCATGTTGCAATAAAATAACTTTATCGTATTGTCATAGAATATTTTTATGCTAAATGACATGCAAGTAAACATTTTTTACAATAAATTCTCTCTGGTACGAGACATTAAACAACCATGCGGCAAGTAATTAGCATCGTCCCAAAACGGGCGGACGAACATTAACCAGTTGTATCTAAGATCAAGACTTGTCGTTGAAGTGAGAAAAATCGCCGACTACTGTTTTACGGTATTTTATTATCGGTTCAAACAACTCGCATCGGGCTGGATCGGTATTCCACGAGATAGCATCGCCTCCCCAACTTAACATATATGACTTTAATTTACATTTTTTTCTTTGACATTTATAGATTCCTTTTACGTCTATCAAAGGCGACAAAGATAAATTAAAGACAGTATTGTTTAATGAGGAGATTTATTAAGAACCTTAAATCACAGCTAATTATTATAGTATTAGGTGTTATGCGGGCTACGTTGTCGTGAAGCGACAATTAAAGAAAAGAAAAATATAATCTAACCTAAGAACAGCAAAACAACAAAAGTAGACCAAGAAAATAATATATTTAAGTTTTTTAAAAAGAGTATTTACAATTTTATAAAAAAATGAAATATGAAGATGATGGATGAAATGAGATTACAATTAGGTTTTAAAAAAAATAAAGATAGGAGAATAGGACAATATAGTTTTATAGTGGAGCCTGGAGCCTCGCTGCTTTTGTAGAAATAGGCACACGCAGAGCTTGAGGTTTCTCAGCGGCGACGGCACGCAGCGCCTGGACTGGGCACACGCAGCGTCCGGAGCCGGCGCACGTAGCGCCTGGGGTAGGTGCGCTCAGTACTTGGAGAAGTAGTCGCCGTGCCCAGAGGTAGCGCGGACAGTAGGTGCACTCGGCGCCTGGAGCAAGCAGTCGTAGCGTGCCCGAAGGTAGCGCGGGCAGTAGGTGCACTCTGCGACTGGAGCAAGCAGTCGTAGCGTGCCCGAAGGTAGTGTGGCCCCGCGCTTGAAGCAGACTGCCGACGACTTTACGTGTAGATGGAGGCTTGCAGGATCCCGGGGCAAAGCGGCCCCGGGATAAGGCCTTTAGTAGATGTTTCTCGTTTGAGAACTGAAGCGAGACTGTCCTGTATTCTCCAATTGTTCGGCTTTTATACATTTTTAGAGAGAACGAGAAATTATTTAAATTAAAACGAAATTTATTGTAAATGACCTACAGCCAAAGAGTATTTATGTAGGAAGAACATCATACCAGAGACGAATTTGAATAAAAGTTACCATAACAACTACATAAACAATAATAATAATAATAATAATAATTCTTTATTGAACACAGATACAATATACAATTCATTGGTGCTCTGACTCCTAAACTAGGTTACCCTGTATGTTAGGAGGCAGTTTCCCACCCATTAAGTGATCTTATTTTTTCCGTGTACGATACAGACTAAAATATAAAAAAAGTGTATGTGTGTGTGTGTGTGTGTGCGTGCGTGTGTGTGTGTGTGTGTGTGTGTGTGTGTGTGTGTGTGTGCGTGTGTGCCTCGGTTTTCATTAAAATATGTGTACATATCTTAAAGTAGGTTTTCACAATTTTCGTAGTCGTATTCTTTTAGCCAATTTAAAATAGCTTGCTGTACTTGGTGACTTTTTAAGTTATTTAACTTTATTTTTTTATTAATTATATTATATAAGTGAGGTGCTTGGTAGTCATATTGCCTTTTCGCAAATGCGCTTTTAACAAATGGTACTGGACATTTTTGTGTTCTTTTGTTTTTAGCTACATATACTGGGGAAAACTTATGATGTCGTTTTATGCATTTGTATATATACGATTTTCGTACACTGAGGATATTTGACAATTCGTAAACTTTAGATGTTGGGTATGTATAAGGAAGATGTAATATTAGTTTTAGTATAGATCTTTGAGCTCGCTCGGCCTCAATAATACATGTTTTTGGAGCTCCACCCCATGAGCAGATACAATAATTTATGAGACAATGACAAAGGGCGTTATATGTCTGAATTAGCAATTTTTTATTCGCTACAGTTCTTAGATTCTTAAATACTATAATGAGTCTCCGAATTCGTTTAGATATATTTGATATATGAGGTTGCCAATTTAATCTTTCGTCGAGGATTACTCCAAGGTATTTTATCGTAGATGTTCGTTCTAATATTGCACATTTACATCTTTCCTTTTTTTGGGACGTATTACAAGGGTACGTATGCATGGTGACAGAGAAACTGTGGGGTGGTTTTGAGATTATTGTTTTGTAAATACATATGTATTTTGTTTTTGAACAATTGACGGTTAAAAGATTATTTTCCAACCATTTTGTAACCGTACGTAATCCATTTTCAGCACATTGCTGCACAGTATCCCAGTCTGTACCATGAAAGAGGATTACAGTATCGTCTGCAAACATGAAAAGGTCCGCACAATGGATATTAATTTTGCATAATTCATTTATGTACGTCAAAAAAAGTGTTGGTCCAAGAATGCTACCCTGTGGAATGCCATAAGTACATTCAGCTCTATCGCTTAGCTCGTCGTCAACACGTAATACTTGGGTTCTGTTTGTAAGGTAGTTACAAAACCATGTATATGGCATACCTCTTATACCCAGATTTTCGAGACGTCCGAGAAGTATAGGAATAGATACAGTATCGAACGCTTTTTGCAAGTCTAAGAAAACACAGATACACTTATCACCTTTGTCTACATAAGATGTTATTTTCGAAGTCAGTTGTAAAATAGCGTCTTCTGTTGAACGATGTGCCCTAAAACCAAATTGATTCGCAGCTAGATATCCATAACGCTCTAGATATTTTATAAGTCTATTGTTCACAAGCTTCTCAATTATTTTTGAAAAAGTAGGTAACAAAGAAATCGGCCTGTAATTCGAAGGAGCGGACTTATCACCAGATTTGAATATTGGTGTTACTAACGCCTGCTTGAACGGTGATGGAAATTGCCCTGTCTGAAAACTACTATTACATAGAAGTGCTATAGGTGCGCAAAGAATTTGACTATATCTTTTAACGAAATTAGCAGTAATTTTGTCCCAGCCGGGTGAACTATTTGATTTAAGTTCGTTAATAGTAGTTTTTACTTCCTCAGGATCTGTTAAGAAAAAAGCCATAGAATGTGTTGGACCTGTCTGTTTGAAATTATCAGCAAGTTCTGAGACTGATTTGCCTATTGTGTTCAGAGTATAATTTGCAAGCTGTGAACCAATTGTTGTGAAGTAGGTGTTTAATTGATTAAGCGAAGCTTTTGGCGTATCTTTGATTTTTAATAATTCTCTTGTCGGTTGTTTTGATGGGCTTAGATTACAAACTTCTTTAACTATCTTCCATGTCTTTCTAACGTTTCCAGTACTGGTAATAAGTTCTTGTTCGTAATACTGTTTTTTTAACTTTTTTATTATGTCGTTACATGTGTTTTTGTATTTCCTATAGTTTGATGCTAAATCTTCATTATTATTTTCCTTTTTTAATTGTTTATGTAATTTGTCCCTTTTTCTTATCGATCTTACAACTCCTGGTGTTATCCAGGGTTTTAATGGCCTATTTCTTTTAGATATAGTTATTCTGGTTGTATTAGCTTGTATTAAATCTTTTATAATATTTACAATATACTCTGCAGCATCATTGACATTGTCGATTCTATAATATTCTTCCCAGTTAAGCTCATTCATACCTACAGTTATTTTGTCAAAGTCCATTTTTACTTTATAAAATTGTTGTAAAAAAACAATGGTTGTCAAATTGAGCAATTTTTAGTTTTAGGACTGTTATTAAGAAACTATTACATTTAAGTAAGAAATGAGATATTATTCATATAGGAAAAACTAATGCACGGCAGCGTGCGCGAAGCCTGAAATTGTAGAGTTACAGAGAATTCAATAAAAGACCGAAAAAGGTAAGACTTCATTGACAGCTATTTTAAAAGTGCTAAATAGTGTGAAAATACGAAGTAAAATGATATGTTATTGTGTAAAAACGTTACAGGATCCTATAGAAATAAAGGTGATGCAAAATATAAATGCAGAAAATCAAAATCAGAATGGAAAAATAGTATAAAGTGATGCAAAACATGAATGCAGAAAATCAAAAACAGAATGAAAAAAATAGTATAAAGTGATGCAAAACATGAATGCAGAATATCAAAACAGAATGGAGAATTAGTGTACAATGAAATGTAAGTAGCATAACACTACATTTTCCCCCCGACCCTGGAAAATTTTTGACTCAGCAAAAATTTTGACATGTACATTCTAAAATAAACCATAAAAACACAGCTTTGCAGAAACAGACATCACCAGTCAAAATCAGATATACTATCTCTTACATTCATCATCTGCATTCAGGTAAGGGTGGAGTTCACATTCAATGACTACCACTCTAAAAGTGTGTTTTCAAAACGACATTAAGGCTTATTTAAGGAGTAGTCAACCGCTCCTGTGTGGAAAAAAAAAATTAGTCGAAGAGACACCACTCTAAAAGTGTGTTTTCGGAAGGACATTCAGGCTTATTTAAGGAGTTGTTAACCGCTCCTAAGTGAAGATAAAAAATGAAGGGAGTAGTCAGCTGCTCCCAAGTGAAGATAAAGGTAAAGAGAATTAAGGGAGTAGACAGCCGCTCCCAAGTGAAGATAAAGATAAAGAACTTACTCTCAAGCAAGCATTAGTCGCTATGAAGTTGAAGAACACTGGAACACCAAGCAAACAAACAAATTAAAAGAAATTAAAATGATAAGGTGAAAATGATGGTGATATTTATACATATATACAAATTAACAGTTATATTTATACATATATACAAATTAACAGTTAATAAATTTTTAGAAAAGTTATGGTTCGTTTCGCTTCAGCTTTCAAAAATAATTTTATATTAAGTGTAAAGTGCAAAGTTAAGTTTAAGAAATAAAGATTTTATTAAAAATTGTACCTCTTTAAGTTATCTAGAATAAAAAATATTAGAGTGATGAATGTAACTTAGAGTGATGAATGTAAATGAAGTGTTATATGTAGGTCTAAATATAATCCAGATAAGTTGAAAAACTAGAAGAAGTTTTGTTTTAGAATTTTGAAGATATGAAAAGGACGAATAAATGAATGATGAGTAATGAGTTAAGAACGAAAGGGAAAGCAATTAAATCAAAAGGGAATGGACAAGGCGCAGTAAAGGTGCAGAATTAAGAAAGAAAGAGGACTTTTACGTTGGGCGCCAAACTGTCGTGAAGCGACAATTAAAAGAGAAATATAACCTAACCTAAGAACAGCAAAACAACAAAAGTAGACCAAGAAAATAATATATTTAAGTTTTTTAAAAAGAGTATTTACAATTTTATAAAAAAATGAAATATGAAGATGATGGATGAAATGAGATTACAATTAGGTTTTAAAAAAAATAAAGGTAGGAGAATAGGACAATATAGTTTTATAATGGAGCCTGGAGCCTCGCTGCTTTTGTAGAAATAGGCACACGCAGAGCTTGAGGTTTCTCAGCGGCGACGGCACGCAGCGCCTGGACTGGGCACACGCAGCGTCCGGAGCTGGCGCACGTAGCGCCTGGGGTAGGTGCGCTCAGTACTTAGAGAAGTAGTCGCCGCGCCCAGAGGTAGCGCGGGCAGTAGGTGCACTCGGCGCCTGGAGCAAGCAGTCGTAGCGTGCCCGAAGGTAGCGCGGGCAGTAGGTGCACTCAGCGCCTGGAGCAAGCAGTCGTAGCGTGCCCGAAGTTAGCGTGGCCCCGCGCTTGTAGCAGACTGCCGACGAATTTGGATGTAGATGGAGGCTTGCAGGATCCCGGGGCAAAGCGGCCCCGGGATAAGGCCTTTAGTAGATGTTTCTCGTTTGAAAACTGAAGCGAGACTGTCCTGTATTCTTTTTTTTTTTTTTTTTTGGATATGAAAAAAAATTAAATAAGTAAAGGAATAATGTGATTGCGCCCGAAGCAATTGGAAAAGGGCTACCACAGAGGGAGGCGGAAAATGCATTACGCATACCACGACAGCCGGTCTGTCCTGGTTATGCGGGACTCACTGCCTACCGGGGGACCTAAGTGATACCCGCTAAAAACCGCCTTTGGGGAGTGACAACTTAGCTGTTTAAAGCTTCTTATGCCGTATCGGAAGCGACCCTCTTTTGGGAAAAGAGGGCGCAGGCGGCTACGAGCCGCTGAGGGAGTGCCTACGAAGGCAAATTAATTATGAATAATTTAATTAGAGTTGGCCTGAGCCGCCATGAGGCAGTTCAGGTCGTTTGACAGTTTATTAGGCGGGTCCGAGAGAGAGTTTCTCGGCCTGCGGACTCGATAGCGAGAGGGGAGTGGGGCTGCATAAGTAGCTGCCTCACGAATAAGATGATTGGAGTGCGACTCTGAGGCTTTGAAGAAGTTCTCAGAGAGTTTTTTAAGAAATTGTTGAATTGTAGGGAGCTCTAGGTCCCGATGAAGGTCGGCATTACGGACGTACCAAGGTGCGTTCGCAGCTCGACGACAGAAAAGGTTTTGAACTACTTGGAGTTCATTAATAATTTTAGGGTTAGCGTGGGCAAAAATGGGGCCCGCGTAGGACATGACTGGTCGTATACAGACCTTATAAAGGGTACGCTTGTTTCTGAGGGACATTTTACTGTGTCGGCCCAACATACTGTTGAGCCTATTCAGGTAAAAACGTGCGTGACGGGTTACTCTTTTGACGTGGGGCCTGAAAGTTAGCCCTGTGTCTAGAGTGACACCTAAATATTTGGCAGACGTATGCCAGGGGACAGGGGTCCCTAGCATACGTATTGGTGGAGTGTTTTTGATACGGCGTCGTTTATAATCGAAGTGAACGGCGGAGCTCTTCTCCGGGTTCACATCGATGCGCCATTTTTTGAACCAAGCTCCTAGGTCATCAACTGACTTTTGGACCTTGTTCCGTATGAAAGGTAGCGAGATACCTTTACAGTAGAGAGCAGTGTCGTCTGCGAAGAGGGAGAGCTGAACACCGTTCGGCGGAATGGGAATATCGTTGGTGAACAGGATGTACAGCAGAGGAGCAAGTACTGAGCCCTGAGGGACACCAGCTTTGATGGGGCGCTGTGAAGATAGCGTGCCTTCGTGTCTAAAACGAAAGGTACGATGATTTAGATAAGAGGCCACGAGACGTACTAGACGATCGGGGAGACCTATTTTGTATAGTTTGTAGATAAGGCCTGTATGCCAGACTCTATCAAAGGCTTTGGCGATGTCGAAAAAAACCGCGATAGTCTTATGACGACGGGGATAAAAACCGCTGAGGATATATTCCACAATACGGTGAACTTGTTGGGGGCAGGAGTGTTTCGCTCGGAAACCGAATTGATGGGGAATGATAAGAGGGTCACCGTCTGCGGGAAACAGATGGCGCCTCATGCGATTTTGGATGACTCTTTCAAAGAGCTTGCCCATGGCCTTGAGGAGGCTAATGGGGCGATGACTGGAGGGGAGGTTGAGAGGCTTGCCTGGCTTGGGAATACCAATCACAGTTGCCTCTTTCCACGTAGTGGGAAAGTAACTAAGGTTGAAGCAGGCGTTGAAGATAATAGATAAAAAGGTTAACACCTGCTCAGGAAAGTGTTTAAGGGCTTGGTTGGAGATGCCATCCGCGCCCGGAGCCTTTTTGGGCTTAAGTCCTTTGATGAGGGATGAAATCTCATCATTGGACACAGAGATAGGTTCGGAGGCTGTAGGGGGTGAGTTCCGGCGGCGGACTTCATCTTTCACTGCCTGGACGTGTGAAGGGTCAACGGGTTGAGAGCTAGGAGAGCATTGAGCGGCAATGCTGTCTGCAAAGCACTCAGCCTTTTCCTCGTCCTCGAAGGCTACCGTACCGTCGGGACGGGAGAGAGGGGGAGTGTGGGTGATAGCGTCTATGCGGAGGGCTCTTGCCATCCGATAGTACGCTGTATGAGAGGGAGAGATATTCTCCATGAGTTTACTCTTTTCGAGGTCTCGAAATTCAGAGAGGCGGAAACGGAGTTCTCGTTGAAGACGATTAGCCGTGTGCCTATATTCGGGCGTGGGGTATTTTGCTGCTCTCCGGAAAGCAGCTTTCTTGGCTTTTAATAGGTTGCTAATATGTAGGGGAAGCCCACTATTATTAGCAACCGGGACTATCCTTTCATTCTCCTTAAGGGAGGTTTTAATAAGGGTGGAGAGTGAATCGACCGCGGTGTCGATTTTTTCGGGACTGTCTAAGTCCGACGATAGATAGATAGATAGATGGGAGAGTCCTGTGAGTCCAGAGCATTCGCTAGGGACTCCTTGAAGCCCTTCCAATTTGTGAAGGTTTTAGTCGAGGGTGTAGAGGGGGGTGGCTGATGGCCGAGAATGAGGGAGACCGGTCGGTGGTCGGATCCTAGATCGTCTAGTGTCTCGATTGCCCTGAGGTTGAGGGAAACACTTTTGAGTAGTGCAAAATCTAGCACGTCGGGAGCGTGGTCGGTGACATCGGGATAGTGAGTAGCACCTAGGGGACTGTGAACGGTGAGGTCAAGAGACTGCGTGATATCGAGCAGTAACTTGCCACTACGGGTGGTAGTACGGCATGTCCATTCAGTATGCTTGGAGTTGAAATCTCCAAACATAATGACTGGGTTACCTAAAGATAAAATAGCCTCAAAATCTCTTTTGAGGGGAAGGGTTCCCGCGGGGATGTAACAGGAGGCTATGAGAATAGACTGATGTCCAGTCATAGCTAGCCTGCATACCGTGGCTTCCATATTGGTAAGCTGCGGAGTAGAAATGGGAGAGCAATGGAGTGTCTTCTTGTAATAAATGGCCGTACCGCCACCTTGGCGGTCGATCCTGTCATTACGAAGAAGAGAAAAGTCTTTAATAGAAAGGCCTTTAGTGTCCTTAGTTTTGAGGTTAGTTTCCTGTAGGAGGAGGAAATCGGCTTCACGACTTCGAAGAAAGAGCTTAAGTTCTGGGAGGTTATTTCGCAAACCGCGAATATTAAAGGATACAAGCGATAAACCCTTAGGTTTGATACGACCGTGAGACTTTGGTAGAGCAACCTGCTCTGTCATCGTAAGTTAAGTTAATTAAGTTAACTTAACTTACAACGAGCACAAAAGATTATGATGCTCTGCAAGAGCGAGGAGACGGTCCTGAGGGGACCTCGCAGCGCGCAATTTGCGTGCTAACACAGCGATTTCCCCAACGTCGATGTTCCTAATAGCGGAATACACCGTTTTTAGGTCATCAGCCATTGAGGGCTGTGATTGTTGTGGGGCGGAGGTAGTCCGCGGTGGGTCTGCCTTTTTGGGGCCCCAGGGAAAGACTGGAGGCTCCATAGGCTTAGAGAAGCCCGGAGGGGGCCGAATAATGCCCTGAGGGGGCCTAAGGGGACCCTGAGAGGGTCGAGAGAAGCCCTGGATGGGCTGTGAAAGGCCCTGACGGGGCAACCGTTGGTAGAGAGCCGGGAATGAGCGGTCATTGACCGGCGGTGGAGCTTGCCTACTGGGGCGAGGATGAGGTGCGCAAGGGCAGCCTCTGTAGTTAGCCGGGTGGCCTGTTTGCTTACACAGGACGCACGCGGGTGGGGATTCGGCGTCTTTGGGCCGAGGACAATCCTTAGTATTATGGGGTTCAAGGCACTTAACGCACCTGGGTGGGGCAGAGCAGTTGGCCGCCGCATGACCATATAGCTGGCAGCGGTGGCACTGCGCCGGGAACCCGCGCCTATGTGGGGGCTCAACCTTCACTCTCGACAGGCCACACACTGTGCGTACCTGCCGGAAGATGGCTTTTGCCTCCGGCACGTTGGTTAAGATGACTAGGACCAGGTTGAATCTCTGGCCCGTTCTACTGTGCATCTTGTGCACGGCTTCTACAGGGAAACCTTGGGACTTAAGGTCCGCAAGGATTTCCTCGTTGGAGAATTCAAATGGCACGCCGCGGATGACGGCCCTGATCTTACGCTCTTCCGGAAGAGCGTAAGTATGGTAAGAGGCTTGTTCGGCTGTGAATAGCCTGGTGATACTACGGAAGGCATCGATCGAGTTGGGAATGATTTTAATAGTCTCCCCGAGGTTAATCGCATGGTCATATTTAATGCCTGCGTCGTATAATGATTTCGACAACTTGGTGAATCTGGCCTTGTCTCTTAGGAAGACAGGGGGCGGGACTTGCTTCTTTGCAAGTACTGGGGCACAGCGGGAAGCTGGCTTGGATGGCGGGGCGATGTCCATTGACATTAGGGGAGCTGTAGCAGCAACGGGGGCTGCGGGGGCAGGGACGGCAGCGGGAGCTGCGGGGTTTGAGGCAGCAACGGGGGATGCGGAGGTTGAAGGAGCGGCAGGGGCCGCTGAAACGGGAGGTGTGCGGTTTTTCGCGGTGCGTTTACCGCCGCGTTTTGAGGAGACGGTCGTGAAGGATGACTCGTCGGAGTCACAGGACTCCGAGGAATCGGTGCCAGAATAGGTGGCAGGCCTCTTCCGGGGGGCCGACGCAGTGGACTCAGACTCGGAGCATGCGTACTCCATATCTAAGGGGGCGAAAGAGTTCTTGGACTCTAGGTAGGCCGCTATAACGGGCGGCGGTTGAGGTGCCTGAGGGGCATACGAGGCAATAGTTGCCACGATTGCGGCGAGAGCCGAATTATCCAGCCTATTAAGGCCTGAGACGATGGACCCTATAAGGTCTTGTTTCGACATGATGCTAGAAATGAATGGGGCTGGTGGGGGATGCTGTTCTGAAAAGAACAGAGACGTTCTGAACCTAACAGTAGGGGCGGGATCACCGTTCTCAGAAGAACGGGACGTTTTTTATTCAAGGAGAAATGCCCTTACTCTTAAAAGAGCAGGGCCTTGCTCTGAAAAGAGCAAGTAACTCCCAAGAAACAGTATACACGTACACGTTATACAAATAAATAACGAAAACAAAAATAGAAATAGTTAACAAAAAAAGATAAAAAAAAATATAACAGGTAACAAGCGGAGGTCAGTCAAACCTCCCCGCCCGAAGACAGGGGGGCAAGAACTGATAGCAGAAATGACTCACCAAGGCGACGACGCTTTACAGCGCGAGCAGGACAGCGGAGGCGCGAGAGCGAGAGAGCACTACCGTACGGGGACGGCTGCGCGGACTACCTGAACGACCGCACGAGAGCGGTGTCACAGGCGGAATGTGTCCTGTATTCTCCAATTGTTCGGCTTTTATACCTTTTTAGAGAGAACGAGAAATTATTTAAATTAAAACGAAATTTATTGTAAATGACCTACAGCCAAAGAGTATTTATGTAGGAAGAACATCATACCAGAGACGAATTTGAATAAAAGTTACCATAACAACTACATAAACAATGGTTGTCAAATTGAGCAATTTTTAGTTTTAGGACTGTTATTAAGAAACTATTACATTTAAGTAAGAAATGAGATATTATTCATATAGGAAAAACTAATGCACGGCAGCGTGCGCGAAGCATGAAATTGTAGAGTTACAGAGAATTCAATAAAAGACCGAAAAAGGTAAGACTTCATTGACAGCTATTTTAAAAGTGCTAAATAGTGTGAAAATACGAAGTAAAATGATATGTTATTGTGTAAAAACGTTACAGGATCCTATAGAAATAAAGGTGATGCAAAATATAAATGTAGAAAATCAAAATCAGAATGGAAAAATAGTATAAAGTGATGCAAAACATGAATGCAGAAAATCAAAAACAGAATGAAAAAAATAGTATAAAGTGATGCAAAACATGAATGCAGAATATCAAAACAGAATGGAGAATTAGTGTACAATGAAATGTAAGTAGCATAACACTTCAGTTTCAACTAAGTAAACGCATTCACTAGTAAATAATGTTTCAGATAAAAGTTTACAGCTGTTTTGAAATATGTCGTAGATGTTTCATGAAACAATGTTGAATGGCTTTGAATAGAATAGAATAGAATAATTTTTATCCTCAAAAACTTAATTTTACAACATAGGGCGGCACTGAAAATTTCGGGAATCAAGGAAGTGACACAACATTGCTACTTCATAATGTATTTATTGCTTTTCGAAGTACGAATATTCTCCGCAAAATTTGACACATTTTCCATACGATGGAACCAATCATTGAAGCAACCATTCCATTCGGAAGTTGGGGTCTCCAAAATTGGTGTTTTGTAGGCGTTCACAGCTTCTTCAGGTGATGAAAATCGATGTCCACGCAATTTATTCTTCATTTTAGGGAAAGTATAGAAATCATTAGGGCTTAGGTCGGGGCTGTACGGCGGATGGTTTAATAATTCTATGTTTTCTTGCTCTAAAAACTCTTTTGTTCTGTGTGCGGTGTGAGAACTCGCTTTGTCGTGATGGAGGATGATGCGGCGGTTGCAGTTCTCTTTACGGAGTTCAGAAACAACTTGTGGCAAACAAATGCTAGCATACCATTCTGCATTAACCGTTCTTTGTCGCTCAAGAGGAATAGTCGTAACATGGCTGGTTTTGGAGACAAACGTGGCCACCATTTTTTTGCAACACTCCGTGAACGAACAATTTTTGTTGGCTTTAACTGATTTTCGAACACCCAAACTCGTGACTGGTTTTGTTTCGGGTTCGTACGCGTATATCCAGGATTCGTCACCTGATGCAATGTTGTATACAGCATTTGAGGATCCTGCATGGAATCTTTCGAGAGTTCTGACGCACCAAGTAACGCAGCCGCTTTTTGCTCTTCACAGAGCGAATGCGGTATCCATCTGGAAAACAACTCATTTACACCTAATTGTTCATGCAAGATTATTTGTATTTGACTCATGCCAATGTCTAAAGTGCCCTGAATTTCGCGGAATATCACATGTCGATCTTCCTCAATCAGCTTACGCACAGCATCAACGTTTTCTTGGGTGGCTGCAGTTTTTGGACGACCTTGACGGGGATCATCACTGAGCTTGACACGCCCACGTTGAAATTCAGCAAACCAGCGATAAATTGTGGTTTTGGATGGGGCTTCATCATCAAATGCAGAAATCATCCAGTTTTTGTGTTAAACCACTTCGAATGTCATAATAAATCATCGCTCTTGAATTTTCTCGAGTCAATTCCATTTTCTCAACGACTAAACAAGTTTGACAAAACCTTGTGACAAGACCGAGAATCTTTTTTTAAATAAATAAATGGTATTCGATTTTTAAAACCAAGGAGTTTTCAATTAAAAAGATTTTTATATGACAGGAACAGTGGAAATATACCATTCCCGATACTTTTAGTGCAGCCTTTGTATTATATTGTAAATTAATGTTTAAAATAAGACCTCCTGGGTCTCTTGCTGGTTCTTCCCAGGACAGAGGTTTTTTCCAACCGAAATGGGGTAAAAGCATACCGTTACCGTCACAGCCTATTAAAGTCCACTGCTAAAGATAGGTCTCCCCCATAGATTGCCTCATAGGGGGGATATTTTTCATAGTTGTCACGCTTGGCAAGCGGGTTTGCAACCGTATTTTTTTATTTTTAGGAAGACGCTGCTGTCCATCTCCTGAATTGATTCCCTCTGTTGTCTCTTACGACACCCATGGGATGTTATGGGGTAGTGGATATTCTTACACTACCACTACTCGATTAAAATAAATGGTAAAAGCATAAATGACTTTCAATACGTTTTCTTGACACCTATATTGAATTAAAATTTATTATATTTTCTTGTAACGATTTTTATGCTATCCTGTCCTACTAATATCATAAACGTGAAAGTTTTTACGGGTGTATGGTTGTTTTTACTTCCACTACTTACTCTTTCACGCAATAACTACTGAATGGATTTTGATGAAACTTTACAATAATATAGCTTATACATCAGAATAACCCATAAGTTATAATTCATAAACATGTTGTGTGAATTGGCCAAAATATAACGATAAATGTTACGTAAATTTGAAAAAAAATCTGTCACCTGCGAGCTATTTGGGCATGAACACGCATCACGTAAAAACCTGTGAACCGTTTTGGATGGGATTTTTACTGGCAGGTAGCTGATGTTATGAGGAGTAACTTAGGCATCTTTTATTTTGGGTTCCGCGCAAAAATATTCCACGCGGGTGAAGTCACAGGGCACAGCTAGGGTATTATAATATGAAGTAGGGGTAATAAACGACCATCCGCTTAACATCAGGTGGATCATACTGATGGTAACTGGATGCTGCAACCCATACGCACCTATCCTCGATTAAGAGTCCAAATATATATGCGTTATCAACCCTGACCACTAAAATGGAATGCCTCGTCATCAGTAATAATTAAAGATTAAAAATTCTGTACAACCGACTTCAATATAAGTTATTAAGAATAACTCAAAAACTATTGGCTTGACCTTGATCAAATTTATATGGGACCACACGAGAACTATCAGCTTTCAAATAAAAAAAAGAATTATCGAAATCGGTCCACCCAGTAAAAAATTATGAGGTAACACACATAAAAAAATACAGTCGAATTGAGTACCGTCTCCTTTTTGGAAGTCAGCAGAAAAGGATCTCCAGTTCTCTACACTCACTATCCGAAAAATGGCAGCGTTATGTTGCTATTTCACGCTGGTTTTCAGATTATTTTTATTGTGTTACCATGCTCAAAGCTCTCCGTCCTAATTTTGGGATACTAAATAATCAAGATCAATAAAGAATTCAGTCGCTTATTTGAAAACAGCCTGCAAATACCGCGCGATGTTTGGTAATTTGAAAAATTGTTCTTGAACATATTCGTTAGCCACTGACAGAATGACGAATGGACGGTTTCCCGTGCAAATTAAGGATGGCATTTGCAACAAATATGCCGATTGGTATGGTACTGTTTATGGAACCTTAAGTATGCAATAGTATTCAATTAAATCTACAACATACATATGAATAAAATTGTAGTGTCTGTTTGTAATATCAAAATAATTGCCTTATACATTTCAAAAATAATATTGAGCTGAGAAGTTTAGCTAAATGTCATATAGACATGAATAATAATTTTTAAAATTTTTGGCTGTCTGTCCGTCCGGGATAATGTTTTTAATGGCTGAACTGATTAGATACATTATGTCCGTTGGCCACAGCATCCACTTACTGTACTGGACTGTGTACTCGTTTGTCACCCTTGTTACATATATGGATGCCCCTTACAAAACCGCGAACTTCGCAGCTACCTTATTTTCCCACACAACATTTCAACATCTTCCACGAGGCAGTTTTGCCGACTTGATGGGAAACTCGGTCGCCGTGGACTCACAATGCACGCGGCGTCACCGGCCAGCATTATATATACGAAACTCCACGACGCCACAACACTTCGTTCCTAACATCGGGCGGGGTGTAGGTTTAATTAGATTTAATTAGTATTACTTCTTTTAGAGGTAATATCTTTTAAACTTAATTTAATAAAAGTAATTTTGGTTTTTTTTGGGTCCTCCGGCGGCGTCATCCATAATTCCCTTATTCTTTAAAGTAAACTAACCTAATATGAATCTTGAGTTGCCTCTTTATTTATCGAACATAACGTGACATTTAATATACGATATTTCTTTGTATTGTTAACTTTAATACTGCTATTTTCTCCATTATTTAGAAGAATCAGTTGCAATGCAACCAAATATCGTCGTCGGCGAGACAGTGCAAGGAATAGAGCGAATCAGTGACCATAACTCAAGACGCTTAATTTATCAGTTCCGCGGAAATTTATGCGCAAGTGTTCGCGCCTCGCAATCGGACAACATTTAGCTTTTTATCGACTGCTTGATTTAATGCTTGCGGCCAAGCCAATCCTTCAAGTCGATACGTCCAGCGCGTGCGTACTTATTCTGGAAGGCGAAAGTGATTTAAAAATATAAATAGCTAAAACGCAACTAAACGTAAATTTTACGCATTTTTACGCGTTTTATTTTTTTATACGTTAGTGTTACAAACGAGCACACGGTTCACCTGATGGTAAGTGGTTTCTGTGACCAATACACATCTACCTTCTGTGTACTAAATATCGGGAATTTGTCAATAAAACAAAAAATACAAATTATTCATCTAAATTTATTTTATCGCCTTCAAAGAAGGCCCCATCGCTTGCAATACAACATCTCCAACGCTTCACCCAGTCTTCCATACATTTTTCATAGGCTATTTGCGGTATGGCCTTTAGCTCATTCAGCGCGGTTTTTTGGGTTTCGGCTCGTTTTCGAGACGCCATTCTGAAGACTGTTGGCTTGTTTGCATGTCGTACTCATAAACCCATGTCTCGGCGCCAGTTATTATACGTTTCATAAAGGTCGGATCCGTAGAAGCTCGGGAAACCATGTCTTCAGCGACATGCTTTCGCTGCGCTCTTTGAACAAAATTGAGCTCTTTTGGAACTAGTCGAGCGGCGACGCGTTTCATGCCTAAAATGTCAATGAGAATGTTGTGGACGGACTTAAAAGATATGTTCACCTCACTAGCCAACTCTCTCAGACTCATACGTCGATTTTCGAGCACTAGCTTCTTGATTTTGTCGATGTTTTCTTTGGTCGTAGCGGTTGAAGGTCTACCAGAACGAGGCAAGTCTACTACTACTTCTCGGCCTTCTTTAAAAGCCTTATACCATTCATAAGCCCTTGTTTTCGATATACACGATTCGCCGTAGGTATTTCGCAACATTTTTAGTGATTCACCACATGAAATATCATTCGAAACACAAAATTTAAGGCACACTCTTTGTTCAACAATATTTTCCATTGTAAAAATCGCCGAGAACTCAAAACTATGACCAACAAAAAGTGTAGTTTAAAACAAATTAAATGACAGATCCCGCTCAAACTCGTGAACGCGCTAAATCAGTACAGTGCTACCAACATGCAGTAAAAAAATTAGAACGACCTCTTTTACGCGGGTCTTTTTATTGACATATTCCCGATACTTTTTACACAGAGTAGTACATCTATCCTCAATAAAGAATCAAAATGCAGATGCATTGTCACCCGTGAGGATTACGATCGAGTGCCTCTTCTCCAGTAAAAAGGGCCTCCGGTTCTTTACACTCATCATACGAAACACAGCAGTGTTAAACTGCTATTTTACGCTGGTATTCTGTGAGATCGTGGTCTTTTCCCAGTCGAGCCAACGCATTCGTGGTATAGCTATACAATTAAAATAGCTGCAGCATGGTTCTACCACGTGTATATTTTTAGGATTGCCCTCAATATTAAATTAGATTAGACTATAAATTCTTCAAAAAAAAAACACCGATACCCACACGGTTGATTCAAATGTTTAAAAAAACCTACAAATTTTTAATTCGCTTGTTTCAATAGAGAAGATGATTGTGATTTAAAATATGATTATTGTATAAAACTTTGTTTATGCAGTTTATGAACATGTTTAGGATAGCCGCCAAAGACTATTTGATCAGATTTGATAGGCCGAACGCGAATAGAACACCAATTTCCAAAAAGGACAAGGATGATTCGTAAGGCTATTGAGTTAAATAAAATAATTACTATTAATTTTATTCACTAAATTTATTGGAGAAGATGATGTACTTCGCAGGCTGGTTGGTCTTCAAAATATTAATGTGACAAAGCAGTATGACACTGCGACCTATTTTAAGCAGAAAAGACCATAGATATGTTGTCACCCTTGAGTGACATTCAATAAGCGTGTTTTTACTTTTTACTTTAATGAAAACTCATCATTATCATCATCATCATCATCATTACAGCCCTTCACAAGTCCACTGCTGAACATAGGCCTCCCCCAAAGAATGCCACAAAGCACGGTCCTGAGCCACCTGCATCCATCGACTTCCTGCATATCTTACTAGGTCGTCACTCCATCTAGTGGGGGGACGCCCTACACTTCGCTTGCCGGTACGAGGCTGCCACTCGAGAACCTTTCTTCCCCATCGGTTGTCGGTTCTTCGAGCTATATGGCCGGCCCATTGCCACTTCAGCTTACTAATCCGTTGGGCTATGTCGGTCACTCTGGTTCTACTGCGGATATCCTCATTTCTGAGTTTATCACGCAGAGAAACTCCGAGCATAGCCCTCTCCATAGTTTCCCAGGTAGACGTTGTTCTGCCCTTTTCTGAGATAAACCTTTCTCCAAAAAAACATCCTTAAATTCGTAATAAAAAATGTTAAGGGTCACTTATCGGGATAAAAACTATCCTATCTTTCAAGTTGGACCAAACTGCTTACAGTGTGTAAAATTTTATTGAAATGAGTTCAGTAGTTTATTAAGTTCATCGCGGACAAACAATGTGACACGTAATTTTATATATAAAGATATCATTTTGATTTACACAATTTTTACCGAGATATAACTGGCACTTTTAAATTTGACAACCAGAAATTAAAAACAAACGATTAAATTCTTTTGCGATCAGAATTATTAATTTAAATTGAACTTGCTTTGTGGTGGTTGCATCCAGAATAATCGCTCGCTATGTAGGTGTAGCAGAACGTTAAAATTATTGCCCGCATATTGGCGCATCGTGTCGCACGCCTGTTCCTTTATTTGTTTGTTAGCTTGTCTGCTTGCTCCACGCCGCGATGTTGGCTTCGTATTGGCAATTAATCTTACACTTATGCGGGATCCTCGACAATTTTTGTTCGTGGTATTGATTTGTAACGTAGGCACTGCGATGCAAATTTTATGTAAATTCCCGAGATAAAATAAATTATGAACCTATGCTTGTTATGACATTTTCGTTGGCACTTTTATGCGTTGGTTCTATTGAATTATATTACTGATATGATTTTGTATTATTGCTTTAATTCCCATTGAAGCTATGATTTCATTCTTTATGGGATTTATGTATGGTGTTATTTTACTTTTTCTTTCTAAAACAATTATCGAGATATTTGCCTCCACTATTTTTGAAACAATATCTAAATTTGTTTTGACGGTGTAGCGCAGTCGGTGTAGTCGCGGGTTCGAATCCCGCACAGAATAAGTATTTGTATATATACAGTAATTGTACCGGGTCTGGATGTTTGTCCTTGTGTAATTTATGTATGTAAACTGCCTCTACAATACAGGAGAAGACCCCAGTGTGGGAGTTACGTTTTTTTTTATAATAAAAAAGTCTATTTCAGAAAAAAAGGCGTTCAAATCCTCAGCTTAGTCATCTGTTTAAGTATCGGCTGGATCATTACGTCTGCACGCGGTGTCGTCAGTGGTTATAATTTGACACAAGACCCGTTTCCGCTATCAATTCACATTATCACTCATCCGCGGACTATTTTTAAGGTTACCCAGTTTGTCACCATTTAGGTCGATTACTGCGCACACTTTTTAGCAGACGTCAATATACGAAATAACGAAATAGAAAACAAGTTAAACGTTAAAATGTTTTTTATTGCTGGCAGCTTAGTTTTATGTTAATTTTAAATAATAATCAGGCCATAAATATTATGCAATTTAAAAAACAACTTTGAATTTGGAACGCGTTTATAAATAAATTATTTTATAAAGCTTTTCACCTTATAATTCTTGACGGACAACGTTGTATATTACAAACATAATTCATCAATGCTTAATGATTTCTTATATTTACGCGAACACTACACATTGAATAAAACTACTTTTACGTATTCTATCGCGTTTAATTAACTTATGTTTATTTTTATTAATTTCCGACGTTTCGGGTGCTTCACAGCACCAATGGTCACTGGGTCATCAATGCTTAAATTTTTTTTATCTCGGGTGTATAATGACACATTAAAGAATTGGTCGCGGCTATTTTGGACACGTCCTAATTGCGTCTTTCATTCGCTTACTTTTTAAATCAATGGTAGTGATAACGTAAAGCATTTAATTTATGTTAAAGAAAGGCTAATAGCAGTGATTATATAATATCATTCAGACTAAATATCGGTCCCGTTAGCCAGTCTCAACGAAGACTAGCTCTCTACGCTGGATAGGAATATAGTGCACGAGTGCCCAAGCCCAGGTGCACTCTCTGTTCCCTCACATTCATAGTTCGATGAGGCGACAATCTGACACGACTAGAAAGAGATCAGGCGCAGAGCCAATAACTTTACGTGCACGGGAGTAAAACATAGTCAACTTCCTGACTTCGGTCTGCTACCCGATCCGGGAATCGAACCACGTCCCACATGGTCAGTAGTCAAGTTTATGACCACTAGACGAGACATTCAGATCATGTTATAAATAAGTAACTGAAGGATCGTAGATAAAACTGAATAAAGACGTCCCTTCTCTTAATCTCACACGTTGTAAATAGTCACTTAGGAAACGATGACACGTACCTACCAATCTATCGTGCCGCATATCCTGATACAGAGTAAGCAAGCACTACAAACGATTGATGAAAGAATTTCCTTTTTGCATCGTACAACCACCAAGTCTTCTCTACTTTCATGTTTATTATGTATTTATGATTTTTAGGGTTCCATACCTCAAAAGGAAAAAACGGAACCCTTATAGGATCACTTTGTTGTCGGTCTGTCTGTCTGTCTGTCTGTCAAGACCCTTTTTCTCAGGATCGCGTGGAGGTATCAAGCTGAAATTCATAAGAAATACTCAAATCTACTGTCCTTTGGAGTTGTGAAAAAATCAAACTTCCAAAACAACGCAATCAAAAGATACAGTTTATGCCGCAAATTTTCGACATTCGCAAGGGAATCAAAACCTACAGGGTACTTCCCGTGAACCCAGAATCTTAAAATTTGGTACGAAGCAACGTATTATAGCACAGATAAAGGAAAAATTGCGAAAAGCATAAATTTTTAGTTACATCATATAATAAAAATATTTTTAATAATTTTAAACTTATATACCTACGGATTTGTTCGGAACCCTTGGAGCGCGAGTCCGACTCGCACTTGGCCGGTTTTTTAAAACGCGTACAAAATCTTAGGATGCGGACTTAATACCTTAGGGCATTCTTTGTCAATCTATTTCAAGGTCAGCTTTTAGAAATAGTTAAGACAAGAATAAAAAGAAAATATAAAACAATACACAACCTAAGCCCACATATAAACACAAAAATACATTTTGTACTATACATAATACGACACATGGTAAGATACCCAAAAATTTAAGTGTGATAAATAAATATATGTAATAAAATATTATATATATATATATATATATATATATATATATATATATATATATATATATACACATATATATATATAATAGTAAATATAATGTACTACGTTTTATATTCTACAGTCTATAGTCCTGTTGTGACCCATAGACATCTACATTTATCCTCAAAATCAAGAATCAAAATGCGGAAGCGTTGTCTGTTGCTGTCACCCCTGAGAACTAAGATCCGGTAAGTATCCGGTTCTACTCTACACTCACCAAACGACACACAGCAGCATTAAGCTGCTATTTTACGTTGGTATTCTGTGAGAGTGTGGTCCCACCCCGGATGAGCCGACCCATTCGTGCTACAACCATATTCTAGCTGGAGCATGGCTCTACCACGTGAAATAGTTACGCTTCTAAGCTATACGATATAGCTATACCATTTTTCTAAGCTGTTTCTTAAATAAGTAATTTGTACAACCTGTGTTTTATTGTAAAATGTTATTTTGATACAAAAATACAGTCGAATTGATTCCTCCTTTTTTGATGTCGGTTAAAAAATAAGTCCCGCTTCTTCCCAAGACAGAAGTATTTTTAGTATTTATTTGGTAATAGTAAAAAAATATTTTATATATTGAATAAAAATTACTATATTCTATTCTATTCTATACACAAATGGCGGTTTCACGTCAGTAGTGACGCGGTCATGTAATTTGATAATTATAATGTATAATTTAATCAAGCACGCTATAATTTATGTTCCCGATCGATGTCAATTTGAGCGATCGTAACAGCTGGTTAGATTTATTATTTGACTCGTTTAATGGCCCAACGATTGTAGATAAAAGGACACAGATTAACTATTGGATATAGAGTCGTCGTACGTTTTAATTCGCTTGTCACAGGTCAATGTGATTCCATGTCACAGCGCGAAGTTGGACCTACAGAAAGCTCTACTATGACTATGGAAAGTTTTTTGGATATTGTTGAGTTGACTTTAACTACGTATGTCTTAAAACTTTAGTCATTTTGTCACAGGTTAATCTGACTCTAAGTCTCAGCGCGTATCTTATTTGTAGGAACCTAAACTTATAAGAAGCACTACTAGATATATGGACAGTATTTTTTGATAAAACTGAAATGAAAATAGAATATACAGTCTGGTATAGTTCGTCATGTTACCTAAGCGACTATCGCAGCTCAGGGCCACTATTTTTACGTGGTAGAGCCACGCTGCAGTTATATTATGGTTGTAGCATGAATGGGTCGGCTCGACCGAGGTAGGACCACGCTCTCACAGAATACTAGCATAAAATATAAATAATGTTTGAAGCGTCAGTAGCCTAATGGCAGGGCGGGGACCGCGAACTCGAAAGGTCATGGGTTCGAATCCGCAATTCAACCACTGTCGTGAACCACTTCTAACACAAGCATTTTAAGCTTACCACAAGTGGTTAAAGGGAATATTAGTAATTTTTAATAGCATTACTAATATTTAAAAAAAATAGCAACTCAATGCTGCTGTATTTCGTATGGTGAGTGTACAAAACTGAAGTTCTTTTTTACTTAAAACGAGGCATTCCATATCAGTCATCAGGGATAACAAAGCATCTGTATTTTGATTTTTAATTGAGGATAAATGTAGATGCCTAAGGGCCACAGCATCCACTTGTCGTGAGGTGGACAGTGTGAACGTTTGTCACTCTAATTCTATTTTAAAAAAACCTGCAACCTACTGTATACAAAGAAGGCGACAGATGCGAGGACTAAGCTCTCCTTGCTCTTCACACCAGAACACAATGTGCGCACGCTGCTCCTTGGCGGCAGAAATATAGGACGCCATCGTAACAGCTCCTAGGTACAAAATGGGTCCTCCCCCCGAACGGGTCCCTGCTTTGTCGTGGCGGGGGGTGGGGGCAGGCGCCAAGTAGGCTTAGTCACTCATGGTGAACCAAGAGGAGTCGCAGATATGTGTGAAAGCGTTCCCTTGGTCCCGCCAATATTCGGCGAAGGTAAAACACCATGGGGTTGTAGTCGTTGTGAGTCCGAGATAATCCGTACTTACCCGGGGAACCCTCCCCGGGTAAGTACGTATACGACAGTAGTCGAATGGCGGATTCGAACTCACGACCTTTCGAGTTTGCGGTTCGTGCCCTGCCATTAGGCTACTGACGCTTGAGTTAAGGGTCAAGTTATCCTCCTAATACTTATTATCAACCCTAATGTATGTTCATAACGGTTTTCTTTAACCCATGAAGTATGCCTACGCATGCGTAGGCATACTTCCATATAAAAAAAGGAAGGAAAAGGGTCACATCACTTACTTGAACAAGTAAATAGGACCATGGGTGCTTACCATGGATGACCAAGCCTACTTGGCACATTCCCCCACCTCCTATCACGACAAGGCAGAAACCCGTTCGGTGGGGAGGACGCTTTTTCTACCTAGGACCTGTTAAGACGGCGTTTTATATTTCTGTCATAGTCTCTCAATTTAATCAGCCTTTCATGTTTTATACATGTAACATGTGGTAATGGTAAAATCTATTATATATCACCATTTCGGCGAACGATCGTCTAAGAGGCAATTATAGGAAACGCTAGATTATCTAATCGCTTCCAATAGACACTGGCATAATTATTATATTACGCTACACGTAAAATACGCAAAGGTGAAAAGCAACAGCGTCACAGGTGTGTGCTGTGATTGTCTATCCACCCGTCCAGCGTGACTATAAAGTCCTCCTTACATCGGTAGAGTTCCATACACAGCAAAGGAATTTCACGTAGTGACGAACAAGAACATACATTAACAATATAACTTCAAAATGTCGCATCTCTTTAATTATTAATCTTTGACAAATCATGCTAATGCGAGTATATAATAGTTCTTACGATTATGCTAATTCGATAACGTATCGATATTACACGATCGCGATTAGCAATGTTGATGTTATTTAGTATATTGTGGAACGCTATTATCTTCGAATTTATTTGGTATGCTGTTTTGATAGCCAACGAAGGAGGCTGGTTTTATCTAAGTGGAGCTAAAGTTGTTAATCTGAAAGGCAAATGCGCGTTGACAATCGCCTACGCGAGATCAACTTTTTTTAATTGAATGTGTGTGACAAATGAGCACACAGTCCACCGGTAATAGAATGCTGTAGCCCATGGACATCTACATTTTATCTTCGATTAGGAATCAAAATTCAGATGCATTGTCACCCCTGAAGACTATGATAGAATGCCTCACTTTCAGTAAAAGGGTCTCCGGTTCTTTACACTCACCATACGAAACACATTAGCATTAAGCTGCTATTTTACGCTGGTATTCTGTGGGAGCGTGGTCCTTCCCCGGTAGAGCCGACCCATTCGTGCTACAACTATAATATAACTGCAGTGTGGCTCTACCATGTAAAAGACTTCACGATAAAGAAGAAATCTTCGTGTGGGGACGAGTTTTTGAAAAAAACTTCAAACAAAACATTAAACATCGTATGTTTTCTAAACGAATAAGCATTTTAATGACCAAGAGTATTAATATAACAATAAATCTATCGGAAAGTTGTTGTAATTATTATTGTTAATTAAATCCGACAAAGCGATTACTTATAACGAAAAAGCGTATTAATCAGCTGCGAACTGGATCCAAAGGAGGAACATTATTACACACAAATACGACTTTGCATTGAGCAAACTCACACACACGCAAATGTGCACTGTATTCGTCTATGGTCTTGTATTTGGAACATTTTTGAAATAGACATTATAATTGAATGTCTGACTAGTATTTGTAGGCGACTTCGTCTGCTGTGACTTTGAATAAATAGCACAAATAATAATAGTAATAAATACCACGGTAATACGTCGTTAATGATTTTTGTTGTTTGTGATCTTATACAAGTAAACTAGGTGGATGAATCTATTGCTGCCAAGGAGACCGCCTTTTTTACAGAATAAGGGTGACAAACGAGCACACAGTCCACCTGGTGGTAAGCGGATGCTGTGGCCCATAGACTTTTATATCTACCCTCAATTAAGAATAAAAATACAGATGCGTTGTCACCCCAGAGAACTGAGATAGAATGCCCCGTTTCCAGTAAAAAGGGTCTCTAGTTCTCTACACTCACCACACGAAACACAGCAGCATTATGCAGCTATCTTACGCTGGTATTGCGCGAGAGCGTGGGCCTACCCATTCGTGCTACAACCATAATATATCTGCAGCGTGGCTCTACTAGTAGCTCTAGCCTGAGTAGTTTCATTTACCACTTTCTTACCAGTAGGTAAGAAAGGAGAAAGTAGCAGAAATATCTGCCTCCAAGTAGCAGTGCTTCTATAGTCCATGCTGAAGGGTATAGACAGACAGTATAATAACAGGCTGGGAGCTATTCTATCTAAGTCTTTAGAGAAGTATTTGTAACCTTCTTTGTTTGAAGTTCACCCCAGGTGTTCATGGCTGCAGAAGACTTACTATCAGGTGACTGTAAGTTCACATAAAGATCTCTTATAATATATTCACACGAATACTGGGCATCAAATAAAAATAATTTTACACATTTTATCGCGATTAATTTAACTTATTTTACCTGTTTTTTTTTAATTCCGGACTGTAAAGCAAGCTGCAAGGCATCCGAAAAGTCACGTTGAGGACTGAGGTGTTTGCTTCAGCTTTTTTTTGTTTTTATTTTATTAAGAAAACGAACAGCTTTACAAATTATATATCTTATAACAATGTGTAATGTAGTATTGCCAATAACAGGTTTCCCTTAAATTAACAAATGGCACTGTAACAATCGAACTTTGTTAGTGCTAACGTTAACTCTATAAATATACCAAGGAATTTAAAGATGCCATCCGCTTAAACCTATCAATATTATAGACAGATAAGTAGATACTCTAAACTGTACACTGTACACCACACAAAACAACAGGGTTTCTCGTGGGTTTCTCTTACATAAGACAAATAAAAAGATCTAAAAAAAGATCTATAAAAGATCTATAAAAACCTGCGTGAAAGAATATATAGTTGACTTGAAGCACCGACGTTCCGGGAAGTCTGCAGTGTCTGAACATGTTCAAGATCATCCCGCCATTACATTAGATTTGATAGACCACAAATCTTTGCAAAAGAACACCGATTCCTACCAAGGATACGCGAGGCTATTGAAATTAAAAACATCCTAATTTCAATAGAGAAGATGAATGGGTGCTGCCATCTGTTTGGATTCCTATAATTAATAAAATTAAATCCCAATCCAAACATAAAACTGCGAGACTTCAAGATACTGTAAGTTCATACTGCGTAGATCGGAACAAAAATTAATAATTTTTAATCTGGAGGTAGCCTTGGTTAACTATGACATTGAGACGTCATATACCTGAGTCCCCCCCGTGACCATGGGTGCTGTAAAGTGCTCGAAACGTCGGGAATATAAAATAAGTTAACATACGCGATAAAATCTGTAAAATTAGTTTTATTTAAATGTGTAGTGTTCGCGTAAATATAAGATAAATATATTTTTATCTTATATTTGGAAAGCTTAGTTTTTGTTACTTTGTGTCATTATCAGGAAATTGTTGCTGCCCACTTCCTGGTCTTAGAACACCCACGAAAGGATTTATTAGATATTCTTTTATGGCCACTACACAGTAAACCTACTCCAAAAAGTACAATTATTTTTAGAAAATTTAGAGCTATGCAGTTTGAACTTGAGCTTGGGCTTGACCTTGCTACCTTGTCCTTAGCGACCTATTTCAAACAGAAAGACGCGTTGTTATTTTTTAACCTCAAGTTGTCACCTGGGTATCATTTATTGATATAGTTTGCTGATTCGCAAAATATATCGTGACCAAGTAACATAATTGTCCATACTAATTGTCCATACGAGGTCAATCCGTCCGTTTCCGGGATATGAGACATCGGCGATATTTTTTCGTGAGCTCTCTAATTATTGCCAATTAAACATAGCCGCCATACATCGAATTGCGGGAAGTTGATATATTGAGTTAGGAATTTTAATACATGGACGCCAATGGCAAACGTCAACAGACTTTAATAAATTAAGAATATAATAAATACTGCGAGTTAGCGTTACTTTTCTGCCTAGAAGTGCACCCGAATAAGTACCACTGTTTTATCTTTTTTTTATAGGATAAGGGTGACAATCGTGCACATAGTCCAACCGGTGGTAAGTAGTTGCTTTGGCCCATATACATCCACATCTATCCTCGTCTGCAAATCAAATTGCAGATGCGTTGTCACCCGTGAGGACCAAGATGGAACGCCTCGTTTAAAGTAAACCGGTAAGCGAAGTGTAAGGCGACTGCCAACTAAACTAGATAGAGGGATGACCTGGTAAAGTATGCAGGAAGTCGATGGATGCAGGTGGCTCAGCATTTTGACAGCTTTATACGATTCTTTGGAAAGGTCTATGTTTAGCAATGAACTTGTAGAAAGCTGTAATGATGATGATGATGATGACAACTAGATATTTAAAAAGTAAAATATATAGATATATAATGTGTAATATAATATGTTAATTATTTTAATAGACATAAAGGTAACGGGCGAGCACACAGTCCAGCTGATGGTAAGTGGATACTGTGGCCCATAGACACCTACACCTATCCTCGATTAGAAATAAAAATGCAGATGCGCCGTCACCCTTGAAGACAAGCATGGAATGCTTTTTGACCAGTAAAAAGATTCCTCGGTTCAGGTATCTTACTACACGAAGCACAAAAGTATACAATTGTGTACTGTACGAGCTAGTTCCTTCCTCGATTGAGCCGGCCTATGCTGAAGCCATAATATATCTGCAGCTTGGGCCTACTACGCTCATGCCCAAATACTCAATCGCTGATGCTTACGTGTTAAGAAAAATATGTAAAAACTTGACGTGAAAAACTCGAGGACCATTGAAACACATCAAACAAGACTCAAGCAAGAAAATAGTCAGGTGCTCTATTATCTATGCCACGCGGTCCTAAAAGGTATCAATAATTTACCATAGAGAATAGAAAAGTTTTCTTAGACTATCGTATTTTTGAAACGAAGTTCCTTATCGGACGGTACGAATTTCGCAGATGGGAGTTAGGCGAGAAAAAGTGTAAGATTTTTCCGTCACGACCCCTTCTGACGTAGAGTATACGGCCTTGGCGGTTATAAGGAATCGAGATGGAATAATCTCCATCTCCCTTGCTCTTCTTATTTTCTTCTAATTTTGCCATGAAGGAAATATTATTTCATTTTAAATGACGCTTCATTTTAATAGACGCTAGTAATTCATTTGTTTGTTTTATTAATCAATTAATATAATACATTTATCAATAATAATATACTACGAAAGGAACTTCGTTTCAACCGAGTGTTCCACGACACTCACGCGTGGTTTTTATTTTATAGATTAAGAAATGAGTAAGGTGGACTGTGTGCTCGTATACCAGATCCTTGTGTCCTGTATCCTATGTCCACTTACGTGAATGCTTGTGGCCCATAGATCACATCTATCTTCAATCGAAATGCAGATGCGTGGTCACCCTTGCAGAATCACCATTGGACTAAAATTAAGCTAATATTTTACGCTGGTATTTTGTAAGTGCGTGGTCCTTTCCCGATCGAGGCGACCCATTCGTGTTACAACCATAATATGGCTGCATCGTGGCTCTGCAACGTCTAAGCGGTAGAGCCAAGCTGGCGTTGTCATTAACGAATTTAAATGAACCCAATTATTGATATCAGAAGGTGGTATATATAGATTATAACGAACATAAAAACGTCGGACAGTTCAGAAACATCAAAGGGCAATTCACACGTGTAATTAGCGATTGAATTATATCAGAGCGTCGCGTGCTTGTGTACCCATGGGAACGGTTAACCGACGGACTATGCCGAACATCCAATGCGCCGCATCACCTGCTCAGACAGACCAAGCTTACGCGAGTGCTAGCTTTCTATGGATATGATTTCGTTGCGTGTCATTTATTGAATGTGAAGCCGTAAGTTTTTTCAAAACAAGATGAGATTAATGATTTTTTACGTGGTAGAGCCAAGCTGCAAGCTATATTAATAGTACAGTTGTAACACGAATGGGTCGGCTCGACCGGGGAAGGACCACGCTCTCACAGAATACCAGCGTAAAATAGCACATTAATGATGCTGTGTTTCGTATGGTGAGTGTAGAGAACCGGAGACCCTTTTTACTGGAAAAGAGGCATTCCATCTTAGCCCTCACGGGTGACAACGCATCTGCATTTTGATTCGCAAACGAGGATAAATGTGGATGTCTATAGGCCACAGCAACCACTTACCATCAGGTGGACTGTGTGCTCGTTTGTCACCCTATCCTATAAAAAAAATGTAGAATTGACTGATGTGAACTTAATACAAGCGGAAAAGGAGCAATTTCCTTGTGATCGGGGTTCTTTATATTTTAATAGGCATTACTACCAAAGAATTTCGATTGCTGTAGGGAATATAAATTTTTTCAAAAGACCTAAAGGAATTGATTTACAAAACAAACACAACGTACGTAATTTAAGAAGGGTCCTAAGTAAAACGATCACATGATATAATGTAATTATAAAATGACTTATTACTAACCTTTAGAAAGATCCTTTGGAAAAATTGATATTCATTAGCTTGTTGATTTATATTCATTTAATATTTTAATAACAGCAGACGACGTATAAAGGTCGTTAAAAATCGTTAAAAATTTAATAATAATAAAATAAAATATGATCTACAAAATTCAAATTTCTTCTTAAGAAATTAAACTTTCACATCTTTCAAAATGAGTTTCTTCTGACGGACGAAAAATTTGCGAAAGCAACGACTTATTTTTTAATTGTCAGTAAAGAAACTATTGAATCTAAATAGCATTCTTTATGACTTTTTTCTTAGTCGGAATTTATGCCTTTAACATCATAGTCTTTAAAAGCATATCCACTAGTTTCTATCCCATATCTGAATGTCACTAACAATGCGCTCACAGTGATGGCCAATACCTTATTTCGTTGACTTCCTTCAACTCTAATTACCGATTTCGACTTAACGATCTCTCATTGACGACACTTGACGGCTTAAGTACATATACTATTTAAACACACGGTAGAATATGTGCATCAAGTATACTGGCTTTTATTTTTAATTTAATTTAATTTTTTTTTTGTTCGGAATTATCGATTGCCAGTCTGCTAAAGCAAGTAAAATGTTTTGATGGTAGCGCCATTTACCGGTTAGTATCTCAAGTAATTGTATCATAAAATAATATTTTTTTCTTTCTTAAAGTGGAATTATTTTTAAAGCGTAAATAAGAACCTACTATGCTATTTATAGACACGGTAGAAACACATGCGCCAATTATTCTGGTTTTTATTTTAATTATGTATAAGTTTTTTTTGTGGAATTTTACAAATGGCCAAACTTGTTTGAGCTAGGTAGCGAGTAGAAAGTTTTGTTGATAGCGCCATTTACCTTATTATATCTATAAATTGTATCATGCGAAATTTATTTTTGAACGCATTTCTATATTAATCCAGACTGTTTGTAAACAAAGACAAGTAGTAAAATTAAAAATTTTGTACAACCAATTTTAATATAAAAAAAATGAGAACATCAACAATGCAGTCGAAGCCAATTAAATACGCATTATTAAGGATAACTCAAAAATGACTCGTCAGATCTTGATCAAATTTATATGGGACCACATGAGAAGTACCAGCTTCTGTATAAAAAATATCATCAAAATCGGTTCACCTAGAAAAAAGTTCTGAGACACATAAAATAAATACAGTCGAATTGAGCACGTCCTTCTATTTTGAAGTCGGTTTAAATGTGTTATTGATATAGTCAGTTAGTCTGTTTAGTTGGTCGAGTGATCGAGAGCGCCAATGCTTGTTTTGTGGTTCATGGCGTGTCAAGAAATTCTCAGTAGCAGTTCGGAGTCAGAAAGTTGGTGGAGTTTTGTCCCCGTGTCTCGGAAAGCCGTAGGCCGTAGGCCTGATCTATCTCCGGTGGAGTCGGATTGCCATACCATCGGACTATAAGAGTAAGGGAATAGGACTACATCAGTATTTACGTACATGTTCCTCGTTCTGGAGGACATTATTATCATAACTATTGACAGGGAAGATTATAATGTAAGTGCAAAGTGACGGCTTGTGTGATGACTGACGGACCGAGCTTTTTAGCATTCCTTGGGGGAGACGTATGTTCAACAGTAGACTTGTGTTGTTGCTAATGTGACGATATGATAAAAGACTATACACGAGAAAATACTATTGTGGTGGTAACGTAAAAGAAAAACATAATAAAGATAGTATTTTTATTTTCCTTTATGGGTCTACTGGAAGATATTTCAGCAAATTATGAAATAAGTAGAACCTTTCTACAAACTCACTATAACACTGTTTCTGTATCTTGTTATGTGTACAAAAATAAGTTAAAAAAAGATGACGATGTGAGTCAGCTAAGTGGCGGCGGTCTGGATATTTTATATCTAGCATATATAAGATGGTATACCACTATCGGAGGCCATAAGGTTGTTTGCAACTTTCACATGAACAGAAACTTTTTATCCAATATACTTAGATTATAAATAATACTTATTGAAAGTCATCTTTTAATATAATTAATAGAATCAGGCGTTACTTTGCGGAAATCCATTATAGCTCGTACAGTAACTGTATACTTTTGTGCTTCGTGTAGTAAGATACCTGAACCGAGGAAT
This sequence comes from Parnassius glacialis, assembly GCA_033319125.1. NCBI lineage: Eukaryota > Metazoa > Arthropoda > Insecta > Lepidoptera > Papilionidae > Parnassius > Parnassius glacialis. The sequence goes on along the minus strand of JAVANC010000003.1, from coordinate 36,108,017 downwards.
TTTTTACGGAGGATATTTGCGAAGTAAATTTTTCTAAAAGCTTTTATAAGTCATCTTTTGTTTAATTAACACTGGTCCGAAAAAAAAACCTCTGTCCTGGGAAGAACCTGCAAGAAACCCAGCGGGAGTTATTTTTTAAATAACAGCTTACAATCATGTATGTTACACAACTAACCACACAAAACAAATTAGAAATAGTTTGGTAGCGATCACCTCATATCCAGGGGTTATTATCATCCGAGTTTTGGGGGAAACTTGACCGGCGACGGAATGATACTCCAGTATTATTGTTTAAATAATGGTTTGACGTGGATTTTGATATGTAAAAGTGGAGCGATTTTGTGTATTAAGTGCCTGCGCATGTGAACTATTAGTGGAAACGGTGAAACAAGTGTTCTGATGGTGATTTGATTCTCAAGATACGATGTCTGTCTACTTAGGCGCCTTGAGATACCATCACCAACTATCAGCTGTCTGCTGGTTCAAGTTGCCGGCAAAATCTCCCAAGGGCTGCACAATGTGACGCATCAACATATTGTGAAGCAGTGTACTATAAAGGATAACTATACATTGTTACTTCAGGCTCAGAAGGGCTAGAACCCAGAGCCGTAAAGCCGGTCATACAAAAAATAATATAATAACCCTTTTTATACAAACTTAGTTTAATAAAGTTTTTGAACTTTGAACAGGTCTAATTTTCCATATTATTTTCTGGGATTTTGTTGTAAAAGCGTATACATTGCCCCAAGAGGGAATTACAGACTCGCTGGAGTCTAGTAACTGGTACTATTAGCTTGTGATTAAGACTCTTCATGCAAACCAGGAGAGTCTTAATCGTAATAAAGGTAGGTCTCTTTTCCTACCACGAAGCCCGTCTGGGTATCACTTTCTCTATTTCTGCTTCCAAGCGGCGTTGCGTGCACTGCTGTGTCTTGGTCTGAGGAGCATTGAGAACCAGTATAATAATAGACTGTGAGATGTTCCTTCTTCATTTGAAGTGCAGGCGTCCATTGGCTGCAGCAGCCTCTTACTTATTTATTTAAACTTTATTGAACCTTACATATTAAGTGCAAGAACAAAAGGCGGAATTAATGCTAAAAGCATTCTCTGCGAGCCACCCTTAGGGCAGCGATAGAACTACGAAGGTGGTTAAAAGAAATACACATACACACATACATATATACATATACATTTACAGGGTCATTTTGAATTTACTAAAGACCTTTTGGGAATATATTGGTTGTATCATTACAAAGAATTTTAGCGAGATCACTCTTTACAAAATGTAATACATTTACGTAAAAACTACTTTTAAGTTTTTGTTGTCATGTCTGACTCCTTTTAAGTCTGTATTTTGTGGTACCTAAACAATTTCAGAATAAATCGTCAAAGAAAATGCCTTTTTTATTCAGGGCAAGCTTCACTAACGTTATCATTGCAAATTGCTAAAATTCGCACCATTTCGGTATACTCAACATTTGAGTATATATCGGTAAGCCATAAGGTAACGTTCGTAATATTAATCTCACAACGGAAGGAGACGTTTCTCCTTTGCGACGTTTCGCAGGCGCACCATTTTTTTTTTACATGGGGAAATGCCTACGCATACCCGCCTCGTGGGGGCAAGGACGGGTTATGTCGGACTCGCACCGACTAAAACCCCATGGTGTTCCACCTTCGTCGCATATTGGCAGGGCCACAGGAACGCTTTCGCACACATCCACGGCTCCACTTGCGCGGGCCGCCCCATGGCGGTCTCTCCTCGGGAGAGGACTACTTTTCCCCCATCTCCTCCTCAGGTAAGGCGCACCAGAACACATGGCGCGCCCTCCTCCTTGGCCTCCAATTTCCAATGCGCAACAGACACCCCCGTGTCTAATGCGCGAAGGCCTTGGGGCCGGGAAAAACTAGCACTCAGAAGCACCGGCCTTCCTGACCCCAAAGGCGCATCTGGTCTATGGCTCCGCCGCCAACCAAGATTCGGTTGCGGAGGGTAGGGAGAGCGGTGCCTCGCAATATCAACACTCCTCTCCCCCCGCAGCCCCACCGCCACCGCATCAATTAACGGTGCGGCCCCGTCAGAGTCGCGGAGGATAGGGCGAGTAGCGCTTCGCCATACCAACACTCCTCTTCCTCCGCTACTCCACCTCGGCTGCAGCGGTAGAGGGAGCGGACACCCCTCTCACCGCAGCCCACCGACACACATCCGAAGTGGGCTCGTCAAGCCCACTCGGAGTGGCCACCTCGGGCCGGCCCTACACCACGGGCGAGCTAAGGGGTTCCTCTTTGTTCACCGTAGATGACCAAGCGACGGCTACTAAGCCCCCCCCCCCCTCCCCCGCCACGACAAGGCGGGAACCCGTTCGGGGGAGGGAGGGGGGGTCGCAGGCGCACCAAAGACTACTGACGACACAGGTAATTAGGTCAAGTTCAAATGAGCAAGCGCCGCCTCCTATACCCCTCCACCCCTACCTCGCCACGCGCTTTCTTTTGGTAACTAGGACTTTTACCGTTTTGAAGGTCCAATTAAAATATTTTTATTTTTGTATGAAAATAAAAATTGAAGAAATATAATTTTTTACATATAATATAATACAAGATATATAAAGATACGTAATATACTGATGAAACTAATATACATTAGGTTAGTTAATTTGTGACTACATATTTATAAAAAAATGAATTAGCAATACACAGTTACCACCTACCGATACTTTGATTGAATCCTATCGTAACTCATCGATGCTTCTATCAGCAGCGATATCATTTCAATAAGAATAGTTACCACTGAACTATGACGTGAAATTGAATTATAATCCAAGGTATTCTCGACTTTATCGCGCAATTGATAAGCGTTTTATTTATGCCCAAAAAATAACACATGTACATATACGAAATTTCATTAAGAGTCCTATAAAGAAGTATCAAGGCTTAAATTTGAAGGGCAATTTGTCTATTGAAGGTAGAAATAAATTTGTCAATGCATAGACAATTTCTTTACTACATGCCGAGTACAAAAAGCTCGATGAATCGTAGATTCGAATCGGGAGGTTCCCATCGATGCTCGTATCGAATTCATGCCCCCTCAACTGTGAGATGGATTAGGTTTTTGTTGGCCATGATGGATTTATAGAAAACTAAATGAGTGTACCGTTGTACAATTGAAATAGCACAAAAAGTTAAAAGTGTCTGATTGACTGGCATTATTTGTTTTATTTGAATCAAGAAAGGAAAAACTTCTACGAGAAAAACATTTCAAAATTTATTAATTCATCACAGCTTAAAAAAATTCAACGCTAAACATAGGCCTTCGCAATATATTATGTACCGACCTATGAAATTACCTATGTGCCATTCTTAACAGGCAGGATAGCAACCACAGTTTTCATTGTTATTTAATTATACTTCTGTTTCAATTTCTCTCTGTTATTTTACGTTGCTACTTTGTCCTTCCCCGGTCGAGTTGAGCTACTCATGCTACAACCATATGTAGATGTCTATGGGTCATTCACTTATTACCATGAGATGGACTGTATACTAATTTGTAACCCTTGTCCCATATAAATAATATATTTTTTATAATATACAATGTCAAAGATACAAAACAATTGATACTGCCACCATCAAATCTGGCTGAAAAAGAAAAAGAAAACAAAGAAATGTGAAAATGCACATAGTATTCGATTTTCGAGACTTATCGGTTTTCTTTTGTTTAATAACAGGTTAATCGGTTTGGCATGCTATGAAACCTATTATCAGCCTTTAATTGAACATCGTTGTTCAACCGACCAGGTGTTGAACTGGTTAATACTCGTAATTGAACAAAACGGCAATAGCAACTAGTTTTATAGTTCTTGAATAATCCATATAGCCCATTACAGTCTATAAAAGTCCACTGTTGTACATATTTTAATTTTTTATCAGGAATACGCTGCTGGCCATCTCCTACTTCAGTTTCCTTCTGTTGCCTCTTACAACACCCATAGGACGATATATTAGTAATAGTGGATATCCTTACACCGCCACTACACGGTTTTATAACTCTTGAATATAACTTTTTTTTATAAAATATGGGTGACAAATAAGCACACAGACCGCCTGATCGTAAGTAGATAGTGTGACCCATAGACACTTACATCTATAGTCTCTCTCTCTCTCTCTCTCTCTCTTTGAGGACTAAGATGGAATGCCTCGTTTTCAGTTATAAAGTCTTCCGGTTCTATACGCTCACCATACGTAGGACATCAGCATAAAGCTGCTATTTTACGCTGGTACTCTATTAGGGCATGGTTCTTTCCCGGTCGAGCCGACTAATTCAAGCTGCACGATAATGTAGACGTCTATAGGCCACATAATCGATTGTCACCCATAATCAATATAAAAAGATAACGTCAAAGGTGCAAGACGGTTGATAATTCCACCATCTAACCTAGCTAGGTTTGTGTAAAGAAAAAAAAACCTTATAAAAAAGCAAAAACCAAGAAATATAAAAAATGCATTAAAGAAGTAAAAGAAGAAGAATAAGATAATTAAGATATATATATATATATATATATATATATATATATATATATATATTTCTTCTTTTCTACCTGGAAATCAGTCCGAGTAGGTACCACTTACCTAACTATGGTGGCAAGCAGCAGTACATGCACTGTTGTCTTCCAGCCTGAAGGGTAAAGAAAGCCATTATAATGGTGTATTTAACACCATGTAAAAAAATACGTATTTGTGACAGGTTTTGTGAAAATTGAACGAGAAATATTGATTTCTATTCATAAAAATGCATTATAAATAATTGTATTATTCAATTTTAAGAATATTTTTTTATCTGTGTCTCTAACGTCTCGAACGTCCAATCATCATCTGCCATATTAGATTCCGCTGTGACGTCACTTCTATAGTAAACAAGTTAATGTGCTGTGTATTATTTCGAATTTTTTCAAATTATCACCATGATTGTTGACTTTTATTTCGTATTTTATTGAAATGGCATCATGAAAGATGCAATCATAAAAGCAGAAAGTAATTTGAATGTGGCAATTTTTTTTGCATGCAATCCAGATTTTTGTTCTGCCGAGTTGAGAAATGTTAAAACATCAATGTCTCTATTACCAACTTTTGTTTATAAAATAACAGGTCAGAGTGTATTTTGATAATACATAGTTATGTACATACCAAATCTATTACAGACTTGCAATACCTATCACCACATGATGTTTTGTATAAAATATAGTTAAATATATACATATTTACATTAAAGTGATCTTCACAGAAGTATAGTCTAGTTGTTGTAGACAATGAATTCGGGTCCCTTCTTGTCAGTTTTAACCAAGTCTTCCTCATATTTAAATTATTTGTCACTTGAATCCATAACTTCTCCAGCGTTCTTATGCTCGTATTTTTGCATTCAGTCCCAACACACCAATGATAAATATGATAACTCACTATTAAACATCCAAAAATATCTTATTTCTTTGCAAAGTTGTTTAATTTACTAAAGCAGTGACGTACAAAAATCTAAAATTCACAGATTTGGTCATAATTAAAATTCAGTAGGTAGTAACGTCTTAGTAGTCATCATTATTAAGTCCAAAACCAACAATTAAATTATATGCATTCAAAATAGGGTCTAAACTGCTATCACGTTATAAGGCATTTAATTGTGAATACAGTGCAATTAATTGTTCCACCTCCCACTAGTTGTAAAACTTGGAACCAACGAACCGTGCACCGTCAATGGCAAAGTAAACGAATTCCTCCACGCCTTAGCTCTCAGAACATAAAAAGGTTTTACAGGGAAACTTTTAATCAGGCACCATCTGGATTACTATCAAAACTCGACTCGATTCGACCACGAAAATGTAAGAAAAATCATTACTTACAGTTACAGTGAAACTAGTTGATATAGAGAGGGTCTTGATTATTATTTAAAGATTTTTGAGAAAGGTTGCAAGGATTTTAGAAAATTGTTGGCGTTTTGTGAACAAGTAACAAAAAGTGAACTCTGCTCTGAAAAATCGCCATCCAGTGTTAGACAATAACTGGTTTATTGTTGCAGCAAGATAGAAGTGTTTTGTCCCTTTTTACTGGGAACGAGTAATAGAATCCAATACATTAATAGCTGTGACTTTTTGTAGAATGAGGGTAATAAGCTAATACACAGTTTACCTTATGGTAAAAGGAAACTGTGACCCATAGACATCTACATCTATTCTCAGTTAAGAAATAAAAGCGTTGTCACCGCTAAGGTTTAAGATGGAATGTCTCATTTCCAATAAAAGTGTTTCTGTTTCTCTACAATCACCATACAAAACCAAGCAAAAGCTGCTATTTTACGTATTCTGTGAGAGCGTGGTCGTCTCGGTCAAGTCGACCCATTCGTGCTACAACCACTATAGCTGCAGTATAGCTTTAACACGTATATATTTGGTTCGTGTTTGGTTCAAATCTACACATCTGATAGCATCGACTGATAGGACTTAGGGACCTTCAAGAAAAGAGCCTACTCTTTTTAAAAGGCCGACAACGCATCTGCAATTCCCCTGGAGTTGAAATTATTCATTGGCGGCGGTAGTCACGTGTGGTGTAGGTGAGCTCCATGCTAGTTTGGCCCTTTTTATATAAAAAAGCATCAATCAGCGCCATTGGACATTAGATTGGAGTGTAAGAAGTCACTAATGTTTACAGCGAACTCAGCATTTCTCATCACACGTAATAACGCTGAGAACTGAGACCGTAGTAACCGTTCAGCTCTTGGGGACATCGAGTTTAAAAATGAAGGCATAAATTACGATCTTCGGCCCTAATTAATTCCTCCAGGCTTCGTTACGGAGCGGGGATTGAATTATTTGAAAAAACTTTCCACATTTCGCAACTCCTTTTTTATCTACCATTCACCTGTGTCAGGGTTAATGGATAGCTTTTCACTTTGTTTTATGTCTTCAATGATTATAAGTTTAATTTAGAAAGGTATGCAAATTTACTTAAAAGTAATCGTAAAGTTTTATCATTATTTTGTAATTATTAGAATAATAGAGGACTGTCTTATAATAATAGAGGACTGTCTTATAGAATTGAATAGAATTTCACTTTATTTCGCTACGTCTGTAGTCCACTGTTGGTGCCCCTAACCCCATTGCAAGGACATATTTGTCTTAACACTTGTCGCTTAGCAGACGGATTGGTCGCTACAGTATCTGATATCTCGCACCTTTTAACTCTGCTTTCGTCACAGGGATAGTTATTTACATCTCTTATTTAAGGTAATATTTCTATCAGGGGCCTTGAGGTCTTTCTAGGAATCGTTCTATTTTAATTTCATGTATTAAAACAGCCTGTACAATTGCTTTTTGAAAAAAATTAAAAAATTAAATGTAAAAGTACGTTAATTAAATCACTGAGGCACTTAATGTGATGGTAGTATTGGACTAAAATAAACAGTGCGAGGAAACACATGGAAATAAGTAAAATAAAAAATCTCTTTTTTATTTATTCAATATTTACTTGTAGAATATTTTCAAATGAAAAAAAAATATAAAATCAATATTACTTAATAATTTAATGTAATTTAGTGTAATTAAATATGTAAAATGAAGGAAATTTATAAAATATAAAATATCAAATTTGCGTTACTCCTTACAAAAGAGACGAAACAATTTAAATAATTGTATCGTCAAATACTATGTAAATTATGACTAATTGGTTTAATTTATTTTTATATTTAATACGATTTAAAAGTAAATAATATTAATATATTGAATTTAATAGTAATTATTGTAAGCAGCTAATTATTTTAAGAATAATAATTAGAATTCAAAGAAGCGTATAATCATGTAGGATAAATATTTATATCGTTTTTACATACATGTAATAATTTGCGATTATAGTAATAACAATAATTATGATACTTATAATAATATAATATTTTTTATAATCATAATACTATTACTGAGAAGCTATGTTCTTTGCCAATCATCTGTAAATTTTTGTAAGAAACTAAATGATACAGTGTTAGAGATCGTCTAATTTATAATTAAAAAGTAAAAATTTTGTACAACCGACTTCAATATAAATTATTAAGAATAACTCAAAAACTATTGGTCAGACCTTGATCAAATTTATATGGGACCACATGGGTAGCACCAGCTTTCAGATAAAAAAATAAATATCGAAATCGGTTCACCCAGTAAGAAGTTATGAAGTAACACACATAAAAAAACATACAGTCGAATTGAGCACCGGCTCCTTATTGAAGTCAGTAGAAAACACCCCGCGCTTTCCTTATATTGGTAGATTTTGTCTCGTTTACCGTATTTAGTACCATAAAATCTAAATCTGTGAACTCTTTCCATTGTGTTTTATGTGTAGTTTCCTTTAGCATGAAGACTATATTAGATATAGTAAAAGTAATAAAATGTACTAAAAATACAGGGGAGGCATGTGCATGGAGAATTATTTGTTACGAAATATTTAATAGTAAGTGAACCTATAAGAATATTTGAAGTTTAAAGTAATTTGTACTTTTTAAGGGATAGAGATGTGTTAGTAGTAGTGAAATAAAATAAACTGTGCTTATAGGGACTATGTGTTTCATTACGTTCGCCATGCATTTTAACGTAGTAGAGTCATGCTGTAGTTATACGAGATTAGTAAAGTAGTTGTAGCACGAATGGGTCGGCTCTACCGGGGAAGAACCACGCTCTCACAGAATATCAGCGTAAAATAGCAGCTTAACGCTGCTGTGTTTCTTATGATGAGTAGAGAACCGGAAACTCTTTTTACTGGAAATGAGATATTCCATCTTAGTCCTCAAGAGTGACAACGCATTTTGATTTAGAAACAAGGATAGATGTAGATATTTATGGGCCACAACAAACACTTATCATCAGGTGGGCTGTCTGCTCGCTTATCACTTTTATTATATTTAAAAAATGCATGACACATGAATTAAGATCCAATAAGATCCAAAACCAGAGCCACCCGAAACAGATAATTATGGAACAAAGAAACAATACGCATTTGTTGTTTTTAGAATTAAATTTCGTCACTTTAAAAATATAAAAAAGCGTGTATTTCACATTGACATGTCGATCATTTACCATAATTTAAAGTACATATATCCTGAAAATATGTAGTTAACATGTATGCTTAGAAAAGGTAAAGTAGGTTATAATAAATGCAAGTTAAACATTAGATGTTTTTGTTCGCATTGAGATCATCACACACGCTTATTTGCAAGGCGATAAACGCGACGTAGCGAATGCGTCGGCTTTGCGTCGCACAAAGGGTTTTTTTACCATAGCCCATCCTTCTTTTACTGCTATGAAAGAAAAGAGATGTATCATACTTCAAGTAGCTCGTTTGATGTCGCCGCTGCGGTCATTGCATCGCATAAGTTATTCGTCATTCGTTGTTTTTTATCGAAAACTAAAAAGTAAAAGACGAAATGATTGTGTTTGGGAGCTTTGCTTCGGTAGTCATTTCGCGTTATCCGAAAATTTTTCGTTGACTGTATTGCCTACCAAAGATTAAAAATTGCAAGTTTATATTTGCAGTTTCAAAACTGGTTACAAGTCTTTAAAGTTTTTATCCCAAGGGTCATATTTAGGGTCTCATTATATTGCTTGCACGTAGGATTTAGCAGCATTTGTCATTACAAACAGTTAATTGATTTTGGCAGGCGAACGTCGATCGAAACGACCCCAAATTACCTCCGATGTTCATTTCACGTCTTCGTTTATTTATTTTTGACGAGCAGTTTTGCTTGATGGTGCCAGGTTTTGTTGTGAGGTCACGCTAATAACCTTAAATATGATACTCAAGAATGTTCAAAGGTCGTAATTTAACTAACCTTAAAAAATAATAAGATTTTCTTTTTTTTAATACGGCAGTGACTAACCTTACAGACCACCTAACAGTAAGTGACGACTGCAGTACATGGACACTTGTGCTTCACATAAAGTTATGTCTCTAACCAAGTACATATTATGACTCTAGCCAAGTTTAAGCCTACAATAAACGATACATTATTTAAGTAACTAGATGTAAGTCAATGTATTATACACATAATATTTTGTTTTATAAGCAGAAATACGTTTTACGCGGTAGAGCCATGCTGCAGCTATATTAGGGGAAGGACCACGCTCTCACAGAATACCAGCTTAAAATAGCAGCTTAACGCTGCTGTGTTTCGTATGATGATTTTTTTTTATTTATTTACCAACATTGACAAAAACATAGCATTATTTTATAACTTCGCCAAACTGTAAAGACAGTTTGTTGGCGAATATATGCACTATTATGTCCTATTACATAATTCAACAAGTACACCACCCACATAATATAGCAAACAAATAGCAAATAAATCCTAAGTATAAACACTATTATTTTTATATTCGAATAATTCTAATATTACAATTTTTACAAATTGTCATATAAATACGCTATCATGTAACTGCTATTTTCTCTAAAAAATACTTCTTGAGCTTCTTTTTATTTGTAAATTTACACTCAGGTCTACCTTGCCTTATCCAGTCTATTTCATTAAAAAGCTTTGGTATTAAATATTTTGTACATCTTTTACCATAGTAGTTTTTAACACTAGGCTCAACTAATTTCTCTTATCTAACTTTCCTGGTTCTATATTTATGACCCACTTTTTCTTTATAATGATTTTTATTAATGTTTTCCAAAACTAATAACATGTTAACTTTGTGTTCTACCGGTAAAATTTTAAAAATATAGAATAACTTATTGTAATCTTTCTTACAATTTTCTTTAACTTTTTCATTTACAAGATATTTTAGAGATCTTGTCTGTAAATTTTTAATGTTCTTTATATAAGAAGCAAAAATGCGACCGTACACACCAAGTCCATAACCTATGAGGCAATCCACCAAAGCATAGTATAGAAGGTACATAGATTTTTTGTTCAAAATGTAATTTAAAAAATAGAATTTACCTAATATCGCTGACAGCCTTGTACATACATCAGATATTTGAGGTTTCCAATTAAAGTTTTGATCCATTACCAGTCCTAAATACTTAATCTTATCAACAAATTAAATTTCTTTATATTTACATTTATTTCTATTCTTTACATTTATATATTTATGAGTGTAGAGAACCGGAGACACTTTTTACTCGAAACGAGGCATTCAATCTCAGTCCTCACGGGTGACAACGTATCTGAATTTTGATTCATAATCGAGGATAGATGTAGATGTCTATGGGCCACAGCAACCACTTACCAGCAGGTGGACTCTGTGCTTGTTTGTCTCCCTTATTCTATATAAAAAAATGAAGCATGCGGTATACTTGTAATTGATTGTATCATTAGTGCCTAAGTTGGGAGTTTAACACAATTTAAGAAATTAGTTTGCGTGAACGTGGATTGGATAATATCTGATGGTATAAATCCCACACAATTACCTCATAGGAGTGTCATTTGCTATGGTCGCAACATGGTTGAAAAAATTCGCAAACGAAGATAGATGTAGGTGTCTATGGGTCACAGCAACCACTTATGTAGTAGCAGCGTATAATGGTGGTGGAAAGCATATCCTTAATGATAGAATAATTATTGTTTTTAAAAGAAACTAAGCTTTATGGAATTATCACGTATATTTATTTACTCAAAATTCTCGAAGTTTCGCGTACTTCAGCCTATGGTCACGGAGGGGACTGTGGTGTTCGACGTCCCAATATCATAGTTGATCACGGCTACCTTCAGTTTAAGATTATTAATTAAGAGATTATTTTCAATGTAAGCTTATTACTTCTGTATCATGACATTGTATTGTGGTTTCTGCAGTACACGGACCCGTGAAGTGGACTGCAGAAGTCCTTTAACATCGATCGATTACCGTTGAAATTCTGTGTGAGCGTGATTAATCCCTGGTCGAGCCGACCTATGCACGTTGTAGTGTTAACATCTACAATGTTCACTCAGTGCTCTTTAATCTTAAACTTCTTACAACTTTACTTCTCAGATATTGAAATCAAATTTAGCTGAAATCAAATTTAAGGTAACCGCGAAAGAATTGTAAAAAAATTGTAAATAAATAAATCCCAAAGTTATGAAATTGGGCTACGATTATGAAAGAGAAGAAATCAAATCCCGTAACATTACAATAGTGGAGCGAGTCTTCAAGAGTAAACAATCAAGCCGACGGGCACTCGAACTGTCGGGACGATATCCAGAGGGTCACGGAGGGCCCTCCATCGCTGCAAAGGGTTGTTACAGTCGATCTCGAAAATTTTACAACAGTTGATTTGTAGAATTTTCCAATTGGCACTCCAGCCGTCGCCGCTACGTGCGGCGATAGGAATTTCTTGATGGCGATAGAAATTCCCACTGTTATATATAACAGTAGGTGTTATTTGCTTATTTATTTTCATTTAAGTTACAAAAGAACTTAAAGTACACTTGACGATAAGTAGCTACTGGAGTCCATGGGAGTTTGTAACCAACTTCAAAAAAGAAGCCTACAGATGCGCTGTCACCTCTGAGGACTAAGATTGAATGTATCACGCATCACAGCCTGTGATTAATCTCTCTATACCCTTGCAACCAGAACACAGGAATGCAGTTTAAAATTCTAGATAGCACTGAATAAATATTTGCAATATAGGAAATATATGCCGTGTAGTTGCGGTTTATTGATTAAAAATTAAAAATTTTGTACAACCGACTTCAATATAAATTATTAAGAATAACTCAAAAACTATTGGTCAGACCGTGATCAAATTTATACCACCACATGTGAAGCACCAGCTTTCAAATAAAAAAAGAATCAGCGACATGACAAAATCTATGGGGAAGACCTATGTTCGGCAGGGGATATCAATAGGCTGTAATGGATGGATGAACGGATGGATATAGGATTAGGAATTAGAACACTAGTTAAAATCAATATTTCCATCAATCTTTCAATCACTCCATCTAGTGGGGGTTACCCTACACTTCGATTAGCAAAACGGGGCTGTAACTTGCTATATGACCAGCCCATTATCGACATTATCATGCAGATACTCCGAGGATAGCCCTCCATAACTTGCTGAGCGACTTCAAGCATTTTCATACGGTCAGCAGTTATATGTCATCACTGGCAGAACGCACTGGTTGTGCATTCGTGTTTTAATTATATTTTTAAGAATAACTGTGACAAACGAGCAGTAAAAGGGTCTTTGGTTTAATGGTGAAATTATTATTTTTTATAACATATAATAATGGCATCTATGATATACGTAATACGAAAGAAGCCGATCGTCTTGTCAGTTTGTTTTTCACTTGTCATTTTCCAACAGATTGTGCCTGAGGGCACTTGAGAGGGATCGATCCTCGAATCCTCTTTGAGTCCTTTATACGCTCGTATATTTCTGACTTTCTAATTAATTGTATTTACAAATAACTTATTGACATATACATAAAATAATTAAAAAACATTGAAATCCATGTATTTATTATCCGTGTAGTGATGGTGTAAGAATATACACTATGCCTTATAATCCCGTGGGTGTCGTAAGAGGCGACAGAGGGAAACAAACCAGGAAATGGGCAGAAGCGTCTTTCTTATAACAACTAAAACATTAAAACCTGAGGTTGCAAACTCCACTGTACAGCGAGGCGACCTACATATGTATGTTATTACGTTCTTACACGAGGCAGTAGGACTTCACATCAGTAACCTTATTTGCTTGAAGTTGGGTGCAGGTGTCCATAGACTACAGCAGCCACTTTTTTATAGAATAAGGGTAACAACCGAGCACACCGTCCACCTGATGGTAAGTGGTTGCTGTGACGCATAGACATCTACATCTATCTTCGTTTGCGAATTAAAATGCAGATGCGTTGTTACCCGTGAGGACTAAGATAGAATGCCTCTTTTCCAGTAGAAAGGGTCTCCGGTTATCTACTCTCACCATACGAAACGCAGCAGTGTTAAGCTGCTATTTTACGCTGGTATTCTGTGAGAGCGTGGTCCTTTCCCGGTCAAGCCGACCCATTCGTGCTACAACTATACTACATAACATAGCTGCAGCATGGCTCTACCACGTATTTATAAATGCTTAGCATCTAGTAGAGAACCGGAGTCCCTTTGAACTGAATACGAGGCATTCTATTTTAGTCTTCAGGGATAACAACCCATCTGCATTTTGATTCTTAATCGATTGAAAAAATCTACGATTGAAAAAACCTACGATTGAAAAATCTATTGCCAAAGCCTATGTTCATCAGTAGACTATTATAGGCTATAATAGATGAATATGTGGCATTATTTTAACAAATTATTAACCGATTAATAATGCTGCTGTTACTAATATACTTACACTTAATATGGACTAATTATGTCTGAAATAAAGTTATATTATTATTATTATTATAACCTATTAGAGAAATTGTCGGTTATTATCATATTGATAGTTAATAAACTTATGTTATCGATAATATCAATAACAGAAGTTCTTACCAACATGGCCCATAGAATTTATTTGACAATTGATGATGAGTGATTATTGCTACTTTTTACAGGATAAGGATGACAAACGAGCACACAGTCCACCTGATGGTAAGCGGTTGCTGTGGCTCATAGACATCTACATCTTCGATTACGAAAGATTTACGATGTGGTTAGACTTTACCCTATTATTTCTATAGACAGTTATTCTTCCTCTAGTTTTACTATAATACACAATTAAAACAGTAAAACACCAAGAAAAAATATTTTAAACTCCTTCAACCGTGCCTGGATAGGGTTTAATTATGTGGCGTTATTTAGAATTAAGATAATCTAAGACCATTTTTTTCAAATGTCTTTAAGACTTTTGGATAAAATATAGCCCAACTCATAGCACTGTTCTATATCTGTTCATTTAGTTTCATCACAATCGGTTCAGTCATTCCGATAAACTGCCCGGAGAGACACAAACATTTAAAAATGGTTGTTTGATGGGATGATTGCCCGCTAAGCTAAATAGAAACCAATTATTTCAATATTACAGGCAGACACTTAAATTTTATTTTTAAGAATTTTTTGTTTGCGCCCAGAAGCAAATGACAAGGGCTACCCCGTTAACGCGAGGAGGTGGTGAATACTTAATGCATACCACGACAGCCAGCTGTTGTGGTTATGTGAGACTCACTGTGACTTAACTTAACTTAACTTAACTTATCTTCACGCACAATCCCTGACGGGGTAGCCAGAGAGAACAGTTCGCCAAGTGTCACGATCCTTACATACCTCTTTCGCTTCTTTCAGATTCATTATCTTCTTCATACATGCACGTCTAGGTATCCGAGTACTCTTGACCCTCCCCTCTTCGAGCAGTTTGCTCACATGGTCTTCGAAAGTTAGTCTCGGTCTACCTCGACACCTTTTAATATTAACTTTCGCGCTATATATTTTCTTCACCATTCGGTCTTCACTCATTCGCTCAACGTGCCCAAACCATCGAAGCACGCCCTTATCAATTTTTGTGATAAGGTCATCTTTCAAACCTGCCATATTGCGAATCTCTTCGTTTCGCTTTCGGTCGGCCATGGTAACGCCGCACATTTTACGAAGAGATCGCATCTCCACTGCATTCAACTTGCTTTTATGCTTCTTCTGGCACACCCAGGTTTCGCTGCCATATAACAAAGTCGATACCAACACTGCGTTATGTATTGCAAGGCGTGCACACTTCACTACGCCTTGCCTTTTGACTAACGCAGTCAGGGCACCATTGACTTTGTTCCCGGCAGCGACACGCCTGTCCACATCTAAATCACATCTTCCATCCCGGCTAAAAGCACTCCCCAAGTATTCCCCAAGTGTCACTGTGACTAACTACCTAACACCCTAAGTGTACCCACTAAACACCACCCGCGGGACTGGCATTGGCTTATTAGGCCTTTCTGCCGAATCGGAAGCGTCCCTCTTTTGCGGCTACCAGCCGCTGAGGGGGACCCTATTAAGGCAAATTTAAGAAGCGTTGGCTTGAGCCGCCAGGAGGCAGTTCAGGTCGGTTGAAAGTTTACAGATAAGTACAAAATTTATAGCCAAAAACAATGAGGGTAGCAACGACTTTTCTGCCACCAGGGTGGCGCCACTTAAAATTGAGGTGTAATATTTGACAGATTTCATAACAGGGAAGTTAATTTGTTAGGAAAATGTAAAGGTTAATTTCTTTTTGTACTGTTAGTTATAAAAGTTGTAGCCTATATACGTCCCACTGCTGGGCACAGGCCTCCTCTCATTTCTGAGTGGGTTTTAATTTCTTTATTTCTATTTATTTCAAGTTACTTTATTTTCTATTAGTTATATTTTATATTATATTAATTAGATTAAAAATAAATAATCCAAACCACAGATATTCATAAAATTAGAAAAATTAAAAACGAGTTAAAAACTTGCCAAAATATAAAGAACAAATCACTGAAACATTGTTTTGTGTATTAATATAATACTCTGGAAACTGTTAAGCTTTTATTTAAAACTAGCTTCTCAATTAAATGACATTGTGTAACATATAATTTAAAAATAAAAATTTTGTACAACCAACTTCAATTTAAATTATAATGAATAACTCAAAAACTATTGGTCAAATTCAAAAAAAAGAATCATCCCGAAAAACCCATTTACCCAGAAAAACTTAATGAGGTAACAAACATTTAAAAAAAAACATTAATTCGAATTGAGTACCTCCTCATGTTTGAAGTCAGTAGAAAAATTTACCTCAATGTCAACTAGTTAGTTAGACAACTAATTCTAACGATAAGCTTTATAAAGTTGTGCTGTCTAATATTTTTAAACATTGTTCTACTTCCCAAACAGCTGTCACTATAATACCAGTAGAGACTTCAAAATATTAGTAAAAAAAAACGTTGTAATCTTAATGGAGTACTCGTGCTAATACTAATTACTTGATAAAAATGTACAGGTTGATATTGGTTTTGATTTAGGTAACGTCAGCAAATTACTCCTTAATATTCGTTTAATTTTTTCTTTTGAAAAATGTTTCCTCCACATTAGGATATCCTCCTGTATCATGGGGCAGTTTAGATGTATTTTAAGGACGATCATAAACCTGGAACAATTTTTTGTTCCGTGCGGGAACCATAATAGCTGAATAATGAAACTTTACGCACAGCTTTCACACACATTACGCAAAGTAGCGCCAGGAAAGATCTTGACTATATTTTATTCGAGAAACTTGGATATTTTTTATAAATAAAAATAATAATTGGTTTTTGATTTTCTTGAATCTAAACCACGCCACATTAATAGATTCTACCCAGGCGAAAGCAGAGCGGGTGGCTAGTGTTATTAATATTTTTTTGATTTAAAAAAATATTACTAAATCATAGATTAATTTGCACACCGTACTAATTTAGATTAGCTGCGTTCCCATTTTGTTTTTCGCAATTTTTCCAAATGCCAAATTCGCTTTGTCTCAAGGGACGTACTTAACGGGCCCGCTTGTGAACAATGAAGGTAACGCGGAATAACTCAGCCCCTAACTTTCTACGAATGTTCGATTGTCTTGGTCTCTTGGTATCGTACGCCCTTTTAGTGGGATACTAGTGACATACCCAAGCTTTGCCTATTTAATAAGTTATAATTTGGCGTTATTTAGATTTAAGATAATCAAAATTAAAAAAAAGATATTTATACATTTTTTTGTTTTTTTTTGCACAAAAAATCTCGCTAGTTTTTCTGATAAAATATAGCTTGGGTCATTACTAGCATTTCTCTCTAACTGTTCGTGGAGTTTCATTACAATCGGTTCTGCCATTCCGAAGATTAGATCGGACAGACAGACAGATTTTTTTAAATGGTTATTTATGTCTTAATGGCATGCAAAGCAGCTCAATATAAAGCAGTTATTTTGATATTAGAAAAACTCCAATTTTATTATGCGTCTAGACTTAAGAGCCGTGGTAGCTCAGAGGCTAAATGCTTGCTGTAATTTTTACAGTACACGAGCATCTCGAGTTCGATCCTCGCCGGCACTAATGAAATTGTCAACTGCAATTTTAAATGCTAATTAACAATTTTTTTGCGTGGTAGAACCATGCTGCAGCTATATTAGTAGTATAGTTGCAGCACGAATTGGTCGTCTCGACCGGGGAAGGACCACGCTCTCACAGAATACCAGCGTAAAATAGCAGCTTAACGCTGCTGTGTTTCGTATGGTGAGTGTAGAGAACCGGAGACCCTTTTTACTGGAAACGAGACATTCCGTCTTAGTCCTCACGGGTGACAACGCATCTGCATTTTGATTCACAAACGAGGATTGATGTAAATGACTATGGGCCACAGCAAACACTTACCATCAGGTGGACTGTGTGCTCGTTTGTCAAAGCAATTTTGTAATTTAAAATGTATAAAATTGGTGTAGTCTTTGATGATTACCTTAAGTCCAAATAATTCAACATTAATAGAACACACGCATGCGGAACCAGGGCGAGTCACTAGTTAATAATAGTAAATATTAAAATAGCATTCCATTTTTAAATGTCGAAAATTTTATATACTTCACAATAAAATAATAACAATAATGTTGACATCCGAGTTGAATTTCCATTTACAAAAGAGCGGACGTAGGTAAAGAGTATTAAGCGAAAAATTCGGCAAGTTAATGATGACACAGGAAAACAATTGAAAAGACCTGAAGAATGAACTGAATCGTTTGTTGGAAGAAAAAGCCCAGGGAATAATGGAAATTGTGAAGAGAATAGTCAAAACAAAAGGGCAATTGAAGGTGAAATAATGAAGGACACAATTAACACGGGGTTCCGAGCCCCGTGTTGGTGCCCAGTTGTCTACCTGCTTTTTACTGCCTCGTTGGTCATGGGTAAGAACTTTTTTTATAGGATTGAGTGACAACCGAGCACACAATCCACCTGATGGTAAGTGGTTGCTGTGGTCCATAGACATCTGCATTTATCCTCAATAAAGAATCAAAATGCAGATGCGTTGTCACTCGTGAGGACTAAGATGGAATGCCTCTTTTCCAGTAAAAAGGGTCCCCGGTTCTCTACACTCACCATACGAAACACAGCAATGTTAAGCTGGTATTTTGCGCTGGTATTCAGTGAGAGCGTGGTTCTTCCCCGGTCGAGCCGACCCATTCGTGCTACAACTATACTACTAATATAGCTGCAGCATGGCTCTACCACGTATAACATTATAGATTAAAGGTGATAAACGAGCACACAGTCCACCTGTTGGTAAGTGAACGCTTTTATATTTGTATATTTTGTTAAGCAAACTTTTGTTCAATATTATAGATTATAATTTTATACTATTATTTCGTAGACAACTGTGTAGTGGCAGTGTAACAATATTCACTACTCAATATCGTCCCGTGCCTTTAAAATACACTTAAAACTTTTTTGTTGTTAACAGGATGTTTGTCCTCGTGCAATTAACGTCTGTAAACTGTATCCATGATATTGGAAAAACCCTAGGATTTTTTTAAATAATCGCCAGACTTGGCTGACAAATTTGCAGTACTAGGACTCCATCACATTTGATAGAGTTCTCCGGTCGTTCTTAATATTTTATATCGATTGTAAACGTGATAGTTCCAGGCATTTTCTATAGTCGCCTCTTACGACACCCATGGGACGATATGTGGTGACGGGCTCACTTCCGGTCATTATTATATAAGCTGTAAGAAAAATATAGTACCTCTTCTAGAAAAGGCCGCTGTAATTTTAAACAGATATGAATTGTTACGGTTACCCTTTCCCTTCAAACAAAAAGGGTTGGGAAGGCCCTAAGAAAAAATTCAACTCAAATGGATGGAAGAGGAATGCGGGAGGCTTTGTTTAATGTGTTTTGCTTATTTTGTTTTTTAAACATTTCAAAATTTTCACTTTGATCAGCACTCAGTCGGGGGAGTTGGGTTACAGTTTCTTTTTTAATCTCCATTTGTGATTTCACTCTCCGTTTTGTGAATAAGTTTTTGGTGAAACAATTTCATTGTATAAGAAAAATTAATCTGAAGTTTGTATTTTAACTTTTTAGTGCAAACAAGGCATTTCATCTTAGTCCTCACGGGTGACGACGCATCTGCATTTTGATTCGTAATCGAAGATAGATGTAGATGTCTATGGGCTAAAGCAACCACTTACCATCAGGTGGACTGTGTGCTCGTTTTTCACCCTTACCTTATTATAATTACTATTAATTTTAAACGTGTTAAAATTAATTTGTTTTAGAACCGACTTCAATGTGAATTATTAAGGATAACTCAAAACCTACTAGTTAGATCTTGATCAAATTTATATGGGACCACATGAGAAGCACCAGCTTTCAAATAAAAAAGAATCGTCAAAATCGGTTCATCAATATTCAAAGTTATGAGGTAACACACATTGAAAATAAAATAAAAAAATACAGTCGAAATGAGTACCTCCTCTTTTTTGAAGTCGGTAAAATAACATTCTAGCGATAGCTTTTATATCTCACAGTGTCCGAAGAAAACTATTTAGATATCTATGGTACCAATTAAATCGTTAATTGCAATTTTAAGTGCTAATTAACGACAGGCAACGCGGCAGTCACTTTACTAACCTTATAATACTCTCATATATTATGAGAGAACACTCCTGTACTAACTGTAGCTACTCGTAACATCACTTGACGACTACCCCGTTGGTACAATGGTCATAAGCGCGCTTGCCGATCACGAGGTCATAGGTTCGAATCCCGGGTCAACCCAATATCTGTTATTGGGTTTTCTGTCAGGAAATTCTCATTATCAGCCCGTGGTCAGGAAGTTGGCGGTGATCTTTTCGGCCGTGTCGGATTACAGTCGCGCATACACTCGGACACTATAATCCTGACCTACGCAAATGTTTAGTCTCCGTTGAGACTGGCTGCCGTGACTGAAATTCGATATGACATTGTTAAAGGTTACTAAAGCTAATATCGTAATATAGTAATGATAAGTATTTTGACACTTTTTTTATTTTTTTTATAACTTGTACGTTTTGATTAATTTAATATTTAAACCAATCGGCTTCTTCTTATAGTATCCTATGTATACATGAGTTAAAAGCAACTAAGTTTCTAGTATTTGTAGCTCCAAACGAAAAACGCAGGGGTGTTATGAGTTTGTAGTGTGTATTTGTGTGTTTGTCTGTAACATCATAGCTTCTAAACTGATGAACCGACTTCGATTAATTTTTTTCGTTTGCAAGGGGTCTTAATCGAGTGTGTTCTTAGTTTCAAGAAAATCTGTTCAAAGATTATATCCGTTTAAAGATTATAAGCTCTTTTTGTTTCTAGGTTTTCTTTATTTTTTTTAATATAAGTTATTAGTTTATAATATTATCGTAAAACATAAACAACTGACATTACTACAATCAATAATGATGGAGTTTCACCCAGCGACAACAACCGCAAGTATAACCTATACAGATAAAGGTTGTCCCTTAAACTTTAACTTTTTATTTTCCTTGTTTGGGATAGATCCATGTTCAACTTTGTTTTACGCTTCTACGCTTATTTATTTACATAATATACAATATTTTATTATATACAATTTTAAAAGCTATAATAAAAAAATACCTTAATTAGTGATTTTGTATATTTACGCGAACACTACACATTGAATAAAACTACTTTTACGGATTTTATCGCGTTTAATTAACTTATTTTATATTCCCGACGTTTCGGATGCTTTCCAGGAACCATGGTCCAGCAAACATGGTTAACCCGGAGTACCTTCAGCTTTTTTAATTAGGACCAAAATTACCTTCAGCTTTTTTAATTAAGACCAGAACTAATAATTAAAAAAGCTGAAGGTACCTACTCCGTGTTAATTCTGACATCGATACGTCAATCACCTCAGTCCCCCGTGACCATGGTTGCTGGAAAGCATCCGAAACGTTGGGAATATAAAATAAGTTAATTAAATGCGATAAAATCTGTAAAAGTAGTTTTATTCAGTAACTTAATTATATTTATCGTACAGTCCTACTCCCCGCGGTATCGTGCCAAGAACGTTGGCTGGATATCCCCGCTGAATGGGCTATACTTAGCTTTTGAGCGAGAAAAGAACCAGCCCTCTTATCACCAGCAGCAACGACCAGCCGCGGATGGAGTTCCTTTAGGAACTTCACCGCACGTGGACCCCACGGACCGATATTCTCTACTGCAAATGGCACAAATATGTAGTCATCTCTCAGAGACTCATACTTGCGCCACTTACTCAGTTCAGCTGCCTCTGATGCCGCCTCGGCTCTAAACGAGGTACCCCTGAGATGAGAGGCCGCCAAAGTGTCTAGGCAAGTAGCATCCCACGTGTTCAACTGCGAACTTTTTATGGATTTACAAAGAAAAGAAAGAATATTTCAATCAAGAAATTTTTAAAAGTGTATCTACTTTCACAAATATCATAATTCATTGGTTTTCAAATAGTAAGTAGTAATATCGTCATTCTTCCGAAACCAACATTGACGCAATTACCGCTTTAATTGTAATAAATAAATATATAGCTGTCGACGAACGACTTCTCCCTGATCGGCTCGATTCACTGGCGCTTCGAAGAGGTGTTACATTCCTTTGCATTTCCTATTGCATTTAACACTTGGTATGCACTCTGGGATTGTTAGGATTAACTCCAGCCGCCAAATATAAACAACGAAACGATAAAACTCACGCTACCATCCAAATCATCTGGATGCTTGGCGGTCCACTACTGTGCAATTTATCTTCCTCGCACGATTTCTTTGTGGAATTGTTTACCACCGGCAATTTTTCAGAATCGATACAACTCAGAGACCTTCAAGAAATGAGCTATCTCCTTTTTATAAGGTCGGCAAAGCCTTGTAATTCTCCTAGTGTTGCAGTTGTTCATGGGTGGCGGTAGTCACTTACAATCAGGTAAGCCGCATGCTCCTTTGCCCCCTCTTCTATAAAAACAAAATTAATATATATTTTTTTATAGAATAAGGGTGACAAACGAGCATACAGTCCAACTGATGGTGAGTGGATGCTGTGGCCCAAATACATCTACATTTATCCTCGATTAAGATTCAGAATGCAAATGCGTTGTCACCCCTGAGGACTAAGACGGAATGCCTCGTTTACAGTAAAATGGGTCTCCGGTTCTCTACACTCACCATAAAAAACACAGTAGCATTAAGATGCTATTTTGTGGTGGTATTCTGTGAGAGCATGGTCCTACCCCTGTCGAGACGACCCATTCGTGCTACATCTACAATATAGATGCCGTGACTCTACCTCCTATAAAAAATATTTTAAGCATTAATCAAATACAGTAGCCAAGTTAAAGTTTATACGTAACACCCATAAGTATCTAAGGTCATAAAGAAATAGAATAAACAACATAAAACAGACATTTAACGCGTATTAAAAAAAACTATCGAAATTAAAACGGCGTGTCAACTTTTAATATCAACTTGTAAACAGAAAGCTCATCTCATTCGTGACTAACAATCTAAGAATAAATCCACGGTGATTTGCAGCTGATACAGACAAGCGATAGACTAAATTGTTTCTTAAAGAACTGGTAATAAAAGTGTCCGAGAATGTCAAAGGGCTCTAGAAATATTATTGCCAAACGTCGAGATTGCATCGAGCACGTCAACCAAGTTTGATGATAGATATAAAAACGTATATAGGATTTTTGGAAACGCCGCTCCCTTGCCATAATTGGCCTAAAAGTTTATCTCTTCAAAGAACTTATGGTCATTTGTGGTACAATATTTTAGGTAGCTCGAGTGCGTTTTCTGGTCGTCCGCTTTGAGTTATGAGTCCGTGACCATGGATGTAATTTGTTAAATTTTAATGTCAGTTAATGTAACATTTGAATTTGTAATAACATTCCATTTTAACGTTTTATTTGTAACAATGTGCAAACATCATAACTGCAGCTGCTTTATACAGAATAAAGTGAGAGTTATAGATATATACTATAACGAATTAATGTTTCTATTATTTTAATTTTATTTAAAAAAATTATCCCCTGATTTTCTCCTGTGTCGTGGAGGCAGGTTACATACATAAACTGCACAAGGACAAACATCCAGACCAGGAACAATTATTTGTAGGCCATACAAATACTTGATCCGTAGATTCGAACCCGCAACTCTCAACGCCCTAACTTATTGCTAAGTCACTGCGTCACGGAGCAGTCAATCCGTCGAATATGGAAGTTAGGGTTACAAACGAGTACACAATTCACCTGATGGTGAGTGGATGCTGTGGCCCATAGATACTCACCTATGTACATATTTCCCGATTCACCAAAGTACATATATTGTCGGCAAAGATTTTTTTTGAATCGTGGAGGATTTGGATTTTATCCATACATAAATAAATGCACAAAGATACACATGCCTAACCCAGAACAATTATTAGAAGGCTATATAAATAGTTGTTTCGTACGGGATCAACCCGCGGCCCACCCACAGTCTCTCAGCCTTGTCACTGATTACATTTTCGTTGGCGCTCTAGCTTTTTAATGGCTGCAACACGAATGGATCACCTCTACAGGGGAAGGACCACACTTTAACAGAATAACAGCGTGAAATAGCAGCTTAATGTTGCTGTGTTTCATATGGTGAGTGCAGGCCGGAGACCCTTTGTACTGGTGTCGAGGTACTCCGTCTAAGTCCTCCGGGGTGACAACGCGTCTGCATTTTGATTCTTAATTGTGGATAAATGTAGATGTCTATGGGTCACAGCATCCACTTACCATCAGGTGGACTGTGTGCTTGTTTGTCACCCTTATTTTATAATATATATATAATAACCCCTGGGAATGAGGTGATTGCTACAATGCTGTTTCTAAATGTTTTCATAACAATTGTATAAAAGATTCTATTGTAAAATTTACTTTAAAAATAAAGTCCCGCGTGTTTCTTGCTGGTTCTTAATGCAGTATGCACTTACCATTAGATAGGTTGTGTGCTTTAACACCCTTACTTTATAAAAAAAACCTAAGGTACGTGAGGGTAATAATATGGTCACCTTAAGGTTTATCGCTCTATAAAAGCAAAACTAGGAGGAGGACAGAAACAAAAACACAAATTCGTATACTATAACTAATATATTAAGAAAAAAATAACAAATTTGGCGATAACTAGGAACACTTCGAAAAATCAACATAAAGTAACTAGCTGCACTACACAATACTAAAGTCGACTAAAATATTTACTATAATATCAACTATCAAAATGGCGTCGATAAAGCAGCGCCTCTTTGATCCTTTATTATTTGATTGACTGATAAATAGTTATCGTATCACAGAGCTATCCATGCAAACAAGTAGTATTTCAGTTATAAGAAAGTGACCATATTAATTGGATGACCATATTACCCCCCCGTACTACAATAGGATTAGCTTTTTTTTGCATCGAAGGATTTCAATTTATGTATAGTTTTAACGAAGCAAACATAGTGAGGACTAAATAAAAACTAATACCTATACATATAAATAAAACTGAATTGTCTCTCTGTAACATCGACATAACTGACATCTCATAGACTTATGGTGTTATTTGAAGACGTGAAAACCATTTCTAAAGTGTTTGTCTGTCTATCTGCTTGACCGGGTTAATCGTCGAAATGGCTGAACTGATTGTGATCAAACTTCACGACCAGATAAAAAGCAATGCCAGGAAAAACTTAGGATATTCAAAAAAAAAAACAAAATTGATAAAATAAATTGATCCTTCATTATTAAGTGGCGAAGCTTGCGAAGTCACTTATTGATTTCACGATGTCTGTCCGTCTGTCCGTCTGTCCGTCTGTCCGTCTGTCCGTCCGTCTGTCCGTCTGTCCCACGATTATCTCGAGAACGGTTTCGAATTTTCAAATTCTGTTTTCGGCAATCGATTACTGATCACCCAGGCATCTGAACCTCCTATTTTGAAACTGATTGCTCAACGGCAACCGTTAGAAACCGCTACAAAGCTGATTGCTTCGCCACTTTGCTATGCTGTTAGCTTGCTAGGTTTACTTTAAATGTAAGTAATGTCACAATAATAAATACTTTCTTGGCGAAGCCTGGGTAGTACAAGCTAGGGTAGTTATCTTAATATATACGTACGTACGTACGGACGTATATTGGCTGTAGCTTTATATATTTATAAAGTTACAGCCAATATACGTCCCACTGCTGCCCCATGCGTGTTGGGGAACTTCACATGTTATTTCTCAGTGATTGCACGTGGTAGAGCCATGCTGCAGCTATACTAGTAGTATAGTTGTAGCACGAATGGGTCGGCTCGACCGGGGATGGACCACGCTCTCACAGAATACCAGCGTAAAATAGCAGCTTAACGCTGCTGTGTTTCGTATGGTGAGTGTAGAGAACCGAAGACCCTTTTTACTGGAAAAGAGGCGTTCCATCTTAGGCCTCATGGGTGACAACGCATCTGCATTTTGATTCGCAAACGAGAATAAATGTAGATGTCTATGGGCCACAGCAACCACTTATCGTCAGATGTACTGTGTGCTCGTCTGTCACTCTATCCTATAAAAAAAAAATATGCAGATTTCCTCACGATATTTTCCTTCACCGCCGAGCACGTGGTAACATCTACATTTTGATTGTTAATTGAGAATAGATATAGATGTCTCAGGGCCACAGCACCTACTGCCATCAGGTGAATATGTGCTCGTTTGTTACCCTTATTAAAAAAAAAAGACTTAAACAACATGCATTGATCATGAGCTGTGATGATCCTGATAATTATTTTATTTTATCCTGATAATCCTGATCAGGTCACTAGGATAAACTTATTAAATCATTGTTTTGTCACCGGTCCTTGATACGAGTAAAAACTTTCAACTCAATCGGCCGTCTAGAAGTTGGGGAAAATTTCATTTAGTTTCTGTTACATAGATAGATAGATAGATAGACGCAACACTTACAAATGCGTGTAAATATATAAATTATGTTCTTGACTTTGAATTCGTAATTAATACCATCTGAATATTTCCACTCAAATCAATAATTCTTCGGCGTATAAATAAGTTGTTTATCATTTATTATTTAATACCGATATACCTTTACAAGCGGTAACAATCGATGATGAACAAAACCCATAAACAATGGTAAAAACTGAGGTAATATAACCCCGAACCGGGAGCCGGGTAAAGTAAGACATAAATATAGGAGTTATGAGTTTCGAGAAGGGGCCTGACGCGCGCGTTAAGTCACCTCGCGGTGTTCACACTGTCGTAACAATATTTTGAAATATCACACATTGTTGTTTTTATTTAACTTATTTTTTTATAGAATAAGGGTGACAAGCGAGTACACAGCGCACCTGATAGTAAGTGGATACTGCCCATAGACATTTTTAATCGTCGATTAAAAATCAAAATTCAGATGCGTTGCGAACTAAGGTTCGCAGGGGTGACAATACATGGGTGGAATGCCTTGTATGCAGTAAAAAGGGTCTCAGTTCTGCACACTCTGCGAAACATAATAGCAATGAACTACTTTTTCTTTTTTTTTATAGGATAAGGGTGACAAACGAGCACACAGTCCACCCGATGGCAAGTGCCTGCTGCGGCCCATAGACATCTACATCTATCCTCTATTACAAATCAAAATGTATATGCGTTGTCACCCGTGAGGACTAAGATGGAATGCCTCATTTCCAGTAAAAAGGGCCTCCGGCCACCTGCACTCACCAAGCGAAACGCAGAGGTAAACCTCTACTTCGCGCTGGTTTTCTGTGAGGTCATGGTACCACCCCGGTTCGAGCCGGCCCATCCGTGCGACAACCTTAATATAGCTGCAACATGACTACCACGTACTCGTATGACTTACGTAATATATAGCTACCAAAGACCCGCTTCGGGTTTGCCTGTATCTATTAATGTGGCATTATTAAGTGGCGAAGCTTGCGAAGTCACTTATTGATTTCACGATGTCCGTCCGTCTGTCCGTCTGTCTGTCCGTCTGTCCCACGATTATCTCGAGAACGGTTTCGAATTTTCAAATTCTGTTTTCAGCAATCGATTACTGATCACCCAGGCATCTGAACCTCCTATTTTGAAACTGCTTGCTCAACGGCAACCGTTAGAAACCGCTACAAAGCTGATTGCTTCGCCACTTTGCTATGCTGTTAGCTTGCTAGGTTTTTTATATTTAAGATAATCATCAAATTATATTGATTTTATCTATATTTCGATTTCTTAAAAAAAATCTACAATTTTTTCGAATAAAATATAGTGTCTATATATCACTCCTCGTATTTCCGTATATCTGTTCATCAAGTTTCATTACAATCAGTTCAGCCATTAGGAAAACTTGCGCGGACAAGCAGAGAGACAGACACAAAGATTTTAAAAATTCATGTCTTAATATCATGCAAATAACCTCCGTAGCTCAACAAAAGGCAGTGACAATAAAATTACAGACATAATTTTAATTTCATTTATATGTGTAATCTCTACACAGTATGAAACAAAGTCGCTTACCGCCGTCTGCACGCTTAGACCTTTTAGACTGGATTTAGTGCTCGACCAACTGTCAGCACGTACCGTACGCGCTGACCGTCGGTCGAGGCCAAGTGTTTAGTGCTTAACTGACGGCAAGCTTTGTTCTGTCAGCGTTGCACTGAACGCACGCATATACCGCCATAGCGCGTCAGTCAACCGACGTACATCGGACCGACAAGCTCGACCGACGGTCCTCGTGCGCGTCACGCAGGCGTACGCGCGTAGTACTTCATTAACGCTGCACTGTAGCCGTTAATAGGTTTTCATTGATATAGCTACGCTGAACCGATGTCAGCGCTCACCGTCGGTCGAGCACTAAATCCAGCCTAAAACTATGAAACGGATTTTAATGCGGTTTTCATTAGTAAACAGAATAAGGTTTTTTTAATCTAATTAGAGAACGAAGAAAACACGGAGAAATTTTTGTGATTGTTATGATTAGTCACAGAGAACCTCTGTTTTAAATTCATAACGCCCGCCGAGGAATCAACGGCTCCGTTTCATCTCTCTGATAGATATCGTCTTGACGCGGACGCGCTCTTGCATGTGAAGCAGTGTGGTTGATTTCTTCTCGCCACTCGAAGTAGAAGTAGCCTATACTTGGTAAAGTTATATATAAATATGTTCCGCCTTTTCCTGTTCTTTCCAATAACGGTTCCAGTAGCATGTAAGAAAATAATAGTCTATTATCTTGTAACAGGTTTCGATAGGAATTAGTAGTATCTGTGGTTTCTGATAGATACGAGCCGTTCCATAGTCACAATCACTACCTAAAAGCACCTAGTAAGACAGCCTTTAAAAGGATGGTACGCGAACATCTTTTACTAACATCTTAAAGTCCGTTAATAACCTTTGTACTTAAGGTAATAGATAAAGCATATATATGTATAATTTAAAATTAAAAATTTTGTACAGCCGACTTCAATATAAGCGACTTCAATACAGGTTATTTAAGAATAACTCAATAACCATTGGTCTGACCTTGATCAAATTCATATGGTACCACACGAGAACTATCAGCTTTCATATAAAAAAAGAATCATCGAAATCGGTTTGCCCAGTACAAAGTTATGAGGTAACACACATAAAAAAAAGCAAAAAAAAAACATACACTCGAATTGAGTACCGTCTCCTTTTTGGAAGTCGGCAGAAAAATCACCGTAGCGTGGATCTATCACATAACTATTGAACCATGTTTCATTTCTTAAAACTATTTAAGTATTATTTTTAATGTTGAGAAAATGTTCAATGTCCTCTATGATTACTTCTGCGAAATAAAAGGGGTAGGCTTCATTTCCAAGATGCAAGCGTTCAGTTTCGCACAAATCTGTCGCAGTGTTATCTCAGATCAGTCGGCTCAGAGCGGTCGTATCTCTCGAAAATATTAAATGTCCGCGCGTACGCATGCCTTTTTGTATTCTCTAAGTCCGTACAATAAAACTGTTATGAGCGTTGTGTGTGATTTAATTTACTAGAGCGTTCTTCAGTCTTCTTCGGATTATATCATTCCGACTTTCCATCGAATAAGAGATAAAAAGTCAGTTCTATGTAAGTTTTTAAAATGGTAAGTGGCCACGGCAGCCCATGGACACCTGCAACAAATTTCTGATAAAAATGGCTGTAGATTCGTTTTCACCTCTGAGGACTGATGGCATGCTTCACAGCCTGTAATTTTACGTGTTAGAGCCATGCTGCAGCTATATTAGTAGTATAGTTGTAGCACTAATGGGTCGGCTCGGTCGGGGAAGGACCACGCTCTCACAGAATACCAGCGTAAAATAGCAGCTTAACACTGTCGTGTTTCGTATGGTGAGTGTAGAGAACCGGAGACCCTTTTTACTGGAAAAGAGGCGTTCCATCTTAGTTATCACGGGTGACAACGCATCTGCATTTCGATTCGCAAACGAGGATAAATGTAGATATCTATGGGCCACAGCAACCACTTACCATCATACAAAAATACTGACTTCTTACTCTTTGAATCAGAACACAGCAGTGCATGCATTTTGCGGTAGGAATAGGTAAGAAGGTTGTATTCACCCATGCAGGTCATTAAGCAGAAAACACTCTTACCAGATACCTAATAAAACCGTAGTTCTACATCCAAACTTGAGCCAGTAGCAACAGAAATATTAATTTTTATATACGTTTGGATGTTGGGTGACTGTCCGTTGGTACTGTTTTAAACCATCGTTTGCCAACGTTTGCTTCTTATCGCCAAAAGAACTTGCCTTTAGTATAGGGTGGATGGGTGAATTCGCAAGCAAAATATTAAATGAATGAAAAATTTAATGAATAAATTAAATATAAATTAATGTAATAAAATTAATTAATTAATTAACTTATTAACGTATTAATCTTCTGGTGTGACAGAGCATCTGCATTATTTATTGAAGATTAGTAGCCGTCTATGTACTACTGCATCTACTTGTAGATGCGCGTTTATTCTTTATAGTAGTAAAGGTGACATACAAGCACACAGTCCACCTGATGGTAAGTGGCTACTGCAGTCCGTGGACGCCTGTATCAAACCCCGAACAATGAAGACTAGACGCGTTGCTACCCCATACAAACAACTCACTTGAAACCGGTAATAAAGAGTGTACTGAACCACGGATGAGAGCTCTACCACACAGTGGCCAATAATATTATTTAGATTCTATAACCTGTTAGTCATGTCTGACGTAGCCAGCCCCGGATAAAAGATTCAGAACACAAAGTGACAGTGAACTGACGCTTTACATGCTCTAGAAATATTTAGCAAGTTTGGAATGAAATTCGAAAGTAACGTCACGGCTGATTTATATTCCAATGCTGGTCACAGGTCTGCTCTCATTACTGAGAGAGTAGTGGAGCAAGTACTCCACATTGGCGGATGGGTATGGAGAGATTCCAGCTTAGTTCTTAGACGTAACAACGCATCTGTAGCTTTCTTTGTCTGAAGTTGGTTGCAGGTGTCCACGAACTGTGGTAGATTGTAACTTCGTTGGTTACTCCTGTTTAAGTTAATAAAAACTTATAAAAGAAAAGAGATTTCCTTTACCATCCAGCTTGGCGATTGACAGCGTGGTAAATTTTATTCGAATTAAATACCTATTTATTCGATCTCTTTCTAATAGATGTTTTTGAAATTAAAATTATAAAAATATAAAAATTTTGCGATTTATAAATATTTAGAACTTTCTTTTTCAGGTAAAGAGTAACCGTTAACGTTACAGTGTTCTTTTGGTGGGGTTCTTTACGTGTTAGAGCCACGCAGTAGCTATATTATGGTTGTAGCACGAATGGGTCGGCTTGCAAGGGTAAGATCATGCTCACACAGCCTACAGCTAAATATTTCCTATGGTTAGTGTAGAGTACCGAAGAATCTTTTTACTGGAAACGGGGCATTACATCTCAGTCCTCAAGGGTGACAACGCAAATGCATTTTGATTCTTTATTGAGGATAAATGTATGTATATTTCCATGGGTCACAGCAGCTACTTATCATCAGGTGGACTGTGACAGGTGACTATATAAAAGAAGAAGCATGCGGTATACTTTTAATTGACTGTCATTAATGCCTAAGTTGATGTGTGCATACTCTTTTTACATTGTTGCAGCAATGAGGGCATCCACGACTTTTTCTGCCACCAGGGCGGCGCCACTTTCGAGTGAGGTAAAATATTTGACAGATTTCATAGCGGGGACGATAATTTCTTAGGAAAATGTAATCTTTAAGGTTTCTTTCTGTGTTATTAGTTATATTTTATATTTATTACATTAGAAATGAATAAACCAAACTATAAATATAACTAAAAGACTACTTTTAAAAAAAAAGAGTTATAATGTGCAAAAAATTAAAAATCAACGCACTGACGCATTGTGTTATATATTAATATAATACTCTAGACAATGATAAACTATTATTTAAAACTAATTTCTCAATTAAATGACACTGTGTAACAAAAAACTTTACCACAGTCGCTAGTAGCGACATCTGGTGAGTGGAAGATTATTAGCCCTCATTGTTGGTGTACTTAGATAAATAAATAAAACTACATTGTCACCTCTGAGGATGGAATGCCCGACAGTCTCTAATTTTACTGGCTCTTTATAACTTATCAAAGTCCACTGCTAAACAAATTCCTCCCCAATAGCCTCATATTATGAAGGATATTTGCCATAGTTGGCACGCTTGACAAGAGAGTTGGCAACAGCAGTTTTTTATTTTTAGTCGATATTAAGAAGACGCTGCTGCCCATCTCCTGATTTGTTTCCCATTGTTACCTCTTACAACACCCACGGGATGAAGTGGGATTCTTATATCCCACTACACGGTAAACACCACCACTACACGGTGTGACGAGTAAACTTTAAAATAATTAAAAAATTACCAAATCCGTTCGCAAAACATAAGTGCATACTTACATAAAGAAATGTTGTGATATTAAAGGTAATTATAAAAATGGCTTCTCGTAATGACCTTACTCATTTAGAAATAAAACGGTCAATGAACTTGTAAATGCGTTTCAGAGACTATTATAAAATATCTTTATGACGACATTATTCAATTCAGTGTTTTAATAAACATGTGTAATAATTTTAATAGTATTTTTTTTAATATTATGTACCGTACGTCACTGGTTGATAAGGGGCTACTGTATTACGTGACCACCAGCGTCCTGCAACTGCAACCAACCAAACGACTTTTACTAAGTGTATGGACTCCTTTTCTGCACAGAAGTTCGTGGTACCAGCAGTGGAGTAGTTTGAAAAGATTGATCACTGGTGATGAAAAGTGGATCACTTACGACAAGAACGTGTGAAAAATATCATGGTCAAAGGCAGTGGAGTAGCGTGCCTTAGAGGGGCCCTGTATCAAAATTTGTCGGGGGCCCAAATGAAGGGTAAAGATTTTTCCAAAAGGAACAAAAACTCTCGCATTGAATTAAAATAATTATATATAGATTATAAGTTATTACTTACAATTAATACTCTTAGGAACTAAGCTAGCCAAACAATTCAAACCATCATCCTGTCCCATAGAAGTCCTTAGAATTTTTGCTTACATACCTACGTTCGGGGCCTGTGTAGACTGTAGACCGGGGGGCCCGTATCATTGATACGGCTAATACGGCGGTAGCTACGCCCTTGGGTACCAGCCTCTCACCTATTTATGCCACCAAATACCAGTGCGAGCTCTGCTGTGTTCCGATCGAAACGGTATAAAGCCAGTAGGTATAAAAACCGGCTGTCAGGCATTCCATATTAGTCCTAAAGGTGACAACGATTTTTTATCTTTCTTTGAAGTTAACCGCAACTGTTCATAGACTGCAACTACCTTCTACTATCAGGTAGACTGTAAGTTCGTTTGTTACTTAAGTTTTATACAAAAAAAACTAAAAATACACTTATTATGCATTGTGATTCCTGAAGACTAAGATGAAATAGCTCAGTTAGTATTTATATCATAACAGCTGGCCCGGCAGACGTTATTTTGCCCTTACTTATTGGTAGTGCGATGAGTTTAATTTTCACACACACACACACACACTTCTATAGATTATATAACTAAATCCTCTTTAGGGCTAATATAACCATCAGCAGCCATAATGACAATAAACTTTAAAAAAATGAAAAACAACCCTTTTTTTACTCTGCGGATAAAAACTTGCCTATATGTTATCGGTCATTTACTGCCTACATACAAAATTTCACGGAAATTCGTTCGGTAGTTTTTGCGTGAATCGTGAAATCGTTTTTCTATAGATTTATTATATGTATAGATTATATAGAATCTGTTATTAATAAACCAGATAACAGCAGCGAGTGTATTGCTGCTAGGTAACACTCTTTATAAAATGTAAAGGCGGCAAACGAAGACATCCTTCACCGTCGACCATGTGTTATATCAGCAACCCGGATTGCACGCGTACTGTGAAGTTTACCGTGAGCACTTACCACGTAAAATGTAATTTTTCTAAAACGCTATAAATATTTATTTTTAATTAAATTATTTTTATTTTATATTGTGCCTGTACTTTTTTTTTAATTAACATTGATCAGTGTTTATGGTGACTAATACACAGTTTACAGAAACTCATGTTTTTATCATTTAATCTCTGGCGACAGTTCCCACAGTTTAAAGTGACCTCGACGTAGACACCACTCCATCATAGGACTCGAAAAATGATAATTTACCATCTGATTTATTCTGCGCTTCAGCACCGAACTTAGGCTCAAACTCAAGAGACCTTTGTCTAGGGTGGCAGAATTTGAGGAAGAACAAAATTAGATATTAACTTCAATAACGAAAAATTGTGTTTTCTCTTGAATTAGAACCAGTTTTAAAGTTTAGTTTTTTTGTTATTAAGATTAGTATTTCATTCATTCATTACATCCTATAAAAGTCTACTGTTGGAATAGGCTTCACCCAAAAATTTCCTCTGTTGCGGTAGGTTGGCAACCGCAGTTTTTATTATTTTGGGTTATTACCAGGAAGGTACTGCTGTCCATCTGCTGTTTTAGTATCCCTCTTTTGCCTTTCACGATACCCATTGGGCGTTATGAGGTAGTATATAGTCTTACACCGCCATTATACACGATTAAAATTATTCTACCTAAGGAAGTATTTCTTAATAGTCCTTCTTCATTTCTCCCGTTTTTATGATTATCAGTACCAAACAATAAGGATGCTATGTTTAGCTGGGAATAGATTACCATTTAATGTAAATGCTCTACCGCTTATATTT
The DNA here is from genome assembly GCA_033319125.1 of Parnassius glacialis. Lineage (NCBI taxonomy): Eukaryota > Metazoa > Arthropoda > Insecta > Lepidoptera > Papilionidae > Parnassius > Parnassius glacialis. Next base: position 36,072,796 of record JAVANC010000003.1, on the reverse strand, counting down.
TATTTGAAATTAAATAGAACTAAAAACTTCAAGTTGTTAAGATGAGACTAAATTTATTCCTTTCCACTATCATTGGGTCAGCGTCGTACTAACTTTACATTTTATTCATGGTAATTGAGATTAAAGAATGGATAGTGCGATTCTAAGAAATTATTATATGAAGCATAGAATATAAAGTTCCCTTAATAGAAAAGTCATCTAGACTGCCGATGAACGCAGATATCTTTGAAGAGCGAGGCACTTAATAATAGCATAGCAAACGATTTTGAACTTTGCTGTGTGATGTTGTGGTTTATTTTCGTTTGCTATAGCAAAAAGGTGAGGGTGAAAGAGAGAGTAGATGATTAGCATTCAAGGAGCAATCGCAACCCGATACGATGCGGCCCCGAGTTTGTGCTTTATGATTTTAGATTTTTCTGTATATCTGTCAAAGTCGCCGCAGCATACGTTGTTGCAGCCTTTGAATGTATAGAATAGGCTTGACGTGAAAAAATATTGTTAAAACTATTTTCGCTTCCTTCGTGAGCCTTTTAATTATAATTTCAAACACGATTAACGTATATCGATTTAATTTATTTATTTTATTTTTATAGACTAAGGGTGAGAAACTAGCAAACAGTCCCACCTGATTTTAAATGGCCTATAGTTATTTACATCTATTCTTGATTAAGAATTAAAATGCAGATGCTTTGTCACCTCTGAGGACTAAGACTAAAACTAAGGCCCGTATTAATAAACGTTACTCAGCTCAAGTACACGCACTTGAGTACAATATTGAGGTTATGATCTTATTAATAAACATATCTCAAGATGCGGTTTAGGTTTACAATATCAGCTGAGTGCTACACTGATTAATAAACGAAACTCGACTCTCAAGTGTGTGTACTTGAGTGCAAGTCGAAGAACAGTATTCCTAAGTACAGCGTTTTGAGATACTGTTTTATATGTTTATTAATTAGCAACGATCTTGAGATGCTAATATCGAAATGAGCGCGTATCAATTGTTTACGCACTTGAGTTCGTGGTTGAGTAACGTTTATTAATACGGGCCAAAGACTCTAAGGGCTAATACGAGCGTAAATAGCAGCTCAATGCAGCAGTGTTATGTATGGTGAGTAGGGAACCGGATACCCTTTTTATAGGAAACGAGGCATTCCATCTAAGTTCTCAGGAGTGGTAACACATCTGCACTTTGATTCTTAATCGAGGATAGATGTTTATGAGCCCGTTTGTCGTATGTGCTCGTTTGTCACCGTAATTTAAAAAAAACAATGACTTATCCAACACTGTCACATTGTGCGAGGGTGTGCACGAGGTTTAAAATATGCAGAGCTAACAACGTCATCTTATTTAGTCTATAACAGATTTAAATCAACATATTATCTAAAAAGATAAGTCCTGATTCACTCACTCACTTTAATCACTCAATGACTCATCAAGGCCTAGCCCAAACCCTTGAACCTAGAAAGCTGAAATTTTTCACATAGATACCCTTTATAATGTAGACTAAAAATAAGTAAGGTTTTAAGGAAGATCAAAAAAACGATAAAAAGAAAGGAAATTCCCACGGAATCTGAATAAAGGGGGTTTATTTTCTTGCTTTAAAATTTCTGTAACTAAAATGACGACTTAAAATTTGGCGTGTAACTAGGTAATTATAATAACTAATAACCCTTTTCAGGATCTTTCGAAATTCCCATGGGATAGGGAATAAATTATATGGGCTATAAAGAATTTTCTATCTTCACTAGGCGGTAGGACATTTATACCAAGGAGTCCGTGTGGTTAGGTGCCAACATCTCACCAAATTTCTGCCGTCAAGTAACAGTTTAGAACTGCTGTGTTAAGATCGTTAAGGTCTGAATGGCTATAGATATTATAATAATGTCCTCCAGACCAAATTTTGGTCACGGCGGCCATCCTCAACGGAGACTCCATCGGCGCGGGACAGGAATATAGTGCCCGAGTGTATCTGCAAGTACAGATGCCCTCTCTATTCCCTAGCTCTCATAGTCCGATGTGACGGTAAACCGACACGACCGGAGAGAGATCAGGCGCAGGACCAACGGTTTTACGTGCTTTCCGAGTCACGGGGGTGAGACACCGCCAGCTTCCTGAATCCGGGCAGCTACTGAGAGTTTCTTGATGGAAAAACTCAATCACTGATTTTTTGGCCCGACTCGGGATTTGAATTGTACCTCATAATCAGCAGTCGCACTATTACAACCACTAGACCAACGAAGCAGTCATAGATAAACAGCATATTTACAGGCTAAGAGACGTACAGATATTAACAGTGGTAGAGCCACGCGGCAGCTTTTGCTGTCGCACGGATGGGCCGGCTCGAACCGGGGTGGTACCACGACCTCACAGAATACCAGCGTGAAGTAGAGGTTTACCTCTGCGTTTCGCTTGGTGAGTGCAGGTGGCCGGAGGCCCTTTTTACTGGCCTAATGCCTCATGCATTCCATCTTAGTCCTCACGGGTGACAACGCATCTGCATTTTGATTCGCAAACGAGGATAGTTGTAGATGTCTATGGGCCGCAGCAACCACTTACCATCAGGTGGACTGTGTGCTCATTTGTCACCCTTATCCTATAAAAAAAACATACGAGTACATAGTTCCTCGGAGGCGGTGACTCATTTGTATTCTTACTTGTTTGAAAGTTGTCGTAGGTCCATACGCTGCAGTAACCACTTACCATACTCTTACGGTGCGTTGTAAGTTCGTTTTTCACTTAAATTTTATAAAAAAAATCTCTAAAAGGCTGAATAAGATGATGTTGGTAGTTCTGCAAATTTTTAAGCCTCGTGCACCCGCTCGCACAATGTGGTAGTGTTGGACGCGTCGTTCATTGTTTTTACATTATTTATACTGTCTCGTTGTTCACCGTACAAATTAAGACATGAGATAGGAACGCGCCGCGCTGCAAACAGTTCTTTATGTTATATCGATATATGTTTATCGTGCTTGAAATTACAATTATGTTTATGTGAATTATGGATCCTCGGCGTTAGTTTATTGGGCTAAAGATAGCAAGTTTGTGCGATGATTTAGTTGAGTACTGATGCAAAAATCGATTTGCTGCTTTTCTTGTTAAGCTAAAACTAAAAATTTATTTATCATTACATGCATTTGCTTCATCTTTTGTAATGCGTACAGCAAAGGAGGGAATCATTTGACGGTGTCTGTCTTTCCGTCCGAATACAATCCGAGCTTCTTTAAGGCAACAAATAAAAAAAATTAAATAAATAAACTATAGAAATATCTCCTATTTATACATATATACAAAAATATACATACATACATAAAAATACATATTATATAAATAGTACATATAAATACCAATGAATATATACGTTTAACAATATATGTAAAAGACATGGATGATTCATGTAAGAAGCGTTGCCTTTAATAGATGATTATGCACCAAGTTTTTAAAAGCAAACTTATTGGGAGCTTTTCTGATGTCATCGGGCAAGGAGTTCCAAAGGCGTGTAGCCTAAACTGTAAAGGAGTTACCATAGAACTCGGTCAAGTGAACTGGAAACATATTTTGTTGTTAGAAGAAGAATGTTTCCGTTTCATGAGATGATATGGATCTACGTTATTCTTCTAACATTTTTTTTATAGGAGAGGGGGCAAACGAGCATGCGGCTCACCTGATGGTAAGTGACTACTGCTGCCCATGAACAACTACAACACCAGGGGAATTACAGATGCGTTGCCGGCCTTTTAAAAAGGAGTGAGCTCTTTTCTTGAAGGTCCCTAAGTCGTATCGGTCCGGAAAAATTGCTAATGGTAATCGATTCCACAAGGAAGTTGTGCGAGGAAGAAAACTTCTTCTAAATCGTACAGTGGTGGACCGCCAATCATCCAGATGATACGGATGGTACCGCGAGTTTTATCGCGATGTGCGATGAAATTCAGTGGCTGGAATTAGTCCGAACAATTCCTCAGAGCACTCCCCGTGATAGATACGATAAAATACGCAAAGAGATGCAACATCTCTACGCAGTGCCAGTGAGTCAAGCCGATCAGAAAGAACTCAGTCGTCGACGATTCGAACAGCTCATGTGGCACTGGGGAGCCCCTGCCTAGAGATGGGAACAGTATTCCATGTGAGGCCGAACCTGCACCTTGTAAAATTGCAGGCTGTGTGCCGGCATGAAATACTGTCCCGCTCTGCTGAGCACGTCAAGCTTTTAGAGACCTATTTGGCCTTTTTTTCCAAGTCATCACGAAACTGCACGTCACTCGATATGCCGACACCGAGGATTCCGATACTGGCTGAGGCAACAGGGGGAGTGCCTTGAAACTGAGGAGATACGATAAAGCGGTTCTTTTTAGCGGTAAACGCGCAAACTTGTGCCTTCTGGGGATTGAACTGACCTAGATTTAGTCGCCCCCAGTCTGAGACTTTGTTCAACAAAGTCTCAACTTCAGACACAAGTTTGTTACGAAACTGGCGACGTTTTCCCGAGAAATGTTGGCACGGCTGGTGTATAAAACATCACCAGTGCTCTTATCTGCATAGCAATGAATGTTACTGGTTTGCAACATATCAATGATATGCAGAAGAAACAGCGTTGGTGATAGCACGCAGCCTTGTGGAACAGCGTTAATGGGCTTGTAATCGGAGTATGCACCGTCTACTACCACCTTGATGCTCCGATCTGCAAGAAAACTGGTGACCCAATTGCACAATTTCTCGGGAAGCCCATAGGAAGGCAATTTCGAAAGAAGCTCTTTGTGCCAAGCCTGATCGAAGGCCTTCACTATGTCCAAACTAACGGCCAACGCCTTCCCATTGGACTCTACTACTTCCGCTCATTTATGAGTTAGGTAACCTAGAAGATCACCAGCTGAGCGACCTCGACGCAAACCACCAGTACGGTCACTTATCAGCTGGCTATCCTCAATGTACCGCATGAGCTGGCAGTTAATACGAGGGCGGCACTGAAAATTTTGGGAATCAAGGAACTGACACAACATTACTATTTAAAAATGTATTTATTGTTTTTCGAGGTATTTTCCGCGAAAATTGACTTTTCCAAACGATGGTACCAATCATTGAAGCAACCATTCCATTCGGAAGTTGGGGTCTCCAAAATGGCCGTTTTGTAGGCGTCCACAGCTTCTTCAGGTGATGAAAATCTCTGTCCACGCAATTTATTCTTTATTTTAGGGATAGTATAGAAATCATTAGGGCTTAGGTAGGGACTGTACGGCGGGTGGTATAATAATTCTATGTTTTCTTGCTCTAAAAACTCTTTTGTTCTGTGTGCGATGTGAGAACTCGCATTGTCGTGATGGAGGATGATGCGGCAGTTGCAGTTCTCATAACGGAGTTCAGAAAAGACCTGCTTCAAACAAATGCTAGCATACCATTTTGCATTAATCGTTCTTTGTCCCTCAAGAGGAATAGTTGTAACATGGCCGGTTTTGGAGACAAACGTCGCCACCATTTTTTTTGCAAAACTCCGTGAACGAACAATTTTTGCTGGCTTTAACTCATTTTCGAACACCCAAACTCGTGATTTGTTTTTTGTTTCGGGTTCGTACGCGTATATCCAGGATTCGTCACCTGATACGATGTTGTATACAGCATTTGAGGATCCTGCGTGGAATCTTTCGAGAGTTCTGACACACCAAGTAACGCGAGCCGCTTTTTGCTCTTCACAGAGCGAATACGGTATCCATCGGGAAAACAACTTTTTACACATAATTGTTCATGCAAGATTATTTGTATTTAATTTCGCGGTATGTTACATGTCGATCTTCCTCAATCGGCTTATGCACAGCATCAACGTTTTCTTGGGTGACTGCAGTTTTTGGACGACCTTGACGGGGATCATCACGTGTCAAGCTCAGTGAGCTTGACACGTCCACGTTGAAATTCAGCAAACCAGCGATAAATTATGATTTTGGATGGGGCTTCATAACCAAATGCAAAAATCATCCGGTCAACACACTGTTTTTGTGTTAAACCACTTCGAAAGTCATAATAAATCATCGCTCTTGAATTTTCTCGAGTCAATTCCATTTTCTCAACGACTAAACAAGTTTGACAAAACCTTGTGACAAGACCGAGAATCTTTTTTTAAATAAATAAATGGTATTTGATTTTTAAAACCAAGGAGTTTTCAATTAAAAAGATTTTAATATGACAGGAACAGTGGAAATATTACATTCCCGATACTTTTAGTGCAGCCTATGTAATGGTTTCCATTACTTTGGAGAAAAAGGAGGTAATAGCGATAAGCCTGCAGTTGGACGGTTCTGAGCGGTCGCCTTTTTAGGGATCGGGTACAATATACGTAAAATTAAAAAAATATTTCGAGGATATTTTAAAGTTCGTACAAATTAGTGTGGCGAACTTTTTCCTGCTCCAAAAAACTCTCTTACAAATGACAGAAAGATGACTGTACTTAGCATAGGGACGTATTTAGGCTTAACTTATATCGGCACCTGAATTTGGTCCAGTGATCTTAAACACGATAGCTGATTATGAGGTCCCGGGTTCAAATCCTGGGTCGACCTTTTCAGTTATTGGATTTTTCTGTCAGTCACAAAGTAGGCGGTATTTCACCCCCGTGCCTTGGAAAGCACGTTAAGCCGTTGTTTCTGTGCCTGATCTCTCTCCTGTCAGTAGAAGAAGCACAAAGGCAAAACTAGGTTAGTGAAAGATACTTAGAGAGGAGAGAGTTTAATCAGATGGAAACGGAAAACGGCCGATAGGACATATTTTTTCAAATTACACAAAATATACGAAATTTACGAATAGAGTGTAAAGAACCGCATACCCTTTTTACTGGAAACGAGGCATTCCATTTCGGTCTTCAGGAATGACAACGCTTCCGCATATTGATTCTTTATTGCGAATAGAAGTAGATATCAATGTGCCACAGTATCCACTTAACATCAGGTGGACTGCGTGCTCGTTTGTCACCCTTATCTATACAAATAAATAAAATTGAAGTGTCTGTTTGTTAGGTCGAAGTAACAGCTTTTTACTATATGCATATGAAAGTATATATGATACTTATAACAAAAACACGATTTTTAATATATTTGTCTGTCTATTTTTCTGTTTGTCTGTTTGTTCCGGCTAATCTCCGAAACAGCTGGTCCGATTTTACCCGGACTTTCACTGGCAGTTAGCTGATGTTATAAGAAGTAAAAAAAGAATTAGGGTTCCGCGCAAAAAATTAAAACCATGAAATCCAATCGTAATAAATTACGCGCGGGCGAAGTCACGGGGTACAGCTATTTCTATATAAAAAAACCGCAGTCTTACAATTTTGAAGGGAAATGCAGCCTATCTTCTCATTTTCTATCCCTCTCTCGCCTCTTGCGACACCAAGCGGAAGAAATGGGTCAGAGGATATTCTTACACCGCCACTACACGTTAAGTAACGATGAACAGTGATGATAAATTTTATGGTATTTTCATAGTATTTAATGCCAACCAATTAAAAGGTCATTGATCCTATATTCCTAATCGGCCTAAGCATGCCATGAATAGAATTAAGCGTCGTCGTCCTAATCGACTACTAAAAAGTAGCGTTGACTTCACAAATTATGACATCAGGCCATTTCAAGTGAAATAATATCTGTTACCACAGAACCGGCGTTTAATTAACCGCTTAAATGTCCATACAAAGGTTTATAATTAGAATGCGCCTTATTTCTATGAAAGCAAGAGCCCTTACGATCGAAATCTTTTTAGACAGATTGTTTTGAATTAATCTATACATACAAATAAATAAAATTGAAGTGTCTGTTTGTAATTTCAAAATTACAGCGTTTTACTAAACGCATCTGAAATTATATACGGTACTAATAATAAAAATACACTTTTTAAAGTTTTTGTCTGTCTGTCCGTCTGTCTGTCTGTTTGTTACGGTTAATCTCAGAAACGGCTGGACCGATTTTGACGGGATTTTCACTGGCAGATAGCCGAAGTCACAAGGAGTAACTTAGGCTACTTTTATTTTAGAAAAAGAATTAGAGTTCCGCGCAAAAAAATTAAAACCCCAAATAACACGCGGGCAAAGTCGCGAGGAACAGCTAGTATATAATACGATAGGAGAGTCGCAATAAATAAATAAAGAGAATATTACATATTTGAGTATAAATAACATTAAGATATATAATACTTTTAATGTAATAAAAGCAACTAATAGTGAACACTTTAATTATCATACAACGAACGCCGGCTGCATTAACTGGCTGACCTAAACTACACGCAATGATCATAAACTGTGATGATTCTAGTGAGAATGATAGGTCATAATTATGATAATATTGTTTTGTTGTCAGTTATTAATACGTCGGCAAAATTTCAGATAATTCCTTTACATTCAACGTGGGTTACGTTGCAATCACGTCTAGTTTCTTATCGAGAATGTAAGTCGAGAACGCGTAGTAGTATCTACTTTAGACTCACTAATTATCAACAGTGTAGTTATATTTGTAATTTATGACGTTAATAGTATGTCCAATTTGTGACTACGTACCCATTATATTCCTTCAGCGCCTTTTGATCTGAGTCTACACTACACCACCGAAGGTGGCCAGCACTTGGTGACGCAAAATTTATTAAAGTATTTTAGGACGTAAGGACATATCGCACAAAATGTATAGGTCTATACGCACATGACGTATATGAGTGTGTGAGTGCGTGTGCGTGCATCTGTGAGTATATTTAATAACATGCCTTTAATTTTTTTATAGAATAAAAAATAGAAGAATAAGGGTGGCCAATGAGCACACATTTCACCTCGTGGTAAGGGAATGCTGTGGGCTCATATATATCTTCATTCACCCTCAATAAAGAATCAAAATGCAGATTCGCTGTCACCCCTTTGGACTAAGATGAAATATCTCATTTCCAGTAAAAATGGTCTCCGGTTCACTACTCTTACCATACGAAACACAGCAACATTAAGCTGCCATTTTACGCTAGTGTTCTCTGAGAGCGTTATGATTTCTTATATTTACGCGAACACTACACATTTAAATAAAACTAATTTTACGGATTTTATCGCGTATATTAACTTTTTTACATTCCCGACGTTTCAAGCACTTTACAGTCCCCCCCGTGACCATGAGTGCTGTAAAGTGCTTGAAACGTCGGGAATGTAAAAAAGTTAATATACGCGATAAAATCCGTAAAATTAGTTTTATTTAAATCTGAGAGCGTTGTTTTACCCCGGTTGATACGATCCATTCATGCCATTGACTGTGATAGTCTCATTAGTCTAGTGGTTGTAATACTGCCAATGCTGATCACGAGGTCGCGGATTCAAATCCCGGTCGGGACAAAAAATCAGTTATTGAACTTGTCGTGAAGCGACAATTAAAAGAGAAGGAAAACCTAACCTACGATCAGCAAAACAACCAAATAGACCAAGACAATAATATATTTAAGTTTTTAAAAGAGTATTTACAATTTTATATATCAAAAATGGAGTATGAATGTGAGGATGGATGATGTGATTTACAAATTATTTTTTAAAAAAAAAGGTAATAAAAAAAAGATTTATGTCGTAGCTGAGTCCGAAGATCCCAAGCGTGCTCTCAGGCAGATAGCTGATGTTATAGTGAGTAACTTAGACTACTTATATTTAAAAAAGAGTTAGGGTTCCGCGCAAAAAATTTAAACCCTAAACTACACGCGGGTGAAGTCGCGGGGAACAGCTAGTTTTTTCATAAAAAATTGTTTAAAATATTATATTACAAATTGTGCTTAAAAAAACCCGCTGGGTTTTTTTGCTCGTTCTTCTTAGGAAAAATAAAAAATGATTTTTAATAAGCATTACATGTAATTATTTATCTTTACATATAAAACAAAGTCGTTTTCCGCCGTCTGTATGCTTGGCTTATCTTTTAAGTTACGCGACGTATTTTGATGCGGTTTCCATTGATAAAGAGAATGATTCAAGAGGAAAGTTTATATGTTATAATATGGACGGAAGAGTTATATAATATGCATATTATATAATTCTTCCGTCCGTGTGTATGTGACTGAGCTTCTCCTAAATGGCTGGACCGATTTCGATGAAATTTCGTGTGTGTGAAGTTGATTACAGAATGGTTTTGATTCACAATGAAATTTTGTGTGTGAAGTTGATTAGAGAATGGTTTTGATTCACAATGGAATTTTGTGTGTGAAGTTGATTAGAGAATGGTTTTGATTCACAATGAAATTTTGTGTGTGTGAAGTTGATTAGAGAATGGTTTTGATTCACAATGAAATATTGTGTGTGTGAAGTTGATTACAGAATGGTTTTGATTCACAATGAAATTTTGTGTGTGTGTGAAGTTGATTAGAGAATGGTTTTGATTCATAATGAAATTTTGTGTGTGTAAAGTTGATTAGAGAATGGTTTTGATTCACAATGAAATTTTGTGTGTGAAGTTGATTAGAGAACGGTTTTGATTCACAATGAAATTTTGTGTGTGTGTGAAGTTGATTAGAGAATGGTTTTGATTCATAATGAAATTTTGTGTGTGAAGTTGATTAGAGAATGGTTTTGATTCACAATGAAATTTTGTGTGTGTGAAGTTGATTACAGAATGGTTTTGATTCACAATGAAATTTTGTGTGTGTGTGAAGTTGATTAGAGAATGGTTTTGATTCATAATTAAATTTTGTGTGTGTAAAGTTGATTAGAGAATGGTTTTGATTCACAATGAAATTGTGTGTGTGTGTGAAGTTGATTAGAGAATGGTTTTGATTCACAATGAAATTTTGTGTGTGAAGTTGATTAGAGAATGGTTTTGATTCACAATGAAATTTTGTGTGTGTGAAGTTGATTACAGAATGGTTTTGATTCACAATGAAATTTTGTGTGTGTGTGAAGTTGATTAGAGAATGGTTTTGATTCATAATGAAATTTTGTGTGTGTAAAGTTGATTAGAGAAAGGTTTTGATTCACAATGAAATTTTGTGTGTGAAGTTGATTAGAGAATGGTTTTGATTCACAGTGAAATTTTGTGTGTGTGAAGTTGATTAGAGAATGGTTTTGATTCACAATGAAATTTTGTGCGTGTGAAGTTGATTAGAGAATGGTTTTGATTCACAATGAAATTTTGTGTGTGTGTAATTGATTAGAGAATGGTTTTGATTCACATTTGGACCTGGTGGGTGGCGTTGTTATCGATATCAAGAAATGAACCGTGCGAAGCCGGGGCGGATTACTAGTTTTGAATAAAATTATTCTATTCTATTCTATTATAAATTATTATGTTTCTCTGTAACTCTTAGCTGGGTGCAAGGTATAACCTATATATATTTTATACGTGCTATAGTCATGCTGGATGCGAGGACCACGCTCTCACAGAATACCAGCGTAAAATAGCAGCTTAACGCTGCTGTGTTTCGCAGTCCTCACGGGCGATAACGCATTTTTATTTTTAATTGAGTATAGATGTAGATGTATATGGGCCGCAGCAACCACTTACCATCAGGTGGACTGTGTGATCGTTTGTCACCTTTATACTAAAAAAATAACCTGTGCACTTTTCTGTGGGTCGAAACGGATACGTGATAGCACAGGACCCATAAGACTTAACCCAGTTTGTGTTCACTGCATCATAAAATTAGTAAGGATGAGTGAGTAATACTGAGAAATAAGACAATATTACTCCTTACCAGTTTGATAAACACTACAAAACGAAATTCTTAATTTACGAACAGTAATTAAAAGGACTAATAATGCTTATATTCTTAATAAAATACAGTTTCCAGTCAAAATGTGTGCCAAAACAAATTTTTTAAACTCTTAAACATGTTATGAAATAATAAAACAACTTTAATCGCTAATGCGTTCTGGATAAGTCTATTTAGAGATCATCGCTTTGAGTTTTAATTTTAATTTCAATGCATTCCTGCAATTATATTTTGTTTTGTGCCAGTAACAGACGACAGTGTGGGCGCATTGATTTATAACTGATACTAAAAATTATTGTTTTTGTAAAGTTTGTATGAATAAATTTTCCTAAATAGCGTCATAAATTAAAAATAAAAGATTCAATATTTTAACTTGACGCGACAGTAGCCTAATGGTTGCCGAATGTGATCTCAAAGGTCGTAGGTTTGAATCCGCTATTCGACTACTGTCATGAATCATTTCTAACACAAGCATTTAAAGCTTGCCTGGAGTGGTTGACGGCTATTGCTGGGCCTCCTCCGTTGCAGGTTAGTTATGCCACTTGCCATTGTTGCCACTCTTGGCAGGTGGCTTGACGATCGGGTGTTGGTTAGACCCCATTGTCAAAGTACTTTATTTTATATCGCTATCTATTGAATGCCATGATCTCTTTCTGGCATCGGAGACAGTCACCTATTATGACGCTCTAGGGACAGAATTTTTGTGTAGGTAATCTTTTATCGTTCTCAAAAAGTTTTTAAAAATGATTCGTTGAGTTCCACGTCCTTTGTGCTACTTGACAATAGAGATATCGACCACACATTGTTTGATTCGTAGCAAATTAATTTATTAATAACTCAAATATCGTTGGAACATTGTGACTCATGTTATTGTGACAAGGTTGTTGGAAGCTTTCCAACTGTTGTCGTTAGGCTGGGGACACACAATGCGTGAGTTTTTTTTTATAGTACTGCTTCCAGCTGTTACGTTGTGGAATTTCCGTATATTTAAGAGGACATTATACCATCCAGTATGCTAAGAGAGTAGAGTTGAGCTCGATTTGTTGATTAACACGGTGGTCCTCTCTGTATGTTGCTGTACACAGACGACCATGTCACTTCAAGAAAAAGTTGGTATATTCTTCCGTACATCGAACTCCTAATAATGTTTAGGTAAAGTTATATATTTATGGTTATCCAACTAAAACATATTTTTCGACTTCATTGATAAGTAAACAATCTAAAGATCAGTCTCTTCTATATTTTGTTGTAAGACGGAGACTTTTCTGTAATCGTCAAACTTGGCCAGTGGATAGTCAATCGGAATTAAACCTCCCGCACTTTTGTCTCCCTAAAGATTTTTTAAGTGAATGCCAAATACACTTAGTCCAGCTAACTTAATCTTATTTTATTAGACTCGCTTTGTTCTTAGAACTCTTTCGTGTTTTGTACCACTCTCTTTTCTCAGTGCTTCAAGATATAATATAAACACCGGCTATGAAGCATTGCAAACTCATTTGTGGTCTTCTTTAATTGAAATTTCTTATTATTATCGTCATATTTGATGCAAATGTAATGTGCGCGGGAAACCGTCCATTCGTCATTCCACCAGTGGCCAACACCAAAAATATGTTGAAGAACATTTTTTCTTCAACAACCAAACATTGCGCGTTATTTTGCAGAATTTTATCAAATAATCGACTGAATTCTTTATGATCTTGATTACATAGTACCCAAAATTAAAGTACTTATTGTTTTATTCGAATGCGAATAAATTGTTTTCATCTCATTGTAGGTCAGCAGGTGCTTCAATTAATTAACTTAAACAGTGACCTTAGTGTCCGAGCACAAAAAAAACAGGCTCTAATCGCTTTAAATATTGTATTCCTCAGACATTCAGGATTCCCCACGATGTTTTCCTTCACCGCCAAGCCTACTACCACTGTAGTATTAATTGGTACTGACGGTGATTGAACCCTGGTTGCTGGATTACTGTGAAAATGAGGCTATCGATGACTTTTTCTAGCACCAGGGCGTCGCCAATTTAGTACAGAACGAGTAGAACAGTAAAAGCTTTTATTTATTACAAAAATCACCTGCTTATATCAGTGAACACGGAGAAAATAATAATTGATGAATAAATGACGTTATCTGTCCATGTAGTGGCGATATAAGAATATGCACTTTTTTATAGGATAAGGTGACAAACGAGCACACAGTCCACCGGATGGTAACTGGTTGCTGTGATCCATAGACATCCACATCTATACTCAATAAATAATCAAAATGCAGATGCGTTGTCACCCGTAAGGACTAAGATGGAATGCCTCGTTTCCAGTAAAATGGGTCTCCGGTTCTCTACACTCACCATACGACTCACAGCAGCGTTAAGCTGCTATTTTACGCTGGTATTCTGTGAGAGCGTGGTCCTTCCCCGGTCGGGCCGACCCATTCGTGCTACTACTATACTACTAATATAGATACGCTGTAATGGTAATGGGATAGTATAAGGATTTTTCTCCCTCGGAGTTGAGAGTCTTTTCCCAGCAGTGGGATGATTATAGATTGTCGCTTCACTTATACTGTTCTGTATTTTAATGATGGTATTCAAGTCGATTTTAATAACAGCGACGGTTTCGTGTACAGTTAGGTATGAATGTCGAAACACATATTGTATCTTTTTCACGTTGTCACTTTCTAGAACGATCTGTATCAATGCCATATATATGGCATGGATACCGATAGAAGTTTCAGGTGACCTATATATGCAGTAGCCACTTACCATCAGGCGGACAGAATGTTTGTTTTACAGTTCAGCTTTAATTTAAAAAAATACAGGAAAAACTGAAATAGGTTAGAGAATAATACCAACATAGAAAGAGTCCATGGACCCCTATCAGCTAGTATGAAGTAGAACTTATTTCACATATTTAACTTCGCAATATTATTAAAATACAACAATAAATTGTATGCACATATTTTAATTCAAACAGACGTGCATTGGGAGACATCGATATGATCGCCTACGCGTATTGGCATTGATATTCCGGTACACTTCTGACGAGAACTTCTTACAGTTTTAATATATTAGATATTTGGACGTCTCGGTAGAAAAGTGACTTTAAACTTAGCGTTTGGCAGCGGCACTTCGGGTCGTTGTTCGAATGTCGCAGCGAATATTTTAAGTGAAAACTACTTTAGAACCATTGTAATTTGAAACTCGATGAAACGAAAAAGTGACCCGAAAGTAAAAAGAGACAAACATATACATCTGTAGGATTTAGCCTACGAGAGAAGGAGATATAATACTAATACAGTGTTCCCTATTTTTTATGGAGATTTTGCATGTAATTTATATAATGATTAAGAACGACATTTGTTGGTTAAAAAAAGAGAAGTAATTAAGTGTTAACTCATAAAAAAGGAGAAGGAGACGTCTCTATACATATTTGGGTCCAAGTGTTAACAAGATGAAAGTACGACCATTTGAAAGCGTATATATAAACAATTTATAGCAGAAAATCTGGCAAAATTTGTCAATCTAGGAGCTGAGTTATTGTAGAATAAGTAAAAGTGTGATTATCTATTACCTACACTCAAATTGGTGATTTTATTTTATAACAGTGTAATAACAGTGAGAAATCACCTGTCAAAAAAGAGCCGTGGTAGCTCAGATGGTTAGCGCTCGCTGTAAGCTTCACAGTACTCGAGTAACCCGGGTTCGATCCCCGCCGGCGCCAATGAAATTGTTAATTGCAATTTTAAGTGCTGATTTACCACGTGCTCGGCAGTGAAGGAAAACATCGTGAGGGAACCTGCATGACTGAGAAATAAAAAAAATATTTCGAAGACATGTGAAGTTCGCCAACACGCATTGGGGCAGCGCGGCAAACACTTCCTAGCCCTAAAACCCTCTCAGAAATGAGAGGAGGCCTGTGCCCAGCAGTGGGACGTAAATAGGCTGCAACTAACTAAACTACACTGTAACAGGCTATTTTTCACTATAATCACTTAAGGATATAAAAGCAGGATCAGTATAAAACCACCGAAAAAAGCTGTAAATAATAATGAAACAATATAGTGAAGGTCAATCGACGGATTCAACTCGGCTGGGCAGCGTTGCGGAAGCTACGACACATCTTCTCGTCAGACATACCTCAAAACCTTAAAACGAAATTGTACAACCAGTGCGTGTTGCCAGTGATGACTTACGGAACTGAGACGTGGTCCTTCACTGCTGGCCGGATGAGGAAGCTCAAGGTCGCTCAGCGAGCTATGGAGAGGGCTATGCTCGGAGTTTCTCTGCGTGATAAACTCAGAAATGAGGATATTCGCAGTAGAACCAGAGTGACCGACATAGCCCAACGGATTAGTAAGCTGAAGTGGCAGTGGGCCGGCCATATAGCTCGAAGAACCGACAACCGATGGGGAAGAAAGGTTCTCGAGTGGCAGCCTCGTACCGGTAGGCGAAGTGTAGGGCGTCCCCCCAAGAGATGGAGTGACGACCTGGTAAGACATGCAGGAAGTCGATGGATGCAGGTGGCTCAGGACCGTGCTTTGTGGCATTCTTTGGGGGAGGCCTATGTTCAGCAGTGGACTTGTGAAGGGCTGTAATGATGATGATGAATATAGTGAAACGATTAACGAAAGTTAAAACTACAACAATTAAGTGAAATGAATATTAGGGATATCGATCAGAGATCGATTACTTGAATTGTTGTTGTAAGTGTTACTTGTTGGAATTTTGATATTTTGTATTTTTATTATTATTTTGTAGACATGTACGTAATTTTTCTTATCTACCTAGTTAACACAGAAAAATAATCGAAAGTAGATATTAAAATGTTTAATTTAATCGAGAATCGATTATATTGCGCTCGTTTTATATATTTTTTTTATATTATAAAGGTGACAAACGAGCACACAGTCCACCTGATGGTAAGTGGTTGCTGCGGCCCATAGACATCTACATCTATCCTCCATTACAAATTAAAATGTAGAATGTTGTCACCCGTGAGGACTAAGATGGAATGCCTCATTTCCAGTAAAAAGGGCCTCCGGCCACCTGCACTCACCAAGCGAAACGCAGAGGTAAACCTCTACTTCACGCTGGTATTCTGTGAGGTCGTGGTACCACCCCGGTTCGAGCCGGCCCATCCGTGCGACAGCAAAAGCTGCCGCGTGGCTCTACCACTGTTAAATTATATATATTTAGTCGAAAATCTGTCTTTTTCTTTTAAGTAAATAGTTTGAAGTTTGAACTGTTTGAAAAGAGAATTTCACTAACAATAGCAATAAATCGATTACCATAAATAATACACTGCAATTGATTTTCTAACTTATTTCTTATTTTATTGTTTTTTCGTTTTGTGAAAAGAGCAACTTTTTTGTATTTTACGTAAAAAATTATAGCCAATTTTTTAAAGTATAAACCAATGAGAATGGGATTCCCATTCTCCTTTGGTAAGTCACAAAAACAGCATTTAAATCATTATGTTAGCATTCATATATTCCGTCTCCAATAAAAAAAAACATTCGGCAATTCTTTTTTCGCAAATAATCTTGATAATGTTCAGTAATTTAATCAAAAAAGTAAAAACTTCATCGCGAAGTAGAGTATAACTATAACACGCACGACTTCCTTGTGGAATCAATTACCACCAGCGATTTTCCCGGACCGATACGACTTAGGAACCTTCAAGAGAAGAGCTTACACCTTTCTAAAAGGTCGGCAACGCATCTGCAATTCCCCTGGTGTTTCGGTTGTTCATGGGCGGCCGTAGTCACTTACCATCAGGTGAGCCGCATGCTCGTTTGCCTCCTATTCTATAAAAAAAAACACCTTCTTACATATTTTTACTGCCAAATGTTACTTTTTACTTGCATTGCTGTGTTCCGGGATGAGGGATATTTAGAGCTAATATATTCACATGCTGTGAGGCATTAATTAATTTATTTATTTATTCTTTATTGCACTAAATATTTGTATAAAACGCGAGCTTAATGCTATATGGCATTCTCTACCAGCTAACCTTGGGTAGAACAGAGAGTGAGTTTGGGCAGTTAAGTTGTTATAATATAATTCAGTTCAAATATATATATATATATATATATAAAATACATATAATTCAGAAGTGAACGGCAGGGTCGGGAAGGGACGCCCTAGACGAAAGTTTATCGACCAAATCGGCGATACATTAAAAATGGACCAGATTAGGAGTACCCTTAACCGACGAGCGTGTATGAGTAGGTATATGGATGTGGAGGAAGCGAGAGAGGTGTGTCAGGATCGTGCCAAATGGAAGTCCGTAGTCTCTGCCTACCCCTCTGGGTGACAGGCGTGAGTGTTTATGTATGTATGTATGTACATATAATTCATATACATATATAAATAATTAAAAACATTTATATATATATATATATATATATATATATATATATATATTTCAATAGGCATTCTTGCTTAGTCGTCAGAGATGACATAGTTTTGCATGCAACAGTTAGCCACTTGCCATCTGATGGACTGTAAGTTCGTTTGAAAATAAAAAAAAAACTTACAAATTTATTTGGCACACGTTCTAGCATTTCACTTTACGCTGTTCTTGTTTCATGCGGTGACCATACTACCGCATTACAGTTTAGATGGCTTCTTACCAGAGTATCGTACTACATGACGATCGTTATAATAATCGTAAAGCCGTGAAATGTGAGAAAAATAAAACGTAAGTTTATTGCTTTTTTGCAGCATTAGACTATATGTTCCCTTTCTCTCACTCTTACCATTGGTGCTCTATTCACCTCATAGCTATAACACAATGGGTGTGCGCTTTCCAGTGAACGAAATAGTTACACACATACACACATGGAGGAGTTAAACTGTAAATATTTCACGAAGATTATTGGCATTGGCTATTGTCATCAAACACTTTAATCATAACATCCTATTAAAAGTCGAGTGCTGAAAAAAGACCTCCCGAATATATTGTCTCGTAGGAGGGATATTTGCCATGTTTCGTATTTGCCATAGTTGCTACGCTTGGCAAGCGCAGTTTTCGAAGTGTAAGCCAGGTTGAGCGATTTTTGGTAGGTGAAAAAGTTATGGGTTCACGTCACCGATGACCTCGACATGCTTCTAAAGGTACTACGAGCATGTCCAGTCTGGCGTATGCTAGACTAGCGACGCGTAGTATAGCGGCCTGTGTCCATGTATATAATATCATTGTGTTTAGTTTTTATATATATAACTAAATAAACAAAATAGAAAATAAATCAAATATTTATATTAATATGAGTCTCTGAGAGATGACTGCATGTTTGTGCCATTTGCTGTAGAGACTATCGGTCAGTGGGAAAGTTCCTAAAGGAACTGTATCCGCGACTAGTCGTCGCTGCTGGTGATAAGGGAACTAGCTTAGAGAGGACACGCAGCCAGCCTTCTTAGCACGACACGACGTCCACGGTACGGCAGGGAATAGGACTGTATGATAATTTAAATTTTTAGTTTCAGTTTTTCTTTATTATAGTTTTTTTTTGTTGTTGTGCAATACAATATTAAAAACCGTACTAACACATGTTCTAATCACAAAGTACTAATTTTATAGATTTATATTTTAATCCCGACGTTTTCACGGGGGCAGTCAGTTATGTACATCCCGATGTCAATTAACTCAGACCAGCTTCAGCTTTTGAATAAAATGTATATCAGGTTATAGTTTTGAGTAGAATATAACATTTGAAATTTCCTATAGCTATGGGTGCTATTAAGCACCCGAAAGGCCGGGAATTAAAATAAGTATAAAATAAAGTTCAATGAAAGGCGATAACATGCGTTAAATTAGTTTTATTAGATATTGAATATTTTGTCTATGACACGACATGATGGACATTGCATTTATTCAACACTCTAAAATCCTACCAATACGACCGAATGATATTTTGAACCGGAAATCGATAACCATTTAACAAAAGACTTCTCGCCCCACCAGTACTTACCTCCGCGGAGTGTTGAGCGACTATAAATCATAATTAGGAGCGATCTAACCTTTCAACGGCTGCCGATCGACGGACGTAATCCTTCGAAGGTAAGGCAGAACGGCCCATTCTGGGATCTCGCGGCCTATGACTCTGCAACCCATAATTCATTGATTCTGACAATATGGTTTGTGAATGGACGCCTAAAATGTCGCTTGGTTTGAAATTGTAATTTGTTAACACGTGCGTGTTACTAGTCTATGGTTAGCGTTACCGTCACAGCCTATCAAAGTCCACTGCCTGACATTACTCTCCATAGATAACACCATAGGATGGATTTTTTTCATAGTTGCTACGCTCGGCAAACAAGTTGGCAACGTCAGTCTTTTAAGTTGTTATTAGAAAGACGCTGCTGCCCATCTCCTGGTTTGTTTCCCTTTGTCACTTCGACGACACCCAGGGGATGATATGGGGTAGTGGATATTCTTGCACCGCCACTACACGGTATTCTATGATTATTGGTGTACAATCAATAAGGAATATGTATTATTTGCTTATAATATATACGTTTGTCTTAAGATTTTGAGAAATATCGGACAAGAAAGGTTCATAAGTAGCAGCCATATACTGGAAAGCGACGCACTGATAAAAATCTAGGTAGTCGCTGGATGTAGGCAGCTAAGGGCCCTATTTTGTTTTCTGCCTTTTTTCGGCCTATGTTCTGTAGTGGACTTGTGATGGGCTGTATTGATAGTGATAATGATGATATACTTTATATATTATAATTGATGAAAGTTTTTCCTTCATTCCAGTTATATTTCTAATCTATAAGATATTAAATAGTTGATTTTCCTTAATATATTTCGTGAATGCTTGTTTAATGTTATAAATAAACGGCAGCGACATTTTAGGGCTCCGTTCAATCAAATATTGTTATTTTAATTTTATTTATTGTTACTTAGCGCTTTCGCGTTCGAGCGTACGTGGGCGGGAGCCGTATTGTGACAAGTCTTTATAAATACATACGAAAATAACTAAATTTGATTTACGCGTTCAGCACAAAACAGTATCAGGAAGTTGAATGAAGTAAACCTTATTTAACGTATGGTCAATACATAAATAAAATAAAGAGCAAAACATTTTAATATGTGTCGATTTCCGATTTGTAAGAAATCTATACAATGTAGTCTTTTTTTTTTATATCACATACTAGCGACGCTATTAAAAGTACTGATACTCCCTTTAACCAGTCCTGCTAAGATGAAAAGGCTTGTGTTAGGAGTGGTTCACGACAGTAGTCGAATGGCGGATTCGAACCCACGATTTTTTGAGTTAGCGGTCCACATCCTGGCATTAGACTACTGTCGCTAATATATATTTTAATGTAATATAATGTGTTTATATATTTGTAATAAAACATTTTTTTTTCAAAATTTACTTAAGTTTTTTTTACTCTTATGTCTGGCGTAAACGAGATCCATCATTTGTCTGAAGCCATCAGATTTTTCTGGTATTTCTCATAGTCGATTTATAGCATAATATAGACATATGTGCTACATGATAGAGCCATGCTGCAGCTATATTATGTATATATCCATATTATGGTTGTATCACCAATGGATCGGTTTTGTCGTAAAGGGTCCACTCATAGTCCATTCATAGCATAATATAGACATAAATGTTATAGAGCCACTCTGCATCTATATTATGGTTGTAGCACGAATAGGTCACCACGGCCGGGGCACGATCACGCTCTTACGAGTACATAATATCAGCAAGAAAAAGCCGCTTAATGCTGCTGTGTTTCGTATGGTGAGAGTAGAGAACCGGAGGCCCTTTTACTGGAAATAAAACATTCCATGTTAGAGGTGACCCATTCTGCATTTTCATTCTTAAGCTATGTTAAAAAATATAATATGTAGCTTTTTGTAATCAGAGTATTTAATATTATGACCATGCAGTGAGGCGAAACCGGTCGGTTTTTAATATCAACAAATTAATAGTTTTAAATAAATATTGTGAAACAAGTACAAGTGCTTAAACCACAAAAATGATGATGAAGTTTCAACAAGTGACAACAATCGCAAGTATAATTTATATAGATGTAGATTATCTGATGTCTATGGGCCACTGCATCATATAAAAAAATGCTTTCTTCGACGGGAGAGGCCCACATCAGTGTTCTTTTAAGGGCTGATGAAGGATGAGAGGAAGGGGTACTCGTACGTCACTTTATTCCTAACTACAAGACCCTTCATAGTTAAATTTGTCGCCTATATTATACGTACCACTGCTGTGCACATCGATTAACTTTTGTGTTTCGCCTGGCAAGTGCAGGTGGCCGCAGGTCCAACCCTCCCATAACATAGTAGCAGAATAAAATTAGAGAGTACCCCAGAACCTCAGCAATAGGTAATGGAGATTTCCTCATATTCTGTGGTGAAGTCCCGTTCAACACTAACACTGCTCGGGGTAAACAGTACTTCTTTTTAAATGGCCGGCAACACACACAATACCACATAGAATACCAGCGTAAAATAGCAGTTTGAGACTGCTGTGTTTCGTATGGTGAGTATAGAGAACCAGACACCCTTTTTACTGGAAAAGATACATTCCATCTTAGTCCTCACGGGTCACAACGCATCTGCATTTTGATTTTTATTGAGGATAGATGTGGATGTCTATGGGTTATAGCGACCACTTACCATGGGGTGGACTGTATGCTCGTTTGTCACCCTATCCTAAAAAAACAGACACCTGCAATTCCCTTGGTGTTACTATGTTCATGGACGGCAGTCGTCACTTATCATCAAATGAGCCGCAGTTCTTCTCCCTTTTCTATAAAAAAGGGCGTGCAGAGGGGTGGAGCTTTAGGCGTGCATGTTAAACATACGTACTTGTCACCAAACTTTCTTCACTATTGACGGCTTTAGTGAAAATGTAAAGACCCAGTGAGAGGCGTTCGATAGAGCGTGCGACGTGGCGACGAGTCCAGCATACATTTTGGACAATCTTTAACGCCAATAGAAAACTATAAAATTAATGAATTCGACGTTAACTTGAAAATACATTTTAACAGTGGTAGAGCCACGCGGCAGCTTTTGCTGTCACACGGATGGGCCAGCTCGGACCGGGGTGGTACCACGAACTCACAGAATACCAGCGTGAAGTAGAGGTTTACCTCTGCGTTTCGCTTGGTGAGTGCAGGTGGCCGGAGGCCCTTTTTACTGGAAATGAGGCATTAAATCTTAGTCCTCACGGTTGACAATGCATCTGCATTTTGATTCGCAAAGAGGATAGATGTAGATGTCTATGGGCCGCAGCAACCGCTTACCATCAGGTGGACTGTGAGCTCGTTTGTCACCCTTATCCTATAAAAAAAATACATATCCCAACGTTAAACATACATGACTATGTAATTCCATTTAATTTTAAATGTTTCTATTAACGTCACCGATTGTACAAAGTCTACTCTGTTAACTCCTCTGAAAACCAATAATCAGTAACCATAGATAAGACTTGAATGTATTACATGCTACTTCATAGTCAGGTACTCCGAGTAGTAAGTATCACTATTATCGTTTTACACCTAATATAGATCGCTATACCGTACAAGCGATATAGAATTCGATTATTTTAAGCGATTTAACGTTATTTTGACAGAAATGACTAATTGAGTGCCTCCCAGAGCGGATGTCGAAGATTCATGGGGCGACATGAAAGGCCGGATTCAGTCTCCTTATAAATAATATTATTGTTCGTGTTCAAAGAGTAGAAGCGTATATGTAAAAAATTAAAAAAAAATTAAGTACGAAATTTATCGGCTTATGACCGTAAATCCGTCCAAAAATGGCGTTGCCAGCTAGTGCATGTGAAAGGCCTGCTTTTCTGCGAGATTTTCAAGCTTGTGCGGGGCACTAGTAGGGTACAGGTACTAGGTACAGGTACTAAGTACAGGTATTAGTCATTAATAGGACTAATTAGTCCCCTTGTCTGCATCGAAAGCTACATAAAAATTAATATTCAATGTTTTGAAGTTATGTCATTTACCCGGACCGCTGTAAAGTTGCCGATAATAAATAAGAGTAGAGGATTGTAAATCAATTGATGGACGATCTGTCGCGATAATTGCATTGGGTCCGAGCTGTTCGGCTTTTGAAGGAACACGCAATGATATTACCCTTTTCTCGTTCGAACAACTCTTTTACAAATTTCAAATAAGCTATTTGTGAGTTTTTAGAACAGCGAGTTGCCTTAAAAATAAGGGTATTTAAGGAAAGTAAAGTGTGAAAGAGAGAGATAGAGGAAAGAGAGAGAGAGAGAGAAAATAGGAGTAATATTAAAATATGTTGTTAAGTTCAGGAGTTCAGTTGTGATAGGTATAACGATTATGATTATATTTTTTTACCTATTATAATTCCATAGTGCGGCTACTGTGACACTTGATGGTAAGTGGTGATGCATTTGAAGATGGTAGCGCACACTGCACTGGTTTAATTTAACAAAAGCCTATGCACTATGAGGTCCATATTGTAATCGCATATGAAACCGGATACTGGTTAATTATTCCACTACTTTCCTATACGAAAGACGTATCAAACTGTTTGGTATGAACGTCAAATGTCAATAAAAAGGCGATTGGATGTCTGTGCGTGTGGATGTCTGATATTAGAAGGAAGAGGAAGAAATTAAGTCATAAATTCCCGCATATATTCTCACTCTTTGTATACACAAATTTTCTAATAGTAGTTTTTCGATTATGGCAGTGAAAAAAGTGCAACTTGATATAATTTTGTGGAACTACCACGAATACCGTATATCAAAAACGGTAAACGGTAGTAGTGGAAACGGTGAAACAAGTGCTTTGATGGTGATGTGAATCTCTAGATAAGGTGTCTGTCTGCTGGCTCAAGTTGCCGTCAAAATTTACTAATAACTACGCAATGTGACGCATCAGCATATTGTGAAGCAGTGTATTACGTAGGGGCACACGGAAATGATCGGGAATAGAATATTTCGGATTGAGGTATAATAAAACCTTTTTTACAATTTGAATACTGGCCTCTTAGAATTTTAATGACATTCAAACAATTAAAAAAAATGTTTTAAAACAAAAACTATGTTGGTTTAAAGTTGACACGTGGTTAAAGGAAATGGAGCTCACGCGTAAACATTTCCGTGCCATAATTTATCACAATTTTCGTCACGGCTTATCTCAAGATAAATGTATCAGCGAACTTGTTTCGATTTATGATGTTGAAGCACCGAGTCAAACGATAATATACCGCTGATATGCCGAGTTCCGACACGGTCGTGTGTCGCTCAGCACTGTTTCTCTGCAGGTCGACCAAGAACAGCGGTCACGCCTGAAAACATCGCAGCAGTGCGAACTATTATATTAGATGACCATCATATGACATACGAGCAGATTCGGGCTGTTATCAGTATTGGAATGACTCCAATTCAGTCGATATTACATAATGAGCTGTGTGTAAGAAAGTTAGTTTCCCGCTGGGTTCCCCACAAATTGTCCGAAGAGCAAAAGGCGGCTCGTGTAGATTGGTGTCGGAATACTCTGCAACGCTTCAACGGAGGGAAGTCAAATGCCGTTTATAATATCGTCTCAGGTGACGAATCGTGGATTTATTCATACGAACCTGAAAGAAAACATCAGTCAGCAGTTTGGGTCTTCGAAGACGAGGTCAAACCAACGAAAGTGGTTCGCTCAAAAAGCAGCGTGTCAAAGAAAATGGTCGCTACGTTTGTCTCGAAAAAGGGGCATGTTGCTACAATTCCTTTACAGGAACGCAGAACGGTTATCGCTGACTGGTATATCACGGTTTGTTTGCCAGAAATGATAGCCGAACTCTGAAAAAATAACCCGAAACGTCGCTTCATCTTACATCACTATAGTGCGAGCTCCCATACGGCTCGGAAGACAAATGATTTTTGAAGCAGGAAAACGTTGAGCTGATGAGCCATCCTCCGTACAGTCTTGACCTGAGTCCAAACGATTTCTTTACATTCCCTAGAATGAAATATTTACTACGCGGTCAACGGTTTGAAGACCCCGAAGCAGCTGTGGAAGCGTACAAATCAACCATTTTGTCCACATCAATTTCAGACTGGAATTACTGTTTTAATGATTGGTTTGCACGAATGAAAAAGTACTTTAAGTTAAACGGAGAATACTTGGAAAAACAATAATATACAATTTAGCTATACCGTGCATGTGGTTTTTCTTATTTCCGATCATTTCAGTGTGCCCTATTATCACTTGATACTGAAAATCTATAAAAACGAAGATCCCGAATGAAGTGAAGGGATGCCATAAAGGACTTAAAAATCTTAATAAAAAAATTGTATTAAATATGTATTAGGAAATCCTGGGTTAATCTCCAAAACTTATTACATTCTTTATCAGGAATAAATTACAAAAAATAGGTTATAAATGGCAACAAGGACCGTGTGTGAACGTTTATCTATTCTCTACATTAACTGTCCGTGATAAAATCATGTTCAGAACAAATTACAAGGACAATCAACATTCCGCCTCTGGCACCGCTCTCGTGCGGTCGTCTCAGGTAGTCCGCGCAGCCGTCCCCGTACGGTAGTGCTCTCTCGCTCTCGCGCCTCCGCTGTCCTGCTCGCGCTGTACAGCGTCGTCGCCTTGGTGAGTCAGTTCTTGCCCCCCTGTCTTCGGGCGGGGAGGTTTGACTGACCTCCGCTTGTTACCTGTTATATTTTTTGTTATCTTTTTTTGTTAACTATTTATATTTTTGTTTTAGTTATTTATTTGTATAACGTGTACGTGTATACTGTTTCTTGGGAGTTACTTGCTCTTTTCAGAGCAAGGCCCTGCTCTTTTAAGAGTAAGGGCATTTCTCCTTGAATTAAAAACGTCCCGTTCTTCTGAGAACGGTGATCCCGCCCCTACTGTTAGGTTCAGAACGTCTCTGTTCTTTTCAGAACAGCATCCCCCACCAGCCCCATTCATTCTAGCATCATGTCGAAACAAGACCTTATAGGGTCCATCGTCTCAGGCCTTAATAGGCTGGATAATTCGGCTCTCGCCGCAATCGTGGCAACTATTGCCTCGTATGCCCCTCAGGCACCTCAACCGCCGCCCGTTATAGCGGCCTACCTAGAGTCCAAGAACTCTTTCGCCCCCTTAGATATGGAGTACGCATGCTCCGAGTCTGAATCCACTGCGTCGGCCCCCCGGAAGAGGCCCGCCACCTATTCTGGCACCGATTCCTCGGAGTCCTGTGACTCCGACGAGTCATCCTTCACGACCGTCTCCTCAAAACGCGGCGGTAAACGCACCGCGAAAAACCGCACACCTCCCGTTTCAGCGGCCCCTGCCGCTCCTTCAACCTCCGCAGCCCCCGTTGCTGCCTCAAACCCCGCAGCTCCCGCTGCCGTCCCTGCCCCCGCAGCCCCCGTTGCTGCTACGGCTCCCCTAATGTCAATGGACATCGCCCCGCCATCCAAGCCAGCTTCCCGCTGTGTCCCAGTACTTGCAAAGAAGCAAGTCCCGCCTCCTGTCTTCCTAAGAGACAAGGCCAGATTCACCAAGTTGTCGAAATCATTATACGACGCAGGCATTAAATATGACCATGCGATTAACCTCGGGGAGACTATTAAAATCATTCCCAACTCAATCGATGCCTTCCGTAGTATCACCAGGCTATTCACAGCCGAACAAGCCTCCTACCATACTTACGCTCTTCCGGAAGAGCGTAAAATCAGGGCCGTCATCCGCGGCGTGCCATTTGAATTCTCCAACGAGGAAATCCTTGCGGACCTTAAGTCCCAAGGTTTCCCTGTAGAAGCCGTGCACAAGATGCACAGTAGAACGGGCCAGAGGTTCAACCTGGTCCTAGTCATCTTAACCAACGTGCCGGAGGCAAAAGCCATCTTCCGGCAGGTACGCACAGTGTGTGGCCTGTCGAGAGTGAAGGTTGAGCCCCCACATAGGCGCGGGTTCCCGGCGCAGTGCCACCGCTGCCAGCTATATGGTCATGCGGCGGCCAACTGCTCTGCCCCACCCAGGTGCGTTAAGTGCCTTGAACCCCATAATACTAAGGATTGTCCTCGGCCCAAAGACGCCGAATCCCCAAAGCAAACAGGCCACCCGGCTAACTACAGAGGCTGCCCTTGCGCACCTCATCCTCGCCCCAGTAGGCAAGCTCCACCGCCGGTCAATGACCGCTCATTCCCGGCTCTCTACCAACGGTTGCCCCGTCAGGGCCTTTCACAGCCCATCCAGGGCTTCTCTCGACCCTCTCAGGGTCCCCTTAGGCCCCCTCAGGGCATTATTCGGCCCCCTCCGGGCTTCTCTAAGCCTATGGAGCCTCCAGTCTTTCCCTGGGGCCCCAAAAAGGCAGACCCACCGCGGACTACCTCCGCCCCACAACAATCACAGCCCTCAATGGCTGATGACCTAAAAACGGTGTATTCCGCTATTAGGAACATCGACGTTGGGGAAATCGCTGTGTTAGCACGCAAATTGCGCGCTGCGAGGTCCCCTCAGGACCGTCTCCTCGCTCTTGCAGAGCATCATAATCTTTTGTGCTCGTTGTAAGTTAAGTTAACTTAATTAACTTAACTTACGATGACAGAGCAGGTTGCTCTACCAAAGTCTCACGGTCGTATCAAACCTAAGGGTTTATCGCTTGTATCCTTTAATATTCGCGGTTTGCGAAATAACCTCCCAGAACTTAAGCTCTTTCTTAAAAATCGTGAAGCCGATTTCCTCCTCCTACAGGAAACTAATCTCAAAACTAAGGACACTAAAGGCCTTTCTATTAAAAACTTTTCTCTTCTTCGTAATGACAGGCACGACCGCCGAGGTGGCGGTACGGCCATTTATTACAAGAAGTCACTCCACTGCTCTCCCATTTCTACTCCACAGCTTACCAATATGGAAGCCACGGTATGCAGGCTAGCTATGACTGGACATCAGTCCATCTTCATAGCCTCCTGTTACATCCCTTCAGGAACCCATCCCCTCAAAAAAGATTTTGAGTCTATTTTATCTTTAGGCAATTCAGTCATTATGTTTGGAGATTTTAACTCCAAGCATACTGAATGGACATGCCGTACTACCTCCCCTAGTGGCAAGGTACTGCTCGATATCACGCAGTCTCTTGACCTCACCGTTCACAGTCCCCTAGGTGCTACTCACTATCCCGATGTCACCGACCACGCTCCCGACGTGCTAGATTTTGCACTACTCAAAAGTGTTTCCCTCAACCTCAGGGCAATCGAGACACTAGACGATCTAGGATCCGACCACCGACCGGTCTCCCTCATTCTTGGCCATCAGCCACCCCCATCAACACCCTCGACTAAAACCTTCACAAATTGGAAGGGCTTCAAGGAGTCCCTAGCGAATGCTCTGGACTCACAGGACTCTCCCATCTCCCTATCGTCGGACTTAGACAGTCCCGAAAAAATCGACACCGCGGTCGATTCACTCTCCACCCTTATTAAAACCTCCCTTAAGGAGAATGAAAGGGTAGTCCCGGTTGCTAATAATAGTGGGCTTCCCCTACATATTAGCAACCTATTAAAAGCCAAGAAAGCTGCTTTCCGGAGAGCAGCAAAATACCCCACGCCCGAATATAGGCACACGGCTAATCGTCTTCAACGAGAACTCCGTTTCCGCCTCTCTGAATTTCGAGACCTCGAAAAGAGTAAACTCATGGAGAATATCTCTCCCTCTCATACAGCGTACTATCGGATGGCAAGAGCCCTCCGCATAGACGCTATCACCCACACTCCCCCTCTCTCCCGTCCCGACGGTACGGTAGCCTTCGAGGACGAGGAAAAGGCTGAGTGCTTTGCAGACAGCATTGCCGCTCAATGCTCTCCTAGCTCTCAACCCGTTGACCCTTCACACGTCCAGGCAGTGGAAGATGAGGTCCGCCGCCGGAACTCACCCCCTACAGCCTCTGAACCTATCTCTGTGTCCAATGATGAGATTTCATCCCTTATCAAAGGACTTAAACCCAAAAAGGCTCCGGGCGCGGATGGCATCTCCAACCAAGCCCTTAAACACTTTCCTGAGCAGGTGTTAACCTTTTTATCTATTATCTTCAACGCCTGCTTCAACTTTAGTTACTTTCCCACTACGTGGAAAGAGGCAACTGTGATTGGTATTCCCAAGCCAGGCAAGCCTCTCAACCTCCCCTCCAGTCATCGCCCCATTAGCCTCCTCAAGGCAATGGGCAAGCTCTTTGAAAGAGTCATCCAAAATCGCATGAGGCGCCATCTGTTTCCCACAGACGGTGACCCTCTTATCATTCCCCATCAATTCGGTTTCCGAGCGAAACACTCCTGCCCCCAACAAGTTCACCGTATTGTGGAATATATCCTCAGCGGTTTTTATCCCCGTCGTCATAAGACTATCGCGGTCTTTTTCGACATCGCCAAAGCCTTTGATAGAGTCTGGCATACAGGCCTTATCTACAAACTATACAAAATAGGTCTCCCCGATCGTCTAGTACGTCTCGTGGCCTCTTATCTAAATCATCGTACCTTTCGTTTTAGACACGAAGGCAAGCTATCTTCACAGCGCCCCATCAAAGCTGGTGTCCCTCAGGGCTCAGTACTTGCTCCTCTGCTGTACATCCTGTTCACCAACGATATTCCCATTCCGCCGAAAGGTGTTCAGCTCTCCCTCTTCGCAGACGACACTGCTCTCTACTGTAAAGGTATCTCGCTACCTTTCATACGGAACAAGGTCCAAAAGTCAGTTGATGACCTAGGAGCTTGGTTCAAAAAATGGCGCATCGATGTGAACCCGGAGAAGAGCTCCGCCGTTCACTTCGATTATAAACGACGCCGTATCAAAAACACTCCAGCAATACGTATGCTAGGGACCCCTGTCCCCTGGCATACGTCTGCCAAATATTTAGGTGTCACTCTAGACACAGGGCTAACTTTCAGGCCCCACGTCAAGAGAGTAACCCGTCACGCACGTTTTTACCTGAATAGGCTCAACAGTATGTTGGGCTGACACAGTAAAATGTCCCTCAGAAACAAGCGTACCCTTTATAAGGTCTGTATACGACCAGTCATGTCCTACGCGGGCCCCATTTTTGCCCACGCTAACCCTAAAATTATTAATGAACTCCAAGTAGTTCAAAACCTTTTCTGTCGTCGAGCTGCGAACGCACCTTGGTACGTCCGTAATGCCGACCTTCATCGAGAGCTCCCTACAATTCAACAATTTCTTAAAAACCTCTCTGAGAACTTCTTTAAAGCCTCAGAGTCGCACTCCAATCATCTTATTCGTGAGGCAGCTACTTATGCAGCCCCACTCCCCTCTCGCTATCGAGTCCGCAGGCCGAGAAACTCTCTCTCGGACCCGCCTAATAAACTGTCAAACGACCTGAACTGCCTCATGGCGGCTCAGGCCAACTCTAATTAAATTATTCATAATTAATTTGCCTTCGTAGGCACTCCCTCAGCGGCTCGTAGCCGCCTGCGCCCTCTTTTCCCAAAAGAGGGTCGCTTCCGATTCGGCATAAGAAGCTTTAAACAGCTAAGTTGCCACTCCCCAAAGGCGGTTTTTAGCGGGTATCACTTAGGTCCCCCGGTAGGCAGTGAGTCCCGCATAACCAGGACAGACCGGCTGTCGTGGTATGCGTAATGCATTTTCCGCCTCCCTCCGTGGTAGCCCTTTTCCAATTGCTTCGGGCGCAAAAAAAAAAAAAAAAACAAATTACAATTCGAAAGATTCTTAAACAAGCATTATTATACCAATATAATATTGGAATAAAAGCTCTAAATCATCAACATAAGATAAATAATGATGGTCTGTGTATCTTTGTCAATTTAAAAGAAATTGATTAATAGTTTTGCTTGCCAGTAGCATCCACATTTTTTTAAATAAACTTTTTTTCTCGAAACGTCCGGTGAATGGCCAGATTCATTTGTCAATGTGTCTCATTATGAATCGATTGAATCGAAAATTTAATATCGATTTGAATGTAACTTTAGCAGCAAGTATTCATCGAATGAGTTAACTATTAATCATATTGAGCGTAAATTCGAATTTGCATTTTAATAAATTTATTTTACAAATTCAAGTACGGATCCTTTTTAGATATTATTTGATAAAGTTTTAGAAATAAAGGAATTTAGGAACACTTTAGAATGATACTTACTTTCCTAGTAGATTCATCTAAAAAGGTTGGTTGGTAAAAAGGGCTGTTCGGATTAATTCCAGGCATCAAACTTTACCATCTTACTCTGCGACACAATTCTTGATTCTATCCATATTTTATTAATGATTTGCAATCACTCATTGTGCTTATATCTACAATATTCTAAGTTTTCTGTCACAAACGGCTAGAGTGTGGTATTTGCTTTCGGTACAGCAGTTTTCCAGAACATCATTACTAGGACACCTTTAGGTAAATCACCATCAAAGGTTCATAGACGACAAAGGTCACATACCGTCAAAGGGTCTTTGGGCTTAAACGCTCCTTACGAAGTATTTTATATTGAATTTTATTACGCCGACAACGTTTCACTGAAGCATGTTTCGTGGAGCTAATTTTGCCTTTATTTCAGGATTATAGGGCAGATTTTTTTATAGAATATAATGATGACAAATCAGCTTACAGTCCACTCAATAAGTGAATGTGGCCCATACACGTCTACATCTATACTCGATTAAGATTAAAAATGCAGAATGCACGGAGTGATTGTCTGAGGACTAAGATGGAATGACGATGCATTCCAGTAAAAAGGATCTCCGATTCTCTACACGCACCATACGAAACACAACAGCATTAAGCTGCTATTTCACGCTAGTATTCTGTGAGAGATCCTTCTCCGATCGATCCGACCCATTTTTACCCATTGGTGCTGTCATCATAATACAGCGGCAGCGTTTCTCTACCTATCTTACAAAAAAATTCACAAGGACAGACATCTCGACAGA
This sequence comes from Parnassius glacialis, assembly GCA_033319125.1. NCBI lineage: Eukaryota > Metazoa > Arthropoda > Insecta > Lepidoptera > Papilionidae > Parnassius > Parnassius glacialis. The sequence continues at coordinate 36,040,203 of JAVANC010000003.1, read as the reverse complement.
ATTATTCGTAGGCCATACAAATACTTGTTTCGTGCGGGATTCGATAAAATCAATGCAAATTTGGTCATCTTTATTGGAGTAGTATTTTTTAAAGACAATATGGTGTTTATTTCTTGCGTTGACAAAGTTTCTTTAATTATTTCTTCCATTAGACGATAAAACCCGAATGATTCTTGTCACTAATACCATTTATTACGGGGTGCCAAGCCTCAGATTTACCGAGGTGTTCAACATACTGATGACATAGATAACCCTGGTTAATTTCAGTGTTCACGTAAATATAAATATAATTATTGTATGTAGTACAATCATTGCATGTAGGTGCTTATGCGTGAACTTTTTATGTATACTACTGCGTGCATTGCGCACAAAGTTACGGTCATTTCTCCGTAACTCCTTTAGTCGGCTGCGAGCGGGCGAGAACACTTCTTTGTTTTGTAAACCGCTAACGCTATTTTTGACAATCTAACACTGATTTTTTTTAATGGGCTTAAAAATGCGCTGTCATTATTAATGTGCACACTTCGTCAATATTATTAAAAGTTTATTTCAGATAAGTATGTAATTCTATTTCGTACTAGCTGATACCCGCGACTTCGTCCGCGTTCCTTACACATATCAATGAACACAGTGCTTATAAAACTAGTTGTTTCTTAAAACATAATTATAAAGTTATTATTATGTTAAATGAAGATATTGCTATAGCTTTTTTTAGATAAGGGGCAAGGGTTTAAGGAATAAAACATAGAAAATCTAATTGGAATCTATCCAGTAGTTTTTCAGCGATGCGCGCACAACTGCAAACCTCTATCATTTTATTTATATAGAAGATTTGCCTAAAAACAGTAACTGTCGTAAATAAAAATACAACTGCGTGACACATCTCCCAACTATGTGCCAGCTGTAACACAGTTTTTGTTTTAAATTGCCGTTCTAGTAGCATACATAAAAGTGTGTGCTATGAGCCTCAATATTCACTTACCTATAGTAGAACTTTGTCCTCGTTTGTCGAGTTTACTTGAATAAAAATCAGTCAATACTGTCGTGCATAGAATAAATAATAAAAATAACTAATTACCGAAAAAGGTAGATGCGATGAGACAAATATCGGTTGGCGATGTTGATCCATCAGTGTTGTTATTTCGAGACGATCTAGAGATAAAAATGATTAGTCTCGCCTCGGAGATCAAGATAGCTAGTATTGGAGATATTGCTCGTGGTCGAGCCGATCGGAAAGGTTTAGCGTGTACAGGTTGAATACAAAACTTTCTTTAAGAAACAATCATATTTTTTACCTTTTCTGTAGGAATATTATAAAATATTTTACCGTATAGCGGTGGTAAAATATTTCGAAGACATGTGAAGTTCGTCAACACGCATTGGGACAATGCGACGGACACTTCCTTGCCCTAAAACCCTCTTAGAATAATTAAAAATTATGTACAACCGACTTCAATATAAATTATTAAGAATAACTCAGAAACAGTAGGTCAAATCTTGATCAAATTTATATGGTACCACATATGAAGCATCAGCTTCCAAATAAAAAAAGAATCATCGAAATCGGTTCACCCAGTAAAAAGTTATGAGGTAACACACATAAAAAAAATACAGTCGAATTGAGTACTGGCTCATTTTGAAGTCGGTTGAAAAGAGAGGACGTGTATAGGCTGTAAGTTTTTTAATGGTGGTGTAAGAATATTCACTACCTCATTTCGTCCCGTGGGTGTCGTAAGAGGCGACAGAGTGAAACTGAAACAGGAGGTGGGCAGCAGCATCTTCCTGAGAACAACACAAAATAATAATAAAAAACTGGGGATAGGGCAATCTATGTGCGAGCTTTTTGTCCAGCATAGAACGTTTATAGGCAGTAATAGATAGGCGCAAAGTTATTGCTAGAAAAGGCTTATTATAGTATTACAGAAATCATGAGAGATAATCTATGGATGATGAAATTACAAATAAACCCATTACTTGATTATTATCATTTTCTAGATGTTAGGACATCTTTTTGCCTTGCAGTGCGTCTGATAGGCACCATTATTTTATAGCACCACTACATCTTTAGCCGTGACGCTACCGTAACAGAGTTTACTGATTGACGTGGATCTTTGCCCTTCTAGGAAGAATTTAGATCATCATCACTGTAAGCGGGCGGATTGATTGATGTTTCTTTTTAAATTGCAATAGCCGCGCAATTCAACTTTGGTAGGAATCGGTGTTTGTTCACGCCGCACACATATCTGAACTTTATTATAAAAAATATAAGCTTGTTTATATAATAATTATATTCTAAGTCATACGTGCAAATAAGTGTTAGTTAGATATACAATTGTTAAAGATACTTTCACCACATTAATATCATACTTAAAGATCGGTTTAGATTGCATAAATGTTGTGAATTATTCTACCAATATCAATCCATTACGTGTTCATATTATGTCGTCATTGTAACAGCCAACGGGCATACAATTTGTACCTTTACCTTTCGACCCTCAAACTGTTAGCACGTCCTCAAAAATATAATATAAAATATTGTAAATCGTAACAAATATATTAAATCGAGTTTCTGATACTCTAATCTATAATTTCTTTATATAATATCGTACAGTGTTCTTTTGCGAGGATTTTTTGTCGATCAAATCTAATATTATGGTGGGACGATCCTGAACATGTTGTAATACTGCAGACTTCCACATATTAATTTAACTTCATTTGATTATTAACCACGCTGTATACGTGTCGCATCATCTAGTAGATCTGAAAGTCTCGATACTGTCGCTTTGATAGATAATATTTGAAATCGAACAGCGTTCGACGCGGAGCGCCCTCCGGCTAATACGTCATTAATTTAATAAGTAGCTCCTGTCGTCTTACTCCGGCTGTTTGAACATCTGTGCACTTTGTTACATTGAACGGTGCTATCGTCATTATTGCCTGTTCTTGAAAGAAACAGATATCTGAAAAAAAAATTTTTTTTGTGTAATACGGCGAAATTTTCCAACCTTTAACACTGATAAATTTTAACTAACATTCGTGTCAAGGGAAGCAATGAGAAAACATACACATAAGGTTATTAGAAAAACACCATGTTTTTTCTACTCGATGACGTCAAAAAGTAGGCTGAACAGTTCGCTACCCTTGCCAACCATAAAAAAGTTTTAATAAACTCGTAAATAGACCTTTACATAGAGAATGACGTGCTAATTTTATTTAAATTATAACCAAAAACAAACATTGTTTTCTTTGTTATTTTTCATTGGTCAATGCCAATGCCATGCTAATGACTAAGAGAAAAACCGTTAATTTAAAAAAAATATATATTAAAAAATGTATGTACGGTAGCGTAAATAACTTCCTATTAATTGACGGAGTAACCTTGCACAATCTTGTTGATAATTAAAATAAATCTAAACTTTATAAGACTAGCAGCATATAATGATGAATTAAATGATTGAATAAAACAAATTTTACGGATTTTATTCCAATTAATTTCTTTTTAAACTCCCAGTGTTTCCTGTTTGTTTACGATATCTCTGCGGGGACTAAGGTGCTTGACGTTCTGATGTCATAGTTAACGTGCTACCTTCAAATTTTTAGTACGATCTACGCAAAACTAACTTAAAGTTCTTGAAGTCTTGCAGTAGTATTCTTGGGTTTGTATTTTTTTTATTGTGGGCTCCTATGCAGATTTTCGAACCCTGCTATATTTTCTATTGAAATAAGGATATTTTTTTTTAATTTCAATAACCTCGGGAATCATCTTTGGTAGAAATCAGTGTTCTTTTACTAGATATCGGCTTCACTTCATTCAGTCTAATTTATAACATAATTTGGAGTTGAAATAAAATTCAATAATGTAAAATTTAAAATTTTGTACCACCGACTTCAATATAAAATATTAAGAATAACTCAAAAACTATTAGTCAGACCTTGATCAAATTTATATGGGACCACAAGTGAAGTACCGGCTTTCAAATAAAATGAGAATCATCGAAATCAGTTCACCCAGTAAGAAGTTATGAGGTACATAAAAAACATAGTCGAATTGAGTACCGGCTCCTTTTTGAAGTCGGTAAAAAGGACAAAATAAATGCCATTCCGTTGTTTTAAGATCCTTAAATAGGGTTTATAAATGAATAATCTCGAAACGGTTCCAAAAATTTTCTTTACATAGCGAATTTTTACATAATGTATATTTTGTGAGTGGAATTCTACAACAACAAATGGGGAAGAAAAGTCCTCGAGTAGCAACCTTGTAACCAGTAAGCGAAGTGTAGAGCGGCCCAGAGGCCTATGTCTAGCTGTGGATTTGGGAAGGGTTGTAATGATGATGATAATGATGAATGGTATACCTACATCTAAAAATATGTTTTCAAATTTCGCTCTAATAAATGATTTACTTTACTTTATTTATTTAAACCCTTTTTACTGGAAACGAGGCATTCCATCTTGGTCCTCGTGGGTGACAGCGCATCTGCATTTTGATTCGTAATCGAAGATAGATGTCAATGGGCCACAGCAACCACTTACCATCAGGTGGACTGTGTGCTCGTTTGTCACCCTTATCCTATAAAAAAAATTGTTATTAAAGAATAAATGTATGTCAAATGTTGATATTTATTTAATTTAATACATATCCTCATACTTCTAACATATTATATTACGTTTCTAAAGAGTTATAACTCGAACGAGTTGATTATGCAAGATCGTAGCGCTTAATCCACCTCCCATACATCAGAGCGGGGATCGAACCCACGGTCCATTGTTTCGTCAATGACAGATCTCTCAATGCGATGCTTTATTGGAAGCAATCAGTATTGTCGGCTTACAGTCTATCCGGATCTTTGAATATCAAATCCTAATAAGGTAACATCACCGATTATTGTGGACCACCGGAATTTTTAAATTATATTATTATAATTTAAAAATACCGGTGGTGTATGTATTTGTTTCAATGAATGTATGTACGCAGAAATTTCATTACTTAATTTCTCCCTCTCCATTCCATCATTGAACCACCAGATGCTCGGCTGGTCTCCAACTCTTCTACCGACTTCAAAAAGGAGTAAGTACTCAATTCGACTGATTTTTTTTTTGTTTTTTATGTGTGTTACCTTATAACTTTTTTCTAGTTGAACCGATTTTGATGACTCTTTTTATTTGAAAGCTGATGCTTCTCATGTGGTCTCATACAAAATTGGTAAAGGTCTGACGAATTGAGTTATCCTTAATAATTTATATTGAAGTCGGTTGTACAAAATGTTTAATTTTTCCCCTTGTTGTAGACATACCACGCATTCGAACCGAACGATTTGCTTTGTCGTTCATACTGCGTACAGCAAAGAAGTGGAATAATTTACCAACAGCTATCTCAGCTATATATTAACTATAATCTGGGCGTACTTTTGACTACCTCGTTGGTGTAGTGGTCGAAAACTCGATTTCTGATCATGAGTTCACTGGTTCGAGTCCCGGGCGGGCCAAAATCAGTTATGGGGTTTTTCTGTCAATTCTCAAAAAATTCTCCCTAGCCATCCGATCGGAGAATGAGAGTGAGGGAATAAAGAGTGAATAAATAATCGCGCACAAACTATTACAATATAACCCTGTCCTGTGCAGATGGCTAGTCTGCGTTGAGTCTGGCTGCCGTGACCGAAATTTGGTCTGGAGGACAATTAATCTGGGTGCTTTCATGGCAAGAGTAAATAGGCTTTTGTTAACTTTAACTTTAAGCCAATTCAGTGCGTTTTACCATTTTCGACCTTATCACACTTACCATCAGGTGAGATAGTATCCAAGCACTGGCTTATAGTAGTAAAAAATAGCGCATTAAAGGATTTGTTTAATTGAATATAATAAACATAGATATTTCATTGTAAGGACATGACGTAATTAAATATCTGTAGTTATATACGGTCTTACTCAAAATCGATGGTAGTTTAAGAAATGCTTAAAGTTGCTCACTCTTTCTCTCTCTCTTTTTACTAAATGACAAAAGGAAAAGGCAGATATAGAGATAATTAATTATTTCATGTAAACGATAAACAACTTAATTTACTATCACCTTAGATAAAGTCAAAAGATGTTCTATAATTTGTAGGGTTATATGGGATCACTTGCTTTATAAATAGGCACACAATAGCGTTTTGGAAAGCTGCGGGAAAAATGCCTGTTTCAAATCTCAAATTACACAAAATTACGACGGTGTCCCTTTTTAACTCCCGACGAAAATAGAAGGGTGTATATGTTTGTTGTGTGTATATGTGTGTCTGTCTGTCTGTGGCATCATCATAGCTCCTGAACGATAGAACCAATTTTGATTAAACTTTTTTCGTCTATAAGGTTTCGTTTAATCGAGAGTGTTCTTATCTATATTTCAAGAAAATAATTTAGCCATTAAAAGATCATCAGCTCTTTTTGTTTCGGAGGTTTTTTAAATTTTAAATTTATGTTATTCTGATAGATCTTATCACTCCTCTTGTTAACTATGGTTTGTTAGGTTGGTACTTTTTAGTAATTGTTTAGAGATTACGAGTAAGGCCTTAATGTCTATGTCGTCTGGGGCGATCCGTAGCATGTTTGCTGTTCTCCCCTAACGTTTTTTTATATAGAAAAAGGGTGACAAAAAACACACACAGTCCACCTGATGGTAAGTGAATGCTATGGCCCATAAACATTTACATCTATCCTCGATTAAGAATCAAAATTCAGATGCGTTGTCACCCCTGAGGACTAAGATGGAATACCTTTTTTCGAGTAAAAAAGGTCTCCGGTCTACACTCACCATACGAAACACAGCAGCGTTAAGCTGCTATTTTACGCCGGTATTCTGCGAGAGCGTGGTCCTAACCTCGAGTCAACCCATTCGTGCTACAACCGTAATATAGGTAACTGAAGCGTGGCTTTACAAAAGTTAAAAAGCGTGTTTTCTTGATTTACATAGTAGTTTGCTTTCTGATTTTACTCCTAAGTTTTTTTTTTTTATTTACGTCCTACTTATAGTCGGCGTCAAACACAATAGGAGCGCGATATTTCATTGTCAATGTTAAATAAAGTCATTATTTTGATTGAAGGTTTCGTTTCGAGTTTTTTTTTATTGTCACTTCGAGGCTGAGTTCGAGACAAATCGATTGTGCTGGCCACACTTTATTAAGTAACCTTTGACGGACTTATCCGACTTATGATGTAACTTAACACATGTAGACTCTCTTATCTCCAAGGCAGTAAAGTACACAATCGCACCCACATCACGAATACTGTAATAGTTTGATTTTTATGACAATAAGGTCTAATATTGTGAATAAAAACATTATGAAGATGTCTTAAAGCTGATATTGAGAAATCACCGTTCAAATCGCATAGAATCGGAATCGGTGTTACAAATGAGTGTTATTGTAATATTCTTGCTATTGGACGTTCTCTGGTTATAAAATATGCAAAGATATAAATCGTTTAACAATAGGTTCCTTCAAAAATAAAGTCTGTTCGGAACAATCATGGTGGAAAGTGAATTCCTATTTCGATTTAAAAATAATTCTTAAAATTCTATTCTATTTAGGTACTGTTCTACTAAACAAAACAGTTGAAACATATGTAACTATGTACAGAAACAGAAACTTGAAAAAAGCTGTTATTTTAACGGTACAAACAGACACTTCAATTTTATTTATTTGTATGTAGTATGTATGTATAGAAGATAAATTACAAGAATAGCTACGTATTGGAAGTCATGTAAACTCTACCACTGGTTCGGAAAAAAACCTCTGTCCTGCGAGAACCAGTAGACAAACACTTCAGTATAATTAAAAAAAAATATAATTTACAAATAATATTTTATACAATTCGTGGTTCAATGTGACTGATGTACTCGCCGTTGATGTTAATACCGCATCCTTTCCAATAGAGTAGTTTGAAAACGTCTTTCAATGCAGCGATGAAGAGTTTCGGGGAAATAACGTAACCCTTTTAAATAAAACTAATTTTACGGATTTTATCGCGTCTATTAACTTATTTTATATTCCTGACGTTTCGAGCACTTTACAGCACCCATGGTCACGGGGCACTGAGGTGTATGACGCCCCAATGTCGTAGTTAACCACGGCTACCTCCAGATTAAAAATTATTAATTTTTGTTCCGATCTACGCAGTATGCACTTACAGTATCTTGAAGTCTTGCAGTTGTTTGCTTGGGTTGGGATTTAATTTGATTAATTATGGGATCCCAAGCAGATGGTAGCACCCAGCCATCTTCTCTATTGAAATTAGGATGTTTTTTGATTTCAATAGCCTGGCGAATCATCCTTGGAAGGAAACGGTGTTCTTTAGCGAGGATTTGTGGTCTATCAAATCTAATGCAGCGACGGGGGCGATCCTGTACGTATTGAAAAGCATAAAAGTTAAAAACGACCCAACAAATAACACACTTAAAACAACTATTGACCTCATAAAGAAACATTCCAAAAATTAAGTCTAGACTTAAAATCGATAATATCTACGGATGCCAAACCACCGAAGTTGTATGGGTTACCAAAATACACAAGCCCAATGCTCCACTACGTCCCATAGTGAGCAAAATCGATTCACCAACTTACAGACTGGCTCAACACTTAGCGAAAATACTCTCACCGCTCAACATACAAGACATACAAGGACATACAGGACATACAAAAGCACACACAAAGTATTCCTACCATTTTGTTAGCGAGATTAAAGACCTACATCTGGCAGACAATGAAACTATGGTCAGATTTGATGTACAGTCTCTGTTCACATGCTTACCTGTTGAAGACTGCATCTCGATTGTTACTTGAAGGCTGGAGCAAAACAACTGCAAGACTTCAAGAGACTGTAAATTCATACTGCGTAAATCGGAACAAAAATTAATAATTTTTAATCTGGAGGTACCTGTGGTTAACTACGAATTGGGACGTCATACACCTTAGTCCCCCCGTGACCATGGGTGCTGTAAAGCTCGAAACGTTGGGAATATAAAATAAGTTAACTAGTTTTATTTAAATGTGTAGTGTTCGCGTAAATATAAGAAATAATTATAACGTAACCCTGTCTTACACCTTTCTGCAGTTGGGTAGGTTTCGTACTCTGGTTCTGTACTCGGATATCCATCGTAGCCCTACTGTACAAACACTTAAACTCTTCGATATACCGACAATCAACTTGGCACCGCTGAAGGGACTGCAGCACCGCCCAAATTTCGATGGAATCAAAAACTTTCTCATAGTCCACATATGCCAGACATAGTGGCAAATTGTACTCCTCCGACTTCTGTACAATTTGCCGTAGGGTATGTATGTGGTCTATGGTGCTAAAGCCTTTTCAGAAACCGGCTTTTTCGGGAGACTGGAAGTCGTCGAGTCTGCATGTGAGACGATTCAAATAACATGGTAGGGATCACCTCGTTCCCAGGGGTTATTACCAATCACGTAGTGTTCCGTAACCCTTGCTAAGCAATTTTTGCTTAATAAAAATTTTAAACCTTTTGATAGATAAGTAAGTAATATTTTCCAGGACTTTGTTGTAAAAGTGTACCTATACATTGTCCCATTGACTCTTTCGAGTCGAGTAACTGGTATAACTAACTTGCGTTTGTTCCTAGTATTTACAGAATGTACATTACTATTTTTAATAAAACTATTTTTGTTATTGTGTACATTACATACTCGTACATTAAATTTTCGTAAACATGTTGTGAGGCCAAAGATGATGTATTTATTTCTATAATTATTTCTCTAAGGGATTCCTTTGGACCTAGGTTATAAATTGCTCTTATGGCTCTCTTCTAAAAAGGATAGTTTCGATGATGAGATAGCAAGATTCCATATGACTTTATGCTATGGAAATACTTAACTAAAATAAACTAATCTAGCTGTATCAACACATGTAAGGCCTCTTATCTTTTTACAGCATATGCTACAAAATATATACCTACGCATACGTTATCGTCGTAAGATCTCTATTCGGCTCATCTTCAATATATTATCAATTTGGTCGATAAACTTCCGTCTATGACTCTAGGACATACTTTGCTGACCCTGTCACTCACTTCTGCAGCATGAATTTGCTTTGCCACACTTTCTCCCTTCATTCTTTCCACGTTTTCAAACCAACGTATCACTTCCTTTTTAACCCTAGTCACAACATCTTGCACTCAACTAATCCATTTGATTTATGGGTGTTATGGTTAGTGATCATTTTCTTAAGACTCCTTGTTCATATGACGAAGCAGAATAAGTCGAATTAAAGGATTATTTAGTCCTATGAGTATTGTCAATGCACTAAAATCAGACTAAAACGGTTTGTATATTATAAAGTATTTTTTGTAATATGTCGATTAAAAATCTGCATTAATAGTGCCATTGAATTGTATACCTCAATGATAAAATAGTTTGTAATCGAGACAATGGTATTCGAAACCCTAGAGAGTGATTACTTTAGTTTTAGCAACACTCAATATATTAAAAACAAAGACAAAAAAAAACAATATCTCTCCTCAACATTCCCGCGCTGCGATGAAAACAATCGGCAAATGATTCGAGCACAGCTAATGCGACCAAATGACGATTGGACAAAGAATAAATACAAAACAGACAGCACAAGTTATAAACGACGACTTTTGACAACGCAATCGAATTGACGGCTCTGTTCAGTAGCTAAGCGTTAATTTGCGGTGCAGAGGACCACAGGCTCGAATACTGCACGAAACAAGGGTAGGTACGACTTACAAATAAATTTTTCGTGTCGAGGTAATTCTTCATGTACAATATTAATAATTAGCATAATTTACTACACTTTCATAAATTGTGCCATCGTGCTAAACATAAGGCTATGCATATAACTTTGTGAGTATTGATGTGGGTTACTCGTTAAGTACACCAGTCCCAATAAAATAAAATAAAATAATTATATTTAAATAAAACGCTTTACGATACAATGAAAATCCTTTTTTTTTGATGTTTTTTCAAAGACAAAAATAATATGTTAGTATTATAGACCAAACTCAATGTGGATTTAGTAGAAGATTTATATATAGTGCCAAAGTTAACTGTTTTCTTTATTGTGTGTATCCCAATGTTTCTGATGACTTACTTACGGTGGTATATGTCGATGCTAAGCCCATAGTAAAACAATTTATTTTTCTGAATTTATTGTTTATGCATCGAATGCAGAAATATTAAACACTGAATTGTACTGATTTTGATTTATTTATTTATTACTATTTACTTGTATTAAATGAGTACATAGTGAAATAGTAAATGTACATCATCAATAATCAAAATACAGATGCATTGTCGATCCTGAGTAATGAAAAAATTGCATTTTTACCAGTGAAAAGCTTTTTTTTTATTCTTTTATCCAGTATTTGCAGAAGATTTTGAATATATTATAATATATATTAACAGTGGTAGAGCCACGCGGCAGCTTTTGCTGTCACACGGATGGGCCGGCTCAAACCGGGGTGGTACCACGATCTCACAGAAAACCAGCGTGAAGTAGAGGTTTACCTCTGCGTTTCGCTTGGTGAGTGCAGGTGGTCGGAGGCCCTTTTTACTGGAAATGAGGCATTCCATCTTAGTCCTCACGGGTGACAACGCATCTACATTTTGATTTGTAATAGAGGATAGATGTAGATGTCTATGGGCCGCAGCAACCACTTACCATCAGGTGGACTGCGTGCTCGTTTGTCACCCTTATCCTATAAAAAAAATATGCCCATTATTAGACGGTTTTGTTAAGGAAATAATCATACATATTATATTCACGTATAGACGTAGGAAGTCCATTTCAACTAAAGTCTTTACTCTTTGACGATACTGCGATGTTGCAAGGGGTAGCCTCTTCCATTACTGTAAGTGACGCTCCGTTCGATGTACGGACGTTTTTTGTCTGTCTACGTGATTGATAAAGAAATGGTATGGATGCGACACTCTTTCACACAAAACCGGCTTTTATTTACGTCTCCTTTCTACGGTTTTGAATTTAAGATTGTTGTAATAAAGGTTTTATTGATTGTAAATCGGCTGTTCGATGAAAGACCATACGCAGTCTTTTAAAACCAACGTTCGATGCGCTTGTGATTATAGTGTTGTTAGCAATTTAGTTCTTAATACTTTGTTATATGGTTTATGAACTGTTCGCACTTGAAACATTAATGCAAAACTAATGTAGTTATTGTGAGCAATTTGCGGATTTGTAGTGAATTGGTTTTCAAGTGCTGCGTTGTTTGAATATAAAAAATTGTTCTACAATGCTTTAGTATAGAAACAGTAGGTTTAAATTTATTTATGTAAACTTTATTGAATATTACAAATAATATAGGATCAAAAGGCGTGTAGAGCAGTGATTACACAACGAAGACGGTTACAGAGAACATGGAAACTGTTCACGCGCAGAAAGCGTGGTAGTTAGGATGCAGTTTTTAAATAAAATTCTTCGTCTTCATAATATAAATTATAATATAGTACTTTGGATAACAAATTAAAATGAAGTGATACGCAATTTAAGAGAAAAACGCTATATATACATTTACAGAAAACATTCTCTTCTTTCTTCAATATTCGTGACATTCGTTTTTTTTATTCTTTATAATTATTTAAAAAATCAAAATAAAAACAAAACATATAAAAACTCCACGGACATACTCCGCCCCCTGGAAGCTTCAGCTTTCAGTCTTCGTATTGGGGATCCAGTAGAGGACACAGGTATTTAATACCACGTTTGAGGACTCCGGTGGACGTCAGAACGTCTGCCACACGGTTTATTCCATCTGGTCCGGGGTAAAACTGTATGATACGTCCGAGTTTCCACTGTAGTGGAGGAGCGTTGTCATCTTTGAGTAAAACCAATTCTCCAATCCGTAATTCTCGAGCTGGTACTCGCCATTTATGTCGCTGTTGCAATTCAGATATATAATCCAGCTTCCATTTATTCCAAAAATGCTGACGGTATTTTTCTAGTTGTTTAAATCTGTTAAGCACAAGGACATACTCCGCCCCCTGGAAGCTTCAGCTTTCAGTCTTCGTATTGGGGATCCAGTAGAGGACACAGGTATTTAATACCACGTTTGAGGACTCCGGTGGACGTCAGAACGTCTGCCACACGGTTTATTCCATCTGGTCCGGGGTAAAACTGTATGATACGTCCGAGTTTCCACTGTAGTGGAGGAGCGTTGTCATCTTTGAGTAAAACCAATTCTCCAATCCGTAATTCTCGAGCTGGTACTCGCCATTTATGTCGCTGTTGCAATTCAGATATATAATCCAGTTTCCATTTATTCCAAAAATGCTGACGGTATTTTTCTAGTTGTTTAAATCTGTTAAGCCGGTTGAAACTCGTTGAAGTATGATCAGGTGATGGTATCGTATCTAGAGCACGTCCGATGAGGAAATGACCGGGATTGAGTGGATGGAAATCATTAGGAGAGGACGACATAGGATATAGAGGGCGACTGTTCAGGGTGAATTCAATTTGACTAAATAAAGTTGCCAGCTCTTCAAAAGTTAAATGTGTACACCCAAGGGTTCGTTTAATATGAAATTTAGCAGATTTTACGCCTGCCTCCCATAGACCGCTAAAGTGCGGCGCATAAGCCGGAGAGAAATAAAATTTTATGCCTTCGTTTGAAGCAAAATCGGAAATGTACCGCGAATTCGTGTTTAAAAAATTGCCTACATCTTTCGAGGCTGCCACAAAATTCGTGCCGTTGTCACAATAGATATCTGACGGCTTTCCTCTGCGAGATATAAACCGACGTAAAGCTAGTACAAACGCATCTTTGCTGAGATCACTCACCGCTTCTAAATGAAGGCATTTATATTTCATACAAATAAATAAACATAAATAGCATTTAGTTACGATTTTACAGCCTCTACCTTTACGATTAACTATAGAAAATGGTCCCGCAAAGTCTACACCAGTACTAATAAAAGGAAATCCAGCGTCTACGCGAACGGAAGGTAAGTTTCCCATTTTAGGGGTTACTGGTTTAGCAGCAAATCTACGGCATCTGACACACTGATGATAGACAGAACGAGCGACATCTCTGCCAGCGACGGGCCACACAGTGCGACGTACGGACGACAGAAGCAGCAGCGCGGCATGCAGCAGGCGGAGATGCTTACGCTCGAACAACAGCCGAATGAAGCGATGCTTGCCGTGGGCTAAGATAGGATGTCGTTTTTCAAACGAGTAGGAGGATTCATTGAGGCGGATTGGATTAAGTCATCGCGTAGAAACGGACTTAAAGGTAAAATACTATTTTTAGAGTGTAACGGCTTATTATTTTGTAATAATTTTAATTCGTCAGGAAAAGATTCACGCTGAGAGAGATATGCTAGTTTTTCAAATGATCGAGTAAGTTCCTCAGGCTGCAGCACATCGGTAAGTTTAATTCTATTTTTACAAGTTATGAAACGTAAGACATAAGGGAAAATGCGTTGTAGTTTAGTAAGAGATGAGTAAGAGTCGAAATCAATTAAAACTTGTCGGTACATTTTTTCTATGTTTCCGGAGAGTACATATTTATAAAGACGAAATCTAAGTAAAATATTAAATAAGGAATCCTGAATAGGAGGCCCCATTATTTTTCAACAGTGGTAGAGCCACGCGGCAGCTTTTGCTGTCGCACGGATGGGCCGGCTCGAACCGGGGTGGTACCACGACCTCACAGAATACCAGCGTGAAGTAGAGGTTTACCTCTGCGTTTCGCTTGGTGAGTGCAGGTGGCCGGAGGCCCTTTTTACTGGAAATGAGGCATTCCATCTAAGTCCTCACGGGTGACAACGCATCTACATTTTGATTTGTTATAGAGGATAGATGTAGATGTCAATGGGCCGCAGCAACCACTTACCATCAGGTGGACTGTGTGCTCGTTTGTCACCCTTGTCATATAAAAAACCATTTGGATGTCATTAGTAGAGAAACCTGTAGGTAGAAGGGGCGCTGCCGTCGAAGACAACGCGAAGTTTTGTCGACTCGCTGTCTGGTTTTATCGCCGCATGGTGCGGGATGAAATAAGCTGGAGATGAAATAACCTCAGTAGCTTCTGAAAGATGTCCAAGATCTGAATATTGACGTATAAAATCAGAATACATTAATTTTAAATCTGGATTTTTTCTAAAACGTCTTTCTAACCCTAGGAGGCGCCATTTAGCTAACTGATAAGAATCGCCTAAACAATCAGGTTCAGAAATAAGTGGTAATCGAACACAAAACCTACCGTTGTCCATGCGACGAGTATTTTCTAAAAAGTGCTTCTCACATTCAATTGAGTATTTATTTGAATATATATATATATATATTGTAATTTATTTGAATTTCAATGAATTTTAATGACATATTATTATTTTTATTATCAATGAATCAATGCTTTTCAATGATATGGATCTTATGTTATCTGAAATAAATTAATTTGAATTTGAATTTGAATTTAGTCTAGAATTGCTATCAAGCTTAGGGACAATCATATGAATGATTATTGGATCCCACTGTCACTGAGGATTATCAATGTGCAATCAATTTTAAAATTATTTCTGTTTACTTTTATTGGGTTTAATGTATTATAGTTAGTGTGTTTTGTATGAAAAAAATTAAAATTAAAATTATAATTACGTATTACACTTATTTTATACGTGGAAGAGCCATGCTGCAGCTATATTAGTAGTATAGTTGTAGCACGAATGGATCGGCTCGACCGGGAAAGGACCACGCTCTTACAGAATACCAGCGTAAAATAGCAGCTTAAAACTGCTGTGTTTTGTATGGTGAGTATAGGGAACCGGAGACCCTTTTTACTGGAAATGAGGCATGCCATCTTAGTCCTCACGGGTGACAACGCATCTGCATTTTAATACGCAAGCGAGGATAGATGTAGATGTCTTTGGGCCACAGCAACCACTTACCATCAGGTGGACTGTGTGCTCGTTTGTCATCCTATCCTATAAAAAAAAACAATGGATGGTAAATATTCTTTCGCCGCCAACAATTACAAAACCATTGCATTTTTTCTTACTTATGACTTCCGATATTTATTGCTTTTATTACTTTCGATATTTATAGAAAGAAAGAAAGAAACATCTTAATTAGGCATTTGACTCAGTATTGAGACGCGATGTAACAAGCACAGCGCTGATATTCTGCCTTTTTCAAGAATTCACCAGAATGTGTGTGTTTTATCTATCTATACAAATAAATAAATAAATAAAATTGAAGTGTCTATTTGTAATGTCAAAATAACAGCTTTTTACTATATGCATATGAAAGTATATAGGTACGGTACTTATAACAAAAACACAATGTTTTAAATGATTGTGTGTCTATCTGTTTGTTCCGGCTAATCTCCAGAATGGCTGAACCGATTTTGACGGGACTTTCGCTGGCAGATAGCTGATGTTATAAGGAGTAACTTAGGCTATTTTTGCTTTTGAAAAAATTAGGATTCGCGCAAAAAAAAATTAAAACTCATGAAACCTAATCATAATAAATTACACGCGGGCGAAGACGCGGGGAACATCTAGTTGGAAATAAAAGTAAAAATTGAGAAAATAAAGACTAGAATGAAACAGAAAATAATAAAACTTAATAAACATAACAAATACATAGTTTTTATTTGTTTTATGTCGTTTTTGAAATCAAACAAAAAATCGATACATTACAATTGATATCGATATCTTTTATTTACGACTCCCACGATACTGTCCTCGTCATTTTTTACAACAACGTCGATGTCAGCCTGCTTTGAGTTAGTGACGATAAAAACCCTCTATTGTCGACTGTCCTTTGTGTTTTTCGGATTTACTTTAAGAGGATTATAATCGAGATTCGTGGCTATTGAAAATCATCGATTGATACCGTTGCCTGTTCTAATATAAAAAAAAAAGTTATAAAGAGAAAGAAAGACTCCAAATATTTGCTTACCTGGATTTTATTGGCTCATTTATTTATACTAGAATGGACAGTTTTATAAGTCCGAAGTCTAAAGAGTAATTTTGTACGAGTTTTTTATAGATTTTTTAATTTCATCATGTGGTTTTGATAATCTTATAATTTTCACTTAAGGCAGATGGTTTCGGACAAAGGATTTAATTTTAAAATACATTGGCAATAATTTAAATATGGAAATTAACCATCCTTATGTATTTTTAGGGTTCCGTACCGCAAAAAGAAAAAATAGAACCCTTATAGGATCACTTTGTTGTCCGTGTCTGTCTGTCTGTCGCTTTATTTCTAAGGAACGCATAGAGGTATCAAGCTGAAATTCATATCAAATACTCAAATCTATTGTCCCTTAGAGCTGTGAATAATTTAAAATTAAAAATTTTGTACAGCCGACTTCAATATAGGTTATTTGAGAATAACTCAATAACCATTGGTCTGACCTTGATCAAATTCATATGGGACCACACGAGCACTATCAGCTTTCATATAAAAAAAGAATCATCGAAATCGGTTCTCCCAGTACAAAGTTATGAGGTAACACACATAAAAAAAAAACGAAAAAAAAAAACATACACTCGAATTGAGTACCGTCTCCTTTTTGGAAGTCGGCAGAAAAATCAAACTTCTAAACCAACACAATCAAAAGATACAGCAGTTTATGCCGCAAATTTTCGACATTCGCAAGGGAATCAAAACCTACAGGGTACTTCCCGTGAACTCAGAATCTTAAAATTTGGTACGAAGCAACGTATTATAGCACAGATAAAGGAAAAATTACGAAAAGCATAAATATTTAGTAACATCATATAATAAAAATATCTTTAATAATTTTAAACTTATATACTTACGGATTTGTTAGGAACCCTCGATGCGCGAGTCCGACTCGCACTGGGCCGGTTTTTTTTATAGGAGAGGGGGCAAACGAGCATACGAGTCACCTGAGTAACTACCGCCGCCCATCAACAACTACAACACTAGGGGAATCACAGATGCGTTGCCGGCCTTTTAGAAGGGGGTAAGCTCTTTTCTTGAAGGTCCCTAAGTCCTATCGGTCCGTAAAAAATCGCCGGTGGTAAACTATTCCGTATTATGTATGCATAGATACAAGTATATATATATATATATATATATATATATATTTATATATATATATATATAAGTATGTGAAAAGGGTGGGAGAGGTGTCACAGGATCGAACCAAATGGAAGTCCGTAGCTTCTACTTACCCCTGTGGGTGACAGGTTTTAAAGTTTACCTCCCGTCATGTAATAATTTCTGCCTGTTTGGTGACCAACTGTAACTAATACTTTGCAAATGATCTTGGATTCTATTAATCCTTAACTTCGAGCTCAGACACGTTCCTTTTCTTATAGGATAAGGGTGACAAACGAGCACACAGTCCACCTGATGGTAATTGGTTGCTGTGACCTAGACATCTACATTTATCCTCAATAAAAAACCAAAATGCAGAAGCGTCGTCATCCGTGAGGACTAAGATGGAATGCCTTTTTTCCAGTAAAAAGGGTCTCCGGTTCTCTACACTCACCATACGAAACACAGCAGCGTAAAGCTGCTATTTTACGTTGGTATTCTGTGAGAGCGTGGTTCTTCCCCGGTCGAGCCGACCCATTCGTGCTACAACTATACTACTAATATAGCTGCAGCATGGCTCTATCACGTAAAAAATTACATGGTTTACATGATTTTAGCGGTAGTAAACATAGAAAAATAAGGTGAAAAAAGTGAAAAAAAAAATGTGTTTTTTTTTTCACTTTTCTTGAACCTTTTTCAGAGAAAACGATTTAAGCTGCCATCTCCAATTGTTACAAAAAATTTAATATTTATGTATTTGTGATTGGGGGAGGGGAAGAAAGGTTCTTAATTGACAGCCTTGTACTGATAATTAAAGTGAAGGGCGGCCCCCCACTAGATGGAGCGATGACATGGCAAGAGTTGCTAGAAATCGATGGATACAGGTGGATTAGGAACGCGCCTTGTCGCATTCCTTTGAGGAGCCCTATATTCTTGAAGTAGTGGACTTGTGATGGGATGTAATGATGATGATGATGAATTGTAGAGGTTCATTGCATGCATTTTGCCATTTTTTTTGTATTTTAAGTTAAAACATACTAGTATCTATTATTTTCATGTAACATTGAAACAACTCTTCCTTACAAACGGTTTATAGACGGTACCAAAAAAGCGTACTTTTATGGTCAATACACACCATTGCATTTTCAGTTCGATCTTCTTCCGATAAATGGGGTTTAAGACTTGATAATTTTTTACTAGCTTACCGTTAATTGCTTGTGATGAGCGCGAATGCAAATAAGTATTTCTGCTCATTACATACCATAAACTAGTTAATTTATTATTTTTCTCGGTCAATTAACTTTATTAAGTAGTAGAGCCATACTGCAGCTATATTATGGTCGTAGGACGAATAAGTTTGCTCGACCGGGGAAGGACCACGCTCTCACAGAATACCAGCGAAAAATGGCAGCTTGACACTGCTGTGTTTCGTATGGTGAGTGTAGACAACCGGAAACGCTTTTTACTGAAAACGAGGCATTCCGTCTTAGTCCTCAGGGATGACGAATACTGCATTTTGATCTTCAATCGAGGATAAATGTAGATGTCTATAAACCCCGGCATCCACTTAACATTAGATGGACTGTGTGCTCGTTTGTCATCCTTATTCTATAAAAAAGAAATTTTCCTACCGATACAATGGCATAATTAACCACACATATCGGTATCGGTAACGTTCGTGCAACGTGAAAAACTCGCAAATCGCAGCAATCATCAGAAATCATCAAAGTGCGATCGTAAATCGTATAGTGGTATACATTCCCGTTTTCCCGGTAACATGTCCGTATGCGATAATTTATTGTATTACACGCGCCTGTGCATTGTATAAATCTCGCCGATGCCGCCATAAATCGTGCGCGGTGTAAAGCGGAGGAAAAAAATCTTGATTTTTTTTCTTTTAATACCGGCTCATTACTCCAATACGATCGCTTTAACCGCCCCCTCAACTTGGGTGTCGAACGTTAAGCTCGAGTGTTGAAATGGGTGTTCTAAACAAAATTCGAAACGTCATATCTTTTGTCGCGAGGTGACGACGTAAGTCACTTTTTTAGGGTTCCGTACCTCAAAAGGAAAAAACGGAACCCTTATAGGATCACTTTGTTGTCTGTCTGTCTGTCTGTCTGTCAAGAGCCTTTTTCTCAGGAACGCGTGGAGGTATCAAGTTGAAATTCATATCAAATACTTAAGTCTACTGTCCTTTGGAGCTGTGAAAAAAAAGAAACTTTTAAGCCAACGCAATCAAAAGATACAGCTGTTTATGCCGTAAATTTTCGACATTCTCAAGGGAATCAAAACCTACAGGGTACTTCCCGTGAACTCAGAATCTTAAAATTTGGTACGAAGCAACGTATTATAGCACTAATAAAGGATAAATTGCGAAAAGCATACATTTTTAGTTACATCATATAATAAAATATTTTTAAATAATTTTAAACTTATATACCTACGGATTTGTTCGGAACCCTCAGTGCGCGAATCCGACTCGCACTTTGCCGGTTTTTTTTCTAACGTCGTTGATAAGTGAATGACGCAACCTATAGACACATTATCTTCAATTACGAATCAATTTCGTTGTCACCCTTAAGGACTAAGAAAGAATGTTTCGTTACCAAGCAAGAGTGTCAGGTAGTCCTCACTGAACCAGGAGAGTGACGATTAGATTTGTTTGGATTTTAATCATCGTTACAAGTTTAAAGTCCACTGCTGAACATAGACCACCTCCATAGATTGCCTCATAGAGGGATATTTGCCATAGTTGCCACGCTTGACAAGGTTGGCAGCCGCAGTTTTTTATTTTTAGTCGTTATTAGGAAGACGCTGCTGTCCATCTCCTGATTTGTTTACGAATCCCACGTGTGTACGTGGAGTAGTGGTTATTCTTACATCGCCACTACCCAGTCAAGTAATTTTATTTAAAATTTTGCTGATTGTTCGTTCTGAACGCTATACATAATTGATTTTAAAGTGAATCAATCATGATAATTCATTTCACTGGTCTCCCACCGCATTAAATTTACAAAAAGCTGGATATAGAATCAATACTGTAAGCAATCGTCTGTAATAACAGCCTACTAAGGCAATAAAGTCCAATCTGCGGAACGCTGTATTTTGACGTCGTGCGATATATTTTCGAACGATCTGTTTGAAGTTTGTTCAGTTTGTTCGTTGGAAAAAAAGCTTCACCTGTATGCATGTGTGTTGTACTATGTATATATGTGTAGATGTATGAATGAATGAATGTATACACAAATTTAATGTAAATTTGTGATTCAGTTTTCATTCACTTTCGGACGTCCGAATATTCTGTAATTTTGTAGACGTATTACGTAATACGTATAAGAACTGATGATAAAAAATATTCATAAAATTTCTTGACTATGCCCTAGTATTGTCAGGAGGTTCATCATAGCTCATGATCAATACGTATTGTTTAAGATGTTTAAACTCTCATATTATTAATTATCCGTACTTTTAAAAAGTCATAGTATGTACCATACTATATTCACCCATTTAATACTGTTCACACTCTCAACTTTACACACCAACATCTGTCATTTAAGGTAAAGCTTATAAATAAAAAAAAAACTATTTTTTTAAATCATTACGTTTAAAATTTTAACTTTTGCTTCAAAAGACGTAATTATTAAAAAAAAACAATCGTACCTCTTATTACAAGTGTTTTGTTTTTAATTATTCGGATTAATAATACATTAATCCGAATAATTAAAAACAATTTTTATACCTCGGTTTATATTACTACTGTCACTAATATCTTAAGCGCCTTATTATAAACTAGCTTCCCCTCGCGACTTCGCCTGCGTGGAATTTATTATGATTTCATGGGTTATAATTTATTTGCGCGGAACCCTGATTCTTTTTCTAAAATAAAAGTATCCTAAGATACCTTATAATATCAGCTATCTGCCAGTGAAAGTCCCGTCAAAATCGGTCCTACCATTTCGGAGATTAGCTGGAACAAACAGACAGACATTCAGATAAAAATATAAAAAATATTTTTTTTGTTATTAGTACCTTATTTTATTTTTACCTTATTTTTTATTTTAATTTTATTTCATATGCATTTAGTAAAAAGCTGTTATTTTAACATTACAAACAAACACCTCAATATTATTTATTTGTATAGATACATACTAAAAAGATAATTTAAATAATAATTTGAAAACATCCTTAACTTGAGGCCAGCATATAAAATTAGCGTATTAACAGCGTATTAAATAGTTGTAATCGAAATAAAAATGATATAATTATATATGGTGTTTTTCAAGATAGGGCACCATGTTGGCGCCGCGTGCGCCCGCGCTCTCTAATTTGTAAATCGAACCGCCGAGCTAGCGCCATCTATTAGTGTCATTGACCATTTGCCCACCAGCTACCGTGCTGAGCGGATAATAAAGGTTTTTTGTTCCCATTTCTGATGGAGCCAACCAATTCTGTCAATGTGTACAAAAGATAAAACTTCGGTTTTGATGATTTTTCATTATCCAGCTGGATTATGTAATGCTTTTTACAGCTTTTGTTTTTTTTTTAAATTAGATTTTGGTTTAAACTTTCATAATTCTGTGTCGAATCAGTTAGTTGAAGTGGCAATGGACCGAAGTTTACAAGCCCACAAAATGGAGTGACAACCTGGTAAGACATGCAGGAAGTCGATGGATGCTAATGGCTCGGGACCGTGCTTTGTGGCATTCCTTGGGGGAAGCTTATGTTCGGCAGTGGACTTGTGATGAGCTGTTATGAGGATGATGATGAAATCCGTTCGATTTGGCTTGCTGGATAGCAATTAAATAATTGTTGAATGTTGAGAATTTCCTAGAAATAAATGATGAAAATCAATTGCAGTCCGTTAGTCTTGCTAAAATTCGAAAAAGGGTTGAACAATTTTTAAAGAAATTTTTGTGTGCATTTGAGCAGGTCCTAGGATTGACAACAGGACCCGGTAGATGTCGCTGTTGTCGAGATCTAGAAATCAACCGTGCGAAGTCAGGGCGAATCGCTAGTAACTAATAATTATATACGTGGTAGAGCCATGCTGCAGCTATATTCTAACAGTGGTAGAGCCACGCGGCAGCTTTTGCTGTCGCACGGATGGGCCGGCTCGAACCGGGGTGGTACCACGACCTCACAGAAAACCAGCGTGAAGTAGAGGTTTACCTCTGCGTTTCGCTTGGTGAGTGCAGGCGGCCGGAGGCCCTTTTTACTGGAAATGAGGCATTCTATCTTAGTCCTCACGGGTGATAACGCATCTACACTTTGATTAGTAATAGAGGTCAGATGTAGATGTCTATGGGCCGCAGCAACCACGTACCATCAGGTGAACTGTGTGCTCGTTTGTCACCCTTATCCTATAAAAAAAATATTAGTAGTATAGTTGTAGCACGAACATTGAGTTATTATGTACTACGTACTAGAGGCGACACTGCACTATGTTACGCTGTTCCATTCAACTGCGGCAATGTCACCGCACTTTAATCAGTCGCTCGCTCGTTGTGTAGATTTAAAAAAAATATCTTGATAAAATATGCCGGGATGTGTTCTTAGATATTGCACAAAAATTCACGAAACGTTAGTAAAAACCAAGGAATCACTTTTCATCGGTAAGTAAGATACTTAAATAATAAAAAAAACATTATAGATTAATAATTAAAAAGTTATTTCTTTGGCGCCAACTTGTGTCATGGAATATAGATTATGAAATTAATTTGTTCAGATACATCATTTCTGTGAGCAAGTGTAGGACGATTATATTATGTACAATTTTTTTTTTGTAGAAATAAATAGAAGTATTTATAATTAGGCTAAATTTCTTACGTTTATATTTGCTGATTATTCTTTTATTTTATTTTTAGGTTTCCACATCCAAACCACGAAAACCGAGAAAAGTGGATTAAATGCGTCCAAAATAATCGTAAAGAAGAGATGTGGTTACCAACAAATCATACATACATTTGTTCCTTGCATTTTAAGAAAGAGGATATATATGGTACGAAGAAGGCAAAAATTAACAGAACTTATATTGTTTAAAGGCACTTAATTAAAATCCTAATAAATATTTTTACAATAACATTTAGACATTTTATTAATTGAAATTAATTTTCAGCAAAAAAACAAAAAATAAGTGTATATACGTATAATTCATGTGTAAACAGAAATGGTAGAAGTTTTTAAAGTTTTACTATGTTTTCTCATAGTAATGCATAAGGCATAATATAAAAAGTCAGCTCTGTGTCCATGCCTCACACGAACTTAGGTTAGGACTTTTGGGGACCCAGTTTTAGATTTAAATAAATATATTTCATTAGATTCGATTGCTTCCAATTTATATAGTTATCTTATGAAATATTTATATAAAAATGTAATTAAAATGCTATTGTGATAATATTATATAATATCATATTAATTTACCTCATATCATGCAAAATAAATGCCAAATTATTAAAAATTGAACTCGTTTTAATAAATTAATTAACAATATATGTACTCTAAATAAACAATAATTAAATACCTACTAGAATGATTAGTATCCGATTCTACCTACGCATAATCTATTATGATAAAAAAACCGCGCATGCGCGGTAAGACTGTTTACGGCGCGTGCGCAACGACATTGAGTAACGCACAGTTTTTGTTTGAAATAGCTGTCCTAGTACGTAAGTACATTATACTTCAATGAGCACGAATGGGTCGGCTCGACCGGGGAAGGACCACGCTCCCACAGAATACCAGCGTAAAATAACAGCTTAACGCTGCTGTGTTTCGTATGGTGAGTGTAGAGAACCGGAGACCCTTTTGACTGGAAAAGAGGCATTCCATCTTAGTCCTCACGAGTGACAACATATCTGCATTTTGATTGGCAAACGAGGATTAATGAAGATGTTTATGGGCCTCAGCAACCACTTACCATCAGGCAGACTGTGTGCTCGTTTGTCACCCTATCCTATAACAAAAAAACATTGTTGTCTTGGCATGTTTTATAACTAAAATTTCTTTTTGGCACAATTTATTTAACAATTCCATCCATCATAGCTTATTAAAGTCTACCACTGAGCTTGGAGGCCTATGCTTATTTTAAAATATAGCTACTATTTTGCCCAAACTTTGTAATTTATGATAGCATATTCGTATATTTTCTGGGCGTGATTATGGAACAGGAAAGATACGCGCTGCTGTAAGGTAAGTTGGTGGACGTCACGTATCTTTTTTATAGGATAAGGGTGGCAAACAAGCACACAGTCCAGCTGAAGGTAAGTGGTTGCTGTGGTAATAGATATTTACATCTACCCTCGAATATGAATCAAAATGCAGATGCGTTGTCACCCATGACGACTAATATGGAATGCCTCGATTCCAGTAAAAAGGGTCTCCGGTTCTCTACATTTACCATACGAAACACAGCGTTACGCTGGTATTTTGTGAGAGGTATTTTGTGGTCTTTCCCCAGTCGAGCCGTCCCATTCCTGCTACAACTATACCACTAATGTAGCAGCAGCATGGCTCTACCACGTAAAAAATCTTATAGAAGAACAATTTTAAATTTGGAATGTAATTTGAATTATTTTAGAATCATTCATTTCTACGCATAGTTACTCACTGAATAAAATATTCTAAAAAAATTTGTTAGTAGCCAGTTTTATCCAGCCAGAATTAAAATTACCGCCAAAATCAAAGTGGCTTAATGAGTTACGGACTTCAAAGTAAACACGGTCCATTTCATCGGAAGCGAGACTCGGCAACGATAAATCAAAATAAAATCGAATGGACAACATAATTGCGGACAAATTGAGTCGGGAGTCGAATCGGCCATCGATGCGGTCGGTGCCTTTGACAGGGCGAGATCTTCAAAGAGCTTTACGTTTAGTTACGTTTTCTTTTGTTTTATTTAATACTATTTTGAATAAGACAATTGTCCGCTAAGGGTTCAATGAACCTATTAAATCAGTCTGAGATTTCAGTAGAATTTTTAAAAGTAATCTTTCCCCTTCACAATATGATTCTCTCCTGCATCGCTAAGGCAATTTACAAACTATTACAGATGTTAAAAGTTAATTAGCTAAAATCCGCGTAATAATATAAAATTATGTGTGTTACCTACTTTGATGAGCACCTCCCGCTTTCGCCTTGTATATCTTCGAACCATAATAAATAAATATAGCACAATAGAAAAGATAGAACATATATTCTTTCTTTGCAATGAATGTAAGTGCCGAAAATCAGGCGTTTCTTTTGCTTATTAATCTTTTAAAGACTGCCTTAATATTCATTAATTCGTTACAGTCCACTGCTGCTGCTGAGCAACCTACATCTATCGACTACCTGCATGTCTTACCAGGTCGTTACTCCATCTAGTGGGAGGCCGCCTTATATTTCGCCTACCGGTACGAGGCTGCCACTCGAGAATCTTGCTTCTCAATCGGTTGTCGGTTCTTCGAGCTATATGGCCGGCCCGTTGCCACTTCAGCTTACTAATGCGTGGAGCTATGTCAGGTTCTACTGCGGATATATTCATTCCTAAGTTTATGACGCAAAGAAACCCCAACCCTCTCTATAAAGACTGGCGATCCATCATCGCCGGGTAATAATTGTGAATCTAAGTCATTCACCCATTCAAACACACAAAAAATATATCAAAATCAGTCGAACCATTTTCGAGATTTTGCGAGACGGCAATTGATTTTTATATATAAAGAAGAAGATTACTAGTGTTATTCGTAATTATTTATCTTCGTAATGCAGAAAGAGATAAAATATATGAATGAGAGAGTGCGAGAGTGAGAGGACAAGATCAAGTTCGTCAGTAATACTGGTAGCGAGATCACAATTACGGTGATTTTGGTCTCAAGGCAATTTTGATGTTTACTACTTTATACGGCCTTAATTAGACTGCGTTAGCAATCAAAATGCATGCGGTTCGTGTTGCTTCATTATTTTGATTACCTTGGACGATTGGTCTGCAGATCGAGATAAAGGCAAAGGATAATTATCCTGATCTTCGATGTCATTGAATGATTTTTCGATCGAAATGACTGAAAGCTGTTTGGCAATTTTGTTCGAGATTGAGAGAACTGAGGATTGTTTATTTTTTATTTTTTATTTATATATTTATTTAAATAATCGATTTTAAAATAATTTATCCTAAGTATAGAAATTTTTGCAAGCAGGATCTTTTTTTAATTAAATTCACGGTTATAACAGGCAACCTGTAAACGTGTACCGCAATATAGTCAATTATTTTATTAATACTTTTGTTGTTACATAAAAATAAATTAAAAATATACATTACCATATTAATAACTAAACCTATTTAATTTTAGTTTATTAATATGATTAAAAGAAAGGGGTATGAAAGTAAACGCAAGTAAGACGAAAGTGATGGTTTTTGAAAGAGAAGAAAGTAAAACGTTATGTGAAATAAGAATAGAAGGGGTGTTGATTGAGCAAGTGGATGAGTTTGTATATTTGGGATGTTTATTTAGCAGGGATGATAGATATGACAAGGATATAGAACGACGAGTGAACGCAGGAAATAGAGCAAATGGGGCTCTACAAGCTATTATGAAGAGTCAGAATGTGTCAAAGAAGGCACGTATGGCAATTCATAATAGTGTGTTAGTCTCTACTTTAATGTATGGTAGTGAAAGTTGTGTATGGCAGAAGAAACATGAGAGTAGAATAAAGGCTGTAGAAATGCGGTCATTACGGAGTATGCTAGGGCTGAATCTGAATGACAGGGTGAGAAATAGTGTGATAAGAGAAAAGTGTGGTTTGCAAGATGACGTTGTGACTAGGATTAAAAAAGGAATGCTTCGGTGGTTTGGTCACGTAGAAAGAATGAACGAGGAAAGAGTGACAAAGCAAATTTATGTTTCAGAAGTGAACGGCAAAGTCGGGAAGGTACGCCCTAGACGAAGATTTATCGACCAAATCGGCGATACATTGAAAATGGGCCAGATTAGGAGTACTCTTAACCGACGAGCGTGTGTGCGTAAATATATGGATGTAAAGAAGGCGAGAGAAGTGTGTCAGGATCGCGCCAAATGGAAGTCCGTAGTCTCTGCCTACCCCTCTGGGTGACAGGCGTGAGTGTTTGTATTGTATTGTATTGTACTTATTTAAATAAAGAAATTATTATTATTATTCCACGCTATGATGACGATGGATTTATAGTTGACTAGTTTGACTTATTTTAAATACTCTGAAATTACCAGGGAGATTTAAAACCATATTTTATTTTGACAAGATTCAACCGAAATACTGTTTTCGGTCAGAGATGACGTCACTAAGTGTAAATATGGAGAGTGTTAGAGAACCGGAGACCCATTTTAGTGGAAAAGAGGCATTCCATCTTAGTCCTCACGGGTGACGACGCATCTGTCTGCATTTTGATTCTTTATTGAGGATAGATGTGGATGTCTATGGGTCACAGCAACCACTTACTATCAGGTGGACTGTTGGGCTGTGTGTTCGTTTGTCACCCGATCCTATAAAAAAAATAGCAGAATGCACATTTATTTCAAAAACGCGCTAACAGTCAAACTGTGATTGACATTCCCACCTATGTAAATAACTTTATAAGAAGCAGAAGCTTATCGACCAAATTAACGATAATAATAATAATATAATAATAATAAAGAGTTTTATTTGTCTCAATTCACACATGGTAGTTAAAAGTGTACAAAAATATTATCACAAACTTATCTAGCAACATACTTAAGTAAAAACATAGATACATTAAATAAAATGAGACAAACTGGCCTGTGACTCAGCTATGCGGTGGTTTGAGGTAACTGCTGATATTCTGCCACAGCCAACTTTTAAAAAACACAGTAACTTAACCTAATCTTGGCATTGACGTGAAACAACGTAAAGAAAAGACTGAAATTTATAAACATATGTGCTATGTAAATCGGCAAATTCATACAATATGATATTTAATACCTGCCTCCAATTTTTGTTGTGCAAGTAACCATACTTTGCATTTCTTTCTAAATCTCCTGTAAAGGAACAGGTATATTATTCCAAATTTTGGAGGCAGCATATTTGAAACATCCCTTCTCTTTAACACGCTTATAAGTTGGAAGTATATATAATAGTTTACCCCTTTGTCTCAATCATGTTATTTGACATTTTGGAGATAATTTTTATATAAATAATGAGGAGATTGCGAATTATTTAACGAGTGTGCGAAACAAGCATATTTTACGATATATTGTATATGTGTCAAATCAATATTACCCTTAACTATCGAGCATATATGTGGTGACATATTTATATAAAACAGTGGTAAAATTAAAAATCTTGTACAACCGACTTCAATATAAATAAAATGAGAGCATCATCAATGTAGTCGATGTCAATTAAATACGTATCATTAATGATAACTCAAAAACTACTTGTCAGATCTTGATAAAATTTATATGAAAACACCACATGAGAATCACCAGCTTTCAAATAAAGAAAAAAAATCATCGAAATTGGTTCACCTAGAAAAAAGTTCCGAGGGTTACCTCATACCACCATACCACATAAAAATATACAGTCGAATTGAGAAGTCTCCTCCTTTTTTAAATTCAGTTGAAAAGCGAGAAAGGTTCATGATGAAATGGAACTCTGTACTCTGTGTATCTGTCTTTAAGCATATACGGACATAAAAAATATTATAAAATAAGGGTGATAAACAAGCACACAATCCACCTGATGGTAAATGAATGCTGTTGCGCCTGGACATCTACATTTATCCACAATTAAGTATAAATACGGTGTTACCCATGTGGACTACGATGGAATACTTCGTTTCCCGTAAAAAAGGGTCTTCGGTTCTTTACACTTAACGTACGAAACACAACAGCATTAAGCTGCTATATTACGCTAGTATTCTGTGAGAGCACGGTCCTGCCCCACCCAGCCGACCCATTCGTGCTACAACTATAATACGAGTATCGCTGCAGCCTGGCTCTACAACGTATAATATAACGTATACACTTGATGTGATGTAAAACGAAACGAAAATGAAATGACCTCTATGATTTGTTTAGCTTTTATAACGATTTTATAATTGTAGGTCTTTGACAGGCTCTATCAGAATAGTAGGTTGCCCAATGCAGACTAAAAATTCCAAGACGTACTACATGTCAACGACCCACCTGTCTGCGTCTCTTTAGCCAATAACATCTAAAAATTTTATTTCTCCAAGCATCACGAAATCTCGACATCTAAAAGGCGCGTTGAAACAATAAGACACGAACTGCACTTAAGATCACGCCGACCGATAATACGTTATGGTATATTTTATTAAAATTTATGTCTTATTCCAACTTCTGGGAATTTATTAATCGGCCAATATGAATTCTGTGTGTGTTTAGGGTTCACCAAAACGAATCTGATATTTTTGTTCGGGTAATGTTGCTTGCAGTGTTAGCGTGTCTATCGATTCGTTTCGATAAGATTTCAGTTTCTGATTACTGTTTCGATGTTTAGTGATGTTCTCCCTTTTGATAGTTCAAATACTTGACTAGACTTAGTTTTGAACTAATTTCGATTGAGTAGTAGATCAACAATCTTATAATGAAACAGTGTTTTATGTGTGGGTTAAAGTTTTATAAATTATAATAATAATTACCAACATCATAATCGTAATCATTATCATTATCATCATCACCATTATTATGATACAGTTACACCGTTACGACGTATCAAAGTTCACTGCTGAATCGGCCTACCCTATAAATTGCCTCATAAAGGGGAATATTTGCCATAGATACTCAGTTTTTTTTTTGTTTTCTTTTTACTGCAGTTATTTTTTTGTTTATTAAAAAAGGCTGAAGACGCTGCTGCCAACTCTTTTTGTATCATGATAAACGGTGCTACATTAAAATGTTATATTTGAAATATTTTATAATAACAAATATACATTTATTATAATAACGATATTTAATAGTATCTTGTATGAAATATTAAATAATAAAAATCAAATAATACGTGTTATTATTATTCGTAATAGTAAACACGAATACGTTTTGGACGTTGCAGGCTCCGTGGGCTCTGTAAAGCCGCCTCCATAAAGGCAGTGTTCGCTCATTTGTCAAGCCGTGTGGATATTTATTTATTACGGACCCTCCGCGCGTAAGAAATACCTGACCCATTCCACAAAAGCCAATATAATTTTACATTTCATTAACACATCCACGACCTTCTGCTCATTAGCATAAGTCATAAAATCTGGCAAAAATTCGATTATCACATGCAAGTGTGAATTTCTTGTTTGTTTATGTCTTTAGCACTGCAAATTTGGACTTGCTACTTAGTGTTTCTTATTTGTATGATATTAAGGTTTAAATTTCAATATTACGTGATTTTAAATAAAATTGCTAAAATCAGTTTGTTAAATAGAAATAAATTTAAAATCTATACGCGGATCGTTTGGACCGGGGCCACCGTTTTTAAGTGTTAATAGATTATACGGACTCTCGAATGTATCCGTTTTATATGTTTTATGGCTTTTCCATTTTTTTAATTGATCATTAGTTACTTTTATTAATGTCACTATTTGTTTGTTGAACATGTTGGGTATTTTGTTTTTTTACTTGACCTTCTGCGACAGATTAGACGTATTATGTAGTATTTTGTTCTGTATTTACATTTTGGTTGTCTTGAGAATTTATGTACCAACCAACTTTAGATACAGAATATATTTAAATTTACACCCTCATAATAACCATATGGAAGTGGGGAAATCACTACCCTATATCATCCCTTGGGTGTAGTAAGAGGCGACAGAGGTAAACTAGAGAGAGATAGAGAGAGAGAGAGGGAGAGAGAGAGAGAGAGTTGAGCAGTAGCAACTTCCTGATAACTACTCAAAATATTCCAAAACTGCGTTTGCTAGCCCGTCTGTCAAGCGTGACAAATATTGCAAAATATGGGGAATATGAATCTCTCTATGGAGGAGGCCTTTGTTTAGCAGTGGACTGTTGTAGGATGTGATGATGATAAGAATGAAATACCAGCTTTCAGCGTGGTGGCCGCGTAATGGATGCCATACACGATCCAGTTTACCGTGAAGTTTTGGGAATTCATCTACTTAATTCAACTCGTGGATTTCGTAAGAGACAATTATAAGGATTAATAGAAAAAAATTTCAAGGCCTACAGGATAAAACTATTTAATATATAAAAAGTTCAAGATGCAGCCTAATACATCCCACTGCTAGGCACAGGCGTCCTCTCATTTCTGAGAAGGTTTTAGGACACGGAAGTGTCCACCGCGTTGCCCTAATGCGTGTTGGCGAACTTCAGATATCTTCGAATTTTATTTTCTTATTTTTCAGACATGCAGGTTTCCTCACGATGTTTTCCTTCACCGCCGAGCACATGATAAATCAGCACTTAAAATTGCAATTAACAATTTCATTGGTGCCGGCGTGGATCGAACGCGGGTTGCTCGCGTACTGTGAATTTAACAGCGAAAGTTTGAGCTAACACGGCTCTTATTATATACTATTTAGCGTATACCAGATTTAAAATACTAGTGACTTGGAAACTCCAATTGGCCAAGACTTCTGGTAATTAATAAAACGTCTGTTAGAAAGAGTAATATAGTTATTTACTATCACGCAAAGATAGACTGTTACTTGAATCTAGAAAAAATATATATAAGGCGAAAAAAATATTTAGATTTGTTAATAATATTCAAATTAATATTACTGAAATTCATGGACCTGCAGTCTACTTCAAACAAGAATGTCACAGTTGCACTGTTACCCCTGAGGACTAAATGGAATGGATCTATAATTATACTAGATTTTATATCCATGAGATACTGTTTGTTTTTCTACCGACTCCAAAAAGGAGGAGGTGCTCAATTCGACTGTATGTTTTTTTATGCGTGTTACCACATAACTTTTTTATGGGTAAACCGATTTCGATGATTGTTTTTTTTTATTTGAAAGCTGGTGCTTCTTTTGTGATCTCATATAAATTTGATCAAGGTTTGACCATTAGTTTTTGAGTTATTCTTAACCATTTATATTGAATTCGGAGTTCAAAATTTTTAATCTTTATATATAAAAATTACATGTCACGATGAACTCCTAAACTACTGAAATGATATCAATTAAATGTTTTACAATGTGTCCAGTTTGATCCAACTTGAGAGATAGGATAGTTGTTATCCCGATAAGTGACCCTCAACATTTTTTTATTGCGAATTTAGTTTTATAGGAAGGTTCTTCGGAAAGGGCAGAACAACGTCTGCCTGGTCAGCTAGTTTTAAATAAATTTTTTAATTATTTTAAAGTTGGTATGAGGTTGGTAACCACTACAAAACTCTCCTATATAGAAAAGGAGCTTACCAAATATATTTTATTTTAAATTACAAAAAATACCTCTTGCAACTTTCTTACTCAAAGATAAACGACCAAGTGACTAATACACTTAGAAGTTTTACCTGTGGAGTGTCTTAGGGCATGTGTATGAGTCATATGATCATACTTAGTGGTTATGTTTTAATTATTTTTTAACATAATGAGAAACAAGGTGCCCTTAACAAGAAATAGCTTCTACATCTCAAGGACATTCACAGTTTGCTTAAAAAAAGAATATGCAAAAACGCAACTGTACTGCATCACATTGGGGACTAAGATGGAATTTATTTATTTTTTATTTAAATTTAAGGGACAAACGAGCACACAGATTATTGATGGTTAACAGATGCTGTAGCCCATAGACATTAATATCT
Organism: Parnassius glacialis; assembly: GCA_033319125.1. NCBI lineage: Eukaryota > Metazoa > Arthropoda > Insecta > Lepidoptera > Papilionidae > Parnassius > Parnassius glacialis. The sequence continues at coordinate 36,006,408 of JAVANC010000003.1, read as the reverse complement.
ATCTTCGATTTAGAATCAAAATTCAGATGCGATGTCACCCCAGAGGTCTTAGATAAAATGCCTCATTTTCAGTTAAAAGTGTATTAAATTATTTACACTCACCCTACGAAACAAAGCTGAATCGAGCTGCTATTTTACGGTGCTAATCTATGACAGTGTGGTCCTTTCCCGTTTGAGTCGACCAATTCGTGCTACAACTATAATATGCATGACTCCATCATGTATATAGCCTTTTAATTAGCACTGGAAACTGCAACCCAAAAACACCAACAGTCGGTTTCAAATGTAAATGTTCAAGAAAGCAACTGTAATGCATTGTCACAGCTGAGGACTAAGATGGAGTACCTCACAACCTGCAGATATACTGGCTTTACTTTTAAACTGTACTGTACTTTTTAAATTGGAACACGTAAATATACTTATATCCACCAGCATTTCGCATGCTAGTCTTACGAGTATATTAAACAAAGTATGTGGATAGCTACAATTGAACTATCAAGATTGTAATATCATGAAATAAGTACCCTTAAGAAAATGGCTGTTTTTGATTCAAATAAAAGATAAATAAAAATACATTAATATAAAATAAAGCTCAAAGCAGATTGATAATTATTGGTAGCTATTATATAAGTGTTGGTACCTATTTTGACCTATTACGATGAAATAAAATATTATTTAGAGATGTAATTCCATATTATTAATCACTACAGCCTATTAAAAGTCCGCTGTAGTCATAATTGCCGTAGTTATACGTATATACGTGGTAGAGCCATGCTGCATCTATAATACGTGGTAGAGCCATGATGTAGCTATGTTAGTAATATAGTTGTAGCACGACTGGGAAAGGCCCACGCTCTCACAGAAAACCAGTGTAAAATGGCAGCTTTACACTGCTGTGTTTTGTATGGTGAGTGTAGAGAACCGGAGACCCATTTTACTGGAAAAGAGGCATTCCATCTTAGTCCTCACGGGTGAAGACGCATCTGCATTTTGATTCTTTATTGAGGATAAATATAGATGTCTATTATGGGTCACAGCAACTACTTACCATCAGGTGGACTGTGTGCTCGTTTGTCACCCTATCCTATAAAAAAAAGGTTGCAGCGCTTGGCAAGCGGGATGACAGCAGCAGTTTTTGGAAGTTATACTTCTTTTGGCACGTTTGAGAAAAATGATGAGAGTGACTTTTTTTGCGATGCGCGCGCACACCGACACCTAAAAGCAACAACTTCAGTTGGTAATTGTCTATCAACTGTCAAGTTTTCGCGAGAATTGATAATTATATTGAAGTGACATATTTATTCAAATAAATGTGAATCTATAAAACGTGTTTTATTTTAGTTATTTTTATTTTCTTTACGCTAAAGAAGTATAACTTCTTACGTGCGTACATAAGTGCACACACGTTTTTTTTATTATTCTTCTGTTTTATTTCATGAGCCGATATGAGGTAGTGGATTCTCATACCAACAATACACATTGTCGTAATTATGAGATTATTACAAAATACTTCTTCACAGGCCAGTAAAATTCCAGTGCTGGGTATAGGTTTATGTAGGTAGGATTTTCGTTATTCGTCATGTAACAGTGAGCTTCAAATCCAGAAATTATTTTCATTGAAACGCACATGACATAAAATAGGAAACAAATTACCTACGTCCAGCGATTGCTAGCAAGTCGACATATTAATATGTGGCTCCGACAGAAAATCAGAACTGCGGTAACTCTTTTACTGTAGCATTATGCTAGGTCGGTATGCTTTTTTTGCCTGTTGGTAAGTGTTGATGAAGTCCTAGATGGTTAACTCATTATTAAACATCTAAAAATATCATCCTTTGCAAAATAGTTTTAATTACTAAAGAAGTGACGTCAAAAACTAAACAGCATGACGGCTAGCGTTTTCGCGCGAAAATTAAAAGTAATTTTTATGGCAATATTCGGTTTTCAAACATTTTTACAAAAAATATAGTAGCTTATTATCACTCTAGGAAAATTAAAATACTATTTGAAAAGTGGTGTAACACCCTATTGTTATTAGCTACTTTAGTCCATGGACACCTGAAGCCAGCTTGAAACAAAGAAGGTTGTATATACATTGTCACCTTAGAGCGGTGGTAAGTGGTGTTGAAGCCCTAGATCGTTAATTACACTGTCTTAGCGTAATAAAAGCCTATTCACTCTTGCCTTGAAGACGCCCAGATTGTATTCGAATGGAAAGACAGACCTACAAACTATTCCACACATTTGCTGTAGGTTTTACATAATTTATAATTAAAAATTTTGTACAGCCGACTTCAATATAGGTTATTTAAGAATAACTCAATAACCATTGGTCCGACCTTGATCAAGTTCATATGGGACCACACGAGAACTATCAACTTTCATATAAAAAAAGAATCATCGAAATCGGTTTGCCCAGTACAAAGTTATGAGGTAATAAACATAAAAAAAAAACATACACTCGAATTGAGTACCGTCTCCTTTTTGGAAGTCGGCAAAAAATTAAAAATTTTGTACAGCCGACTTCAATATAGGTTATTTAAGAATAACTCAATAACCATTGGTCTGACCTTGATCAAATTCTCATGGGACCACACGAGAACTATCAGCTTTCATATAAAAAATGAATCATCGAATTTGGTTCACCCAGTACAAAGTTATGAGGTAACACACATTAAAAAAACATACAGTCGAATTGAGTACCGTCTCCTTTTTGGAAGTCGGCAGAAAATACGAAGCAAGCCGCTTGGTTCTAATGCTTGGAATATCGACGACAAAGAGGTAAAGACCCGCCGTCCGCCTGTTCGGTGGTTGAAAGGAGAGGCAGGAATTAAAACATGTTGACGCAGTCCAGAGTGAACTTGTTATTTTTGAATTATTTTGTTATTAAGGCCATTTATTCGTAAAAGCTACTGGACTAACGAATAAGTATGTTGTTTCTTTCTATCTTTTTTATGTCCAGCGGTGGTCTGGGGTTGAAAGAGTGAAGTAAAATGAAGTGGACAATACATAGTCACTTTATCAGGAACTGTTTGAATGGAGCAATCGATAGATGCTGTCTGTTAAGAGGAAGCGTGTACTCATTGCGCATTTAGACGCACATATCAATTTATAGGCCAAGATAGATCTCTGAGGCAGAATGTTATTATTTACTTTTACCCGCTCCTTATTCTTAGAACAGCACCCACGCTTTTGTACATGGATAGAGGAAGGTTACATATTAATGTATGAAGGTCATAAAGTTAATCTAGAAGTGGCTAGATGATAGAACGTCAAAGCGTGTATTAGATAACAAAAGATTACTCTGCAACAAGGATTATCGTAAAATACTAGTCAAATTTCTCATTATCATAACTTAATTATTAAGTGGCGAAGCTTGCGAAGTCACTTATTGATTTCACGATGTCTGTCCGTCTGTCCGTCTGTCCGCCTGTCCGTCTGTCCTTCTGTCCGTCTGTCCGTCTGTCCAAAGATTATCTCGAGAACGGTTTCGAATTTTCAAATTCTGTTTTCAGCAATCTATTACTGATCACCCAGGCATCTGAACCTCCTATTTTGAAATTGATTGCTCAACGGCAACCGTTAGAAACCGCTACAAAGCTGATTGCTTCGCCACTTTGCTATGCTGTTAGCTTGCTAGGTTTATTGTTTATGTATATTATAAACTTATTCAGAGATTTTTGTAGTAATGCATTGAAACCGTAGTATATGGGGCAACTCCTAATACATATGCATAGTTAGTAAGTACGATAAGGTTTTTTTTAAAATATTGAATAGGAGTGATAAACGAGCACACTGTCCACCTGATGGTAAGTGGATGCTGTGACCCATACCTATCTACATTTTTATCCACAATTAAGAATCAAAACAGCTGTGGTAGCTCAGATGGTTAGCGCTCGGTGTAAATTTCACAGTACGCGAGCGAACCGCGTTCGATCCCCGACGACACCAATGAAATTGTTAATTGCCATTTTAAGTGCTGATTTACCACGTGCTCGGTGGTGAAGGAAAACATCGTGAGGAAACATGCATGTCATTAAGACATGTGAAGTCCGCCAACACGCATTGGGACAGCACGGTGGACACTTCCTTGCCCTAAAACCCTCTCAGAAATGAGAGGAGGCCTGTGCCCAGCAGTGGGACGTATATAGGCTGTAACTTTACTTTTTAAGAATTAAAATGCAGATGCGTTGTCACCACTTTGGATTAAGATGGAATGCCTCGTTAACAGTAAAAAGGGTCTCCGGTTTTCTACACTCACCATACAAAACGCAGCAGCATTAAGCTGCTTATTTACGCTGGTATTCTGTGAGAGCATGGTCCTGTCCCGGTCGAGCCGATACATTTCAAGGACCAGCTTCCGCGGTCGTCGACCCACTCATGCTGCGTCCATGATGTAGCTACAGCGTAGCTCTATCATGTGTGAAGTTCGTATGTCACTTCAAATATTATATAAAAAATGCATTCATTTGGCAGAACCTGACGAGCCACTTCCATTAATCTTTGGTCAACGTTCTACACCCTGTGGTCGCGTGGTGTGGTCACCGCTCGCCATTTATTCTTTGTCTATCCTTTATTATGCGCCATTATACCACGGAGCTTTTGTACGGGATCGTGAATTGATCATTACACGCTGTAAATGCTTTGAAGTGTACAGCAGTGCACTCGACTGCAGAGAAGAGATGACATTTGAATTTATACATGCGTTCTGAACGGAGAAGTTGATATTTTTTGTAGGATAAGGGTGACAAGCGAGCACACAGTCCACCTGATGGTAAATAGTTGCTGTGGCCAATAGACATGTACGTCTATCCTCGTTTGCGAATAAAATGCAGATGTGTTGTCAGCCGCGAGGACTAAGATGGAATGCCTATTTTCCAGTAAAAAGGGTCTCCGGATCCCACTCACTATACGAAACACAGCAGCACTAAGCTGCTATTTTACGCTGGTATTCTGTGAGACCGTGGTCCTTCCCAGATCGAGCCGACCCATTCGTGCTACAACTATACTACTAATATAGCTGTGGCATGACTCTACCACGTCTAAAAATAATATGATCCAAGAGATCCTGACTGTTCCTCAATAATATGAGCCAAGACTTTTCTGCCACAATTATACTGGGTTTCTATATCCTCCGTATAGGCATAGACATACATTTATTTAGCAACTTACACTCATACAGTTTTGGTACAGAAAATAAAATGATACATAAAACATTTATCTTTGATGTTTTTAATAAGTAAATAAGAAAAAATAGACATAAAATGATCCGATTTCATGAGTGACGTAATGCTGAAAAAGGCATATATGAAATACAGCAATGCAAGCACTCCTATTTGTAGGCCAAAATAACCGGGTTATGTTGTGATTGTCACTGAATATTCTAGTATATTTGTTTTATAGAAGAGGGGCAAACGATGGCAAGTGATGCCATGGTCCATGTACAACTGCAACACCAGGGGAATTGCAGGTGCGTTGCCGGAATTTAAAAAAGGCGTAAGCTCGTTTCTTGAAGGTCAATAAGTCGTATCGGTTCGGAAAAATATCCAAGCTTACAGCTTAATCGTAAGAGAGGATATTAATTCTGATCTAAGAATATTTAGAAGCTTAATGACATGTTTTTGGACAAAATTGTTGAAATTAAGCCTGTACTATTTTTATGTATTTGAAGATTAAATTTATCCAGTTCGTTAAGCTATAATACAAGTCCATTAAAACTCCCGAGTGTTTCTCATTTTCACGTAGCACGTGGTAGTCACGTCAGACCTTTGCGGTATCAACCCACAGCATCGGAACTGGGCATAGTTTGCTCGCTTCTCGGAACGGTGACCTCTACTGGGAAACATATTAACGTTAAGAGATAATGGTGTTTACTAGACGCGTCCGTTAGTGATTTCATTGTCACTTTGCGGGTTTAGCATAAGTTTGTGTAAGTCAACTTAACTATTGTCTCATTGGTCTAGTGTTTATAAACGTGATTGCCGATCATGAAACCCAGATTCCAAGAGTGCCTCTGTGTTTGCGTATACATTCGGGCTCTATAATCCCGTTCGGCGCAGAGACAGAAATAATTTTTTTTATAGGATAAGGGTGAAAAACGAGCACACAGTCCACCTGATGGTAAGTGGTTGCTGCGGCCCATAGACATCTACATCTATCCTCTGTTACAGATCAAAATGCAGATGCGTTTTCACCCGTGAGGACTAGGATGGAATGCCTCATTTCCAGTAAAAATGGCCTCCGGCCACCTGCACTCACCAAGCGAAACGCAGAGGTAAACCTCTACTTCACGCTGGTATTCTGTGAGGTCGTGGTACCACCCCGGTTCGAGCCAGCCCATCCATGCGACAGCAAAAGCTTACGCCTGGCTCTACCACAGACATGACTTGGTAGCGCACTGGTTAAGCATTTGGCTGCAACGTTGCAGGGTTACTGGTCCGAACCCTGATGGAACAAGTTTTTGCCATCATCATCATTATTATAGCCTATCAAAGTCCAATGCTGAACATAGATTGTGAGGGGGATGGTTGTCTCGCTTGCCATCGCAGTTTTTTCTATTATTTTGAATTGTTGTCAGGAAGATGCTGCTGCCCATCTCCAGCTTCAGTCTGCCTGTGTCTCCTCTTAAGATACCCACGGGATAATATGACGTAGTGAATTCTCATATCTTGCCAATACCCGGAAAATGGTTTCAAAGTGTTTGTATGGCCTCGCTTAGTTGTCCCGGGTTTCGAACGGGAGAAAATCCTAATGTACAGATAGCAAAATAAAATATTTTTATAAATATTGTTATTTAACGTATTATCAAATTATGAAACTAACTGACTATCAGAAACCTGTAACACACCGGTGTCTTGTCTGCCGAGTAAAGTTATACATTGTCACTTCATATAGGTGATGTCTTTTTTACAAGCGGTCCAAATACATTTGTTCGCCACATTGTACATTCGGAATGTAATTTTTATGATGCCATCTTTCCAATCGGCTGCACATCGCTACCGGACCTAAATCGAATCAAGGCGAACATGTCACTTACCGTCTTTTATTTGCAGTCGTCTTAATGCCTTTCTATGTAATGTGAAACTTAATGCATAGGCATAAACTCTATCGCAAGTTAAATCGGTTCCTTGTTAACGTTGTCAATACAGTACTACAAATATAAACTTAACATATCTGTAGTTAGAACTCGTTCAAAATTATACTTTATTATAAGTATATAAAAGCTGTGATGGTTTCAAAAATATCTTAATGTTTGTTTGTCGATTGTATTTTCGATTATTATATTCGATTTTCACACGAACGCGCAAGTTCATTCATCCGTGATTGGAACGCGTCAATCGAAATCAAATTAAAAATTCAAACGTGTCAATTCAACGCTCACTTCTTTTATTTTTTATTTCATTAACGTGCCAGGTACATTTTGATTCCAAAATAAAAAAGAACATAATATTTTATTTTTATTAGTTATTCTTGTTTTAAAATTGTTGTGGTACAGACACTCATTATTCTATTTCTTTTTAAAATTCTCCTGTATCGTGGAAGTGTAACTTAATATTATACATGTACTCGTAAATACACATGGACGACATACATACAGCCAAAAAAAAATTGCAAATTAGCGTACAGTACACCTGGTGGGTGGATGTTGTGGCCCATAAACACCCACATCTATTTTCAGATGCGTTGTCACCCTTGAAGTCTAAGATAGAGAGCCTCGTTACCGGCATAAAGAATCTCCTGCTGTGGCCACTCACTATAATAAAAAAACACAGCAGCATTATGCTGCGATTTTACGCTAAGGATAAAAATCATTACCATCAGGTGGATCATGTGCCCTTCATGATCCCTTATTTCTTAAAAATTATCATAGGTTAAAAACTATTTCATAAAGTTAAAATTCAAATCTAATGGATACAACTTGTACTAAACCGGGCTATTTATACAGTAGCCGCCACGAATTAACCTACAGTAAATAAGACTCAGGTAGTCAAACATTTGTGACCCATGGAATAGTTTAAGGGTGTGTCTGCGATAACGCGGTTTAGCGGGAAATAATATGAAGTTTACAATCGTAGTTTAAAAAAGTTTTGCGTCTCGGTTAGGAGGCTGTGCGTTACCTGCGGCAAGGAGCAGCGGTTTCAAATCCCTGAATCATCAAATTCCTGAAGCATCATCATCATTAGCATCACAACCCATTACAAGTCCACTGAAGAACATAGGCCTCCCCCAAGGTCACAAAACACAGCCTTAATCCATTTGTATACGTCGTCTGCCTGCATTTCTTATCATGACGTCAATGCATCTTTATTTTTTATAGAATAAGGGTGACAAGCGAGTACACAACCCACCTGATGGTAAGTGGATGCTGTGGCCCATAGACACCTACATCTATCCTCGTTTAAGAATCAAAATGCTGAATCGTTGCACCCGTGAGGGTTAAGATGGAATGCCTCTTTTCAAGTTAAAGGGATCTCCGGTTCTCTACACTCACCATACGAAACACTGCAGTATGAAAATGATATTTTACGCTGGTATTTTGTGAGAGCGTGATCCTTCCCCGGTCGAGCCGACCCATTCGTGCTACAACTATGATATAGCTAAAGCATGGCTCTACTGCGTATAAATCTAGTGGAGGGCCGCCCTACACTTTACATCGTTATATCGGTTCTTCAAGCTATATGGCCGGTCCATTTCCACTTAAGTTTACTCATCCGTTGCGCAACTATGTACATATATGTGAGCCATTTGTGTGAAAAAGTAGATAACTACATAGATTGACAGAAAATTATTTATTGCACTCCTAACTATTTGGTACAAAGGCGAACTAATGCCGAAAAAGTAGAAATCCTTATTAAATTAACTATAATGCTTTTTATTCAGGATAAAACAGTCTTTATCTTAAACCTATAGCTTAATCTTTAGAAGTGTTTTTCGTACACAAATAATTAAAAATTAATTTTTTTTTACAACCGACTTCAATATAAGTTATTAAGAATTACTCAGATCTATTGGTCAGACCTTGAAAATCTTGAAAACAATTATATGGGACCATATGAGAAGCACCAGCTTTCAAATAAAAAAATAATCATCGAAATCAGTTCACCTAGAAAAAGTAGTAAAGTAAAGAAAACAAAAAGAAAAAAAAGAGATACAGTCGAATTGAGTGCCGTCTCTTTTTTTAAAGTCTGTAGAAAATGGCTGTGCGCATCCACCATAAACATTATAAATTGAATAAACATAAATAAATATATTAAATAAAAACAAGCTTAATAGGCTCTGCATCCGTATCCACATTTAGATTAGTTAATATATTTTTATAGAAAGAAAAGTTAGTATGATACATATTAACTAATCTTATATTTATAACTGATTCATATATATTTATTTATGTATTTAAATCTAAAATTTATAATAATCTGAAATTACAACTTATCTCATATTTAGATTAGTTAATATGGTACATATTATTACATTGTCATCGAACTTACATTGGAATGTCGAATTTCAACTTAATCGGACGTCAACAAGTGACAAAATTAGATTACGAATTTTGAACCGAAAAGACTAAAGAAACCAAGTTAATAAAAGTTAGTAAAAAATATTAGCTTTTCACTAGGGTCACACCCATACGTGTTGTCACCCACTCAAATGCATGTTTTTCTGACCCACAGCAGGTCGTCCCGTTCGGCCAGCGATTTGACAAGCAAAAAATGGGGACACCCCAGCGCTTTAACTGAAGAAGACATATATTTAATTGGTCATTATTATAATTCAATGTGGACATTATTACACATTATGCAAGTAGAGATGTAAAGTGATAAGCGTTTGTCGATTTTGCTTAATCGATAATTGAAGTTGTTAAAAATTTATTTGCGTACAAATGATGTGTCTTACCTAGTTTGAAGAGCACCTCCGCCCTCCCTCAATTATTGAATGAATGAAACACACCACCGTTGAACATACGACACGTGTTTCGCCTCTACACGAGGCATCCTCAGGTGAATTAGACTGCGGTGGTCGACCGCTAATTATTAGTGGTCAACTACCGCAGCCTCTTGTAAAGTGGTGTTGGGAATAAGTGGTGGTTTAGTGGTGACAGGGATAGTGCACGCAACTGAGGAAGGGCGGAAGGTGCTCTTCAAACTAGGTAAGACACATAATTTTATTACACGGATCTAGGCAAATTAGTTTTTAACAATTTTAATATAATGGATTTCCGCAAAGTAACTTCTGATTCTATTAATGATCGATAATTTGAATGATGAACGGTAAAAAAAAAGAGAAAAGCTGTGATGCATTCCAATTTAGCCCTCAGAGGTAACAACGCATCCTTCTTTATTTGAAGTCGGCTTCAGGTGTCTATTGATTGAAGTATTTACTTAACATCAAGTGGAGTGCAATTTCGTTTTTTACTTCGGTGATCTCACATTCGTGGTTATGCTATAGCGTCACGAACTGTTAACTAACTTCAAATCGTGAGCTAACGTTGAGTGGAGATCAGTTTGTTGCATAATAAGTTTTTCTTTTTATTCTTGGGAAATATTGTTATCTGTGCTGTTTTATATTTTCTTTGTTCATCATCACCACAATCCTACACAAGTCCACTGTTAACTTAGCCCTCCCCCAATGCTACAAAGCATGGTCCTGAGCCACCTGTATCCATCGACTTCTTGCATCTCTTACTCAATCTAGGGTAGTCGTACCGGTAAGCATAGTGCAGGGCGCACTACGCTTACCGGTACGAAGCTGCCACTCGAGAACCTTTCTTTCCCAATGGTTGTTAGGTTGCCTTTATTTTATTGTTTGTACCAAATAGACGTAGGTGTTTTATGTTTCTCTTTTTTTTTGCGCATTAATCGATCGTATACGCAAATTGTATGCGTGTTTGCAATCACCTAAGATCAATTTTTTTTTAATTGTCATACGAATTTATAGTCCAACTAACTGTTAGTAGCTGCTGCTGTCTGTGGTTACCTGCATCCAATTTCAAACATGGAAGGCTGCATATACGTCGTCACCTCTGAGGACTAAGATGGAAAGCCTCACAGCCTGCGATTATATTGGCTCTCTATTTCCTTTAGACCGACACCCAGGAGTGCAAGCATCCACTGTTTACGGCAGAAATAGGTAAAAATGTGGTATCAGCACAGATCGATTCCTAGGAAGAAAAGGAGCTAGCACCTAGAAATTTTTTTAGGAGAGGGGGCAAACGAGCATGCGACTCACCTGATGTTAAGTAACTACGTTAAATAACTGCAACACCAGGATGATTGCAGATGCGTTACCGGCCTTTTAAAAAGGAGTAGACTCTGTTCTTGAAGTTCGTTAAGTCGTATCGGTCCGAAAATTAAATGGAATGAAAATATAAAAACACTTTCCGTCTATAACTTACACCCATTCCGCCATTTAAGGAACACACAATAATTATTGTCCAAATGCAATACCGATTCTGTGTTTGGTAATTTGTTTTTACGGCGATCTTCTTGGCCATTTAAAAAAATATGTTTATTGGCGAGTTTAACAATGTTCAAAGTCAATAAATTTGATGTTCAGATTTACGCAAATAACGTTTTGTATAAATTTTAGTAATGGTTTTATTTACGAAAGGTAAAGTTATCCAAAAATGGAAAAATATTTTATTGTTTCGTTATTGTTAAAAAAGTGATGTTGATAATCGATTACTAAAAATGATAATTACGACCTCCAGACCGAATTACAGCACATCTACGCAGGACAAGATTATAGTGCCCGACCCATTCGTGGTACAGTTATACTATTATTATATTTTATTATATATTAGTATAATTTTAACAGTGGTAGAGCCACGCGGCAGCTTTTTCTGTCGCACGGATGGGCCGGCTCGAACCGGGGTGGTACCACGACCTCACAGAATACCAGCGTGAAGTAGAGGCTTACCTCTGCGTTTCGCTTGGCGAATGCAGGTGGCCGGAGGCCCTTTTTACTGGAAATGAGGCATTCCATCTTAGTCCTCACGGGTGACAACGCATCTGCATTTTGATTCGCAAACGAGGATAGATGTAGATGGCTATGGGCCGCAGCAACCACTTACCATCAGGTGGACTGTGTGCTTGTTTGTCACCCTTATCCTTTAAAAAAAAATATTAAGCTGCTGCAGCACGGCTCTACTATGTAGAGAAATGTACTTGTAACATAAAAATAATCTTAAAAAATTTGTGTGTGCGCGCGTGTGTGCGCGCGCGCGCGCGCGTGTGTGTGTGTGTGTGTATGTGTGTATGTGTGTGTGTGTGTGTGTGCGCGTGTGTGTGTGCGCGCGTGTATGTGTGTGTGTGTGTGTGTGTGTGTGTTTATGTTATAATTTGTGTCCAATCATAACTTAAATAAGGTTTTCACAATTTTCGTAGTCGTATTATTTTAGACAATTTAAAATAGTTTGTTTTATTTGGTGACTTTTTAAAGTTATTTAATTTAATTTTTTTATCAATAACATTACCTATATAAACGATGTCCTTGTTAGTTATGTTACTCTTTCGCTGATACGCTTTTGATATATATATAATACAGTAACAGGCTGTAGATTTATAGGCTGTTACTTTACTTTGCTATCGTTATTATGGCTTCCCATACCGACCCTATAGATCACGTATTCCCTATAAAATAACTTCGTAATAAGCCACCATTAAACCAAACAACCTTCCAATAAAAGTATTATATTGCAAAATGAGAACGCGATATAACAAAAATGAAATTATTGCTGATGGAAAAATGGGTGCTTGACATTCGGAGGGTGAACGAAGGGCCGTTTAAAAAGTTTGATTGAACCGCCGACCGGCTGAAACTTTTGATTGCATCCTGAAGGATTGGCGAAAACAACGCATAAATAACTTCGAACTGCAGAAAGAGGACCGAGGTAGCTAAGTATGTAATAATGGGTTTACAGGAAAATGTGACAACGGGAGAAGATAATTTACAACAGCATTGATCGATAGAACTTTTTTCTTATATTATAATATAGAATGAGGGCGACTAACGGGCACACAGTCCACCTGATGGTAAGTGGATGCTGTGGTCCATAGACATCTACGCTTATCCTCATTTAAGAATCAAAATTTCAGATGCGTTGTCCTCTGAGGACTGAGATGGAATGCCTCGCTATCAGTAAAAAGGGTCTCCGGTTCTCTACACTCTAGATACGAAACATAACAGTTTCGTATTTCTCTGCATAATTATTCTGTGATAGGGTGGTTCTACCCCGGTCAAGCCGAACATTCGTGCTACAACTATAATATAGCTGCAGCGTTGTTCTACCGTGTAATAAAAACTATAAACTTCAGAACTATACTGCGGAAGTGAGTGGCAAACCCAGTAATGGATACCCTAGACGATAGTTTATCGATCATATTGGCGATATAATGAAGATGGGCCAAGCTAAGATTACCTTAAAGAACGAGCATTTATGCATAGATATATGGAAAATAGATATATTTGGCTATGCTCGGAGTTTCTCTGCATGATAAACCTAGGAATAAGGATATCCGCAGTAGAACCAGAGTAACCGACATAGCCCAACGGATTAGTAAGCTGAAGTGGCAGTGGGCCGGCCATGTAGCTCGAAGAACCGACAACCGATGGGGAAGAAAGGTTCTCGAGTGGCAGCCTCGTACCGGTAGGCGAAGTGTAGGGCGTCCCCCCACGAGATGGAGTGAGGACCTGGTAAGACATGCAGGAAGTCGATGGATGCAGGTGGCTCAGGACCGTGCTTTGTGGCATTCTTTGGGGGAGGCCTATGTTCAGCAGTGGACTTGTGAACGGCTGTATGATGATGATGATATGGAATTATGGATATGAAAGACACAAGAGAGGTATTAAAAATAGTACAAGAGAGGTATTAATAATCAAACAGAAAATTTTCTATACCGTTCACAAACAACGCCCAACGCCATCTGCTGACGCCAACGCAAGCCAAATTACTCCGGGCAATACCCCTCTGGGTGATAGGCGTTAATGTATGTATTTATATATGATTTGATCAAAGTACCCTCTGTATTTTAAATGTTTTTCCAGTCAGTATTTCTTTTAATAGTTTCCATAAATTTCATTATCAACTTTAAATTCACTTTATAATTGGTTTGTAATATTGTAAAGAGTAACGTTCATACACAGACTTGTAATAATTCTATCTGTATTATTTTAATCTCCCGTAACGAAAGTTTCTTTCGGATTTTCTGCAAGCCACTAAATTATTCTTTACGGCCCTAAGTTCGGGTTCAACGAAGAATATTTCATTAAAAACTTAAGATAACTTGTATCTGCATTGTGTTGTCGTCATCAGTTTGACGTAAGACATTTCATGGAAAGTCAGAAATTTCTTGGAGACCAGATGCCGTAAAGTTGTTATGGGTACTGTATCCACGACTGGTCGTTGCCGGTGGTAACGAGAGCACTGGTTGTTTTCTTGCCCAAAGACTAATTTCCAGAACCATTAATCGAGGAAACGCAGGCAGAGTTCTTGGCATTATGCCACTGATATGTAATGATTTTTTATAATATTAGAATGACTAAAGATCAGTCAATCTGTTGGAAATTTATTAAATGAATCCAAACTCAAATATACCTCTGAAAGTCATCAAGATGTTTCGTAGAATTAATCAAACGTAATAAATAGCGCCCTGACTCTGAGTAAAAGAACGTCAGTTTAACAAATGCCTGCCTAAAGTTGATGTCACTCTCTTCACTATACGAAAATAGAAAGAGACAGGTATATAGATAATTCCTACTTAATTAATTTAAAGACTAAATAACAATAACTAAGGACATAGAAACTGTTGGTAAATCGGTTTAACTACAACATCATGACATCAAAAGCTTTAGCTCCCTTGATTATGGGTGCTGCAAAACATGATCAAAGAGTAACATAACGTATCTAATTAAAAATAAGTTACATTTAATGCCAAAAAGTTGGATATATTTGATAAAAGCTATTGCCGGTCGTTTCCGAAATTGTCAATTTGCGCAAATTGTTCGTGTCACTTGTAAATTCCATAAATGTGTTGGTTCGTCCCGACAAAGTTAGATTGCTGACATCGACTGATGGCCGTCAGACGAATACGTCGTAAAAATACGAATAGAGACATTGTATCGGGTCCATAAATTTCGATGGAGTGAGTTGGCCCCTTATCGCGATCTTTTGTTTGTTTCGTACGAAAAAAACTCATTGGCTCTATGCTCAATCAACAAATACATGAAACCTTATCAAAGAACAAAAATTGGAATAATGTTTTCTTGGCGGCAAATGAAATAAAACTCGTGTAAAGAGAGAGACGTAGCAGAAAACAAAAATGTGGAACATGAGTTTACAAGTGACAGCAGATCGTAAAGTATAGAAATTAGAGCTATCATTATCATCATTATAACCTTACAAGAGTTCATTGCTGAAAATGGGCTTCCATTCTTATTAGGTACCAATTGACAGTACAATGGAATTACCTTTTTACATTTTTACGTTTACAGCCTATCAAAAGTCCACCGCAATTGGTAAAGATAGGTTTTCGTATCATTATGCAGTCTTAACTGTTGACTGTTGACAGTGTTGTGTTACTAAAAATCTTAGGTACACTCGCCGCATTTTGTCAGCTGTCTGAGTCTGCGATAGCAAATCCTTTTACGATACGCGCGTACGATAATCCTCGCAACTCATTGTTAAAAGGAATTCAAAATGAGTCGATGTTTATCGATTGTATTAGACCTCCCTATCTCGCACTCTAATTTATAACGATTCCATCTCATTCTAACGTCTTGATGAAGCTGTCAAAACGTCAAATAAAATTAAGCTGGGAAAGCAAAGACTGCATAGTCTTCCAACGAATGATACTTTAAGGAGTACGGAATAAAATTTCCTGGTTAATAAATGCCGTATTGTTAAAATAAAATATTATTGTCAACATTTTTAATGTAACAAACAATAAGATAGAGTTATTTTCGTTTTTATTTATAAATCGATGTGGCTAAGTAGAATCTTGCAATGCATCTCTCCATTGGTGTCGTAAATCGATCGATTAAAAAGGCAATGGCGCTTAAAGACCACCAGATGGTAGATGGTTCCTGCAGCCCATGGACACAACGCAACCAACTTCAAACAAAGAAGGCTCTGTAGCCTTTGTCTGTGAGGTGACCACGCATCTGTATACGTTGTCACCTCACAGGACAAATATGGAATGTCCTAACAGTTTATAATAATACTGGCTCTCTACACCCTTCCGACTGGAACAAGTACTGATATTTGCCGGCAGAATTATGTAACAGAATGTGTAAAGAACAGTAATTTAGTATTTAATTCATAATTTTTAAATTTAACTATAACTTATATGAAACTTTTTATATAGGATAGGGTGACAACCGAGCACACAGTCCACCTGATGGTAAGTGGTTGCTGTGACCCATAGACATCTACATTTATCCTCTGTTACAAATCAAAATGCAAATGCGTTGTCACTCGTGAGGACTAAGATGAAATGCCTCTTTTCCAGTAAAATGGGTCTCCTCTACACTCACCATATGAAACACAGCAGTGTTAAGCTGCTATTTCACGCTGGTATTCTGTGAGAGCGTGGTCGTTCTCCGGCCGAGACGACACATTCGTGCTACAACTATACTATTAGTATAGCTGCAGCATGGCTCTATCACGTATAAAAATATTAAATAATCAAAAAATAAAAAAACGTCTGAGATATATAGATCATATACAGATCAGAGATATACAGAAACGTGGTAGACCTTGAGCCTACTAGAGCTTAAGGCTGTGCTAGCTGTAAATTTCATAGTACGCGAGCAACCCAGGTTTGCTTCTCGCCGGCAAAGATGAAATTGTTATTTTAAGTTTTAAGTGCTCAGCGGTGAATGAGAAAATATCGTGAGGAAATTTAATTTTTCTGAAGAAATGTGATGTCCGTCAACACGCATTGGAGACAGCAGACATATCCTTGTCTTTAAATTCTCCCTGAATGAGAGGAGACTCGTGCCCAATACTGGGACGTTTAAAGTCTGTAACATAACTTCTTAATACTTCGTACGGATTGTTCATTGTCACTGCTAAATTACTACAATGTAAAACATTATTATTCATATGCATATTCTGTTTTTTATCAGCCCGTGAAAGTTCATTGCTAGATATTGGTCTATCTCATTGTAGGAATGATTTTCTGTTATTAATGGTTATTTGGTCATTACGACAAACGCTTAAAATTGTTCCCTCTAAAATCATATTCCATTACCGAACGAATAGTTAGTAAAACATAGAACCTACTTTCACATAAAACGAAACGAATCGTATCGGAAAACGACACGTTTCTTGAAATATCAGAAAGTATTCGTAGCCATTTTATTTTATGTAGTCACTGGTATATCTGCGATTGTTTGCATTATCTTTGTACAGTCGATCAAAAATCGTATTTTAATTAAATTTTCAACAAGGAGTTTCTTGTCAGATGTGATATTTTGCAAATTATTGAATGGTAATATTTTTGTTGTTGACATTCCACGCAGCGAAGCAAACAGTGGAATAAGTGTGACAAACGACCACACGGTTCACCTGGATAGTGTATCCCATAGAAACCTACATCTGTCATCGATCAAGAAACAAAATTTAGGTGCATTGTCACCCCTTAAATTTAATATAGATTTCCTCTTTACCTGTAACAAAGGGTATTCAGTTCTCTACACCCACCATAAGAAACACAACAGTATTAAGCCGCTACTTTACTCTGGTATTCTGTGAGAGTATGATTCTTCCTCTAATTGACCAGTTCGTGGTGCAGCATGACTCTACCACGTTAAGAATTTCTTGGTCGAGAATAGTAGTTATGTGTTATGAGCTGAACTGTGCGCTTCTGTTGCCATCACTTCTATAAAAAAAATCAAAATCAAGTTATGCTATTGCCGATGTTGCGGCTATATAATTTGTAACAACTCTAGTTGTAACCATGACAAATACCGATCATATAGAAGACAGTTACCGTTACAGCCTATTAAAAATCCACTGCTGAAAATAGGCCTTCCTCATAGTTTGTATCTTTATTTTGACTGCCTCGTTGGTCTAGTGGTTGTAGTAGTGCGACTGCTGATCATGAGGTCCCGGGTTCGAGTCCCGAGTCGAGCCAAAAAATCAGTTATTGAGTTATTCCATCAAGAAATTCTCAGTAGCTGCCCGGAGTCAGGAAGTTGGCGGTGTTTCACCCCCGTGCCTCGGAAAGCACGTAAAGCCGTTGGTCCTGCGCCTGATCTCTCTCCGGTTTGTCGGTTTATCGTCCCATTGGGCTATGAGAGTGAGGGAATAGAGAGTGCACCTGTGCTTGCTCATACACTTGGGTACTATAATCCTGTCCTGAGCCGATGGCTAGTCTCCGTTGTGACTGGCCGCCGTGGCCGAAATTCGGTCTGGAGGACATTATTATTATTATTATCTTTATTTTATTTTTAGTTGTTTTTATTTTTTATTTTATTTTTATTTTAGTGCATCCTACCCATTGTTCTTTTTCTTATTTTTATTTATTTCTTCTTCTGGGTTGTCTGGAAGAGATTGCTATGTAGCATTAAGACCGCCCTTTGTATTTCCCTCAATAGTTGTTTATTTTTTATTTTTGATGTTTTTTATATTTTCTTGGTGTACAATACAGAGTATTGTATTGTTCTGCCTCATATTTGTCATAGTTGCCGCGCTTGGTGGCTTAGCAACGGCAGTTTTCTTATTAGTTATAATGACGTTCTCCTCGTATCCTGGTTTGTTTCCTTCTGTCACCTCTTACGAAACCTATGGGACGATATGAGGTAGTGGTTATTCTTACATACGGTTACCTTAACACAGAATATCTATATATAATTTAAAGATTGATTACGACAAGCATGGTGACAGCTTCACTAACATAGCACGCATTTTTTATAAGATACTAAAGCATCTTTTCACGCTGCTATTCATTCATACTAAGATTGTAATTAATAGGACCCGTATGAAATAATGCAATAAATCATGGCTTATGTCTCTTTACACAATGCCCGTCAAACCTCAATCTGTTTGTGGTGCAACAAAAACCACTTTGGGCTTCGGCACAATGGTAGGCGTATCTTCGAAAGACAAAAATTAACTCCCTTACTTGTTGTTCTCGAAGGCGATTCGATAAAAATCTATGGATTTTAGGTCTTTCACTGCACTGACCTTGAGGTAAAGTGAAGTTTAATATTAATTCTAATACTTATTAAGTGGCGAAGCTTGCGAAGACACTTATTGATTTCACGATGTTTGTCCGTCTGTCCGTCTGTCCATCTGTCCCACGATTATCTCGAGAACGGTTTCGAATTTTCAAATTCTGTTTTCAGCAATCGATTACTGATCACCCAGGCATCTGAACCTCCTATTTTGAAACTGATTGCTCAACGGCAACCGTAAGAAACCGCTACAAAGCTGATTGCTTCGCCACTTTGTTATGCTGTTAGCTTGCTAGGTTTATTGTTCTTTCGTTTAACCTATTTTCACTCACGTTAGTTTAAATAAACAATGTTGAATACTTATATATTTACAGAATCTGTCTCGGTCTGTGTTCGAATGCGTTTATTGTTTTTTTGCTTACTTCAGTTTTATGTAGGATCGGGTATGTCAGGATCGCGCCAAATGGAAGTCCGTAGTTTTTGCCTACCCCTCTGGGTGACAGGCGTGAGTGTTTGTGTTTCAGTTTTAAAGATTTACTAGGTAGGAGTCCAAATTGAGTTGATACCAAACTCTTCCCATATATTCTGCTAATCCGAAATGACCTAGGTACTTTTTTTTTATAGGACAGGGTGATAAATGAGTACACAGTTCACCTGAGGGTAAGTGGTTGCTGTGACCCATAGACATCCCCACCTATCCTGAATGAAGAATCAAAATGCATCAAAATTGTATTTTGTCACCCGTGAGGGTGAGATGAGTGTGGGCTAAGATGGAATGCCTCGTTTCCAGTGAAAAGGGTCTGCGGTTCCCTACACTCGCTATACGAAACACAGCAGCATTAAACTGCTATTTTACGCTAGTATTCTGTGAGAACTATACAACTAAAATAGCTGTGGCTCTACCACGTAAAAACATGATGTGTTCCGGTTAAAAGTAATAATAATTCATTAACATTACCCACGTTCACTATATATTACTCTAATGCCATAAAAAAGAAACTGTGAACCATCTATTAACAGTCCAGGTCCAGCTCACACATCGGTAATCTAAAAAATAAGGCTTTTACACTAAAGAAACTATTTACATTGAAGAGACTAAATCCTAAAATGAAAGACATTATCATTGCAAAGTATCCTGTGATATGTAATTTATTAAAAATACCTGTTTCGAATTTAAAAACAAAATGTACAATCGAGAACTCGTAGTAATAAACAACTTAAAGTGTTTTTATTATTTAAACAATAACTAATATAAGTCATATCTGTCAAAATTTCACACTCAATTGTCGTCTGTGAGTGCACACAATACTATCTATAATAGTGTACATTCAGAAGTACAAAGGATTTGAGAACAAAACGAAAAAAGCGAATATTAATTCACGTAAGAAATTGAATCAAAGTCACACACAATTGAAATTAGTAGATAGTGCGTATGTGTGCGCTTGTTTGTATTGTAGTATAATTTATGATAACCATAAGGAATATCCAGTGGTACTTGTTCAAGACCTTTATACCACCAAGACTTTCGAACTAACTTGTAAAATATATTTACGTTGTACTACCTGTACCTAGTTTGGTATATTTTAGTAAATTTTTGTTGTGTGTCCTATTATGGGCACCTAAGTTTCCCTTTTCCTGACATTTCTCGACTTTTAAGACATTTGACACACCCACAAATAATTTTAATAGTAGCTTTACTTTGTATTTTCTTAAGGCACCTTAACTCAGCAAACTTTTTTTAATACTTAATAGTAAACATTGTGGCAAAATTAATTTAGTACACTAGATGTGAAAGTCTAGCTTAATAGATTTTTTTATTCGAGTTAATGTTTTTAATGCTGATCTCATAGTGGTTTCTTATATTTACACGAATAATAAATATTGAAAAAAAAAAACTTATTTTAGAGATTTTATCGCGTTTAATTTTACTTATTTTAAATTACAACAAACAAAAGAATATTCTAAAGCTGATGGAAGCAAGCACTAACTATATGACATAGGGACGTCAAGTACCTCAGTCCCACCGTGACCATGAGTGCTGTTAACACCCGAAACTGTAGGAATAAAAAATGAAATCATTTAAATGAAACACGATAAAATTCGTAAGATTATCTTTAATCAATGCTGATCTTCATCAATGTATGCACACCTGGTACGAATGACTTTCCTGATATTTCTAAATTATGGGAGTAGGAGTTTTTTTATTATAGTTTTTAATATTTTATATAATAAGTTAATTTTATAATACAACTGAGGCAAAAGTATTATCAGTATTCAGCCTTGTAGACCAACATAATATAAAAAAAAATAATTTAACGTTTTTATTTTTATTTTCAAGTGATAATTACTATGTTGTTATTACTGGATATTTATCCTTGTGTAATTTATGCATGTAAGAATATATAGTGTGGTGTAAATGCTTAAAACATAACCTCGAATAAAAGACATTAGCTTAAACTCTCGAGTATTCCTGAAGGTGTAAAGGGCCTCTTTCACGAAGCAATCGCATGTCGCCCGTCGAGTTGTCGCCTACGCTGTAACTCCGTCGCAGGATTGTCGCTTAACGCTTTGATTAATAAATTATAAAGTATTTACTTATCATCACGTTCAAGGATCTTTTCTAGTTTGGTTTTTTACCGTTGAAACCAATTTTCGATTCGAATTTGGTTTTTTGAAACTGTATATCGATTTTTTAATGGTATAAGAGGAACAACAAAGGAACAACATCACAAGTCAATAGATGTAAATAGGCCTCGCCAAAGAAATGCCTGCCAACGGTGGCCGTCCTATACTTAGCTTAACGGTACGAAGCTGTCATTCAAGAACCTATCTTTTCAGATTGTCGTTCTTAGAGCTACATGTCCAGCCCATTGCTACTTCAACTTACTGATTCTTTGTGCGATGTTAGTTACTCAGGTTCTACTGCAGATATCCTCACATACAAAACCAATAACGCAGAGGAAATCTTAACATAGCCCTCTCCAGTAAGCGACCTGGTAAAAGATGCCGGAAGCTGATGAGAGCAGGTGGCGCAGAACCGTTATTTGTGGCATTTCTTTGAGGAGTAGAAGTGTCACGGGTTATAATGACGATAATAATGATAACGATAATTTATATTTATAACAGTGATGCTTTAAAATTCACACTTTATAATATATAGTTTATATTTCCACGTATCCAGCCCTGAACTCGACAACATGCACGCAGTGTTCTGCGATATTTTTACCCCTCAACTATACGCTTTGATTCAGAGCAGTATTGTGGTCGAGGCGACAATACCGGATCTGCTAATGCATTCACTACTTCGTACGAATACTTCGGGTTGTAATTTTAAAGTTTCTTGAGAAAATTTATGTGGTCTTTATGAATCATGTGATAGCTGTGTTTAGCTTCATCATCAGCCCGCAGGAACACTGATTAACTTGGTCTTGGTAACGGGATGTTCTAGGGAGAATTTGTCACTTGTCACACTTGTACTTCCTGCACCTTTTTTTTTAAATAATAACACGTTACCATCTGATCGTATCTTCCGATTTTGTTCTGTATCGTGGGGGTAGATTACATATATATATATATTTTTCACAACGACAAATTTCCAGACCCGGAACAATAATTTGAAGGCCGTACAAATACTTGTTCCGAGCGGGTTTCAAAATCGCGGCCTTCAGCGCTGCAACTCGTTACTAAGCTTCTGTGTCTCAGAGCTGTTATACATTTAACGCTGTTCCCGGCATGTGACTTAGATTTTTTAACTGTATTTAAGTTTTTTTTATAGGATAGGGTGACAAACGAGCACACAGTCCATCTGACGGTAAGTGGTTGCTGTGGCCCATAGACATCTATATTTATCCTCGTTTGCGAATCAAAATGCAGATGCGTTGTCACCCATGAGGACTAATATGAAATGCCTCTTTTCCAGTAAAAAGGGTCTCCGGTTCTCTACACTCACCATACGAAACACAGCAGCGTTAAGCTACTATTTTGCGATGGTTTTCTGTGTGAGCGTGATCCTTCCCCGATCGAGCCGACCCATTCGTGCTACAACTATACTACTAATATAGCTGCAGCATGGCTCTAACACGTGAAAAAGTAGCTTTATTTGTGGAATAAGAAACTTAATAGTTGCTAATGTGTAAAATTTAAAAAACAATATTTTGTTTGATGCAGGTGTAATAGATTATTGATATGATTATTTGCGGAGAATTTTTTTTATTTATTTATTTATACACTTTATTGTACTAAAGGTACAAACGGCGGACTTAATGCCATATGGCATTTTCTACCAGCCAACCGGAAAGTTAATGAGAGATGTGTGTACTGCAGTGGGCTAGGATGAAAACCTAAAATTGATAAATTTCACACATACACACACACACACACACACACACACACACACACACACACACACACACACACACACACACACACACACACACACACACACACACGCACATACACACAAAAAACGCAGCAAGCGTTATTGGCACTATACCACGGGGATAGAACTGTATGTACTTAGTTTTATTTTTTTATTATAGATTTTTAATATTGTATATATTTGAATCTCTTATTATTTTATTAAAATAATATTGAATTGTCATCAAATTCATGATCACAGTAAAAAAAGAATCAATAAGGCCGCATTTACTTCCAAACACCTTTTAAATTTCCATATAATATGCAGACATTGTAACCGCAGCTTTATTATCTCAAAGTCGATGACTTACCTCGTCCATTCACTCGGTTCCCAGCACAAATAACGTAAGCATCATATAATAAGGCACTATCGCACACGGCTGCTTTATTTGCATGGAAATCATAAATCAATGAATGCTTAAGCCGTGCCTTTATTGTGGAAACTGATTCTGTCACCGCCTCTAATCCTTTAAGAGTTTTCTTATAACTCTCTCTTGGTAGTATAATCAAATACTTCAGATTAAACATTTGAAATTATTTGAATTGACTCACTCATTAATTAGTCTCATTTATAATCGTAACTTTATCAAGTTAATAATTTAAAGGTTATTTGTTGTTTATTACATAGAATATTATAAGAAAGTAACGAGATTAAATCATCATCAATTGCTGTAAAAGTAAGCTGCTGCTTTTAATGATTAAATGTACACAAGTAATTTCCGACTTAATAATAGTGGTAGAGCAATGCTGCAGCTATATTAGTAGTATAGTTGTGGCACGAATGGGTCAGCTCGACCGGGGAAGGATCACGCTCTCACAGAATATCAGCGTAAAATTGCAGCTTAACATTAATGCTGCTGTGTTTCGTATGGTGAGTGTAGAGAACCGGAGACCCTTTTTACTGGAAAAGAGGCATTCCATCTTAGTCCTCACGGGTGACAACGCATCTGCATTTTGATTGGCAAACGAGGATAAATGTAGATGTCTATGGGCCACAGCGACCACTTACCATCAGGTGAACCGTGTGCTCGTTTGTCACCCTATCCTATTAAAAAAAAACTATCTTTAACCTTTTTGGGTGGGACGACTTTTTCTGCCACCAGGGCGGCGCTATTAGAAAGTGAGGTATAATATTTGACGGATTTCATAGCGAGGAAGTTAATTTGTTCGGAAAATGTAAAAGTTATTGTTTCTTTTTGTACTATTAGCTATATTTAATATTAATAAGATTAAAAATAAATGAACCACACCACAGATATTCATAAAAGTAGAAAAATTTAAAGAGTTAAAATGTGCAAAAAATTAAATAGCAAACCACTGACGGGTTGTTTTGTGTATTAATATAATACTCTAGAAACTGATAAACTTTGATTAAAAACCAATTACTCAATTAAATTACGTTGTGTAACAAAAACTCTACCTCAGTGTCACCTAGCGACATCTGGTGAGCAGAAAATTATTAGCCTTCATTATTGCGAAGTTTTATCGGAGTTCCGCAGTTTTATCTGCATTATTACACTATACTACAATTTAACTCATACAAGCCACACCAATGTTTATATTTGAATTGAAAGTCAGTATAATTCGTCAACATCACAGATTCTCAATATGGATCTGTATAGCCTTTGTGATGACGTCTTTTTGTAATTTTATTAATTCTATTCGTCATGAGTGAGCCGGGTCTGATGCTAGATGACAAATTGTCCACAAACTGTATTATAATTTCGTGATTTATATGCTAATAGTTCGTTTAGACGTACTTCGAGATTGTTAATCACTTTTTTATTAAATAATATGTGTATTTATATAAAAAATAAAATTAAGTAGTAATTATTTTGTATGTCTGTAATCTGTTTACGAACTATGATGGAAATAGTTTGTCACTACAAATTGATCTATATGGGCAATACTTGTTGTGGTTTTTTTATCATTTAAAGCCTCATCATTTTCATAAATTGAGTCAACTTCATACCACCAGATATGATTGTAGTTAATCACTGGCTTATATATAACAAGTAAATTAGTAGGATACTGTGCTGTGGCCCACAAACACGTACACCCTTTTTGAAAAATCATAATGCGGATGCGTTGTATTCCCTGACTAAAGCAGGTTGAGAAACACAATGCTAGAAATATGTTGTCTTCTGTTGTTGGTATCAGTATATCTTTATGCCGGTTTACCTCCTGAGTTCCACAGCAACCTGGGAAGTGCGTTTCAATTACGATGCGTTGGATTTCATCCAGCGATGTTGAGTAACTTCCATCGTGTTTCTTTAGAGAGATGGATCTTGGTGTATTATGTTTATCTAGAACTGTCCTTATCCGATCCGCTTGTTCACAGGTTTCTATTTTACCACAGAATTTACGCCACCTTGTCGAACGTCGATACCTGATACATTTCTTGTATTTAGACTTAGATTTCTTGTATAGTAGCCAGTCTTCATCCATAGAGGTTGTTATGGCGCTGCTTAGGACTATTCTTACCTTCTTGCGTTTCCTATTTAGTACTTTTCCCCACCACGGCTGCTTGCCCTCAGCAGTTGGTGGAGTGATTTCTGGACAAGTTTCATGATTGCTCTCAACCATGACTTTATTTACAGCTACTGTTCTTCCAGCAGCGAATGACCTGCTATAATGTTTGTTCTCTCAAAACATTCGAGCGAAGACGTTAGTTTACTAAGCTATTTTATTTTATCTGTCTTTCGGGGATTTCTCTATGGTGGTGTAGCGGGAATGTCAGTCAGCCTGTAGTTTAAAATTGATCCATCTATTAGCTACGTTTGTTTATGAAGGTTGGTTCAGAACTTATGTTTAAAATAGTTAAAATAGGTTAGTGCTAAAGAAACATTCATCTAACAACTTACCTCGTTCATTGGGTTTTCTCATTCCTCAGGGGGGATGATGCGTATTGTAGTTCGTCCCTATCACAACCTGTAGTCCAATCCTTTAGCAGAAATTTACTAGCCTTAAGGTCATCAGGTGGAGGCATGTCTTCCTCGGGCATTTATTCCACTCCTTTGCTGTCTGTATGCATTATGACAAATGAAGGAAACCGTTTGGTTCGAATGCGTGAATATTACAATATTAACAATAATTGAGTGAAAACTCGCCGTCCCAAGTGGTCCGATGAGTCATTAGTTCGAAACAATTATTTCCTCTCTTTATATTCTTATATTTAAAATGACATTTCTTTATTTTTATATATAAACATAAACACTCACGCCTGTCACCCAGAGGGGTAGGCAGAGCCTAGGGGCTTCCATTTGGCACGATCCTGACACACCTCTCTCGCCTCCTTTACATCCATATACCTACGTATACACGCTCGTCGGTTAAGGGTACTCCTAATCTGGCCCATTTTCAATATATCGCCTTTGTTTTTAATTTAACCATTTAACTGAGCCACCACTACTATCATCCAAACATAAATCAATCTAACTATCCCTAATATGTAAAACAACGGTCTAGGCAATAAAAATTACGATGGTAATATAAAATAAATTCTGAACATCCTAATTCCAGTAAACGCCAATAGTGTACAGTTTAAAAACACTGATGATTGACTTCCTCCAGCGTGGGCTGCCAGATCGGATTAAATTAACAAGATTAGATTGGGCTTAATGGCCGCGAGACGGCCGAGGCGTCGAACTTATAATTAGTGATTCACACAGCTATCGAGTCGAGGATGTATACTAATAGATCGCTTACTCTCAGAACCGTCAACTGTATTAACGAGCCCGTTGGTTTTGTCTAATTCCTATATTCATGAATCGTTTTGTTTTAGTACGGGTGACAAACGAACACACATTCTATCTGATGGTAAGTGGATTATGTAATCCATAGTGTCTTTATCTATCTTCAATTGAGAATCGAAATGTAGCTGCGTTGTCACCCTTGAGGGCTTAAATTAAAGGTATTATTACCAGTAAAAAGATCTCTGGCTCTCGTCACCCATCATACAAGACAGCAACATTAGGTTGCTATTTCGCGCTAGTAGTGGAGCGGGTCCTTTTCTGGTTGAACCGACCCATGCGTACTGCAGGCATAAACAATCATTTCTCACCTTCTCGTAATGTATAGGTATCTATAGGTGTGACTAAAAAAAGGCTACTAACTGAACCATATTTAGTGCTTTTCGTTTCTATTTGAACATCACTTGCTGCTCAACACAAACGGGTTGTTTTTGTTTTTATTTTTTTTTAAAACGTTACCCCCAAACTAGGATTTTCTCCGGGAACAATTATCTGTAGGCCATACAAATATTTGTTCCGTGCGGGAACGAACCCGCAGCCCCGGCGCAACAACTGATGGATGATATTAACCCCTGGGAATGAGGTGGTGATAGCTGCCAAGCTATTTCTAATTTGTTTTGTGTTGTTAATTGTGTAACAAACATGATTGTACGCCGCTATTTAAAAACAAAAGTCCCGCTGGGTTTCTTGCTGGTTCTTCCCAGTACAGAGATATTTTTTCTGAACCAGTGGTAATTAAACAAAAGAGTGACTTTCAATAAGTATTATTTCTAATCTATATTGAATAAAAGTTTCTGTTCCATAGGGCTATCATATAGATTGCGTCATGGGGCCATATTTGCCATTACTGCCACACCTGGTAGACGGATTAACAATCACAGTCTTTTTAATATTTTGTTATCAGGAAGACCCTGCTATCTATCTCCTATATTATTTCTGTTTACCTGTGCCAACTCTTACGATACCTACGGGATCATATGGAGAAGTGGATCTATTATTTCCCCATTACACATTATAAACTATACGTTCCTATAGATTGCTTCATAGGGGAGACATTTGCCATAGTTGCCACGCTTGGCTTGAGCTGGTTGGCAACCGCAGTTTTTTTTTATTTTTAGTCGTTATTATAAAGACGCTGGTGCCCATCTCCTGATTTGTTTTCTCTGTCGCCTTTTACGTCACCCAATGGATAATATGGGGTAGTAGATATTCTTAAACCAGCACTAAACGGCGTTGTAAGAAACGTTTGTTGTTGGTAATTTACTATTTATTAATAATGCAAAAAAAACCTTTAAGTCGTAATGAGGGCTAATAATCTTACACTCACCAGATGTCGCTAGTTGCGACTGAGGTAAAGTTTTTCGTTACACAGTGTCAGTTAATTGAGAAATTAGTTTAAAATAATAGTTTATCATTATCTTGAGTATTATATTAATACACAACACAATGCGTTAGTGGTTTGATTTTTAATTTTTTGCACTTTATAACTCTTTTTTTTAAAAAACGGCTTTTAGTTATATTTATAGTTTGGTTTATTCATTTCTAATGTAATTAATATAAAATATAACTAATAATACGGAAAGAAACCTTAAAGATTACATTTTCCTAAGAAATTATCGTCCCCGCTATGAAATCTGTCAAATATTTTCCTCACTGTAAAGTGGCGCCGCCCTGGTGGCAGAAAAATTCGTGGATGCCCTCATTAGTTGCATCTGTACTTTGTTTCAAAACAGACTTTGCTTGCAATTATTGCACTGTGTAGAAGGTCGTTAAAGGAAAGGATACGTTAGATAACATAGAAACTAATCGTAATTCATCTTATTTGTTTGTGTTTGTGACTATTTGAAGTGTAGTGGCGCTTGATTGCCGTGTAGTGAATTCACTCCCCCATACCTTCCTGTGGTTGCTATAACGGACAACAGAAACTAAAACAGGAGATGAGTTATTCTAGAGAGCAACAGCATCTTTCTTATAAGAACGCAATAATAATAAAAGTACTGCGGTTGAGAAACCGGCAGAAGAGCGTGGTAAACATAAAAAACATAAACACTCACGCCTGTCACCCAGAGGGGTAGGCAGAGACTATGGAATTCCATTTGGCACGATCCTGACACACCTCTCTCGCTTCCTCCACATCCATATACCTACGCATACACGCTCGTCGGTTAAAGGTACTCTTAATTTGGCCCATTTTCAATATTTCGCCAATTTGGTCGATAAACTTTCGCCTAGGGCGACCCTTCCCGACTCTGCCATTCACCTCTGCAACATAAATTTGCTTTGTCACTCTTTCCTCATTCATTCTTTCTACATGACCAAACCACCGAAGCATTCCTTTCTTAATCCTAGTCACAATATCATCTTGCAAACCACACATTTCTCTTATCACACTATTTCTCACCCTGTCATTCAGATTCAGCCCTAGCATACTACAAGAGCGTGGTAACTTTGGCAAATATGGGGGATGTACTCATACATATCAGCTAAGGAGGAGACCTGTGTTTGTTTAGCTGCGGCTAGCTAATAAACGTTGATGAATAAAAAATAAGTTTAAATAAATGGTATAAGTCGTCTTCAAGTAATTTAAAAAAAACCGGCCAAGTGCGAGTCGGACTCGCGCTCCCAGGGTTCCGCACAAATCCGTAGTTTAAAATTATTAAAAATATTTTGATTATATGATGTAACTAAAAATGTATGCTTTCCGCAATTTTTCATTTATCTGTGCTACAATACGTTGCTTCGTACCAAATTTTAAGATTCTGAGTTCACGGGAAGTACCATGTAGGTTTTGATTCCCTGATTCCCTTGTGAATGTCGAAAATTTGCGGCATAAACGGCTGTATCTTTTGATTGCGTTGGCTTAGAAGTTTGATTTTATCACAGCTCCAAGGGACAGTAGGCTTAAGTATTTCATATGAATTTCAGCTTGATACCTCCACGCGTTCCTGAGAAAAAGGGTCTTGACAGACACACAGACAGACAGACAGACGGACAACAAAGTGATCCTATAAGGGTTCAGTTTTTTTCCTTTTGAGGAACGGAACCCTAAAAATAAAGGGACAGAAGTGGGTGCCAAAATATATTATATAGAAGAACTAGCTGACCAGGCAAACATTGATCTGCTATTTCTGACGTCCCTTGCTACAAAAAAAAATCTTTTAATTTGCAATAAAAAATATTAAAGATCAACTTATCGGGATAAAAAGTATCCTATCTCTCAAATTTGACTGAACTGCACACAGTGTGCCAAATTTCATTGAAATTAGTTCAGTGGTTTAGGAGTTCATCGCGGACAAACAATATGACACGTTATTTTTATATATAAAGATTAAAGATATTTATTATTTTTAATTAATTGAAGTCGTTACTTTTAATTAAAAGTGGCCATTGAAAAAAAAAGAGTTATTGTTTTACATTTTTGAGTGGACTATAAATAATCACTATGTCAATGTCGTGAAATAATTGAAAATGCCTACCTTGGTGTTGAATTTTTCTTTCAATTCACTTTATGAATTTATATAGGATCAACGCTGAATTATAACCAATAAATTAAATTAAATAAACTGATTCTGATGATTCTCATCAGAATCAGTTCACAATTGACGGAGATATCGCGTAACATACAAAAATGATGACTGATACTACTGAACTGAACTGATAACTGAGTTCGCAACTTAATTGTTTGCAAAAAAAAATTCTAAATCAATGGTAATTCACGGAAAAAGTAAATAATAAAATATGGCCTACAAATAATATTTTTTTCCGGGTATGGATGTTTGTCCTTGTGATATTTACGAATGTCAACTGCTCCCACAATTCAGGACAAAATACTAGTGTGGAGGTAACGTAAAACCAAAACAAAACAAATTGAAGACAGTAATTGATAACAATATTTCGATTATAAACTCTAACTTTAAAGATTTTAAGTCCATTTCTACTTAATATTAATCTTTTTAAAATACGACAAATTATTTTTTTAATAACTAGCAGCTTTAAATACACTACATTTCTTATCAACAAACCAACTTAGGGTTGAACATCCTTTACTTAAACGAGATGACTTTTAAGAACCATTCGGAACATATAAAATTAAAAAAAAACATAATACAGGAAAGAGTACTTCCCAATTTCCTCTCGCATGCGACCCTTTGTGAGGTTAAATGCCTCGTGCTTACCATACAATGCGTCAGAAAATTGATCTGATCATGCAGCATCGTCGTCTCATCTCATTTACATACGTCAACGGTGGTAAATTTGGGAGGAGTGTGTGTGGTATTGTTTCTATAGCGTAACGAATAATCCTTTTGTTGGTCGCGACCGATTGATTCTAATCGGTACGAGGATAATCTGGAATTAGTTTTGTAAATTGGTTGAACTGTATTCCTTTGTTGCAGTCGCGACAAGTGAGCATAGAGCTGATTGTAAGTGGTCTCTGTTTTGATGCTGCATAACGATTGAGGCGCGGTTTTTTTATACAGTGACAAATGAGCACATAGTCCACATCTACATTAGTAAAAAAAAGTGATATTCATTTTGTAAACACCAAGAACAAACACAAGCTAGTCAGTAATTCATTCTTGCAATTGCATTCTGGCAATGTATACGCTATTACAACAAAGTCCCAGAAAATATACAAGCTCTATCTATTACCAAGTTTAAATGTTTAACTAAACAAAATCATATAAAAGGGTTATTATCATATAAATGAATAAATGGTTGATAATTAACCCTGGGAATGAGGTGGTCGCTTCCAAGATGTTTCTAAAATAAATTTTGTAAATAGTTTGTAATCATTTATATTGTAAAATTTATTTAAAAAAAAGTCCCGCTTGGTTTCTTGCTGGTTCTTCTCAGGACAGAGGATTTTTTAGAACCAATAATATAGTAAAAAATGACTTTCATTAAGAATTACTTGTAATCAATATGGTTCGAATCCGCCATTCGACTACTGTCGTTAACCACTTCTAACACAAGCTAAAATTCTTCTGTTAGAAGCTTAGGTTACCAGAAGTGGTTAAAGGGAATATTAGTAATGTTTAACAGCATTACTAGTATTTAAAAAGAATATTAAATAAAAAAATATTCTATTCTATTCTACATCTATTCTCAGTTAAGAATCAAAATGCAGATACGTTGTCACCTGTGAGGACTAAGATGGAATGCCACGTTTACAGTACCAACGGTCTCCGCTTATCTACACTCACCATACAAAATACAGCAGCATTAAGTTGTTATTTCACGCTGGTGCCCTTGAAGAGGGTGGTTGTTCCCCGGTCAAGTCGTGCTACAACCATAAGAAATCTGCAGCATGACTCTACCACCTCAAGTGTGGGTTCGAATTTATTCCCATTCGTAGCAAATATTCATTAGGTCGTCATTATAATCATTAACACAATTACATCCCAAGTCCACTAGCGAACATAGGCTTCTTCCAATGAGGGCTAATAATTTTCTGCTCACCAGATGTCGCTAGTTGACACTGAGGTAAGGTTTTTTTTTTGTTACAGGATGTCATTTAACTGAAAAGTTAGTTTTTAATAAAAGTTTACCAGTTTCTAGAGTATTATATTAATACACAAAACAATGTGTCAGTGATTTGCTCTTTAATTTTTTGCACATTTTAAAGTTTTTTTTAAATTTTTCTGGTTTTATGAATAACTGTGGTTTGGTTTATTTATTTTTAATGTAATTAATATAAAATATAACTAAAAGTACGTAAAGAAACATTAACCTCTACATTTTCCGAACAAATTAATTTCCCCGCTAAGAAATCTGTCAAATATTATACCTCACTTTTAAGTGACGCCGCCCTGGTGGCAGAAAAAGTTGTGGATGCCCTCATTAATGCAGCAAAGCACAATCCTGAGCCACTCGCATCTATAAACTTTCTGAACCTCTTGCCAGGTCGCCCGTTCACAAATTGAGAGACCGTCGCCGCCGAGGCGCATTGGTTGCCCCAATGTGTTTGGTCGGTGGTGGACATTTCCTTGTTCTAAAACACTTTTCAACCGATTTCAAAAAAGAGGAAGTTCACAATTCGTCGGAATCTTTTTTATGTATGTTAACCGATTACTAAAATTATTTTTTTGTTTCCCAGTGAATCGAGCGGTTTAAAAAAATCAAAAATAAATTATAGAAGTAAGAGTAGACCCGGGCCCAACTCTGGAACGTACCCATATTGGCAGTAACTGCACTGCACTTTTCTATTAATCATTATTAATTTAGCTGTGAGGTTAGTATAGACTTGAAACATTATTTCCCAAGGTATAGCTAGAGCTTACGCAATAATTTTTTTTAAGTTTAGTATCTTTGTTTAACGAGAGCCGAGAGAGAGATTTGGCGAACTATTCAGTCACACGCTCACAAATCTGATTCGTCATTGTAAATAAAACAAAAAATGGTCACCCTTAAAACCGATTGGAATTTTATCAATTCAAAATAATTCAATAAGAATCGAAGTCCTGGCTGTATAAAGGTGTAGACACACTAAACATTTTCATATATTTTTTTTTTATTTCTATTATCTTCGCCGTGTATCGGCGGCGTTAGACTGGAGATGGGCAGCATCATCTTTCTGCTAACAACTCAAAATAATATAAAACTGTGGTTGCCAAATCGCCTGCCAAGCGTGCCATAGCAAATTTTATGAGAGAGACCTTTTTACTCGAGCAATGGGGGCTGTTAGCTCCATGCTGCTCTATAATGGCTGTAGTAGGAATGGTTCAGCTAGACTAGGAAACTTTTGCACAGAATGCTAGCGTATTAAATCATAATGCTGCTGTTTCTGATTTATGAGAACCGGAGAACTCTTTTACTGGTAACGAAGCGTTTCAACTTAGTTTTTAGAAGTGTTAACGCATCTGCATTTTGATTCCTGATCTTGGATAGATACGGGTTTATACCACAGCATCTATATGCATCAGGACTGTGTGTCCTTATGTTATTCTTAATTACATAACAAAAACAAGCGGCTACAGGTGAGAAGTGTTCGACAGTGAAGGAAAACTTCGTGAGGAAACATATTGTGTGTTAGTCCGTAAATAAGTAGCTATGAGGAATACTAGTTACTGGAGACTGATAGCATGTTCTCGTTTCATTTCAGACTCGATATTGTTATTTTTATCATTAATTTCAGCCAAAACGCTATTTTTAATTTAATTTTTTAAAATAATAAATTATTTTGAAGTGTAATTTTTTATAGTTATGTGTCTCGACCTTTATATTGAAATCAAATTAATCAGGATGATTTTTGATCTGATATATTGTCATGCATTGACTAAAGAAAGTCCGGAAAGTATATTTATTTAAAAGAAATAAATTATATTATAGAATACGTCTGTTTAAGGTAGCGGTCAATTTTATGAATTCTGCTACTTTATGATTATGTTCTTTGTGAAAATGGTCCTTCCGTTTCGTTGGTGTGTAGCTCTACCACAGATGTGCTAGCACTAAGCTGAGAGCTGAGATCGGAACATAGAACTAACGACTTTATGTCAAAGGAGTCCATTTGGATAGGTACCACACTCTTACCAATTTGTGCCACAAAATAGCAGCGTTTGCTTGTGTTTTTTATAGGATAAGGGTGACAAACGAGCACACAGTCCACCCGATAGTAAGTGGTTGCTGCGGCCCATAGACATCTACATCTATTGTCGATTACAAATCAAAATGCAGGTGCGTGGTCACCCATGAGGACTAAGATGTATTGCCTCGTTTTCAGTTAAAAGGGTGCCCGGTTCTCTACACTCAACATACGAAACACAGCAGCGTTAAGCTGCTATTATACAATGGTTTTCTGTGAGAGCGGGGTCCTTCCCCGATCAAGCCGACCCATTCGTGCTACAACTATACCTACTACTAATATAGCTGCAGCATGGCTCTACCATGTAACAATTTCATTTAATTGTACTACGCCTATAATCTTCGTTCCAGTCTGGAGTGTACAGAGAGCCAGTATAGTAACAGTCTGTGAAGAATTCCATCTTATTCCTCAGAGGTGACAGCACATATATAGCATTCTATGTTTGAAGTTGGCCGCAGTCTATGGACTACAGTAACCAATTACCATCAGGTGGAGTGTAAGTTCGTTTGTCACTTCAGTTTTATAAAAAAAATTGTACGCTCCGTACTTTCGTGAACGCAGTCGTATCCAATCATCCATTAGCACTCAAGCCGTTGACGTTACGCGGCTACCGAAGTCCAAATTAATCTCTTATAGATACGAATGACAGGTCCCTGCACTCTTTTTTACACACAGTTTTTTTTTATAAAAAGTTAGTATGAACATTCCTTGAACATGTAAAGACATGTAAGTCGAATACCGCGTGGTTTTTTCAAAGTAGTGATAGTGGTTCTTGAATTAAAATAAATAAAACACGGTATTATTTTTAATCAGCTTGAGTGTTAAAAAGGCTTAAGTGAAAGTAACAAAAGTTAACAGTGGTAGAGCCACGCGGCAGCTCTTGCTGTCACACGGATGGGCCGGCTCGAACCGGGGTGGTACCACGACCTCACAGAAAACCAGCGTGAAGTAGAGGTTTACCTCTGCGTTTCGCTTGGTGAGTGCAGGTGGCCGGAGGCCCTTTTTACTGGAAATGAGGCATTCCATCTTAGTCCTCACGGGTGACAACGCATCTACATTTTGACTTGTAATTGAGGATAGATGTAGATGTCTATGGGCCGCAGCAACCACTTACCATCAGGTGGACTGTGTGCTCGTTTGTCACCCTCATCCTATAAAAAAAAAGTAAAAAGACAGCCTTTATAAGTCCCAGTTTTTGGAACAGGCCTCTTCTTATTTCTGAAAGGATTTTCAAGGCAAGGAAATGTCCCCCGCGCTGACCCAAAGCGTATTGGCGGACTTCACAACATATTTATTACTTTCATCTACTATAACAAAAATACTATCTATATATAGTATAGAGTATCATTCAAAACTTTGTATGATTCAAAGATATTTCACAAGTAGTAACAACGTAAAGTTAAAATACAAACAACATACATACTTCTCACTGCTGGGTACAGGCCCTCTTCTCTTTTCATAGAGGGCTATAGAGCAATTAATCCGGCACTCTGTTCTAGTAGAGTAGTTTAGTAGTCTAGTAGTAGTTAGCAGACTAAACATGTCCTCGAAAATATTTGTTTTCATTTCCTTAGGTAGTCTCAGGATGTTTTCTTAGACTGCCAATGCCGCACGTGATAAATTAGCACTTTTATAGTAATAATAATAATCATATCAAACATCAAAAAAGTCATCTGAGGCGCCTCGGGCTCCGTGACGGACCGCTTCAGGCTCAAATGCAGAAGGCGGTGCTCCTCGATACCGCCCGCATCGTCCGCCGGTTTCATTCCCTTTCCCCCTAACCCTCGGCCGTTTGGTCTCGAGCGTTTCCATCTGGTTGGGCTTTTATTTATTTATGTATTATTTATTTATGTAAGTATATTTAAAGTTTAAGTTACAGCCTATATACGCCCCACTGTCCCCGAACCTCACATGTCGTCGAAATATTTTATTTTCTTTTTACTCAGAAAATGTAAGTTCAGTCACGATGTTTTCCTTCACCGCCGAGCACGTGGTAAATCGGCATTTAAAATTGCAATTAACAATTTCATTGGTGTCGGCGGGGATCGAACCCCATCTGATCTATCACGGCTCGCGTGTATTATATTTCTAGTATATTTAATATATATTTATCTTTCCTCTTATATATTTATTCAGCCCAACCAGATGAGAATACTTTATAAATACCTAAATAATAATAATAAATTAAAATTTATATACAATCAAACATTTCATTTGTACCGCCACTGATCAAACTCAGGTTCTCGCGTACTGTGAAATTTGCGGCGAGCTTATACTTATACCCCTAAATAATAAGGGCGCTTTTGGGTAGATGAGATTTTGATCTAGCTGATTTGTTATTTCTATTACTAAACGTATCTCTGGATGAGCAACGTCAATTCGTAACTCGATAATACTTATTTAAATCGGATCTTTTTGGGGTCACTGTAGAAGCGTGCTCATCGCGACCCTGCCAGCCCTTTTCAGGGCTGCAATTCTACTTAGCTGCGCACCCATGTCAACGAGGGTTAGGGCGTCCCCCCAAGGCGACGCACACCAGCTCGTCCCCGTTGGTGTGGAATGCAGCGTGCAAAGCGGCGATGGGGACCGCCACCCGTCACGCACAGCCCGACACGGCGGAAGGTGGAGGACAGAGTGCAGAGTTGGCACGTGGAATTTTAGAGGAGGCATGAGAGATAAGACGAATGAGTTGATCGAAATAATGAAAGAAAGAGAATTAGATGTCGTGTGTATGTCGGAGACCAAACGGAAGGGCAGTGGTACTGAAGAGCTCCCTGGTGGGGCGTTAGCTCTATGGTCCGGAGTCCCGGAGAGCGAGAGTGCCTGCCAGGGAGTGGGGGTGCTGCTGTCGTCTCGGTTGGTCGATGTTATGACTGAATATAAGGTTGTGAACTCAAGACTTCTCTGGGTTCGCTTTAAATTGGGACTGCCGAAGTTATTCCTTTTGGCTGTTCATGCGCCGGTAGCTTCGTCGTCCAGGGCTGAGCTGGAGGAGTTTTGGGAGAATGTAAGAGAAGTTCTAGATTTGGCTAGGGGAAACGAAAGAATTGGTACCGCTCGACCAGGGTACGAGTCGGTGCTTGGAAAGTTTGGCGATAAAAGGGTTAATGATGCTGGCAAGCTTATACTGGCGGTATGCAAGGAAAAGGGTCTTCTTGTGACAAACACTATGTTTAATCACAAGAAAATCCATATGTATACTAGAGAAAGTAAGAATGAGAGAAGTATGATCGATTTGTTCCTGGTGGATGACCGACTGCGAAAACAGGTGATGGATACGCGAGTGTTCAGGGGTGCTGACCTGGGAACGGATCACTATCTAGTGATTACTAGATTTAGGGGTCTGTTCGCGGGTTGGCGCTACCGGACGGCAGTAACAGAACTACAGTCGGTCTGTCGCATCCGAAGCTGGAAGCTTCAGGAAGCGGATACTAGGGACAAATATCATGCGAGGGTAGCCGAAAAGCTTGACAACATCGATGGCAGAAAAGAATGTGTTGAAAGAACGTGGCAGAACCTTAGGGATGGAATGGTAAGTGCAGCGGAAGAAGTGTGTGGAACGATTAAAAGAGGCAGTAGTAAAAGAAGAGATGCATGGTGGAATGATGAAGTGAAAGAAGCTGTAAAGAAGAAGAAGAAAGCATGGTTAGACTACTTGGCCTCTAATAATGATAAGGATATGAGAGAGAAGATGAAAGAAAGATATAAGCTGCAAAAAGTTCACACGAAAGCATTGATTGAGGAAGTGCGTGAAAGGTGTAGAATGGAAGCGGACAAAAGGTTGTCGCACAACTTTAAGGAGAACTCCAAACTCTTCTGGAAAGAGGTTGGAAGGACCCCAAGTGGTGCGACGGCCTTAAGAATGAACAAAGTGCTTTCGAGAACTAATGACGTCCTCTCAGAAAAATCGGACGTCATGCAGCGATGGAGCGAATTTTATAGAGAAATGTATGCGTGTGATGATCTTAGTGAGGGATCCGGGGATGACGCCGAGACTGGTACGCCAGACCCGGACCTCGATGACACTGAGGTCATCAGTATGAAAGAGATTGAACGTGCGATTCGAAGTTTGAAATGTGGTAAGGCTGCGGGACTAGACAGAGTTACTGCTGAAATGGTCAAGTATGGTGGGCCTCGCGTCTGGGACAGCTTTCATCTGCTGTGCAATTTGTGCTGGCGGACGGGAGATGTCCCGGATGATTGGCGATCCGCAGTCATTGTGCCTTTATATAAAGGTAAAGGTTCACATTTTGACTGCGGGTGCTATCGGGCGATCAGCTTGACCAGTTTAGCAAGTAAAGTTTACTCGCAGGTTTTGACACGTAGGATGCAAGAGAAATCGGAAAGATTTCTATGGGAGGCACAATGCGGATTTAGACCTGGAAGAGGATGCACGGATCAAATTTTTTCTCTCCGCATGATCACGGAAAAGCTTCTGGCTGCTAACCAAAGGATTTTCTGTGCTTTTGTGGATCTTGAGAAAGCATTTGATAAGGTTGTAAGGAAGAAAATGTGGGAACTGTTGCCGGGGTATGGTGTGGATGGTCGATTGCTAAGGGCTGTGCAGTCCCTTTACTGTGACTGTAAAGCCTGTGTGCGGGTAGGGCATGACCTGTCACCCATGTTTAGCGTCCAAACGGGCGTAAAACAGGGTTGTGTCATGTCTTCCTGGCTGTTCATACTGTATCTCGACAGCTGTTTACAGAAGCTGAAAGATAGCTGTTTGGGTGTGAAATTGGGTGACATTAAAGTAAATTGTCTGCTGTATGCTGATGATGCAGTGCTTATTGCACCATCAGAGGCAGAACTGCAGGCATTAGTCACGTGTATGAAAGAGGAATGTGAAATTAAAGGTCACCGCTTGAATGCTAATAAAACTAAGGTTCTGGTATTTGAAAGGGACGAA
The DNA here is from genome assembly GCA_033319125.1 of Parnassius glacialis. Classification (NCBI taxonomy): domain Eukaryota; kingdom Metazoa; phylum Arthropoda; class Insecta; order Lepidoptera; family Papilionidae; genus Parnassius; species Parnassius glacialis. The sequence goes on along the minus strand of JAVANC010000003.1, from coordinate 35,966,576 downwards.
GAGAGAACGAAGTGTGAAATATGGGTAAATCAGGAATGTCTAGAACAGGTAAATGAAATTGTATACTTGGGGAGTGCTTTTAGCCGGGATGGAAGATGTGATTTAGATGTGGACAGGCGTGTCGCTGCCGGGAACAAAATCAATGGTGCCCTGACTGCGTTAGTCAAAAGGCAAGGCGTAGTGAAGAGTGCACGCCTTGCAATACATAACGCAGTGTTGGTACCGACTTTGTTATATGGCAGCGAAACCTGGGTATGCCAGAAGAAGCATAAAAGCAAGTTGAATGCAGTGGAGATGCGATCTCTTCGTAAAATGTGCGGCGTCACCATGGCTGACCGAAAGCGAAACGAAGAGATTCGCAATATGGCAGGTTTGAAAGATGACCTTATCACAAAAATTGATAAGGGCGTGCTTCGATGGTTTGGGCACGTTGAGAGAATGAGTGAAAACCGAATGGTGAAGAAAATATATAGCGCGAAAGTTAATATTAAAAGGTGTCGAGGTAGACCGAGACTAACTTTCGAAGACCATGTGAGCAAATTGCTCGAAGAGGGGAGGGTCAAGAGTACTCGGATACCTAGACGTGCATGTATGAAGAAGATAATGAATCTGAAAGAAGCGAAAGAGGTATGTAAGGATCGTGACACTTGGCGATCTGTTCTCTCTGGCTACCCCGTCAGGGATTGTGCGTGACGATAAATAAAATAAAAATAAAAAAATAAATCGGATCTTTTTCTGAATACGGATGTGAAAATTATGAACTGAATTAAATATAACGACCGTCTTAACGCATCGTCCGCATTAATGCTGTTTATTGCACGCACGGTGCTTTCGAATCAATCTTATATTATGACTATCGTCTACAAACATACATTTACATTATCAGATCAGCGAAATAAGTCGGTTTTAGACGGTGGTCTTTATTTCTTTTATACATTTGTCAAATGTACACACAGTTCTCCTGGTAGTAAGTAATTTGTGCGCCGTAGACCTCGATTAAGAATCAAAATGCAGATGTGTCGTCACCCCTGAGAACAAAGATGGAATGCTTCGTTTACTAAAATGCGTAGCAAAAACGAGACCGGAGACCGATTCTCTACAATTACCATACGAAACACAGCAGCATTAAGCTGCTATTTTACGCTGGTATTCTGTTAGATTTTTTTTTATAGGATAGGGTGACAAACGAGCACACAGTTCACCTGATGGTAAGTGGTTGCTGTGGCCTATAGACTTCTACATTTATCCTCGTTTGCGAATCAAAATGCAGATGCGTCGTCACCCGTGAGGGCTAAGATGGAATGCCTCTTTTCCAGTAAAATGAGTCTCCGGTTCTCTACACTCACCATACGAAACACAGCAGCATTTTAAGCTGCTATTTTACGCTGGTATTCTGTGAGAACGTGGTCCTTCCCCGGTCGAGCCGACCCATTCGTGCTACAACTATACTATTAATATAGCTGCAGCATGGCTCTACCACGTAAAATGTGTGATCTTACCCCGGTCGAGCCGACCCATTCGTGCAAGAACCATAAGATTGTTGCAGCGTGACTCTACCACGTATGAAATCATTAAAATTTAGTTCTATTAATTACATTAAGTCTAGTTCTCAATCTAATAACATATTTTTTACTGAGAAAACATATTTTAAGTTAATACATTTCATATATTGGATTATAAATGCAGGTTGTTTTGTTCATATTATTATTACGAAATGATCAAGCTTCTTACAAATTCAAAGAAATTATATAATCAGAGGCCTTGAACGCAAAGACCGAATTATCGGACATCACTCACGCAATCATTTGTTATAAAATTAATAGCATACTTATATCTACCGATCTCGATATTTCAAAGCCTCGCCTCCCATTAAAATCGAATTATTATGACCGTTCAAAATTGAGCTGTTTTACCACACTCATTATTATTATGAAGAGGTCACACTAATCTGGGAATTGTTGAAAGATTAAATCGATCGTATTTTCACAAGATGGCGTTGGGAAGTTGCGCGGGAGTTGATTAGGGTAAAATCTTTACCCATGCTGCCATCTATTGATGAGTAGCTGTATTTAAAATATTTATTGTATCGATGAATATTTTATAACTAGAATAGAATAGGATAAGAATTAGATAAATGAACACAAGTAAAAGGCAAATAAACTGACACCTAAATTTAAAGGAGTTTCTTATATCAATTTAGTGGTGTAACTCCTTCGAATAGATCGTGCTTAGTACCAAGCTCCTTTACCGAAGGTACGTATGACAACCTATTTTCCGGTAAGGAGCAGTTAACCCTTTCGCTGTCCCGTGCACTACATATAGGTCATTGCTATTGTCTTACTATTGTGTTTTAAAACCGGACAGTGAACGTGTTAATTTACTTATGTGATCTGGTTTGAAGGTCAAGAGAGACAATTTTAGGCAATCAAAATGTAACTTAGAAACTACAGTTTCTTACTTAAGATTTATCTACAGTTTTATTACTTTCAAATGTTACAACAATGGGTATCCAAGAGTTCTAGTGTTCACTTACAATTGGGCGCATTGTGAGCTACTTCGCTCACTCTTTCTTGTTTGACAATTGACCAATGGGCATTTCGTGGTTAAAATGGATAACGTCGTAGTCACCTCCTTTTTTAATACCAGTAGATTTAATTTTAATTTAATGATACATATTTACAGTATTTGTTATTAGTATAAGGGTGATCAACGAGTACACAGTCCACCTGATGGTATATGGTCTGTCCTCGATTAAGAATCTAAATGCAAACACGCTGTAACCCCTAAGGACTAAAATGGAATGCCACGTTGACAGTAAAAGGGTCTCCGGTTCCCTACACCCACCATACGGAACATAGCAGCATGGAACTGTTATTTTACGCTGGTATTATGAGAGATTGTAGTCCTTCCCGGTCGAGCCGAACCATAAATGCTACAATCATAATATAGCTGCAACATGGCTTTCTGATGTGGTGGGCATTTTGTCCAAAATGCCAGAACAAATTTATATCTTCCGACAGATGGTGATATATGGTCTTTGTAAGCACCAATTCTTGCAAGTGTGGCAGGGCAAATTCTCCCTGACGTGAGCTCCATATTCAGCTGTTGATTCTACGGGCTGATAAAGAAATAAAGAACTTCCCTATATCTAACTGTGGAGTGTACAGTATGACAACAATTACACCTGTTACCCAGTGGGATAGGCAGAGACTACGAACTTCCATTGGGTACGATACTGACACCTCCTTCGCTTCTGTCATATGTATACCTACCAATATAGTTATAAATGCTCGTTGGTTAAGGCTACTCTTAATATCACCAATTTGGTCAATAAACTTAAGCCTAGAGCGTCCCTTGCCGATCCTGCATTCACTACTGCAGAATAGTTTTGCTTTGCCCACCGAAGCATTCATTTCTTTTATTTAAATAATAGCATATTACAGAGATGCTATTGAGAATTTCTTGATAGAAAAATCCAATGAACTCTTTATTAGCAGTCGCACTAGACAACCGTTACACCAATCAGGCGGTCATGATGATAAATATAGTTTAGTATTAGGTTCGCAAGCTGAGTATTTTTTTTAAAACGTTACCCTACACATGCTGCATATTAGTAGTATAGTTGTAGCACGAATGGGTCGGCTCGACCGGGTAAGAACCACGCAGAATACCAGCGTTAAATAGCAGCTTAACACTGATGTGTTTCGTATGGTGAGTGTAGAGAACCGAAGACCCTTTTTACTGGAAAAGAAGCATTTCATCTTAGTCCTCATGGGTGACAACGCATCTGCATTTTGATTCGCAAACGAGGATAGATGTAGATATCTATGGGCCACAGCAACCACTTACCATCAGGTGGACTGTGTGCTTGTTTGTCACCCTATCTTATAAAAAAACCGCTGGGATTTTCTCCTGTATCGTGGAGGCAGTTTACATACATAAACTGCACAAAGACGAACATCCATACCCGGAACAGTTATTTGTAGGCCATACAAATACTTGTTCCATGCGGGATTCGAACCCGCGGCACCCAGCGCAGCAACTCATTGCTAAGCCACTGCGCCACGGAGCGGTACGTGAGTTCATTGTTGTTGACACACAATTGAAATAGTACAGAATGTTATTGAGATGTCAAAGGTAATGCTAGAAGAAAAAGTATGCCTAGTCTTACCCTATGCTAAGTTCTGTGAAAAATACGTAATTAATAAACTTATGTCAGCGACGGTAGGACTAGGGTAAGGCCGTAAAATGTGTTAATTTTATAAATTATTCGAACTTTACTCAAAAAGCCTATAAACTTAGATTTAACCGTAACATAACGGTAGCATTAGTTTTGATCACAATAAATGTCATCATAAAAGTAATAACTCTCATTTTTTATAGAAATATAGGTAACAACATAAACAGAGTAGTGGCGGTGTAAGAATAACCACAGCCTACCCCATATGATCCCAGTTGATGTTGGAAGAGGCGATAGAGGGATACAAATCAGGAGATGGGCTGCAGCGTCTTATTAATAATTATGAAATTAAAAAAAAACTGTGTTGAAAACTCCCTGCCACGCGTGGCATCTGTGAGAAATGTCCTCCTAATGAGATATTCTGTAGAGGCCTCTGTTCAGCATTGACATTGACAGACTGAAATAAAGGTCTCATCATAACTAACAGAACGAGCCCAAACTCGGCACATCTATTATTATTACTACTCTTTGAGGAATTCCAGTAGCAGATATCGAAGTAAGTTGTACTTCGGTATTTGCTCAGGTCACTCCATAAAGTCCAATACGTATTTAAGTATATTTACATATAAATCCTACTTACTTTTAGCGAAAAAAAAATTGTAATAAAAATCTGAGAAAATATTATCAAGGACATCATGGTGGTTTTAGGAATATAGATGTTATTATAATATATAAAATCGATAAGAATGACAATAGTGATATTAGAAAAAAAAAACAGCTTTGCATGATTACGAAGATAGTGAAAAATAATACTCATTTGGTGAAATCGTTCTCGAGTCCCTTTTTACTGAAAATGAGTGACAATGCATCTGCATTTTGATTCTTAATCGAGAATCTATTCGATAATCTAGATGTCTCTGGACGACAGCAATCTTATTCTATAAAAAAAAGAATTATTACTAACAATACAGATAAAAAGAAACTAGAATAATACTTTATAATTATTTTAATAACTTTTTTAACTTTTAACGTTGATTTTTAAATATTGATGTGGCCTTCTTCATGTAATTGCCTCAGTACAAAAATATTGAACCTAAATTAAATTAAAAAAGTTTAATGAGAGTAGATAGCGTGAACGTGTCAATGAAGCATTGAGGTAAAAATTTTGCTTAATGCCAAAAAGCCTCAACCTCTTCATTTTGCGTTGGTGTGCAATAAAATAATACAAAAATATGGGCAATATAATTAAACATTTAATAAAAAATAATCTTTGAACTTCGAAAATTCAGAATAAATCATTTCAACATACTTAAGTCGTTGATAGGCATAGTGTATCCAAGAACTACAAGAGGGAGAGAAAGAGAAATAGAGAGAGAAAGTCCCGACTTCAGAAGCTACTAAATGAATTTTTTTATAGTTTAAGGGTGACAAACGAGCACACAGTCCACCTGATGGTAAGTGGTTGCTCTGGCCCATAGACATCTACATCTATCCTCTATTACAATTCAAAATGTAGATGCGTTGTCACCCGTGAGGACTAAGATGGAATGCCTCATTTCCAGTAAAAAGGGCCTCCGGCCACCTGCACTCACCAAGCGAAACGCAGAGGTAAACCTCTACTTCACACTGGTATTCTGTGAGGTCGTGGTACCACCCCGGTTCGAGCCGGCCTATCCGTGCGACAGTAAAAGCTGCCGCGTGACTCTACCACTGTTGAAATTATTTTATTTTATTTTAATGAACTCGATTGTAATTTTAATTAAAAGTAATTTATTTTTCCCTTTTGAGTGGTCAAAGAAACATCCTAAGTTTAAGGTATAGACGTGGTTAATTTCATTCAAATCTTCATTGCCTATTTATTATATTACCCGACTACCAAGGAAGGGTTATGTTTTTAGAGCGTAGCTGGTATGTTTGTAATTTTTTTTATTACCTCGTATCTTCCAAACGGCTAGATGGATTTCGACAGTTAAGGTATCATTCCCCCCGAACGGGTTCCCGCCTTGTCGTGGCGGGGGGGCTTAGTAGCCGTGGTTTGGTCACCCGCGGTGAACAAAGAGGAACCCCTTGGCTGGCCCGAGGTGTAGGGCCGGCCCGAGGTGGCCACTCCGAGTGGGCTTGGCGAGCCCACTTTGGATGTGTGTCGGTGGGCTGCGGTGAGAGGGGTGTTCTCTCCCCCTACCACTGAAGCCGAGGTAGAGTCGCGGAGGAAGAGTAGTGTTGGTATAGCGATGCGCCACTCGCCCTATCCTCCGCGACTCAGACGGGGCCGCACCGATGACGCGGTGGTGGTGGGGCTGCGGGGGTAGAGGAGTGTCGGTATTGTGAGGCATCGCTCTCCCTACCCTCCGCGGCCGGAATTTGGTTGGCGGTGGAGCCAGAGACCAGATCCGCTGCTGGGGTCAGGAAAGCGGGTGCTACTAAGCGCTCGATTTTCCTGGCCCCATGGCCTCCGCGTAACGAACTCGGGAGGGTCCGATACGCAGGTGGAGTTGGAGGCCGAGGAGGGGAGCGTGCCATGTGTTCCTGGTGCACCTTGCCTGAGAGGGAGAGTGGGGAGTAGAAGTTCTCCTCCGCGAAGGGGCTGCCATGGGGCGGCCGGCGCTGGTGGGGCAGCAAATGTGTGCGAAAGCGTTCCCGTGGCTCTGCTAATATGAGGCTAAGGTGGAACACCATGGGGTTTTAGTCGGTGCGAGTCCGACATAACCCGTCCTAGCCCCCGCGAGATGGGTATGCGTAGGCATTTCCCTATGTTAAAAAAAAAGGTATCATTATATTCGTCTTAAAAACCCAAGTGTTCTTAGATGGCTGTTTGAATAAAATAAACAAAATGGTGGATTTTAGACGCGCAATAGTAATACGTTAATAAAATAAAATTACCCAAAGCTATCGAGAAGAGTATCAAAATAAAGTAAATGAGGGCATCCACGACTTTTTCTACCACCAGGGCGGCGCCACTTTCGAGTGAGGTAAAATATTTGACAGATTTCATAGCGGGGACGATAATTTCTTAGGAAAATGTAATCTTTAAGGTTTCTTTCTGTATTATTAGTTATATTTTATATTAATTACATTAAAAATGAATAAACCAAACTATAAATATAACTAAAAGCCAACTTTAAAAAAAAAGAGTTATAATGTGCAAAAAATTAAAAATCAAACCACTGACACATTGTGTTATATATTAATATAATACTCTAGACAATGATAAACTATTATTTAAAACTAATTTCTCAATTAAATGACACTGTGTAACAAAAAACTTTACCTCAGTCGCTAGCAGCGACATCTGGTGAGTGGAAAATTATTAGCCCTCATGAAAAGTAGATTACAAAAATGTATATAGGTTATCTGCCGACTTCCAAAAAGGAGACGGTACTCAATTCGAGTGTATGTTTTTTTTTATGTGTGTTATCTCATAACTTTGTACTGGGCAAACCGATTTCGATAATTCTTTTTTTATATGAAAGCTGATAGTTCTCGTGTGGTCTCATATGAATTTGATCAAGGTCAGACCAATGGTTATTGAGTTATTCTTAAATAACCTATATTGAAGTCGCTTATATTGAAGTCGGCTGTACAAAATTTTTAATTTTAAATTATTTGTTTAAATTTATTTAGGAATAATAAATTGGTTTGAAAAGTTTTTGATTGCGTAAAAATCTTGTTTCGCTCGTTTTAGTGGATTACTTTAAAATTGTCTTTTTTGCAGTTGGGTTTATGCTTTATTTAATTATTTCACAAATATTTTTTTATATGAGACCAGCCCGTAACCTATTCATTAAAAATGTTTAATTTAAATCGGTTTAGCCGTTTCCGATAAATCGAAAAATTCTCGATCGAATTTTAAAAGATTCTTTATTTTTTATTTTAATAGCCTCTCGAATCATCCTTCGTAGCAATCATTTTTCATTTGCAAGGATTTGGGGTCTGATTTAATGGTTGGAACTTACCATTAAAAAACTATTACCTATAGAAAACTATAGCAGCAATTGTGAGTGTAACTTAGGTGATACAAAATTGTTCTAGAATATTCTCATTTCCATGACTTTCAGTAAGACGTTCCAGTATCCAGGTAAGCTCCAAATAACGCTGCGTATTTCAAGTAACGTTTGGTTGTAATGTCTGAACATTAGTGGATTTTAAAAGGATAATGGTAATATTTACGGTATAGTGGCGGTGTAAGACACTACCTCATATCGTCCAGTAGGTTTCGTAAGAGACGAGGGATCTGAAATAGTAGATGGCATCTTCTTGATAAAAACCCAGAGTAATAAAATACTACGGTTGCCAACGCGCCTGCCAAGCGTTGCAACTATGATAAAATGAAAGACAATAGATAGCTATGGAAGGCCTATATACAAAATTGGACTTAGAGAGGCTGTAATCGGTGGTAATGATCGATTCTTTATAATAGAATAGAATTGAATTGAATCGAAATTTTATTCAATATACCTAGATTGCAGTACATAATACTTATTGAAAGTCATATTTTTTACTTTTACCACTGGTTCGCAAAACAACCTCTTGCCTGAGAAGAACCAGCTAAAAACCCAGCGGGCCTTTTTTAAAAGCACAATAACAACATATTAAAACTAATTAGTTTTACATCTTTCTTTTAGTAAAATGGTGAAGTTGATAGATTTATTTATGGTGAATCAACTCCCAAGTTACGTTTTAATATAGATATAGATACTTTTATAGATTTAATATAGATACTTCAGACAATATACGTTGACATTACAAATCCGCGGTTAGTGACATTAAAAGAACATTAATAAAGAACAGAAGAAGAGTCACGCACACTGCCGAATCGTGCTATAATTATGAGTCATAAGGTAATAACATTTAAAAATGTGTATCCGTCGCTCGAACGTAAAACGCAATAAAGATAATTTTAATACTGAGCGAGCAGCACGCGCGCAAACGCAAAGCGAACGTGCTCTCACGACGAGATAAAAATCGAATGCGCCTGCGCACAGAACCGGTCTCCTTTCATTATCAGATCGATTTTGTGGGCGGGGCGTACTCGCAGGCTATTCAGCTCGTTCTTATCGCCATCCCGCGTGTGTGTTAGAAAGGGACGAACTAATTTCACGCTTCATCGATCCGATCGACGTAGATCTTCCACTCTTTCCTATGTATGCTACTATGTATGCTTCTGAGAAGTTGTAAATGGATGTCAACGATCTCTAGTTTCGGAATGTAGAATTGACTGGTCTCGGGTAATGAGGATTATCGTGTTGTTAAACGGACGTTAATATGCTAAGTATTTTGTGCGTACGGCTACTTATGAGTCGGCGCGTTTGATGGTATTCTAATTATGTGTTGTTCGTAAATGTTACGATTTGTCGACTACATTTTAAACGGATAGTTACGTACCAAGAAGTGTTATTTACGGACAGAAAATTAGCGCAATGCTTCTGTAAAATTATCACGATTATGTATAATATATATTGAATATGTCTTAGTTAAGATCGTGCTTAAATATCTTTCTGTTTATGTTTAATGAATTTATGCTACACGTGGTAGAGTACGCTGCAGCGATGTGACTAGAACCCTATGTATCTATCGATGGTCTGGTAACCGTGAGCATGGTCACTTATCATGTGGTCCTGTTTCGAATCCCGGTGTCAATAAATTCTCAGTAGCTGCCCAGAGTCTGGAAGTTGATAGTGTAACCAACCCTTGAGCTTTGGAAAACATGTAAATCTGTTGGTCTTGCGCCTGAACTCTCTCCAGTCATGTCGGTTTGCCGTCCCATTGGACTATGAGAGTGGTAGAATAGAGAGTGCACTTATACTTTAACTTATAAGCTTATAACTATATAAAGGTTGCTTACTTTGCATTAAATATCATCCAATATGATTATTAATAAATAAATAAAATAAACATTTTCTCCTCATTATTTACACTTAAACCAAAATCAACAAACTTTTTAAGTATTGTATATATATATATATATATATATATATATATATATATATATATATATATATATATATATAAAACATGTTTAACGTCCATGTCACACCTATGCTGGTAGTTGTTGGGAGCACTAAGCTCGAAGTTGTTGACGAGTATGTTTACCTGGGACAAATAGTTCGACTAGGTAAGTCCAACTTAGACCGAGAGGTCAATCGACGGATTCAACTCGGGTGGGCAGCGTTCGGGAAATTACGTCACATCTTCTCGTTAGACATAGGGTAAAGGTTGGCTTTATGGTGATAATAAGAAAAAAACTTAAAATTTTATATCAAAATTAACATTTATAAGAAAACCTCTTTACTTATTACAATAATCAGACTTTTCTTTTCAATAATTATTAATCACAGCAACTTAAATTCTTAAACATTAATAGGAAAATCAGATCAAACAAATCTTTTTGGTGTTGGCAATATGGAGATACGGGGGCAATTTGGTGATACCATATGTGGCAATATGGTGACAAGTCTATTCAGGTGCCCAATCACTGTCATCAGTGCCTAAAAAGTCTACTTTATCACAATTATCACACAGGAACTGTGGCGACTCTGTGCCAGTACATTCTTGGTGGTACCATTTGCCGCAGCTCATGCACTCTACCCATACAGCTCCGTTCCTAAGTGCCACATCTTGGGAGTAGTGAACACCGCAATAGTCACACATCGTACTTTTATTTGATTTTGGTGTTTTCTCTACCTTGACTCTTGGTAATTTACGCTTCAGGGTTGCTTTCAGTTGAAGGTCCAGGAGTTGGAGAAGCAGAGGGGATACGAATTGAGGTAACGGTCTCCTCACTGGTAACGGCGACTGTGGTTTTGTTTGATATGGCGACGATGTTTTATTCAGGACTGTCCATGTTGTTCGTGCTTTGAGGTGTTAAAATATCGGGCCTGTGGATTCCGCTTAGCTCGTCGGGTACTAGAAGAAGAAGACTGTGGTACCTCAGGAACGGAAAGTAAAGAGAAAACTGAAGGTGACGCAGTTTCACGATTGACAGCAGAAGCTTGGGCATTATCAGTGGAAGATTCAATATTCTGTGACTGTAGGTCACTTGGCTGCATCAATGATGGGGAAATACTTTCATCAGAAATGGCATTTCGATCAAATGGCGCAATGCCAGTTTTTCGAAAGCCGTTCATAATTATTGACGGCTGAAATGCATGCTCGTAGGCTGGTGTTTATAGGCGACAAAAGTCAAGCCTTGTTGGAGCACACGTTGGATGTTGAAGCTTATAATCATTTAGCACTTTAGCCCATGCATTTTTCAGTGACTTGTAAACAGAAACGTCCAGAGGTTGCAGGAGATGGCTTGTGTGACTTGGAAAAGTGAATAGATGAATGCCATTTTTTGTAGCGAAATCTATAACATCTTGGCTGACATGGGTAGAGTGAGAATCCATGATTAAAAGTACCGGTCTAGCTAGTGGAATATGAGCTTCAAAATGATGCATCCACCCCAGAAATAGTTCAGAGTTAATCCATCCGTTTTTGGATAATCTCACGATAGACCCTTCCGGAGCACCATTCGCTAGATCATTGACCATTCGGACACCTTTAAAAATGATCAAGGGGGGTACAGACGCTCCGCTCGCACTACAGCACCCAAGCACCGTTTGTGTGACACCTTTCTCTGCAAAAGTTCTACTGTATATAGCGACAATTTTTGACGGTTTTACGCCGAACGTTACACCGGTTTCGTCGCAGTTATAAATCCTTTCAGGCCTTTGCAGAATATCCAGCTCAATAACGACGTCCAGTAGCTTTTTATAAAAATCGTCAATGTTTTGTCTGTTAGCAGTAACAGCTCGGCATGCTGCAAGCTTTTCTGGCGTGCGCAATGAAAGCCCGTACCGTTCTTTAAACGACCACCACCAATAAGGCCCAGCTTTACGTTTAGCATCGTTAAACTGGTGATCTTTTCCTGCTTGGACTGCTAAAGCGTAACATTTAGCTTTGATGTCTGTGACGCTGAGACCAAATCCTAGTTCTTGCATTTTAATTATGTAGGAAACAAACTTACATTCAAGGTCGCTGTCTAATGTGAATGGTCTCCCAAGTTTAGGTAAGTCGAAACTTTCACCTCCATGAGTAGCTATGTGTCTTCTCAAAGTAGACCACGGTATGCCATATTCCTTCGACGCCTTGTACACTGACCAATTATCCTTTATAACTTTCATATAAGCCTCCTTGAAGCGTGAAGAGTCATAATTTCTGCGTTTCTCGCCCTTCATTTTCCTTTTATTTGCCTTTCCGGACTTGTTCCTGTAAGAAAAATCATCCAATACGTAAGACTATAACCCGGAGTAATGAAACACAACCCGATATTTTTTTTAACAGAAAGATACAACATTTCGAGCTTCATCTACCCTGAAAACCCCATTCAAATTAAGCTTGAAATAAAATAAAAATAAGCTATGTAATGTTTTTGGTAATTTGGTGATATTTACGTACCGATTATCCTCCATTTTTTCGCATATTTTGGCGCGAAACAAATAAACCGCGTCCGGTGAGGACAGCGACCAGCGGCCAAATGAAAGAGAGATGAACATACTCGCCTTCAGTTCATTGAATGAACGCAAAACTCGCGCTGGGCATTATAAAGACCGTTGAAAGCAAAATTATCACCATATTGCTATACACCATTTAGCCAACCTTTACCCTACCTCAAAACCTGAAAACGAAATTGTACAACCAGTGCGTGTTGCCAGTGATGACTTACGGATCTGAGACGTGGTCCTTCACTGCTGGCCGTATGAGGAAGCTCAAGGTCGCTCAGCGAGCTATGGAGAGGACTATGCTCGGGGTTTCTCTGCGTGATAAACTTAGAAATGAGTATATCTGCAGTAGAACCAGAGTAACCGACATAGCCCAACGGATTAGCAAGCTGAAGTGGCAGTGAGCCGGCCATATAGCTCGAAGAACCGACAACCGATGGGGGAGAAAGGTTCTCGAGTGGCAGCCTCGTACCGGTAGGCGAAGTGTAGGGTGACCCCCCACTAGATGGAGTGACGACCTATTAAGACATGCAGGAAGTCGATGGATGCAGGTGGATCAGGACCGTGCTTTGTGGCATTCCTTGGGGGAGGCCTTTGTTCAGCAGTGGACTTATGAAAGGCTGTAATGACGATGATATATATATATATATATATAATCCTTAATCAGAGTCTGGAAGTTGATAGTGGTTAACCCCTGAGCCTTGGAAAACATGTAAATCTGTTGGTCTTGCGACTGAACTCTCTCCAGTCATGTCGGTGAGTGATAGAATAGAGAGTGCACTTATACTTTACAGGTAGGTAGGTTCAATTTAATCTCAGTATTTAATTTCGTAGTTTTAAATTTTGCTATTTATTTTAAACGTAGAATCAATTGTTTTATTTTTATTTTTTAGCAATTATTTATTATCAATCAATATATACACAAAAGATGTCCTGTGTCTATGTCCGTTATAGACTTTCAAATGGTTTGGGGCACATCGGTTGGAGTAAGGAAATAATAAGAAGATGGTTTTAGACGATTAAAACAAAAAACTGTAATTTAAAAAGTTAACAAATAAACAACAAAATTTACTTTCAAAACATATTTCTTTTTATAGCGTAGTAGCACGCGAGTCCGCTAGTGGTTCATAAATTAAAAAAAATGTTTTATATCTAATATTTGAGCACCCCTCTTCAGGTATAAGCCTCCTCCAGAGCTTCCCATGTCCCTATATTCTGTGTCTTGTAAATTCGTCCTTCCATCAAAGATTATTAAAGATTAAAGTCAGCCATAATTCCCATAAGCTCAGGAACTAAATCTTCACCTTAATTTTAATTTTATTGTTATTAATCACATTTTTATGTGGTAGAGCCAAGCTGCAAGCAATTACGCAGCAAGCTATATTACGTTTGCAGCATGAATGGGTTGGCTCGACCGGGGTAGGACCACGCTCTCACAGAATACCAGCGTAAATTAGCGGCTTAATGCTCTCGTGTTTCATATGGTGAGTGTAAAGAACCGGAGACAGATTTTATTGGATACGTGACATTCTATCTTAGTCCTCAGGGGAGGCAACGCATCTGCATGATGATTCCTAATCGAGGGTAGATCTAGATGTCTATAGGCCACAGCATCCACTTACCATCAGGGATGTATGTCCGTTTGTCCCCCTTATTATATAAAAAAAAAACAATAATAATTTTAAGTGCTGACTTGACACGTACTTGGCAATGACGAAGAACATAGTGAGGAAATGAGATATCTGAACTATCTGTAATAGTTCGATGACACGTTAAGTTCATTATGGGATCAATTCAGATTGGATATTTCTTGGCAGCTAAAAATCCTTTACAGAAATGAGAGAAGTCATGCGTTCAGTAGGTACTATCACTATAAATCATTTGACTTTAAAACCGGTTAATATTTTCATAGAAGAATTTTACCGAAGATGAGTGGATCCTCAGCGTCCACTTACCTTATAGATCAGAATCAAAATGCGGATGCGTATTCACCCCTGAGGACTATGATGGAATAACGTGTTACTGGAGACAAGAGTTTTCGTTACTGATCTCTCGCCATACGAAACACTGCAGCACTATGATACTATTTGATGTAGGTTTTTTTTTATAATCGAATAAGGGTGGTAAACACGCACACTGCACTTGATGGTAAGTGGATGCTGTGGTCCATTTACATCTACATTTATCTTCAATAATTAAGAATGAAAATGCAGATGCGTTGTCACCACCATCACTCACCATGTGCAACACAGCAGCAGCTTAACTATTTTATGCTGGTACTCTGTATGAGCGTTGTCCTTGTCTCGTCGATCCGACCCATTTGTATTTCAGACACAAAACTGTAGCTAGGCTTTAATCACGTAAAGAAACTTGTGTATGATTTAAATGTTTTGCTTAGACATAACGCATGAAAATCAATGATCCCAAGACGGTGACAGTCAAAAATTAAATTCAACCCATTCTAACTCAAGCGTGTTAAACTGTCGCCAAGAAGACAGACACGCATAATTTTAAAAATTTGTAACCCAAAATCGACGTGTCGATCTTTAAAGCTACGTGCCGATACACTCCGCCGGCTTCGTGGATGTAATTTTTATCGTTCCGCTCACATCTGAAACTCGCGGATTAATGATCCGGCGCGTCTAGTCATACGGTTCCGCCGAATGCCGTAAAAACGCCGAGCGCAATTCTGTTTTGTGACGGCGAACTGGGAAACGAAAGGAGGTGACATCTTTCATTTTGAGTTGAATGTTTTTTTTTAAGAATAAGGGTGACAAACTGTTTACCTAATGGTAAGCGGATGCTGTGGTCCATAGACATCTATATATATCTACCTCTGAGGACTAAGATGGAATGCCTCGTTTCCAGTAAAAAGAGTCTCAGGATCTCTACACTATAATATACGAAACAAAGCTGCTCTTTCACGCTGGTATTCTGTGGAAGCGTCCTTCTCCGTTCAAGCCGACTCTTTCGTGCTACAACCATATTATAGCTACAGCAGTGTCTATGGGCCACAGCAACCACCTATCATCAGGTGGACTGTGTGCTCGTTTGTCACCCTATCCTATAAAGAAAATGCAGATGCGTCGTCAGCCGTCAGGACTAAGATGGAATGCTTCATTTCCAGTAAAATGGGTCTCCGGTTCTCTACACTTACCATAAGAAACACAGCAATGTCACGCTACCATTTTACGTTGGTATTCTGTGAGAGCGTGGTCCTTCACCGGTCGAGCCGACCCATTCGTGCTACAGCTATACTACTAGTATAGCTGCAGCATGGCTCTACAACGTATAAAATAATACAGAGATAAAGGGATGTCCGTCACTCTTATAGTATATAATCCTCGAGCCCTACCCATACCCTATGTTTCCATGAATAGATGATAAAATCGGGAGTAACGGGTACTAGGGAACAATATCTTCAGTACTAGTCATGTGAACGAGTTTACTCATATTAGTACTGTTGGGGACCAGAGAAGTCTTAAATTTGTGAGGTCCCCTTAATAATGTAACATGGAGGTCGCATCCTTCATTGGTTAATAGTGTTAAGTTTACAGTAAGCAATAGTTGTCAACTTAGCTTTCCTCCTTGACAATTGTTAGAGTAGACAACACAAGATACACTTTTACCTTGATATAGTACGATAAAAATATTGTACCAATAAAATCAAATTAATATAATAAAAATGTAATATAATACCCATGTAAAGGGTCCCACTATAATTTTGACTGCTCCGTGGCGCAGTGGCTTAGTAATGAGTTGCTCCGTTGGGGGCCGTGGGTTCGAATCTCGCAAGGAACAAGTATTTTTTTGGCCTACAAATAAATGTTCCGGGTCTGGATGTTTGTCCTTATGTAATTTGTGTTTGTAAACTACCTCCACGATACAGGAGAAAATCCTAGTGATGGGGAAACGTTTAAAAAACATCAAATCAAAAAATCGAAATCTAGTTAATAAAGCCAGCTAAGGTCAAAAATATTAAGAAAGAAATAAAGTACGTACAAGAATTATGAAAAAATGGCCTGACAATTGAAAACAAAGGGAATGAGAGTAGTGAGAGTATTAAAATAATTAACATACAAGGACATGAGAACAATTACAATAATGTGATAAGGGGATCACATCATCAAGAAAACAGCACGTAGACGCGGCTCAGAAGGGAAATCGGTCGGTAGTTCTTCAAGAGAGCGTTGTCACCTTTCTTGAAAAACAAGACCACCGCACTTCTGCTCCACGCCTCCGGTGTAATGCCACCATGGAGGACGGAATTAAAGAGCCTCTGAAGGACTTCCAGTACCGGTTTTCCACCCGCTTTCAGAAGCTCTGCTGTAATTCCATCCTCGCCTGGGGCCTTGCCGTTTTTAAGATGCTGGAGAGCCATTCTAATCTCGCTCAAACTGACGTCCGGGATATCTTCGGAATAGTGTCGGATAAGACTCGCTCTTGGATCGTTACTCACACTTGCGTGTGGCTCCAACGATGACGTGTACAGCTGTCCATAAAACCTCTCAATCTCACCCAAAATCTCAGGTGCCCCGGAAACGATGCTGCCACACTCGGTCTCCAGCTTTGACAGTTGGCTCTTTCTGGCAGACATATCTCTGGCAAAGACTTTGGAGCCTTGGTTGCGCTTGATCGCTTCTTCAATACAAGCTGTATTGAAGTTGCGTAAGTCCCACCGCATGCATTTGGAGATCTGTCTGTTCAGTTGCCTGTATGCTGTCAAATCTGTTGAAGAATGTAGCTTCATCTCCTGTCTAACAACCATGAGATTAAGAGTGTGATCGGAGAGTTTTGTGTTCTTCTGCGGCGGGTCTTGCAGAATTTATCTTCGACCGCATGGACAGTTTCCACAAGCTTGTCATTCATATCGTCCACTTCATTGCAGTCTTCTAGGCACTGAAAACGGTTTTGTAACTCGAGCTGAAGGGTTTCGGGACTTTGGAACAGAGCACGAGGGGGACGGAGTGTTGACTTGATTAGACGAGACCTCTCCAACTTAACGTTTAGGTTCAGTGTGTCTCTCACCATTCGGTTTTCACCCTCGGGATTACGGAGACATCACTGAACTGCTGTCGTCTAGTCTTCATAATGAAGTCAATCTCATTTTTTGTCGAACCGTCGGGGCTCGACTAGGTCCACTTCCTGTGAGGCCGCTTCTGGAAGAAAGAGTTCATCATAAAGAGTCCCTCTTTCTCCATGAAGTCGGTCAGCTGCTGGCCCCTTGGATTCCGTTGCTCTATTCCAAATTTCCCTACTTTCAGCTTACCGTTCTCTCTTGTGCCTAGTTTTGCATTGAAGTCTTCCATTAACACCGTATATTGGGTTTTGGAGGAATGCATGGCTCTAGAGATATCTTCATACATTTCCTCCACCTCCTCATCGGGATGTGCCTAGGTTGGTGCGTAAACCTGTATGACCTTCAGCGAATACTGTTTGGTGATTCTGAGTAAAAGGTACGCAACCCTCGTCGACACACTCCCGATCTTTACAACGTTGTTAACGAGGGACTTGTGGACGATAAATCCGGCACCTCCTTGGGACAGATGGTCGCCCTCCCGGTGATAGAGCAAGTTGTCGGATTCGAGGATTACCGTGTCCTCCCCCTCTCTTCGGACTTCGGATAATCCTATAATATGCCGGCATAACTTGTTTATCTCTTCTTCCAGCTTCACGATCTTCTCGTCAGTCCTCAGGGTTCGTGCGTTGTACGTAGCCATGTCGAGTCGTCTAAGGTGGCAACTGAACCTCCACCGGAGATTCTTAGCACCCCCTGCCCCGCCGTTACCACGGTCGCCACCTTAGCCAGGAATAGCGGGGCCGCCGGGGACTGGGGGCCGTCTTCTTGTTACTCTCTTCATAGGGGGGTATTTGCCATAGTTGCCACGCTTGGCGAGCGGGTTGGCAACCGCAGTTTTATTATTGTAATATCTGGGGGCACGGCAGTGCCCCCGCCAAGTCGAGCAAAAAAGCGGCACGGCCGTACCATCCTTTTCTCGAAGTAGTTCAGGCCATTTTCGACACCCTATAACTTGGTAGTGGATTTAACTAGAAGCCTGAATTTTCAGTAACCAAGTAGGTATTGTATAAACTCGATACGTTTCAAATTTTATTAAATTTAAACCAGTAGTTTAAAAATTATAACTAGTCAAAGTTTCTTAATTTTGTCACTCACTGACTGACAGAATATGATAGAAGCTTCAAATTTGGAATACAACTAGTTTTTAGTATATAAATCAAGGAAAAATTAAAATATTTTGCAATTTCCGTCCAGTATTCGAGATACACCAACTGCACAAATAACTTTGTAATCCCACATAAATATATAGGATTACAAAGTTACATTTGCAGTGAATGAATCAGTGTACCTATAAATGTGTAATATAATGGAATAAAAAATATAGATAGGTACCTAGATATAACTATCTACAAAAAGAAATGAGATGCCATCAAAAACATAACTTGTAAAAAAAACAAGTCTCGCAACTCAGTTCTTCTACCGTAAAAAGTTGTGAGATACATGTAATACCAAGTCGGTTAATTTATTCAGTCCCTACTTAAGGGTCCTTCTGTCTTAAGTTATTATGTAATTAGCTAACCTAACAACATCTTATAGTAACCATATCAATATTAAAAATCTTTTATATTTTAAATAAATAAATTGACTTGGCAATCGCACTAAAGAATCTAATTTAATATAATATGTATTACTTGAGAGATACATTGCGTTTTCATGCGATGGCCAAGTCAATCTATTTATTTAAAATATAAAAGATTTTTAGTATTGATGTGGTCACTATAAGATGTTGTTAGGTTAGCTAATTACGTAATAACTTAAGACAGAAGGACCCTTAAGTAGGGACTGAATAAATTAACCGACTTGGTATAACATGGATCTTACAACTTTTTACGGTAGAAGAACTGAGTTGCGAGACTTGGCTTTTTTTACAAGTTATGTTTTTGATGGCATTGGCTATTATCAGGAAGATGCTGCTGCCCATCTCCTGCCTGTTTCCCTTTGTCGCCTTTTACAACACCCACGGGAAGATATGGGGTAATGGATATTCTTGACCGCCACTACACGGCATAAATAAAATGAACTAATTAAATATAATAAATACATTATCGTGTATATATAATTTATGTGAATTTAGAAGATTTTTTGCATATTTACATTGATACTTATATACAATAATTCTATCTTTACACAAATATATATATATATATATGACGGGACCAGCACCATTGCACGTGCGGCGCGGTAGCCGTCGGTGTAGTTAGACAGAATTCTTGTAACTAACACGTGTTCCGCATACCTGCACCATTGCACCTGCAGTGGCGCTCGTTTTGCTTGTATAAAACGGACGGCGCGGCCGCCGTTAAAGCAGTCTTGGCTCTGACGTGGAACGGTGCGCTTGTCGTATTCCGTTACTAGTTTATCCTCGACTCGTTGGATAATTAATTCGTGTAAACGAATTAATTTTTATTCCTAACTACAAAGTTAGTCTCTGTACTATACTCAATTACCCTTTCTACATCAGAAGTGGGATAAAGTCCCCATTTTTGCCCACATATAATCTTCGAATAGTATGAGGATTATTACATTTGTGGAAGACTGTAATGCATTGATGAATCTGTTTTTATGTTAAATACCGTAATGAAATTTGCTATGCTACTTACGATATTTTCGTATCATTAAAGTGTAGAGAAAAGATAAAGTGAAATTATTTAAGCCAATTTTTTTTTAATTTGTTTGATTTGTATTAAAAGTACCCCGCAAGTATTTTCATTATTTCTTGATGTACCTTAATATGTTAACAAATGTCGAAAGAAGTTGGAGGCTTTCTAATTAACTTATTCAAGTTATGTTGTAATTTGATAGTTCACGCGAAACATGATTATCATTTGCTATATTTTGAAGTTCAAAACGCTTAAGGGATGTACTAAAATAAAGGATTAACTTTAACACTCTATGAATTGAAAATAATAAGTGACATTTTTGTGTTCTAATGTGTTAATCAGTTTTGCAGTTTGCTCCGAATATTGTGTCGTCGACAAGATTGGGGTTTGATGTCAAGGGATTCGTAGAAGTCTCTACAACAATAATCAATGAGGAAGATGTTGTGACGGCTAATCAAACATGGTCAGGTACGGCCGAGCGCTGGTAAGATTGAGCCTACATCGCTACAGCCGGTAACTTATCGGCTGATCTTACGGCAAGGCAATTCAAGCGGCCGCCGAACAAATGGTGCTTTGGCGCTGTAAATGGACGTCTGAGGCTTGGTCGGCTTTCGTAGATTTTGCGCAGTGCCTCCTTCCCTTCGAAATATGTTGTGGTATCTGTCTCTATACATAGTTTCCGTTTTTTGCAATGTTTTCAAATGTCATACAGTTGCCGTTTCATAAGAGAATATGTGATGAATTTTGGAAGCTAGGAATTCCATGGTTTGCAATACATTTATCTCTATTTCTTTTAATTTTGCAAAGCAGTACGACGATTTGCTAGCGCTAGTACGGCGCGACGGCTCACTGGCGCGAATGTGGCACGAACGCAGTAGAACGGAAGGCTGGAGTGCGTTTGCCTGGAGGTAGCCATATCGGCGCGTTCATGACTTAAATGAAGTCTGGGATGGTCGACCGTTGTAATATTTAACAAGAGTTAATATCTGTTAGCAGGTGGTGATAACTGATAGACCGTATGCTGTTCACTGTCAACCGCTCGAGGACGTGCGACAGTCAGAGGTAGCAGTGTCTGTGCATCTAGAAAATACTAGAGACGTTGCAACACTCTAGCGAAGTAATTATTCTTGTGTAGGAAAGGAACATAGAGTTGCAGGAAGGCTGGTCTGTGCTGCACTGGGATGTGTCGTCTTGCTGTTGGTTTACACCTCACGATACACTTTTGTGTGATTGTGACAGGTACATGTTTGCGGTATGGTTGGTCTGTACCTGTTCTATATTGAATTGAAAAAAAAGAGAGTAAGAAAAAAAAGTGGTTCTTACTATTATTGCAGGGCGTTTGCCGGTCCAATGATATAGCTACAGGGAATAGTGATTCCGGACTAGCAAATAGTACTTGAAAAAAAAAAGAGTAAGAAAAAAAAATAGTTCTTACTATCATTGCAGGGCTTTGTGCCGGTCCAATGATATGGCTATAGGGAATAGTGATTCCGGACTAGCGAAAACAGTACTAGAAAAAAAAAGAGAAAATAGAAAAGCTACAGACTAATCATTCCGATCTCGCATAAAGTTGATTAAAGTTTTGTGGGGCTTACTGCCGGAACAAAACTGATTGTCACCCAAGTCTGAAGGGTCAATATAGACCGGACCAGACGCTGTTATGTCAGGATAGTCAAACAATGTTTTTTGTCTACAGATAACTAAAATTGTGATGGAGCGCGTGCGAGGACGCACGCATGTCAGTATGGCCGTGACGGGACCAGCACCATTGCACGTGCGGCGCGGTAGCCGTCGGTGTAGTTAGACAGAATTCTTGTAACTAACACGTGTTCCGCACACCTGCACCATTGCACCTGCAGTGGCGCTCGTTTTGCTTGTATAAAACGGACGGCGCGGCCGCCGTTAAAGCAGTCTTGGCTCTGACGTGGAACGGTGCGCTTGTCGTATTCCGTTACTAGTTTATCCTCGACTCGTTGGATAATTAATTCGTGTAAACGAATTAATTATTATTCCTAACTACATATATATATATATATATATATATATATATATATATATACAGTTTGTCAGTTAGACTGTGTGCGATGAGTATATTCAATACTATATATAACTATATATATAATTTCTATGTACTGATGAATAATTAAAAAAAATACCACATCCAAAAACAAAACTGTCACCGTGGATACTACATCACAGTACTCCGACCTTTAATTGCTCTCATCTTGATACGGCTGGTATATCGAGCGGCAAAATGGGTTTTTCGCTGCGGTAATAGACGCAACTTTGTACAGGGACATTATCGGATTTGCCAGCACCCGTGTAATGTGCGCTGATAATAGTTCAACTTGTAAAAGTTGCATAGGATACGTGCAATCGGGTCAAATATGAGGAAAATTTTAATAGCGGTGAATGAAAATCACTCATTAGGCCATGTTGAACATATTTACTATATAGTAGGGCTCTTTTCCTGCGTAGGATCGTTTGGGTAGATGCCACCGTTCTACCTATTTCTACAGCCAAATAGTAGTGCATATAGTGGTATAAATAGCCAGTATAATTGCAGGCTATAAGATATATCATGTTAGCATCAGTAACCTTCTTTGTTAGAAGTTGGTCCAGATATTCATGGGCTGCATCACTTACCAGATTTAGTTTAGATTAAGAATCAAACGTATTGTCGCCCCTGACAGTTACTATAGAATGTCCGTTACCAGTAAAAATGATCTTAACGGTTTTTTTTTAATAAATATAAGAACATTTTTTATAGAATGTAGGTGACCAATGAGCACACAGTCTACCTGGAAGATAAGTTGGTTTGCTATTTTAGTTTTATAAAAAAAATCACGCTGTTCCCATTGTTGGGAGGTTTTCTATAATTAACACTTTGGGTGGGTTGATGGGCTATCATAGAATAGACGTTTTGCAACATTGAAGTGTCTTCGGGTTTCTTGCTTGTTATTACTAAGATAGAGTTTTTCCGAGCCAGTGGTTAAAGTAAAATGACTTCTAATAAGTTTATATATAAACTAAATAAAATGAAATATTTTTAAGGACGTAAGGGTAATATGGTCATCCGGTTAATGTAGTGGTTCTTATAACTCAGAAACAACAGCCTTGTTTTGCGCGGATGCCTCTGTGATACAAATAGCTCTTCATCACCCAATCAAACAATGAAAAGTCAAAAGGGCGCTGCTTTATCGACGTCATTATAACAGTTGATATTATGGTGAATATTTTAGTCAATTTTAGTACTGTGTAATGTACTTAATATGTTTTAAGTTGATTTTACGAAGTGCTCCTAATGCTTGTTTGCTATTTTTCTTTTCTCTTACTATTCTATTCTCGCCAAAGTGGTCGAGACAAACTTCTGTCGGTATACAATGCCTCCGCTGGTAAAATCGGATGGCACAGTGGCGCACACAGCTAAAGGAAAGCGGACTTGTTCGCGTCTCTCTTTGTCTACAATTTACATCTGTATAGTGGCAACAACGTTCCACCTAAATTACCTCACTATGGGACCTCTATGTTCGAGTTCCGTATTACAAATGAGAAGGTTCTTAAAACCTTGTGGTGTTTAGACGTGAATAAAGCTAGTGAACCAAATGGTACACCAGCTATAGTTCTAAAAACTTGTGCACCTAAGTTGTCTCCTGTGCTGACGCTCTTGTTCCGCCTCTCATTTAGGACTGGAATAGTGCCAAAATCCTGGAAGCTGGCCAACGTGCAGCCTGTTTCAAAAAAGGCAGCCGTGCTGAACCTGCCAATTATCGGCCAACCTCAATTACCTCCATATTCTTCAATATTATGTAGCGTATATTGAACGTATAACATACCCAGAACAGAATGACCTTCTTAGTGACCGCCAATACGGGTTTCGCCGAAATCAGTCAGCTGCGGTCCTTATAGCGTATGCCACACACGTATGGGGCGATGCACTCGAGAATAGTGGGGAAGCACTTGCTGTTTCCCTTGATGTCTCGAAGGTCTTTAACAGAGTTTGGTACACTAGCCTTTTGGGAAAGCTTCCAGCGTACGGCTTATCTCTTGGTCTGATCGACTGGGTAAAGGACTTTCTGAGTGAATGGTCTTTCCGGGTCGTCGTCGATGGCTGCTCATCCGATTCTGTTGCGACTAACGACGGTGTTCCTCAGGGGTCCATCCTCTCCGTAACTCTCTTCCTGCTGCATATTAATGATCTGCTTATACCCGATATTTATGGGTATGCAGATGATAGCACAGTTGTGGAGAGATACACACCAAGTCCTCGGGCCAGTCGGGCTCAAATCGAGTCCGAAGGAGAAACTATGGTAGAGCGTGTGAATCTCACACTACAGGCAGTCTCCGAATGGGGTGATGCCAATCTTGTGAAATTGCACAAACTTCAAAAAGGAGCCAACTCATCATGGCTCCTTCTTTCCGAATTGTATCACTGAAGTACACCGACCGCCTTCAGTTGTTGGGGGTTGAGATATCCTACGCCACCCTAACCTTACCCTTTTTTTTTATTTACGTGGGGAAATCCTCATGGATACCTCCGGCTGCGGGGGCAACCGGAAGGTTATGCCGGACTCCTACCGGCTAAAACCCCACGGTACCTCCTCGCACGTGTGCGCGGGGCCGCGGGAATCCAAATTCTTCCGCAGCCCCGCACTAGTGCTGGCCCGGTCTGTCCGGGCCTCGTCTCCTGCACGGGGTAGCGAGGTGTTCAGCTACCCCCCTCCACAGCCTCCAATTCCACCTGCGTATCGGACCCCCCCGAATCCTATACGCGGAGGCCATGGGGCCAGGAAAATCGAGCGCTTAGTAGTGCCCGCTTTCCCGACCCCAGCGGCGATCTGGTCTATGGCTCCGCCGCCTACCAAGGTTCGGCTGCGGAGGGTAGGGAGAGCGGCGCCTCGCAATACCGACACTCCTCTCCCTCCGCAGCCCCACCACCACCGCATCTATTAACGGTGCGGCCCCGTCTGAGTCGCGGAGGATAGGGCGAGTGGCGCATCGCCATACCAGCACTCCTCTTCCTCCGCGACTCCACCTCGGCTGCAGCGGTAGAGGGGGCACTCACCCCTCTCACCGCAGCCCACCAACACACATCCGAAGTGGACTTCCCAAGCCCACTCGGAGTGGCCACCTCGGGCCGGCCCTACACCTCGGGCCGGCCCTACACCTCGGGCCAGCCAAGGGGTTCCTCTTCGTTCACCGCGGTTGACCAAGCCACGGCTACTAAGCCCCCCCGCCACGACAAGGCGGGAACCCGTTCGGGGGGGACCCTAACCTTACCCTGACCTAACCTGACCCACCCAAAAATATGAAATATGAACTTCGGGCGGTTCATTGAGTCCAAGGCCAAAGCTGTTGGATGGAAGCTAGGAGTCCTTGCAAAGGTACGGCGATACTTCACGCCGGGACAGCTGCTTACTTTATATAAAGCGCAAGTCCGGTCGTGCATGGAGTATTGCTGCTATATATGGGCTGGTGATGCAAAATGCCACCTAGCAGCTTTGGACTCAACGGAAAGACATGCTAAGAGGTTTATTGGTGACTAGAATTTGGTTAAAACCAATCTTACCAGTCTAGAACACAGGCGCAAATTAGCCAGCCTTTCAGTCTTCTGCAGGATACATTTCGGAGAGTGGCGCAGGAATTGCATAGTTTAATTCTTTCCTCCCCTTCCACTATCAGACAACCAGACGTTCGACCAGTCTCCACCCCTTCGTTGTTGACTTACCACGCATTCGAAACAAACGGTTTGCTACATCGTTCATCATGCGTACAGCAAAGGAGTGGAATAAGTTGCCGGCATCTGTGTTTCCATCCGAATATAATGTGGGTGTATTCAAGGCAAGAATGAATAGGCTTTTGTTAAGTCAGTGCGCTTCACCATCTTAGGTTACATCACCACTTACCATCAGGTGGGATTGTAGTTAGGCGCTGGCTTAGAATAATATAAAAAAGATCGGAGAAGATTCTTGCTCTCACAGAATACCACCGTAAAATTGCAGCGCAATGCTGTTGTGCCTCGTATAGTAACTGATGATAATCGGAGATCCTTTTTACCGATAACGGGGCATTTCGTCTTGGTTCCCAGTGATGAAAACATATGTGCTTTTTATTCTTTATCGAGGGCGAGGATGGATTAGACGTATATGGGCCACAGTATCCACATATCAACAATAAAAAAACCTAACTTGCAATAATAGATAATAAAAACATTAGCTCTGCTTAAGGTTCATTCAATTATTAATTACGGCGTGACACTAAAACGTAAATTCTGATGAACGCTTGGGTCACAAAGGTCGCTAGTATTTTGGGTCATTAAGCATGGTTCTAATCACGGAGGCTTGCGTTCAAAATTATCACGGGGTAATTAAAACATTTTTTGCCGGGAAGGAGGAGGGTGCGTGACGCCTCGGGCCTCATCAGGCCGGGACAGCAGACGCGCATCTAAATGATTACACGCTGCAAACGAATAATGATTGAAAGGTATACGCATCGGTTCGGTTACAGAGTAATAGAGCGACAGAGGCGGTATACGATCAAGATTTTTTACATTTACTTTTTTACTAGTAACCCGGCCCGGTTTCACCCGTATCTACTAATGTGGTGTCATTTTGATATAAGATGATCATCAAAAATCACTTATTTCATCAATTTTTATATGTAAAGATAAAATTTAGTTTAGAGCACGTCTAGTACTGGTATCAATCTGTTCGTAAAGTTTTATTACCAGCGGTTAAACAATTTCGAAGATTAGCCCGGACAGATAGGCAGACAGGTATTCGAAAAGTTGTTCCTGTAGTTAAATATGTTCCGTTACGTATATTAGGCCAACGAACGAGGGTTTGGAGTAATAAAAATTCATCCAAATATCCCAAAGCAATTATCCTACAAATTGGTAATCGGCCGCAGCATCATGAATGTAAGAATCGGCTGCGTGCGCTCACCAACTCGATTAACTCGCGCAAATATTACAAGTACGTGGTATAGTTGGTGCATTCTTCAAAACCTTAAAAAATCGGCCAAGTTGTGAGTCAGACTCGCGCATGAATGGTTCCGTACCACCACACACGTTTCCAGTAAGGGAGCCCCCTTTAGTTTTTAGTTTATTTTTATTTTTATATTTGTTGTTATAGCGGCTATAGAAATATACATTTTGTGAACATTACAAATGTCTTCCTATTACGGATCATGAGATACAGCCCGCTGACAAACAGACGGACGGATGGACAGCGGAGGCTTAGTGATAGGGTCCCCTTTGGGTATATCTCAAAGCTTATTTTTCCGTTTCTTCTCCAGTTCGAGACACTATCATCAACTATCATTATTCAAGTAAGTTAATCGTCTATTTTTATTGCACGCATACATACAAAGTGTTTTCTTATTATTATTACCACGTTCTTATCAACTGGCTTTCGTGTCTATCTAATCGGTTCAAATTTAGAAATAGATTTTAATTTAACTTCCCGATGAGCTAGAGACTTCAAATTTTGAAGATAGTGCAGTTTCAGATGACAATGTAAGAATATTAAGGAATAAAAGTGGTAAGTACACTAATTTATTTTAATACTTACATAATTTTTAAAAATTTCAGTTAGTGATGATAAAATGTTGTGCAGTGTAGTGGCAGCAAAACAATATCCACTACCCCATATTATCATCTTATGAGTGTTGTAATGAGTGACAAAGACCAATAAAACACGAGGAGGGCAACAGCTTCTTCATCATAATAACTGAAAATAATAAAGAACTGTGGTTGCCAACCGACTTGCTATGCATGGCAGTTATGGCAAATATCTCTCACATGAGGTACTTTTAAAAGGGAAATAAATAAAAATGAAAAATAAACTTTTTATGTACCTCCAAATAAAATAAATAAATAAACGTCAAACGGGTAACTTTAACTTTAACAGTGATAGAGCCACGCGGCAGCTTTTGCTGTCGCACGGATGGGCCGGCTCGAACCGGGGTGGTACCACGACCTCACAGAATACCAGCGTGAAGTATAGGTTTACCTTTGCGTTTCGCTTGGTGAGTGCAGGTGCCCGGAGACCCTTTTTACTGGAAATGAGGCATTCCATCTTAGTCCTCACGGGTGACAACGCATCTGCATTTTGATTTGTAATAGAGGATAGATGTAGATGTCTATGGGCCGCAGCAACCACTTACCATCAGGTGGACTGTGTGCTCGTTTGTCACCCCTTATCCTATAAAAAAAACTTAAAATAGGCTTTAAAATGAATTTTAACTAAATTTCATTTTTTTTTATTACTGAGTCTCTATTTGTAATTTAATCTACGATATAAATAAGAGATCGCCTGAAGCGCCCCATCAGAATCGTATACACCCTGGGCTTGTCGAACGAAAGCGAAAAAACCTCTATTATTAAATACTCATTAGTCTGTGACAACCGACTTTTCATCGGTAATAGTTCAAGCGAAATTATCTCTTACTCCAACACAATAAAAATCTTTTCAACTGCTTAAAGAAAATTTTATTCCGCTTTCCATAATTGACACTGTTATCTGCTGTTAATTCAAGATAAATATGCTTAATGTCCTTGGAATAAAAGCGGTATTAGAAGCGTTATGGTGGGATGATGAGGTACGGATGGAAGTTGAAGTAAAGAAGAAAGCATGGCTAGATTTACTAGCAACCAAGGCTAGTAGTTCTAGCAGTATGAATGATGATATTGAAAGGAAAAAGGCAGTCTTTAGACACCTAAATAAGAGAGTAAAAGAAGTAGTTGAAAGGAAAAAGCAAGAAAGAACGGATATGAATGATAGAAGAATATCGGATAACTTCCAGGCAAACATTAAAATGTTCTGGAAACTCGTAAGAACTACCAGGGGACATTCAAAACAGCCTAGAATGAATGCTATACGAGACCAGAATGGCTGTATTCTGAATGACGAAGTTTTGAGTTTAAGGAGATGGAAGGAATACTTTGAAAGCGTGTTTATGAGTGATGAGACGTTTGAATTAAATGAAATAGAAATTCCGGAAGAAGAGGAAATAGATAGAGATATAAGTATAGATGAAATAATGAAAGCAATGAAAAGTATGAAAGCAGGTAAGGCAGCCGGTTATGATAGAGTATCTCTCGAAATGCTAAAGGCTGGAGAAGGAGTGGTGGCAGACCTGCTGTGCACCTTGTTTAATTTATGTTGGGAACTTAAGCGGGTACCGGGAGACTGGTGCAAAGCCGTGATAGTCCCAATATATAAGGGAAAAGGATCACAGCAGGACTGTAAAAACTACCGTGGTATCAGCCTTCTTAGCATTGTGGGAAAACTGTATGCTAAGGTGCTAATTGAAAGAGTTATGAAAGAAACTGATGGAAAAATTTGGGATGTGCAAGCGGGATTTAGAAATGGAATGGGATGTACGGATCAGGTCTTTTCCATGCGCATGATCGCGGAGAAGTTTTTGGCCAAAAACCAAAAAGTTTTTTGTGCGTTCATGGACTTGGAGAAGGCTTATGACAGAGTGGACAGGGATGTGTTATGGCAAACACTGAACTCATTTGGGTTGAGCGCTGGCTTGATACAGGCATTGAAGTCTCTATATAGGGACTCTAGTGCTTGTGTCAGGATCAACGGGGCCTACTCGGACTGGTTTGGCATCCATAAAGGTGTCAGACAGGGCTGTGTGGCTTCCCCGTGGCTGTTCAACCTATTTATGGACAGTTGTTTGGAAAATTTGAAAGCAGAAGAATGCGGGTTAAGAATGGGTGAGTTAACCGTCAAATGCCTTTTGTACGCCGATGATCAAGTCATACTTGCGTCGTCGGCAGCCGAGTTGCAAATGATGGTTACATTAATGAACAGGACATTAAAAGAAAAGGGAATGAAAGTGAACGCAAGTAAGACGAAAGTTATGGTTTTTGAAAGAGAAGAAAGTAAAACGATATGTGAAATAAGAATAGAAGGGGAGTTGGTAGAGCAAGTAGATGAGTTTGTGTATTTGGGATGTGTGTTTAGCAGGGATGGTAGATATGATCAGGATATAGAACGACGAGTGAATGCAGGAAATAGATTGAATGGGGCTCTACACTCTATTGTGAAAAGTCAGAATGTGTCCAAAAAGGCACGTTTGGCAATTCACAGTGCTGTGTTAGTGCCTACTTTAATGTATGGTAGTGAAAGTTGGGTATGGCAGAAGAAGCACGAGAGTAGAATAAATGCTGTAGAAATGCGGTCATTACGTAGTATGCTAGGGCTGAATCTGAATGACAGGGTGAGAAATAGTGGGATAAGAGAAATGTGTGGTTTGCAAGATGATGTTGTGACTAGGATTAAGAAAGGAATGCTTCGGTGGTTTGGTCATGTAGAAAGAATGAATGAGGAAAGAGTGACAAAGCAAATTTATGTTGCAGAGGTGAATGGCAGAGTCGGAAAGGGTCGCCCTAGGCGAAAGTTTATCGACCAAATAGGCGATATATTGAAAATGGGCCAAATTAAGAGTACCTTTAACCGACGAGCGTGTATGCGTAGGTATATGGATGTGGAGGAAGCGAGAGAGGTGTGTCAGGATCGTGCCAAATGGAATTCCATAGTCTCTGCCTACCCCTCTGGGTGACAGGCGTGAGTGTTTATGAGTGTTTATGTATGTAGAAGCGTGGTATTATTGTTTCAAATTCTTTGTACGAATGCTTAGTGATTTCAAAGGTAGGTACGACTGATTTGGCCTAACGAATTAACCACCGGCTTGTACACGAAGTTTATTATAAATTCACTTGTATACAAATCTTACATGAGTTTTTTCTTTTTTTGGCCTACTACGAGTAGGTTTTAGGAGGTTATGTATAGGTCTCTTTCTGGCAGAGTCTGACGGAGTCCATCTTGGGAGGTACCAATAATAATAAAATAGGCTCTTTTCTTGAAGGTCCCTAAGTCGTATCGGTCCGGAAAAGCCTCTGGTGAAAACTTCTTCGAAATCGTACAGTGGTGAACCGCCAAACATCCAGATGGTATGGATGGTATTGCGAGATTTGTCGCGATGTGTGATGGTGAAATTGAGCGACTGGAATTAGTCCAAACAATTCCTCAGAGCACTCCCCTTGGTAGATGCGATAAAACACGTAAAGACATGCAACATCTCTTCGCAGTGGCAGTGACTCAAGCCGATCGGAAAAAACTCGGTCGTCGAAGATTCGAGCTGCTCGGCACTGGATGCGATCAAGTGGAAGGAGTTGGCACTGGGGAGGAGGCAGGGGTGCCCAGAGATGGGAACACTATTCCAACTAGGGCCGAAACTGCGCCTTGTAAATTTGCAAGCGGTTCTCGTCAGGTATACCTCAAAACTTGAGAACGATATTGTACAACCAGTGCGTGTTGCACTTAATGACTTATGGATCTAAGACGTGGTTTTTCACTGCTAGCCATATGAAGAAGTTCAAGCATGCTCAGCGATCTATGGAAAGGGTTATGCTCGGGGTTTCTCTGCGTGATAAACTTAGAAATGAGGTTATCCGCAGTAGAACTGGAGTAAGAGACATAGCCCAATGGATTAGTAAGCTGAAGTGGCAATGGGCCGACCATATAGCTCGAAGAACCGACAAACGATGGGAGAGCAAGGATCTCGCACTCGAAATCCACATCCACATCCACAGTTGGCAGCCGGTAGGCTACGTGTGCGGCGGCCCACCACTAGATGGAATGACGACATGATAAGACATGCAAAAAGTCGATGGATACAGGTGGCTCAGGATCATACTTGTGAAGGGCTGTAATGATGAAAATATTGCGTATTTCGCTAGGTTAAGGGGTATCATAGGGGGGATCATTAATTAAGTATTTGGTTTCAATTTTCATTAAAAATATCCCAACTGATATCGGCATAAAATGCAATGCAAGGTCCCACTACACGGTGAGTGTTTTTTTAGTTTTACCTGAATTTTTTTTCCTTAAAAGTAAGCCGGCGCAGTTTTGGTTGACGCGCTGCGGACTATGAGTTCGAATTTTGCACGGAACAACCTCTTGTATGGCATAAAACTAATTCTTCCGTATTTGGATGTTAGATCCATATAAAACGTCTCCTTAAATATTTTTTTATGAAAAACTTGTTAAAAAGCCAAAAACCAACCAACATTAAAATATTATTGAGGATAGTAGAATATTCCTGATTATTTCTGAGAGGGTTTTAGGGCAAGGGAATATCCCCCACGCTGCCCCAATGCGTGTTGGCGAACTTTACATGTCTTCGAAATATATTTTTTTTCTTGTTTCTTAGACATGCCGGTTTCCTCTTGGTGTTTTCCTTCCTTGCCTAGCACGTGGTAAATCAACACTTAAATTGCAATTAACAATTTCATTGGTGCCGGCGGGGATCGAACTCGGGTTGCTCGTGTACTGTGAAATTTACAGCAAGCACTTAGTGCCTCAGCTACCACGGTTCAGCATCAGCATAATGATTTTTTATGTTTAAGCGAATACATGGAATAAAACTAATTTTATGGATTTTATCGCGTTTAATTTTAACTTTTTTTAATTCCCGACATTTTGGATATTTTACAACAGCCATGATCACGGGAGGGACTGAGATGTATCACGTCCTGATGTCATACTTAACAAAGGCTACCTTCAACTTTGATTTTTTTACTTCATCAGCTTTTAAACTTGCACTGCTACTGTAAAGATACGGCAATGGTGTTGAGATTTGAATCTATTACATGTTCACTTATACAAATCGGACTACTTTAACTTACTACTGCGCACATGTCACCGAATTATTCCCTCGGAGGTTAGACAAAGGGGTTTTATAAAGCCTCGTTTATACGTTTTTAGTCCTAGTGCTTAGTAGCTCAATATAGTACGAGTTTTTTATAATAAGTTCAGAATCAATTGAATATAGTTTTACTAAATAAATACACAGATACTATACACAGATATATTTGAAATAAATTAAATAAAATATATTTCAAGAAGGTGAGTTATGTATATAAAAATAATAATCGTTGAACGTGTAAGGGATAGTTTTCTGGGTATTTTAGTGTAATTTTAGTTTTCTAGACAATGTACATCTACTTAGATAATTATAATGACTTACTTTCTAATTAATCTATATTATTTTTGTACATCAAGCAAAGAAACAGTGAATAAACTTAAATGTAATTAAATGCAATGCACATATAATATTATCTGTTAAAATAGTACTTTTTCGAGCAGTAATTTTAACACGTTCACTGTCCGGTTTCCAGACACAATAGTAAGACAATAGCAATGACCTATATGTAGTGCACGGGACAGCGAAAGGGTTAATACTAAAAATAAAACCAAATTACAATTTTAATACTAATACCCTGAACTAAATTGCGGGGATGATTATAGTTTAAATTCTCAAACCGTGATTACTTGCTAACACGATAATATTTAATATCGATATTATGCAAGTAACTAGAATCAAACTAAACGCAGCAAACAACTACAATGCAACTTCACCACCTGTTGTCATGTACCTGCGACTGCTATTGTCATCGGATCGCCGCCGAAAATTCCAGCTCAAACATGCCCGAGGGAATATTTCGGAAATTGGCTGAAGCTCAGTGTAAAGCGACAGATTAAATAATTAAATAATCGGTTCCACACCTCTGCTTTCGATCTTTCTCTTCATAATTCTGTGCACTCCTCCGTTTTGAAAAAATCTTTCATAGTCACAACTGTACATTTGTGGAATTTATTACCTCTTCCCAACTATCACTCTGCATCACTTTTTCTGCCGACTTCCAAAAAGGAGACGGTACTCAATTCGACTGTATGTTTTTTTTAATGTATGTTACTTCATAAATTTTCTCTATGTGTACCGATTTCGATGATTCCTTTTTTTATGTAAGAATAATTTTAATATTAAAAGCTAGTGCTTCATATAAATTTGATTAAGGTCTCATTAATAGTTTTTGAGTTATCCTTTATAATGTAAATTGAAGTCAGTTGTACAAAATTTTTAATTTTAATTTATATGTGTCTATAATTAATATGTATGTGTACCTCATAACTTTTTACTGGGTGAACCGATTTCGATGATTCTTTTTTATTTGAAAGCTGGTACTTCCCGTGTAGTCCCATATGAATCTGATCAAGGTCAGACCAATAGTTTTTGAGTTATTTTTAATAACTTATATTGAAGTCGGCTGTACAAAATTTTTAATTTTAAATTATTTACTGATGTTTAGTAGTGTGATAGCCCATGTGCCTGCCAAGCAACGATAAGGCAAAGACGATTAATTAAAGATGTTAAAAATGAATAAGCTGAGATTAATTAGGTTAGACACATCGTTTAATTTTTTTACGTAGACCTTATTCTATTAATTAAAAACGATTAACGTCTGAAAGACGTTTTTTTTTATAGGAGAGGGGGCAAACGAGCATGCGGCTCACCTGATGGTAAGTGACTACCGCCGCCCATGAACAACTGCAACACCAGGGGAATCGCAGATGCGTTGCCGGCCTTTTAAAAAGGAGTAGGCTCTTTTCTTGAAGGTCCCTAAGTCGTATCGGTCGGGAAAAATCGCTGATGGTAATCGATTCCACAAGGAGGTTGTGCGAGGAAGAAAACATCTTCTAAATCGCACATTGGTGCATCGCCAATCATCCAGATGGTGTGGATGGTATCGGGAGTTCTGCCGCGATGTGCGTTCGTGAAATTTGGCGGCTGGGATTAATCCGAACAATTCCTCAGAGCACTC
Source organism: Parnassius glacialis (assembly GCA_033319125.1). NCBI lineage: Eukaryota > Metazoa > Arthropoda > Insecta > Lepidoptera > Papilionidae > Parnassius > Parnassius glacialis. Next base: position 35,931,553 of record JAVANC010000003.1, on the reverse strand, counting down.
CCCGTGGTAAATGCGAAAGAAAATGCACGTAGCTAAGGAAATTGAAAAACTAAACACTGAAAATAAAAGATATTAACAGTGGTAGAGCCACGCGGCAGCTTTTGCTGTCGTACGGATGGGCCGGCTCGAACCGGGGTGGTACCACGACCTCACAGAATACCAGCGTGAAGTAGATGTTTACCTCTGCGTTTCGCTTGGTGAGTGCAGGTGGACGGAGGCCTTTTTTACTGGAAATGAGGCATTCCATCTTAGTCCTCACGGGTGACAACACATCTGCATTTTGATTTGTAATAGAGGATAGATGTAGATGTCTATGGGCCGCAGCTACCTCTTACCATCAGGTGGACTTTGTGCTCGTTTGTCACCCTTATCCTATAAATAAAAAAAAACAAAAGATATAATGATACAACGTCCATTGTGACAATATCATACTAAAGTACTGTTTCCGCGAGCCCTATGTCTCTTTCCGACACAATATAAATTTGTGGTTCAGCAAAAGGTTTCCGAATATCCAATTCGATCACCTTCAGAATCTAGTAAATCGCAAACTGTCCTTCAGCCGTAGATCTGATGATTGGAGGAAGAAAAGTTTTCTTGTAAGCATGTGGTAAATTATTGCGTAAAATTGCAATTTACTCTTTCATTGATGCTGACAACAATCAAAGCCTGTTCTCTCTCGCACTATTAAATTATCAACGGGCACGCTACCGCAGCACTATACACGCTAGTAGTGCATATGAAAATACGGATTCAAATTAATCACATTATTCTTTCATTCATTAATTACAGCCCCAAGAGTCCACTGCTGCACATATATACCTCCTCTAGAGATTGCTTCAAGTTCAGTCAATCAGTCGATTGAACAACCGCATTTTTATAATTATTACTGGCTGGTACTGCGCGTTGCTGCCATAAAAGAAATAATTGTGGAAATATCGTTTTAAATTTGGAAGAATTGTGTTGTTTAATTAGGAATGATAATACATTCATTGAAGTTGAATGATAATATATAACTTTCAAATAAATTTGTCGGTACGCGCCACCTACTATAAGTTAATTGTACTATACCCATAAATTCCGCGCAAGTGCAAGCAATAAGTTAATTTTTTTACCGCAATCTGATGAACGGTATGGCAGCGCATAAAATACGAACAAACAAAAATTAATTTTCATATATTAGATTTGGTTATTGGGAAGATGTTTCTGCCCATTTCCATTTCAGTTTCCCTCAGTCGTCCTTTACGACATCAACCGAATGGTATGAGGCAATGGATTCTTTACGCCGCCTCTACACGGCACATTATACAATTAATGAATTTAAAAAAAAACGTCGGATCAACAAACCTGGCCGCTCACAAAGCAACCTTTTCTTACCGCAAAAAAAGTTTTTCGCGGGGGTAAGCGGGCATTTTTCCCTTTGCCCTCTCAAACAGACCGCAGCATTTAAAAAAAAAGTTGCCGGCACTCGCCTCGGCCGACAAAAGAGTTTTTTTTTAAATTTTATATTTCGAAATATAACGCGATGTCTCGTTAGCGGTTAGCATTCGTTGAATATCCGAAATTATTTTGTGCGCTTTAGAACTTCATTCGTTACTCTTTTTTTTCGGGGAGGAACGAGTTGTCTTGTTTTTAAGTGGGTGTTTAAAAAATAAGTTTCTCCTGGGATTGTTTTGTTCGTTTACGCGGTGTTTGCGCTATGGGTGGTTTGGTCGCTTTGTATATAATTAAAAAAAGGCCGTTTATTTTTTTCTCGCTGCGATTCTAAGTGTTCAAATATCTCCGGAAAACTTCAAACTAAAATTCATTCAATGAAGACCATTAAAGTGTTTTAACGCCCAATTATGTTATTTTTTAACTCGGACATTAAGAGTTCAAAAGACTATCATTAACAATGAATTCTTAAGTACCTCATATGATAATTGTTTTTATTGTTTAATCACATACCGACAATAAATAATTTACTTAAAAAGGTCATTTGACATATGGTACATGAACTTTTTTATATGATAATAATAATAATGGTCTTTATTCCGATCTAATAACAGTTTACATTCAATCTCTAGAAATACAATAAGCTACAAACTACAAAATTTCTTTTAGTTTGGCATGCCTATTGGCAGAAGGGTCATCCAACGATTTACATTGTTGCCTATCTTGAGCCGTGGTAGCTCAGATGGTTAGCGCTCGCTGTTAATTTCATAGCACGCGAGCAACCTGGGTGCGATTCCCGCCAGCACCAATGAAATTGTTAATTGGCTGATTTACCACGTGCTTGGCGGTGAAGGAAAACATCGTGAGGAAACCTGCATGTCTGATAAATAAGAATTAAGGCATTAAGGCAGCGCGGCGGACACTTCCTTGCCCTAAAACGCTCTCAGAAATGAGAGGAGGCCTGTGCCCAGCTGTGGAACGTATATAGGCTATAACTTTATCTATCTTGAGCAACACTTCTCCAATATGGTCCTGCTTGCAAAACTTACATTTTACTTGATTTTCCCACCTTATGTGCTGTCTTACTCGTCGTCTTTTTCTGTTCCTTGGACACCATTTTGTTACATTCCTGCTCTACTTCCCGACTTTGTCTCGCATAATATGTCATCATGTTTATTTGGTCAGTATTTATGATTCTATCCCGTCGTTTATACCGGTCATACTCCTCTCCACTGCTCTCTGTGCTGCTTGTTGCTTGCTTGTTTCTTCTCCACATTCGTATTCTAGAACATAACAAGGGTAATGCCCTGTTGTTCTAGAATAGCGTAAATCGGGTTTAAAATTAATATTCAAAAACTGAAGGTAGCCGGGCTTACTATGACATCGAGAGATCGTCAAAGACCACAGTACCCCCCCCCCCCCCCCCCCGTGACCATGGATACTATAAAGCACTCAAAACGTCGGGAATTAGAAAGTTAAATTAAACGCGATAGAATCCGTAAAAGTTAGTTTAATTTAATGTCTTCGCGTAAATATAAGAAACCGTTAAGGGTAATCTGAAATAAGAACTCTTCAGAAGATAAACCTCTGCACATCCCAACTGATAGAGAACCCTTAATACGCAAACGTAGCACTCATCTGGGAAACTAAATACTTCGCCCAGTAGAAGTGAAATTGCTCACAGCTAGGAAACTCCTTCAATTCATTGAAGAAATACGGCTTAGCAGTGAACTGCAGTCATCATCTGGGAAACTAAATAACTAGCCCTTTCTGAGCACTTGCCGTAACCTTTACAGTACGCGAGCAACCCCGGTTCGATTCCCTGCCAGACCTCCTTCTTGGAGGGCCAGGGAGCAGTTGAATCAGTGCGCTTTTACTAAAGATGAGTTGGCAGGCTTAATATGTGTTCGAAATATTTTATTCCTTAGACATGCAAATTTCCTCACGATGTTTTGCTTAGTCGCAAATAACATGGTAAATGAGCACTAAAAATTACAATTAACAATTTTATTAATGCCGACGGAGTTCGAACCCGGGTAGGTCACGTATTGAAAATTTACGGCGAGCGCTTATCCACTGAGCTACGATGGTTGCTATTATATATAAGAGTAGTAAAAATCGTCTTATTTAAAACTGCACGTGCCTCGCTTGAATTTTTGGAAGCTTTTGTCACATTTAGTTATTAGCTGTCAAATAATATAACAGTTAAAAAAACTTACATAACACGCATTGATTATTAGCTGTGACGATCCTGATAATTATTTTATTGTATCCTGGTGATCCTGATCCAGAACACTAGGATAAAGTTAGTCAATTATTGTATTGTCAACTGTCCTTCATTTGAGTGCAAGTTTTCAAGTTAATCAGCTATCTACAAGTTAGTGAAAATTACATTAAAAGATCTTGTTACATACATAGATAGATACACGCGAAGCTAGTAAAAACGTGTTAAAAATCTGAATCTTGACGCTCTTGCTATTGGGTTTAAGTAGATTTTAGCATTTTGACTATATCTGACTTCATAAAAGTGATGAAATCTACGAAAAATATAAGCGCGCTACTTGTATTTTTGATACATTTTCTAACGACTTCAAAAAGGAGAAGGTACTCAATTCGTCTGTATGTTTTTTATAATGTGTGTTACCTCATAAATTTTCTCTACGTGAACAATGCCTCTTTTTTCATTTGAAAGCTGGTGCTTCTCATGTAGTCCCATATAAATGTGATCAAGGTCTGACCAATAGTTTTTGAGTTATCCTTAATAATATATATTGAAGTCGTTTGTACAAAATTATTAATTTTAATTTATACGTATCGTTTTAAATTAGATAATTTATACTAGCCTATCTAGAATACAGGGAATGATTACAGATAAATAATTGAATTGATCATACGATTAACAAGCCGTACTGTCTGAACGGAATCCCTTAGAAATGGCTGTGGCAAAGGCGAATGTCCATGGGGACTGCACAATGGGCATCCTAATTTGAATATCTTGCCCCGATGCGATCCTCCGGCAAAAATATGAGCAATAAACTTTGCGACGTCAATTTGACGATGGTTGTGGCTTCGGGTGGCTTGGTATTTGCTATTTGTTGAATATTGATTCAATATTTCCTATATTTTTTATTGAAAAGTGATGGCAACTGGTCACAAAAGTGATCACACATTAACATCTGCAACACCATAAAGTAAGTTCTTTTCTTGAAAGTTCCTAAGTCGAATTGGCCCAGAACAACTGCCGACGATAGTAAATTCCACACTGTGGTGGTGCGTGGCAGAAAATTCCGCCTACATTAATCCATGCTATAGCAAAATGAAGTCTGGGTAAAACGACTAGCTACTGTAGAGTCGTATAGTCGCGGTATTAGAGATTTAACTTCCCCAAATGATCCTGTGGCTATCCAAACTAAAAGACCATGTGCAGCAACATTTTCCGGATAGCTGCTAAAAAGAACTTTGGTCGACATCTCACTATGGGAGTCAGATGGAACGGCAATATGAGACCGGATAGAGATCAGGCTCAGGATCAACGACTTTACTAGTTTTGCCGAGCTACTGAGAATTTCTTGACGGAAAAACTCAGTGATTTTGTCCCGGCCTAAGATACGAACCAGGGACCACATGATCAGCCGTTGGTCTTACAACGGCAAGACTGTGACCGTGTGTGCAGAGCTCATGCTTACTGCTTGACGAAAGAAATATCTAAGAAGGTGGTACCAATTCAAATGGACCTTTAGGGGAAGAGGAACTCAATCATCAAAATAAGAGCTTACTCCTTTCTAAGAGATTAGCAACGCACCTGGAATCACTATGGTGTTGCAAATGTTCATGGCCGATGGTGATTTTTTTATAGTATAAAGTGACAAACGGGCACACATCCCACCTGATGGTAAGTTGTTGCTGTGGCCCATAGACATCTACATTAATCCTCACTCGTGAGGACTAAGATGGAATGCCTCGTTTCCAGTAAAAAGGGTCTCCGGTTCTCTACATTCACCATTGACGTCGGTTAAGCCACTGCGACTATAAACAAGAGTAAAAAATAGAATTATTCGTATATTCTTTGTTTTATTAAATTAAAATAAAAAACCGGCCAAGTGCGAGTCGGACTCGCGCACTGAGGGTTCCCAACAAATTCGTAGGTTAAAATTATTAAAAATATTTTTATTATGTGATGTAACTAAAAATTTATGCTTTTCGCAATTTTTACTTTATCTGTGCTATAATACGTTGCTTCGTACCAAATTTTCAGCTTCTGAGTTCACGGGAAGTACCCTGTAGGTTTTGATTCCCTTGTGGCATAATATTTGCGGCATAAACGGCTGTATCTTTTGATTGCGTTGGCTTAGAAGTTTGATTTTTTCACAGCTTCAAGGGACAGTAGACTTGAGTATTTGATATGAATTTCAGCTTGATACCTCCACGCGTTCCTGAGAAAAAGGGTCTTGACAGACAGACAGACAGACAGACAGACAACAAAGTGATCCTATAAGGGTTCCGTTTTTTCCTTTTGAGGTACGGAACCCTAAAAACAAACGAACTTACAATCATCATGAGGGATAATGTCTTTTTTTTTATAGAATACGGTTGACAAACGAGCACGCAGCTCACCTAATGGTAAGTAGATGCTGTGGCCCTTAAACATCTACATCTATCCACGATTAATAATCAAAATCCAGTTGCTATGCCATCCCTGACGACTAAGATGGAATGCCTCGTTTCCAGTAAAAAGGGTCTCCAGTTCTCTAAGCTCAACATACGAAACACAGCTGCATTAAGTGTACACTATATTGGAAATATTTATCTCTGGTATTCTGTGAGAGCGTGGTCTTTCCCCGGTCGAGCATATCCATTCGTGCTACAACTATACTACTAATATAGCTGCAGCATGGCTCTACCACGTATAAAAGATCAATAGGTCATTCAAATACTTGTTCCGTAATCCGGATTCGAACGCGCAGCCTATAGCGCTGCATCTCATCGCTCAGCCACTGCGCCATGGAGCCGTCAACATTGTCTCAAAGTAATGCATATGCTTGTACTTACTTTGAGATATTGGGATCACGAACGCCTACAATGTATTTTTATTTTATTTTATTTGATGTAGGTATTTGTAAGACATAGAATAAAGTTATATATGTACATACATTTTAGCTTTCTACACTTTTACTCCATATAAACTTTGTAATGTAAAAATCCTTCATATAAAATCTCATATGCAACATGGCATTCTCTGCCAGTCTACCTCCAGGCTAAGCAGAGAAGATATTGTGTGTGCAAAGCGAAAATAATTACCACAGTTAAAGTAAGGTCTTTAAGCTGTGCAGCTACTTTAAAAAATAACAATAAATACATAATATATGTAATCCACGATTACCCCTCCGTAAACACAATTTGCTTAAAAAGAGTACAACATTTTCCTTTGCCTTACTTATTAATATATAGATGTAGGTATATTGATATTATATTTTCCGTTTCTTTTAATAAAAAAAGATATATAAAAAACGTTCGCTTTACAATTTAACTTTATAAATGGCAACCCTAATAGGAATATAATAAACAATCGCAGAGGACAAATATGAAGATAACTCCTGCCGTACAGGTATCGGCATTGTACAACTCATTTGCCTACCGTTGAGCGTACGGAAGACAACGCAGGTTCATATTCTGAAATATAATGTATTTTCAATTCTTGATTCGAAAATTTCATTAATTAATCCGAAATTTTTAGTGTAATGGCGGTGTAAGAATATCCACTACCCTATGGGTGTCGTAAGAGGCGACAGAGGGAAATAAATCAAGGGATGGGCAGCAGCGTCTTCCCGCTTGGCAAGCGTGGCAACTATGGCAAATAGTTAGCCTCTATAAGGTAAACTATTTATTTAAAAAAAATAAAAAACGATTTTAACGGTAATCCGAAATATATAGTTTGAGGAAAGTAATTTAATCATAGTACTCGTATAATATTTTAAAGAAAAACCCAAACTAAAAGAGTACAATATACAACAAGAACAAGACTGATTAATCGATTCAAGACTAAAATACGTGATATTTGAATAAATAAACTGCAGTTTTTTTATAGAATATGGATGACAAGCGAGCACACAGCCCACATGTGGATGCCTCGGCCCATAAATATCTATCGAATAAGAATCAAAATGCAGATGTGGTGTCACTCCTGGGGAATAAGATGGAATACCTCATTACCAGTGAAAACAGTCTCCAGTTCTCTACATCATACCATATAGCATTATTTTATAGAATATGGATGACAAGCGAGCACACAGCCCACATGTGGATGCCTCGGCCCATAAATATCTATCGAATAAGAATCAAAATGCAGATGTGGTGTCACTCCTGGGGAATAAGATGGAATACCTCATTACCAGTGAAAACAGTCTCCAGTTCTCTACATCATACCATATAGCATTATTTTATAGAATATGGATGACAAGCGAGCACACAGCCCACATGTGGATGCCTCGGCCCATAAATATCTATCGAATAAGAATCAAAATGCAGATGTGGTGTCACTCCTGGGGAATAAGATGGAATACCTCATTACCAGTGAAAACAGTCTCCAGTTCTCTACATCATACCATATAGCATTATTTTATAGAATATGGATGACAAGCGAGCACACAGCCCACATGTGGATGCCTCGGCCCATAAATATCTATCGAATAAGAATCAAAATGCAGATGTGGTGTCACTCCTGGGGAATAAGATGGAATACCTCATTACCAGTGAAAACAGTCTCCAGTTCTCTACATCATACCATATAGCATTATTTTATAGAATATGGATGACAAGCGAGCACACAGCCCACATGTGGATGCCTCGGCCCATAAATATCTATCGAATAAGAATCAAAATGCAGATGTGGTGTCACTCCTGGGGAATAAGATGGAATACCTCATTACCAGTGAAAACAGTCTCCAGTTCTCTACATCATACCATATAGCATTATTTTATAGAATATGGATGACAAGCGAGCACACAGCCCACATGTGGATGCCTCGGCCCATAAATATCTATCGAATAAGAATCAAAATGCAGATGTGGTGTCACTCCTGGGGAATAAGATGGAATACCTCATTACCAGTGAAAACAGTCTCCAGTTCTCTACATCATACCATATAGCATTATTTTATAGAATATGGATGACAAGCGAGCACACAGCCCACATGTGGATGCCTCGGCCCATAAATATCTATCGAATAAGAATCAAAATGCAGATGTGGTGTCACTCCTGGGGAATAAGATGGAATACCTCATTACCAGTGAAAACAGTCTCCAGTTCTCTACATCATACCATATAGCATTATTTTATAGAATATGGATGACAAGCGAGCACACAGCCCACATGTGGATGCCTCGGCCCATAAATATCTATCGAATAAGAATCAAAATGCAGATGTGGTGTCACTCCTGGGGAATAAGATGGAATACCTCATTACCAGTGAAAACAGTCTCCAGTTCTCTACATCATACCATATAGCATTATTTTATAGAATATGGATGACAAGCGAGCACACAGCCCACATGTGGATGCCTCGGCCCATAAATATCTATCGAATAAGAATCAAAATGCAGATGTGGTGTCACTCCTGGGGAATAAGATGGAATACCTCATTACCAGTGAAAACAGTCTCCAGTTCTCTACATCATACCATATAGCATTATTCTGCTGTTTTCTGCTGCTGTTGTTGTTGAGTTGACCTATATATTCAGTATTGCATCGGTCGAATTAAAACACTTTATAATATCTGTATTGGATGGTATATCGATATAAATGATATCGTATATATCTGATAGTGCCGATAGATATCTGTAGTATCGATGATATTAAATTAAATGAGAGCCATGGTAGCTATGGGGCTAAGCGCTCGCTGTAAATTGCACAGTACGCGGGTAACCCGGGTTCGATCCCCGCCGGCACCAACGAAACTGTTAGTTGCAATTTTAAGTGCTGATTTACCACGTGTGTAGGAAAATATCGTGAGGAAACCTGCATGTCTGAGAAGTATGAAAAAATATTTCGAAGACATGTGAAGTTCGCCAACACGCATTGGGGCAGCGCCGTACAATTCCTTGGCACAAAACCCTCTCAGAAATGGGAGGTCTCATTGCTGAGAGGTGCCCAGCAGTAGGACGTTTATAAGCTGTAATTTTATTTTACTTACACATTAAATAAAACTAATATGTAGTAACTATGTACTAAGAACGCCATTGAAAATCCATAGACATTTACGGCTTAACGAAGACGAAAAGGATATTTATTTAAGGTTTAAGGATGTATATATATATTTAGGCTCCACAGATTGATCTATATTCTGCAATCTTTAAATATAAATAAAATTAAAGTGTATGTCTGTAATATCGCAATAACTGTTTTATATTTAGCTGAGGGGGTTATTCTATGCCATTAAGACACGAGGAACCATTTTTAAAAATATTGTATGTCTGTCTGCATGTCTGTCCGGGATCTTTGGAATGGCTAAGCCTTTTGTAATGAAACTTAACGATCCGATAAGAGATCAATGCCAGGAGTGATATTAGCTATATTTTCTACCGACTTCAAAAAGGAGCCGGTACTCAATTCGACTGTACGTTTTTTATGTGTGTTACCTCATAACTTTTTTTATAGGATAGGGTAACAAACGAGCACACAGTCCACCTGATGGTGGTTGCTGTGGTCCATATCTACATTTATCCTCATTTGCGAATTAAAATGCAGATGCGTTGCCACTCGTGAGGACTAAGATGAAATGCCTCTTTTCCAGTAAAAAGGGTCTCCGGTTCTCTACACTCACCATACGAAACACAGCGGTGTTAGGCTGCCATTTTACGCTAGTATTCTGTGAGAGCGTGGTCCTTCCCCGGTCGAGCCGACCCATTCGTGCTACACAATACTACTAATATAGCTGCAGCATGGCTCTACTTCTAACTTCTTACTGGGTGAACCTATTTCGATGATTCGTTTTTTACTTGAAAGCTGGTGCTTCACATGTGGTCCCATGTAAATTTGATCAATGTGTGACCAATATTAATAATTTATATTGAAGTCGGTTGTACAACATTTTTAATTTTTAATCATATCTTAATTAATTTTTCAACCTAGGGATTTTTTTGAAAAGTTAAAATTGATAAAACTTATAGTTCCAAATTATCTCAAATCTAAATAACATTAATTAATCTATTCAGGCAAAGCTAGGGCAAGTCACTAATGTTAATATAAGAATTAATTTTAGAATAATTACTAGGAACATAGGAAGAATTTTTTTTGGTTTAAACCGTTACCGTTACAGCCTATTAAAGTCTACTCCTGAAAATTGGCCTCCCCCATAGACTTCCTCATAGGGGGGATATTTGCCATAGTTGCCACGATTGACAAGCGGGTTGGCAACCGCAGTTTTTATAAGTCCTTCTTAGGAAGAGCTATCTGCCCATCTCCTGATTTCTTTCCCTCTGTCGCCTCTTACGACACCCACGGGATGATATGGGGTAGTGGATATTCTGACACCGCCACTACACGGGATCTTGGTTTAAAATTCAACAAAACTAGTCTGGTCAGATTAAACTTGCCACCGTACCTGTACAAAAGGACGTTTCAATACAATGAACGTTGGTGGTCGTCCTTTTGCTTCGATTGTCCCCGCTTACATCGAATTAATATTGGTCTCTAAGTAGCCGATCGTTTTCCAACGCATTAAGCAAGCCGCGAATAGTTTTGCACTTAAATGAGATGATTTATTAATACATTTCTTTAAAATTTCTAATAACAAAAGTTAATTGGACTTACAGCATTAATCTCTTATGGCAAATTAGTCAAACACTATTCAATTTTATCGGTGGCGTTAAGTATCATGGTGTCACATACACTTTGACTTAAAGTGATAGAGACAGCACGAAACTTAACTACATTTTATACAGCAGTGTTTAAGTATTTTGGTATCAGTCTCATATAATCCTTGAGGTAAAATTCCGCTAAAGGAAATCCCAGAACATATCTTGAGGTTTCGAGTGGTGTAACCATATCCTCCTCCTAGCGAGCGTTAAAGAATCTACCAGCCCACATCATCCTGTTGGTGCCGTAAGAGGCAATTGAGGGTAACTGACATAAACGATAGTAATAAGCAATTATCGCAAAACATAACAGAACAATAAAAAAAAAACACTTGCCAATCATGGTAATTATGGCAAAAATTCCCCAACAATGAGTCTGACCAAGTGAGTGAGTGAGGAGTGGCTTTAATGCCACTTTCCTTTACAATGGCTTTAGTGGTTCTCTTTATCTATGAACTTTGCAACTATCATAATCATTGTTAAACACCAGATATAATAAGGTTTACGTGGTAGATGCTGCAGCTACATTAATAGTATAGTTGTAGCACGAATGGGTCGGCTCGACCGGGGATGGACCACGCTCTCACAGAATACCAGCGTTAAATAGCAGCTTAACACTGCTGTGTTTCGTATGGTGAGTGTAGAGAACCGGAGACCCTTTTTTCTGGAAACGAGGCATTCCATCTTAGTCCTCACGGCTGACAAGGCATCTGCAATTTTATTCGCAAACGAAGATAGATGTAGATGTCTATGGGCCACAGCAACCACTTACCATCAGGTGGACTGTGTGCTCGTTTGTCACCCTTATTCTTTAAAAAATATCTCAAAATCAGCTGTAAAAAACGTCACAGACTTGAAACGTCTGTTAATGTGATCATCATACGACAATCAAGTGGGTTGTGTGGAGTGGAAACGACCAAACCTCCTTGGATAGCAGTGGACTCTTTAAGTCCGATGAAGGAGAAGAATATGCTTATCCTAAATTAATAATAACAATAATAAATGACCGCGCCAGGCTCTACTGGGACCGGACTATCATCACAGACAGGACTATTCTTGGAAATAAGCCTGATATTATGCTGATGGACCGAGCACAGTCAAGGATATTTTTGGTCGACATTACCATTCCTTATGACGAGAACCTCGTGAAAGCCGAAATAGATAAGCTGACAAAATATCTGGACCTGGCTCACGAGGTGACCGTCATGTGGGGTGGTCTGCCGGCCGAAATATTTCCTGTGGTCGTTTCTGCGAACAGGTTAATCCCAGTTAGCCTCTCGGGTCATCAGAGGCGACTGGGACTCCGTGACGGACCGCTCCAAGCTCAAATGCAGAAGGCGGTGCTCCCCGATACCGCCCGCATCATCCGCCGGTTTCTTTCCCTGTCCCCCTAACCCTCGGCCGTTTGATCTCCCCTGCCGAGGGCTTTTATCCGGTTGGGATTTTAATATCTTTATGTATTTTTTATGTATTTATTCTATTTTATTGATATTTATGTATGTTTATATATTTCGTTTACAATTATATATTTAAACAGCCCAATCAGATGAGAAAACTTTATAAATAACCCCATTAATAATAATTATAGAATATGATATGGTGAACCGGTTGGATATAATATTTGTCTACATTTAAATAGCTTAGTAACAATAATTCAGAACGGGTTTTCATCTGGGTCACTGATTTCCTTCACTCATATGATATGTAGTCGTAAACGTGGTTGCTGCTCATGAGATCCCTGGTTTGAATGTCGGGTCGGGTCAAAAATGAGTTATTTGATTTTATATTTGTTGAGAAATTCTTAACAGCAGCCCGGAGTAAGGAAGTTGGTGATGTTTTGGAAAGCACTTATGGGTGGATTATGGATGGCTTAGTTCTAAAACTCACTAAGTCCATTTTTATATTATTAAGATTACCAGCTCAAAAAATTATCTGTTTATTTCTCTATGGATTGGTCTGATTCTTATTTCAATAAAATGACGCTAAGTAGGTTTTTACCATTTCCAAAAATCACTAAATCCTGTCAATTTAATTCAGTATGTCACTAAATCCAAATTTAGACAACAAATATCTAAATCCATTGACTTTTAATCACTAGTCACTAAGTCCATTTATTTTTAACATAGATTAAAAATAAATGGACTTAGTGACTAGTATTCTGGTCACCCAAATGGAATCCTGTAAAAAGGGCTATAATTGATTACAAAATGTTAGAGGATAAACTAGAAAGGTAAGTAAGCTATGATTTGAAACACACTATTATTACACTATTATTTAAGTTATAAACGGGTTTAATTACTTTGTTTTGTTTTGATTTACTTTCGCAAAGCATTAAAACAAAACATGGTAATTAAACTCGTTCATTTAATAATAGGGCAAGTAAGACGTCCAAACTGTTAATTCTTTAAAAATAGAAAAATAACTTCATCTGCGAAAGTTTTTTTGAAAGCAATCACAAAAACTGAAACTGATAAGCAAAATCATAAACTATCGCTTTGTTTTGATTATCAGAAGAATTTGCCACAACCTGTTACTAATGTGTCTATAGAATATTATTCTCGTCAACTGTGGTTACAGAATTTTGGTAGGTATTCATGATCTTTCTAACAAAACGGCTTCAATGTATTTATATACTGGAAACTACGAACTAAAAGGGCCGAATGAAGTCATAACAGCTTTGGCAGACTACATCGCGCACAACAAACTTTCAGAGCATACTCACTTGGAGCTCTTTTGCGATAACTGTTTTAGCCGAAATAAGAATCGTTATCTGTTCACTTACCTGGATCAATTATGTGCCAATAATATCTTTCAAAAAGTATCTAAGAGTTTTTTACCTGAATCCTGGACATAGCATGATTCCAATAGATCGAGATTTTGAGCTCATAGAGAGAAAGCGCATTAAAAAGAAAAAGGTATATACACTTGGCTATTACATAGATATGATAAAAAATTCACGCAATACACGCAAATTCAAAATTGTTTTGAAAAGAATCTTAGAGATGAAGAAAATGCTGGAGATCGAGTATTAAAAATTAAGAATTACAAAAGCCTGTATGAAACTCATGTTAAACCATCAATCAGCGGAATATCAATATGCCGGAAAGTACGATTTTAAAGATTTCGACACCCTGAATTTAGTACTTCTATGACAGGTCAAAACTTCAAAAAGATTACCAGCATATATCGTGTTGTTATGGGTGGTAAGATGACGGCAGATCCCAGCAACTGTTATCAAGGGATGTACCATTAAAACCAGAAAAAATCAAAATATTAAGAAACTTGTTGAATACGTGCCTGTTGAAAAAACGTTTTATGATGAGATACTGTTAGCAACTACCTCTTGAGGAAGTGAGCAGGATAATGAAAACAACGACACACAGGAAGAAATTTTCGAATAAAGTGGTATAGTATTTGCGATTCTAAGCTAAATAAAATATATTATGTAAGATTTGGTTTTGTGTTAGATAAGAATGAAGTTTTATTATTTTTTGATTTATATTATGTAAGTGATTATATAGTTATGATAATATTATGTCCCTGACTCCAAAGAATTATGTTAAAAAATCCCTATCTCCACCGTTTTTGCGATAAGTCCTAAATTCTAAATGCTCTTACTAGGCTTAATAATTAAGATAAATATTTTTTTAAAACATCGCATTAAAGATTACCAAATAAGCGACTGTCTTACATATTTCTAAATTTTTTTATTCGGCCATGCCTTTTAAAAATCATTTTTTGCACTTCAAATGACCATAATATGTCACAACAAGGAAAATGGATTTAGTGACTTTTAGAACTAAGCCATCCACTTAAAGCTGTTGGCCCTGCGCTTGATTGCTCTCCGGTCGTGTTGGATCCGTCCTATCGGACCACAAGAATGAGGGAATACGGAGTGTACCTGTGCATGCGCATACTTTCGAGCACTATAATCCTGATGGCTGCTCTATGTTGAGACTGGCAGTCGTAACTGAAATTCGGTTTGGAGGACACATTTCGATGTATGTAATACAATAATTCACAGGTCTTTGTAGCTCTTTATGTTCATCTTAAGCCCTTATACAGTTCAAGTTTACATTTTGCATCTTAAAATGTCGCCGTTTTAGTTGTATTCACATACTTATTGCATTTTCAATCTTAAATTATAAAAAGGTTAAAGATAACTATCAATAAGGATTAGTAATCAGATATACGTTTATAAAGTCTTCTACTTGATTATCTCTCCACATATTAACACGCCGTATCCCCCCGCCAACGTTTGATCGACAGGCATATTAAAAAAAAATTGAACACAGACAAGATCAGAAATGGAATCGCCATTTTAATTATAAACAACCGACGTGTTCCCGTCAAACCGATACAACAAAATCGAAAAATTAAAATCCTATAGTGTAATATCAAACCCGACTCATAATTGGCCGTTCCTCTTGCTGACATTTGCCCCCTTTTCCAAGATTTTTATTTAATTAGATTTCGACTTTATTGCACAGATTTATAACACAAAATTGATCGTGAATTATCGGAGTTAAGGCGCGTGCACACGACTGTAATATTTATAAGACGTGTATCAGAACCGAAGAGCCGTCTTCCAGACCGATGACGTTTGACGGGTATTCTGACATACCCTTTAGATGGCGGTGCAAGAAATAAATATATACCTAAGCTAAATTCCTAAAAATATAAGTTTGTTCTATGTTTTTACCATTTTTATACATTGTTTACACGAACTTTGTTAACGAGATTATTTTGTTTCGCGTAAGCTGTAGATAGACACTGATACAGCGTTGTTTCCTGAGCAATATTAATCACTAAGCTAGAACCCACTTGTTAAACTGAAGCACATATATGTCCTTTAGGATCTTAGTAGTATGTAACTTTTGACTGCCTCGTTGGTCTGGTGGTTGTAGTAGTGCGACTGCTGATCATGAGTTCCCGGGTTCGAATCCCGGGTCGGGCCAAGAAATCAGTTATTGAGATTTTCCATCAAGAAATTCTCAGTAACTGCCCGGAGTCAGGAAGTTGGCGGTGCCTCACCCCCGTGCCTCGGAAAGCACGTAAAGCCGTTGTTCCTGCGCCTGATCTCTCTTCGGTCGTGTCGGTTGACCGTCCCATCGGAATATGAGAATGAGGGAATAGAGAGTGCACCTGTGCTTGCGCATACACTTGGGCACTATAATCCTGTCCTGCGCCGAAGGCTAGTCTCCGTTGAAACTGGCCGCCGTGACCGAAATTCGGTCTGGAGGACATTATTATTTATTTATTATTAGTATGTAACTTCATGCAACAAGCTAGATAACACCTAGTTTTGCTTCTAAATGTGTGTGATCGGAGAAACACTTATTGCCTTACATATCTATAATATACATTCGTATATAGTTTTTTAATTTTAGTGACAAACGAAACTTACACTCTACCTGATGGTAAGTGCCTACTGCAGTGCAGACAGCTGCACAATTTTCGTGAAATTTTGTTTTCTTTGTAACCGAATTTGGCAATTTGGTTCTTAATATTATAAATAAGAAAGTCACAGAATTGAAGTATATTTCTATTATATTTTTTTAATTAATGACAACCTCTTATAACTTATGCCATAGATGCAGTATCGCTATACGATGAGCAAATAAAACACTTGAAAGATCCCGTATCAGGGGCTTTGAATAAGTTAGAACCAATACGTAGATTGTTTCACACAGAGCAATCGAGTTGCACCCATCTACTTGTGCGGTAGGAACATTTATACCGCTGTTTAGTTTATTTCTATACCTCTATGTATGTACAAGATCATTATTTATAAATATACGCACTAGTTCATTTTTATCACGAATAAATCACAAATCACGAAATACCAGTTTAAAATAGCAGCTTAACACTGCTGTGTTTCGTATGGTGTGTGTTGAGGGCCGAAGACACTTTTTACTGGAAAAGAGGCATTCCATCTAAGTCCTTACGTGTGACAACGTCTACATTTTGATTCTTTATTGAGGATAGATGTAGATGTCTAGAGTTCACAGCAACCACTTACCACCAGGTGGACTGTGTGCTCGTTTGTCACCCTATCCTATAAAAAAAAAACATATTTTAATGTCGAAACTAACACATAGTGTATAAGAATTACTACTAGGACTAATTCAGGAGCCCATGGATTAATTGAAGCAGTTATTGTAATATTTTTGTCAAAATAAGAAATAAAACCTTTTTTTAGTTCAAGCCCTACTGCATGTGAAATTAATTTATTCCTTTTAGATCTTTGAAGTATGTTCTTACTTAAAAAAATTTTTTTTGAACCATTTTGAGTGGAGTTATGAATATAACAATCTCATTGTCGTCTAAATATGTATTTAAAAACTACAAACCCTATTTCGCCACCCTTGGCAAGAAATTTTATCTTCTTATTTATATAAAAAAGTATAAACTGACGAAGATATCGCGTAACATACGAGTATATACATGCATAAAAAACAACAATCTAACAACAAACAAATTAACAACCGCCACTTTTATTTGAAGTCGGCTAAAAATACGTGATTTTTATAGAATATTGAAGAAGCCGGCGTAAGGTCTAACTTACGTGACGGTGACTGCCACCGCACATGAACAACTGCAACACCAGGGGAATTGGGGAATTGCAGGTGCGTTGCCGGCCTTTTAAATAGAAGTAGGCTCTTTGCTTGAAGCTCCCCATGCCGTATCAATCCGAAAAATAGCTAGTGATTGCCGATTTTACAATGAAGTCTTGCGGGGAGCATAACTTCTGGTAAATCGCTCAGTAGTGGACCACCAGACATTCATGGTATCAGCGGTGATCAAGTTGCTCGTTATTCATCTATTCCTTGAGAGTTTGTTTGATAATAAAAGCCGGCCAAGTGCGAATCGGCCTCGCGCATGAATCATCGTAAAACATATTGCATCAACATAAAATGATTAACAGAGGTAGAGCCACGCGGAAGCTTTTGCTGTCGCACGGATGGGCCGGCTCGAACCGGGGTGGTACCACGACCTCACAGAAAACCAGCGTGAAGTAGAGGTTTACCTCTGCGTTTCGCTTGGTGAGTGCAGTGGCCGGAGGCCCTTTTTACTGTAAATGAGGCATTCCATCTTAGTCCTCACGGGTGACAACGCGTCTACATTTTGATTTGTAATAGAGGATAGATGTAGATGTCTATGGGCCCCAGCAACCACTTACCATCAGGTGGACTGTGTGCTCGTTTGTCACCCTTATCCTATATTAAAAAAAAATCTAGTTTGGGAGCCTCCTTTAATTTTGAAATGATTTTTATTTTTATTATTTATTTTGTTGTTATAGCGACAACAGAAATACATATTCTGTGAAAATATCAACTGTCTACCTATAACGGATTATGAGACTGACTGACATAACTAGGGCTACCCGTGTTCTTAGAGAAACACAACCTCACACCATTAAGAATCCACCGTCATAAGCGGTAGCTTTTATTTCAATACTCAGTATAACGTTCTCCGGGAAGATGATACAATCTCTGTCTTCATTCGCTTTCATAAAGAAACATTCTTATCTCTTGGAAATAATACATTGGGCTATTGCCCTTATGTCCAATCTTTATACTCGAGAACGTATCTGAGACACGCACGAAGGGCAGCTTCATTATATTGCGGTCATATTGCCTAAATACGTCACCGAGTCTTTTTTTTTAATAGGATAAGTGTGACAAACGAGCACACAGTGCACCTGATGGTTAGTGGTTGCTGCGGCCCATAGACATCTACATCTATCCTCGTTTGCGAATCAAAATGTAGATGCGTTGTCACCCGTGAGGACTAAGATGGAATGCCTCATTTCCAGTAAAAAGGGCCTCCGGCCACCTGCACTCACCAAGCGAAACGCAGAGGTAAACCTCTACTTCACGCTGGTTTTCTGTGAGGTCGTGGTACCACCCCGGTTCGAGCCGGCCCATCCGTGCGACAGCAAAAGTTGCCGCATGGCTCTACCACTGTTAAACCGAACCCGAACTACCTGAAACGTCGATTAAGCATAACCTACGGGAAGAAAGGATATTTTTAGTTGGTAGAGCCATGCTACAGCTATAATATGGTAGTAACAAGAATTCGTCGGTTCGACCGGGGAATGAGCACTCTTAACAGATAAATGCTGCTGTGTTCGTATGGTGAGTGTAAAGAACCGGAGAATTTTTTTTTACTGGAAACGAGGCATTCCATCTTAGACCTCAAGAGTGAAAACGCATCTGCATTTTGATACTTAATCGAGGATAGATGTAGATGTCTATGGGCTACAGTATCGACTTCCCATCAGGTGAATTTTGTACTGGTTTTTAATTTCACTGTCCTCACGATGTATTACTCCATCGGCGAACACGTTAAAATCAATTTCATTGGTGCCGGCGGAGATCAAACCCGATTTGCTCGAATGTAGTGAAATTTACAGCATACCTATGGGGCAGAAATGCTTAATGTAATAAATCCTAGTATAGGGGTAACGTATTTTTAAAAAAAAAATGTGTACTTTTGTACTATTGATATTTAATAAAGTAATATTTAATGATAGACATTTCTACAATCTCTTTTCTTTCCTCAAGTGCCTGTACTTGGATCGGTTTCGTTGAAATAAACCTAAAAAGTTTTTTTTCGGATCAACTATATCCGTATCGTTCACACACCGCCGCATTAATACCTTTAACCCTTCGATGCGCGATAACAATAAACAACAAAGTAAGACGAGGTCAAACACAAATAGCCCGCTGAGCTAAACCTCTGTCAATTGCTGTCATCCATTGCTTGTACTGTATATAATATTGAATATACAATTCTAAGCCTTATATACGTTGACTTTAAGTTCTTTTTATGGAATGGTGTGGAAATATCGTACCTGTATCATACACTGGATTTGCTAAAAAAATCTCAAGAGGTGCTAATACTCGTGATATTTTTTGTAGCCTTTCATAGAACTTAAGAAAGAATTTCGTTCAGTTTTTTTTTTACATTTGGGCAAAGAATTGATTTCATGCCATTTTTTGATCGGATTACAAAATGCTTAGGAAATTTTAATAAAAAATACTTTTAAATTATGATCAAAAGTTTTTACACATTCCATTATCTTTTGTTAATTTATTCGGTTTTGTTAATTGGTTCGTACGAAGACATTCCTTATACCATAATACATTGAGAAATATCCTCTAGTAGATCCATACTTGAAAATGTTATAATAATAAAATCTTTATTTCGGATAACGAATGAGATCCATATCAGACAATAAGTTAAAAAAAATCACAAAATATAAATAATCATACAGCTAGGTGGACGGAGAAGGTAAAATGACACACACACGCACAGGTAAGTTAGCCACATAGAACCTTAACAATTTGCCTTATTATAGAAGATATATTATAGGAGAGGGAATTTATTATTATAAAGTTCTCAGGTTATCTACACTTCCCATAAAAAAGCAGTATAAAGCTGGTATTCTGTGAGAATGTGTTCCTTCCCCGATCGTGTTAACCCATTCATGCTGCAGTCATAGTACAGAAGCAGTATGGCTCACCCAGGCTCGCAAGAGGCGACAGTGGGAAATGCTCGACAAATATAATGGCTTTAGATTAGAGAGAGTTTTTTCTTTATAGAATGAACGTGGTGGTACACCACTGAAGACGAACATTGCCTCGCTTCCGGTAAAACGGGTCTCCGGATCTTTACGCCCACCATACATTATGCTGCTATTTTACGCTGATATTCTGTGAGAACGTGATCCTTCCCCGGTCGAGTCAACCCATCCATGCTGCTGCCATAACATATCAGCAGCATGGCTCTACCACTATATAAACACTATACACACTATAGAAGATGATGATAAATACCCAGACCAGCGACAGGCACCAGAGTCGAAGGTGTAAAACTACTGGTGTCGTCTATACTTGTCAAGTGTGACAATTAAGGCAAATATTCTCTACAACTGGAGAAGCACATATCCAGCAGTGGACTATTGTGTGGTGGGAAATTCTCCTTTCAAAAATACCTTATAGATATAAAATAATAATTTCGGACGAGACAGATTTATCAGACCACCTGCCCTAAGCAACCGAAGCCTCGTTGTCATGTTAATGACATACAGACAGACGAAACGTTTCTGATACAGCAATTAAAGATTATTAAATCATCAATCAAAACTAAGGCGCGCATCAAAGAAACCTGCTTAATTGCAGGGCGTGTGTATTGATTAATATTTGGAGCCATCAGCGGGCAATGTGGAATGTTTAGTGTTTCTTTTTAATTCCATCAGTGGTTCAAAGTCAGTGACAGATTAGCTTATATTTCGAGAAATGTTTTGTTTTTATAACTTTGGGTGACAAAGGAAGCTAAGAAGATACTTGCTCTTCGTTAATTTCACAGTACGTATCTATGATACGTACGTACTCGTATTTATGTACGTGGTAGAGCCATGCTGCAGCTATATCAGTCGTATAGTTGTAGCACGAATGGATTGGCTCGACCGGGGAAGGACCACGCTCTCACAGAATACCTGCGTAAAATAACAGCTTAACACTGCTGTGTTTCGTATGGTGAGCGTAGAGAACCGGAGACCCTTTTTACCGGAAAAGAGGCATTCTATCTTAGTCCGCACGGGTGACAACGCATCTGCAATTTGATTCGCAAACCAGGGTAGATGTAGATATCTATGGGCCACAGCAACCACTAACCACCCGGTGAACTGTTAGCTCGTTTGTCACCATATCCTATAAAAAATGAAATTGTTAATTTTGATCGTGAGGAAACCTGTCTGTGGAATAAAATATCTGGCATTCGTTTTGTCATACGAGCACACAGTGCTCTCTTACTTCTCTAAGGAAACTGAGGCCTCATGCTAAGGCCTCACTGGATATATTTCTGCAGTGAATATTTTTTATAGAATAATGTTAAACGAGCACACAGTCCACCTGATCGTGAGTGGATGCTGGGGCCCAAAGACATCTACATCTATCCTCGATTAAGAATCAAAATGCAGATGCGTTGTCACCTCTGAGAACTAAGACGGAATACCTCACCTGTACTGTACACGATTCCGATCAGAATAGCATTGCAGGCCTTGTTATTTCAAGGCAGACAGTAGTAAGAGAGTGGTACTCAGACAGGAGCCTATGCAGAAAGTCACTGAAACCACCTATTAAAGATTTCTTGATGGAGTTGTTTAATACGCCGCCTCGTTTGGCTTGTGGGTTGGCGAGCGCAGATTCTATAATCATGAAATAGAAATGATCTCCTTAACCAGTCTGCAGGTCGAAAATTTAGATAGATTGTCTTAACATTAGTGCACCGCATACGATTGCATAACTCCGATGGGAATTGTTTACCGGAGGGAATGACTCCGCAACTGCGTATATTATTACATTTTGATAATCTTTTGTAAGCTAAAGTAAAATATTATTATAAAACAAATATTATTTTTATATGATAGAGCCATGTTGCATTATGGTTGCTATATTATGGTTGTAGCACGAATGAGTCGACTCGACCGGGAAAGGAACACACTCTCACAGAATACCAGTGTAAAATAGCAGCTCAATGCTATTGTGTTTCGTGTGGTGATTGTAGAGAAACGAAAACCCTTTTTTTAAGAAAAAAAAAACCGGCCAAGTGCGAGTCGGACTCGCGCACCGAGGGTTCCGAACAAATCCGTAGGTATATAAGTATAAAATTATTTTTATTATATGATGTAACTAAAAATTTATGCTTTTCGCAATTTTTCCTTTATCTGTGCTATAATACGTTGCTTCGTGCCAAATTTTAAGATTCTCAGTTCACGGGAAGTACCCTGTAGGTTTTGACTTTTGATTCCCTTGCGAATATCGAAAATTTGCGGCATAAACGGCTGTATCTTTTGATTGCGTTGGCTGAGAAGTTTGATTTTTTCACAGCCCCAAGGGACCGTAGACTTGAGTATTTGATATAAATTTCAGCTTGATACCTCTACGCGTTCCTGAGAAAAAGGGTCTTGACAGACAGACAGACAGACAGACAGACAGACAGACAGACAGACAGACGGACAACAAAGTGATCCTATAAGGGTTCCGTTTTTTCCTTTTGAGGTACGGAACCCTAATTACTAGTAATGCTATTAAACATTACTAATATTCTCCTTAACCACTTCTGGTAAGCTTAAAATGCTTGTGTTAGAAGTGGTTCACGACAGTAGTCGAATAGCGGATTCGAACCCACGACCTTTGGACTTCGCGGTCCGCGCCCTGTCATTAGGCTACTGACGCTTAATTGGAAATGATTCCACCTTAGTCATCAAGGTAGACATAATATCTGCATATTGATTCCTAATCGAGGATAGATGTAAATGCCTGTTGGGCCACAGTATCCACTTAAAATCAGTTGAACCGTGTGTTCATTTTGTCACCCATATTCAATAAAAAATTTATCAATAATAACAATTTAAAAACTCTAATAAATAGCTTTTAGATGGTCAGTATCACGATTCCTCCAAACCCTCCAATGCTGTGGGTGGGTCATAAATGCACCGATCTAACAAAATCAAAAACAAGTGAAATAATAAATAAGTGTAGGGCAGCGGAACGAGCCGCGGGCGGGGCATCGTTGATTGGCAGCGCTTGACAGCGGTTAAACGCAGGTCGTATCGCGAAAGCTCTTTTTTTGTTACCAAAAAACTGCGATAAGCTTAAAGAGGGTTAAACGTGGTTCCGTACGTATATTTTGAATGTTTAATGATTAGAACAGATTCGAAATTCACACAACTTATTTACATAACAATTAACAATATCCGCGAGTATTTGTTTATTGCTTACTCCAATTTGAGAGACAGGATAGTTTTTATTTCGTTAAGTGAACCTAAATATTTTTTATTGCGAATTCACAGATTTTTTAAACGACAAAGGGTTGTCAGATAGGGCAGAACCAATTCTGCTGGTCAGCTAGTTTTATATATTTGATGAGGATTAATTCGATTGGAGAAATGTTCAAAAGGATAATTTATCGTCTTACACCAACATAGTGGGAAAGAGTAGGTTTATATCATAATATTAGCATATGGACTTACAATACATCTACCATTTTACCCGTATCTGCCAGGAAGCAACAGTTCGATAACTACAATATTCCGGTTAAAAGGGTAAGCAAATACGCATTTCATGTTATTCTTCAGGATGGTCACTTTGAATACAGGTGTCAATAGACTGTATAAAGTTAAAGTTACGGTCTATATACCCACTGCTGGGCATAGGCCTCCTCTCATTTCTGAGGAGGTTATATATAGAATATATTAAACATGTGAACTAGTAAACGGTGAGCGCACCAATATATGGTGGACCTGGTAGGAGATACAGGAAGTCGATAGATGTGGCCTGGAGGCATTTCTTGGAGAAGTCCTTTGTTCAGTAATGGGCTTGTAAATATATTGAATTAGTAGGCCGTTTGATAAAAATAATATATTTACGACATTGCAGTTCTTTGTATTATTGTTTCGTGTGAAAAATAATGAGGGCAATTAAATTTTGACGAATTTTCAAGCTTTCACTCAGCGTAAAATACATTTAAACAAAATGGAACGTAATAAAGTTATAGAAGTTATATGTTACTTTTAATAGTATCTAATACCATTCATAATCCACATTTTGCATTATAATTGAACAGTGATGGATATTATCACAATATTTTATTATAGCGCGGTGGATGTCCATTGTGTACACATCTGATACTCATTATTCCTAAAAAAAATGCGTGATTGTCGTGGAACACTCGGTTGGAACAAAGTTCCTTGCGTAGTATATTATTATTGATAAACGTAGGTATTATATATTGATTAACAAATACAAATAAATGAATTATTAGCGTCTATTAAAATGAAGCGTCATTTGAAATAAAATAATATTTCTTTCATGGCAAGATAAGAAAAAGTGCGAGGGAGATGGATATTATTCCATCTCACTTCCTTATTTCGCTGCCAAGGCCGTCTACACTATGACACAAGGGGTAGTGACGAAAAAATCTTACACTTTTTGTCGCCTAGCTCCCATCCGCCAAACCTGTACCGTCCGATAAAGAACTTCGTTCCAAAAACAATAGATAGGTTTTTTATATTTTTAGTCGGCTTTTTGTATAAAACTCTTATTGGCGTATCTAGGATTGTTCGTTTTGTGTTGACGTTTTCTCATTGCACTTGCTGTACCCTAAAACACTTTGATTCACTTCAGCGGTATTAAAAAGGCTCGATACATTGTGAGCTCGCAGCTGGATGCCCGATTCGGCTCTTAATTTTTATGAAATCCGTAGCATCGATTTTTTTCCTAATCCCCGATAGACGTGTGGATTTGTATGATGCGAACGACGAGACAGATGTTGCGTGGGATTTCTACAAGTGTAGATACAAGAATAGTTTGTTGTTAGTGTAGAAAAAATAAAAAAACTGGACTTTTTCATAGATTTCACCAACCTTGCAGCAGCCTGCAGTATGTCAGCGAATTATAATTATATATTTTAGCAAGTTGTGTAAATTATATTGAGATAAAACAACAGAAAAATTATCATGAGTTTTCTTGACTCATGTCAAACATAATGGCATAAAACTAGTTTTATTTATATAATGACAACTTTTAAATTTTGTCGAAAGCGACGTAATGTTCAGCACACATGTAATATAATATAGATAACACTTATAATTCCCGTACTAAGATAATTAAATAGCCTCATTGGTCTAGTGGTCCTAAAGGCGGCTGTTGATCGAGGTGATTTGGGTTCGAAGCCAGGCTCCGGGTAAGAATAACAAAATACATTTATTGAGTTTCTCTGTCAAGAAATTCTTGGAAAGCACGTAAAGCCAGTAGTCTTGCGCCTAATATCTCTCAGGTCACATTGGTTTTTCGTCCAATAGGACTATGACAGACAGGGAATAGAGAATGCACCTGTGCTTGAGCATACACTCAGTCTATATAATCCTATGCTGCTCAGATGGTTAGTCTCCGTTAAGACTGGCCGCAGTGATCTGTCTGAAGTACGTTATTACTGAGATGGAAACCTCCTTCCATTAATTGGATCTTTAATTGGAGTCAGCATATACTCTCTGGAAGTTCTTTAGTCTTACAGAACAGCAACGTCCAACGGTGTTGTCAAGTTGTAGTGACGTAAGTGACACCTCCACACATCATCCCGTGGGTGTAATAAGAGGTAAGAGAGGGAAATGGAACAGAAGATAGAGCTCAGAAAGATGTTCTTTCTGATACCCAAAGTAATAAAAAACTACTGTTGCCTGACTATTGTGGAACCTGTGGCAAAACTCCTCCCTATGAGGCGATCTGTGGGGGAGGGCTAGAGTAGTGGACTTTTGATAGACTGTAAAGGTTCACCCATTCTGTGAGAGTAATGGATTCTGTGAGAAAGATTACTAGCACGAGGGTTCTTTTCACATTTTCTACCGACTTCAAAAAGGAGACGGTACTCAATTCGACTGTATGTTTTTTATGTGTGTTACCTCATACCTTTTTTATATGTGAACCAAATTCAATGATTCTTTTTTGTTTAAAAGCTGGTGCTTCTCACGTGGTCCCATATAAATTTGATCAAGGTCTGATAAATAGTTTTTAAGTTATTCTTAATAATTTATATTGAAGTCAGTTGTACAAAATTTTTAATTTTAAATTATTTTTATTTGTCCGTAGAGCTTACTCCTGGACATGAGTAGGCTTTTACTTACGTGGTAGAGCCATTCTGCAGCTATATTATATTTGTAGGACGAATGGGTCCGCTTGACCGGGTAAAGACCACTTATAGAATACCAGCGTAAAATAGTAGCTCAATGCTGCTGTATTTTATATGATGAGTCTTGAGAACCTCAGACCCTTTTATACCGGAAATGAGGCATTCCACATCATTCCTCAGTGGTGAAAACGCAATTGCTTTTTATTCTGAATTGAGGATAAATGTATATTTCTATAGGTTATAGCAACCACTTAGTATCAGGTGGAATATGTGCTCGTTTGTTACCATTATTCTATAGAAAAAAAAATAACTTCTTAAAGTCTACAGACGTATCGACCTATTTTCAAAGCAAAATCAGTACTTTTTAAACACTATTTAGGCTAAGGCTGACCGGGTCTACCTTTTTTACATGATGTAAATGTGTGTCTGTGTGTATTTTGTATGTATTATGTTTATATAATAATATGTGAAAATATGATGATTTCTTATATTTACGCGAACACTACACATTGAATAATACTACTTTTACGGATTTTATCGCGTTTAATTAACTTATTTTTATTAATTCCCGTGTTAAATGTATTAACACCCATGGTCACGGGGGACTGAGGTGATTGACGTCCCGATGTCAAAGTTAACCCGGAGTGCCTTCAGCTTTTTTAATTATTAATTTTGTTCTACGCAGAATGAACTTACTGTGTATTGAAGTCTTGCAGTGGTATGCTTCGGTTTAGTTTTAATTTTATTAATTACGGGATCCCAAGCAGGTGGTAGTACCCAGCCTCCCTCTCTATTGATATTAGGATGTTTTTTTTTAATTTCAATAGCCTCACGTATCATCCTTGGCAGGAATCGATGTTCTTTCGCGAGAATTTGTGGTTTATCAAATCTTATTTAATGGCGTGGGCCATCTAGGATATGATCACAAACTGCAGACTTCCCGTAACGTTGGTGCTTCACGTCAGCTATGTATTCTTTTACGCGGATTTTTATTGATCGTTTTGTTAGGCCTATATATGAGAGACCACATTCACAATCAAGCTTGTACACTCCTGCATCTTGTAGAGGAATATTGCACTTGACGGATGGTAAGAACTGACTAATCTTCTTCGGTGGCTTGAAGAATGTACTAATAGAAGCTCGCTTAAAGATGTAGCCAATCTTGTCTGTGACATCTCTGACATATGGTAGTACAGCAGGCCCCCGCTCGACTGTGGCCGGATTCACTCGGTCAATGTGACGTAGGCGCGGGACCCGAAGCTTGTTGTCATGCAGAACCTGCTTGACGTGCTGAAGTTCGGCGGCCAGGTGTTTCCTGTCACAGATTTCTCGTGCTCTCTGTAAAAAATATTTGCCCACGGTAGCTAACTGTGAAGGATGATGGTGGGATTAACCGTTTAAATATCTGTTTGTATAGGTCTTTTTTCTATAAACATTGTGACCCATGGTGTTGTTACGATTTCGAATGACTAACACATCTAGGAAAGCTAAAGAATTATTTTCCT
Organism: Parnassius glacialis; assembly: GCA_033319125.1. Classification (NCBI taxonomy): domain Eukaryota; kingdom Metazoa; phylum Arthropoda; class Insecta; order Lepidoptera; family Papilionidae; genus Parnassius; species Parnassius glacialis. Next base: position 35,903,066 of record JAVANC010000003.1, on the reverse strand, counting down.
CTAACTCCATAGTTAATTGAATTTTAGAGTTTATGGAATTAAGATGTTCTAAAAATGCAGTTACTTTGTCTGATGGCATCTATTGTGGAAGGAAGATTTTTACAAGCAAGTAGATGTTTTTTTTTATATAATAAGGGTGACAAACGAGCACACAGTCCACCTGATGGTAAGTGGCCGCTGCGGCCCATAGACATCTACATCTATCCTCTATTACAAATCAAAATGTAGATGCGTTGTCACCCGTGAGGACTAAGATAGAATGCCTCATTTCCAGTAAAAAGGGCCTCCGGCCACCTGCACTCACCAAGCGAAACGCAGAGGTAAACCTCTACTTCACGCTGGTTTTCTGTGAGGTCGTGATACCACCCCGGTTCGAGCCGGCCCATCCGTGCGACAGCAAAAGCTGCCGCGTGGCTCTACCACTGTTTGAAATGTTGAATGTTGAAATGCGATGGGCTCACCAGTATCTCCCATTGTCGCCGATATTTTCATGGAGGACTTTGAGGAGAAAGCCCTGCTTACTGCACCAGTAACTCCAAGGTTCTACAAGCGGTACGTAGACCGTACTTTCACAATATTTTACAATTTTTTTCAAAGTCACTTGTTTATATCAAAAAGATTTCCGTCGTGTGTATCTTCAATTTTTTTAACATAGTTTCTAATTATGCTTATTAATGTATTTTTTTCTGTGGTTCTGGATGTTTGTGTTTGTGCAATTTAGTTAAGTTTGTAAATTTGCTTCTACGATACAGGAGAAAATCGTGAGGGGGTAACTTTGTTTAAAATAAAGAAAGAAATAATTTTTATTTAAAACAAATACTGAATGTTGGATATCTATAGACATTAAACTCTCCTTTTCCAACTTCTTAAAGTCGTTTCCTTGTCGGATCGTTTTACACTTTATCGCGGAATTCGTTAGGCCCTTTGAAATAGCCTGTACTATATTACACATATTAGAAGCTAGTTTCTTTTACCTATATATAGAATATTTATACGAAGTCAAGACAGTAGTGCTGGTGATGTCTACAAGGAGGATCTTAATTCGAGTGTATGTTTTTATGTATGTATGTAAATCTATATCATCGTTAATTGTGGACATATTTCATTGATTCCCGTTTCTACCGATTTCAAAAATGAGGAGGTACACAATTCAACTGTATGTTTCTTTATGTGTGTTACCTCATAACTTTGTTCTACGAGAACCGATTTCATGATTCTTTTTTTATTTGAAAGCTGGTCCTTCTCATATGGTCCCATATAAATTTAATCAAGGTCTGACCAGTAGTTTTTGAGTTATCCTTAATAATTTATATTGATGTCGGTTGCACAAAATTATTAATTTTAAATTATGTATATTAAATATATTATATATAGGGATGATCCCATAAAATACTATTATTGGAGAAAAAATCCACCAACCATGTTACTATTTGGACTATATTCGAGTTTATAATATTCTATAGTCCATGCATAGGGTTTTTATAGAAATGAGCTTCAGAAGTCAGGGCTTTAACACTGCTACGAGCTGTGTCTTGACACTGGCTTCTGAAGCTGTTGTGCAGAAATAATTAATTTTTTTGTAGTTCTTTGATGTCGAATTTTACTTTTCTTATAGTACTAGCGCTTCGCCCCGGCTTCGCACGGCTCATTTCTGGATTTCGACAAGAGCCTCACTTACCGGGACCAATTGTGAATCTAAACTATTTGCATTGAACTTGATCATACACGCAAGATTTCATCAAAATCGGTGCAGCTGTTTAGGAAGAGTTCAATACATACACACTCAGATGAGTTATGTTTAAGAAGATAACACTTTTTTTTCTCTTTATTTGGTCTACAAAACAGAACACAATTTCAACATGCTGACAGGTATTATATAAAACAAAGATTTCAAAAATTGTATTCTATATATTTGTATTTAGTAAGCTGAAGTGGCAGTGGGCCGGCCATATAGCTCGAAGAACCGACAACCGATGGGGAAGAAAGGTTCTCGAGTGGCAGCCCCGTACCGGTAGGCGAAGTGTAGGGCGTCCCCCCACAAGATGGAGTGACGACCTGGTAAGACATGCAGGAAGTCGATGGATGCAGGTGCTCAGGACCGTGCTTTGTGGCATTCCTTGGGGGAGGCCTATGTTCAGCAGTGGACTTGTGAAGGGCTGTAATGATGATGATGATTCTAATATATATGTAGGCACAGCTTGCACAAAATGTATCTGTGATTAACCATAAAGTTTAGTACTTAAAGTTATGTTATATTCACGCTAAACTAAATACCAAATTCAATTAAATTAAGGCTAAATTAAATTACATACTTGGAATAAAGATACTGTAATAATTTGTTTTTTATGGAGGCCATTGAAGCCACTTGGTACTAGTTTAATAGTATGAGTAGTTTAATAGTACTCAGACTGCCTCGTTGGTCTAGTGGTTGTAGTAGTGCGACTGCTGATCATGAGGTCCCAGGTTCGAATCCCAGGTAGGGCCATAAAAATTTATTGAGCTTTTCCATCAAGAAATTCTCAGTAGCTGCCCGGAGTTAGGAATTTGGCGGTGTATCACCCCCGCGCCTCGGAAAGCACGTAAAGCCGTTGCTCCTGCGTCTGATCTCTCTTCAGTCGTGTCGATTTACCGTCCCATCGGACTATGAGAGTGAGGGTATTGAGAGCGCACCTGTGCTTGCGCATACACTTGGACACTATAATTAGGTACTAGGTAAAATTTTATTCATTTTGTGTGCTTTTAATTTAGTTTTTACTTTCGTTCACCGAGCTTCAATTAATTTTTTTTATCAAAATACTCGTGGACTGCGAACTAAAACGCATAATTTTGACCGTAATCTGTGCTGTAGCAAATACGATGTAATTTTTAACAGAGACATGGATAGACAGGAGTGTATTCAGTATTAAAATTTTTGATGATAGATACACAGTTTTTCGCAGGGACAGGGAAAGCACTGGTTTTCACCATGATAAGAGGGGGGGGGGGGTGTACTGATTGCAGTCATCAAACACATTAATTCTAGGCGTATAAGTGAGTGGGAAAGTACCTGCGATGATCTGTGGGTCAAGATTAGCATAGACTCAAACCCCAACTATAATATCGCACTTTGCGCGGTATACCTACCACTCCCTGTTAACCGCGTTATTCTAAACAGTTTTACTGAAAACTGTAATAAGATTTTAGAGTACGTAGAAAATAATGTATATCCAATGATTGTAGGTGAATTTTATTTACGCCAAATAGAATGGAGCGAATAAAATAATACATTCTCTACCACTCAATCAACGCTATGTCAGACACTAATTGATTTTGCTTGTATGAATAAATTTAAACAGTACAACAAAATTCCGAATTCTAAGGGAAAAGTCCTGGATCTAGTGTTTTTGGAGCAATCACATTTGTTAGTTCAGGTAGACCGTGCTACCGATGTTTTATCAGCTATCGATGTGCGATGTGCTTTACAATGAATGCAGCACATCGGTAAATGTTAATTTTGATTCTTTAAAACATTTTCGTAAGCAGATCAGGGACTTTATCACAAAAAAAATATCTTCTGTAATTTGTTAAAAAAAATAACTTAAAATAGTTTTTATGATTTTTCTGTTAATATATATAATAAGTAACTTATTATTATTAAACGCTTCATGTGTTCCCCTATAAGTAGTTATGTACTTAGTTTAAGATATGTTAGAACTTATGTTATAACTGTTGGAGAATCTAATAAATAAAATAAAATAAATAAATAATCCTATCTTGCGCCGATGGCTAGACACCGTTGAGACTGGCTTCCGTGACCGAAATTCGGTTTGGAGGATATTATAGCACTTAGTTTAGCCATTCAGCGAGGAAACACAGCTGCAGCGTTCATCAGCACTATACCACCGAGAAGAGAGTTTTTTTAAAATTATTTATTTTACATTTTAAAAAATCTGATCAAGTACTGTTTATGGCTCTGCGACCTTTACAACTATGCTGAAATAGGCGTGCTGGTGAGGATTTGTGTTTTACTGAGCACCTACGTCGATACTGCTGGTGGTGTAGCGACGTTGCCTATAGTTTTTTTTTTTTATAAAATAAGGGTGACCTGATAGTAAGTGAATGCTGTAGCCCGTAAGTATTCTCAATGAAAAATCAAACGTTGACACCCCTGAGGACTGTGAACACCTTTCGAACACTGCAGCATTAAGCTGCAATTTTACGCCAGTATTCTGTAAAAGCGTAGTGATACCACGGCCGAGCAGACCTATTTGTCCTACGACCATAATATAGCTGCAGCGTGGCTCTACCATGTAAAATAATATAGCAGCAGCGTGCAAGAATATATCACGTAAAAATTATATAATTAATGTCTGTATGTGTACCTTATTAAATAAAATAAAAAAAAAACAGAATACCAACGTAAAAATGCATTATAATTCAGCTGTGTTTTGTATGTAAGTGTAGAATCTTGTTATTGGAAACGAGGCATTCCATCTTAGTCATTTGGGATTGATGTGGATATCTATGGACCACAGTTATTCACGTACCATTAGGTGGACAGTGTGTTCATTTGTCTTATACTATAAAAAAAAACAGAACACACCAAAAATAGTCGTAAGAAGGTCGTGACGTCTGAAGGCGCCTCATCGCTCCGGCAATTTTTGATATTAAAATCTCCAATAATACCTAATGGATGTCTCAGAGATCGCGTCGAAAGTGCTCGTATTGAGTGCACCCTTCAATCCATTTTTTAATACCGTCCTTTGTATTCACAGGCATTGTTTTATTGAAGTATTTGATGTCTCCCCATTTTTCTCTATAGTGTTATAATTACGTAATTTCTTAGGGAACGATATTGATATTTGGAACATCTTGAAACGCCGTTATGGGTATTGAAATTATGATTTGCAAATAAATGTTTTACATGCCATATTAATTTTTATACATGGTAGGGCCATGCTTCATATTTATTATGGTTGTAGTTTGAATGAGTCGGCTAAAACGGGGATGGAGGATGCTCTCACAGAATACCAGCGCTTATTTCTGATGTGTTTCGTATGGTGAGTGTAGAAAACCGAAAACTTATTTTACGGTAAACGAAGTGCAGACCTTTTTTACTGGAAAAGAGGCATTCGGTCTTAGTCCTCACTGGTGACAACGCATTTTTTTATATGATAAGGGTGACAAGCGAGCAGACAGTCCACCTGATGGTAAGTGGTTGCTGTGGCCCATAGACATCTACATCTATCTTCGTTTGCGAATCAAAATGCAGATGCGCGTCGGCTCGACCGGGGAAGGACCATGCTCTCACAGAAAAAATACTAGCTTAACACTGCTGTGTTTCGTATGGTGAGTGTAGAAAACCGGAGACACTTTTTACAGGAAACGAGGCATTCCATCTTAGTCCTCACGGCTGCCAACGCATCTGCATTTTGATTCGCGAATGAGGATAGATGTAGATAGTCTATGGGCTGCAACAACCACTTACCATAAGGTTCTGTGTGCTGGTTTATCCCCCTGATACTATAAAAAGAACTTTGCTGACGTGTACAAAACAACTAACCAATGTTTCATCGTATTCTAGTGAATGGTAAAGTAATTCATAGAAGGTCAACATATTATATTCAGTACTAGAGCCTCGGCTTTGCCTCGGTAGGATTTCTTAATGTGAAGTTTTTGGATTTACGATAATCATGAATCAACAGTTATTTTAAATATTTCGATTTCTAAAATAAAATAAAAACTTCAAGTATTTTGGAAAAATATAGCCTGTATCACTCCTGCTCTTGCTCTCTATCTGTTTGTCAAGTTTCATTACAGTAGTTTCAGTCATTCCGAAGATTAGCAAGGACAGACAGACAGACAAAAGTACGGAAAATTTCATTATTTACTGGCATACAAATAACCCCTTCAGCTGAATAAAAAGCAGTTATTTAGATGTTACAGGCGTCTGTCTACATCTAAATAATCTAATTTCTAATGAAATGAATGAATGATGAAATGAAATGTTACATAATCTAATTTTTAAACCATATAAATATAATTGAAGTGTCTACTTCAATTATATTTATATGGTTTAGAATTTTGATTATGTAACATGATTCCATTTGAGTATTAGATAATTTACATATATATTATAGGGAATGTTTATATGTGGCCATCAATTTACGTTATATCCAGTAAAAATGCAATAAACAAAAAAGAGATCCATTATTAGAGAATAAAGCGTCAGTTTATTGGAAATATGGAACCGTGGATCCAATATGATGGTCGTAAACAAATTATTCGTAAAACCAGTACTTTGTACGTCAACCCTCGAACGCGACTATAAAAATATACGCCGGGACATCCCTACACGCCAAAAAATGCCCGACCGTAATAAAGAAACGCGATAAACCGAGCAAAAAACGGCGGACATGAATTCATTGGTATGACATTTGGGGTTTCGCCGAATGGACACGGTTATAGCTCAGAAATTTTCCTCTAGACATATTTCCTCCTTATAGTTTTATGGGATCGGCAGCCATCTTTTATTGGTCGTCGGCTATCTTGTCAATCCTATTTAGTGCAGTCGTTTTGCCTGGCCGCTTTTTAGGGTTATGAATGATGTTAGGATAGAAAAGAATAGAATGATTTTTATTCAATATATTTTATAAGTAATAAATTTGAAGTCGTTTTATTTACGAATGGTTCGAAAAAACTGTCTCTGTCAAATGTAGAACCAGCATGAAATCCAGAAGGATTTTTCTTAATTTCTCAGAACAGACTAATTACTATTCCAATAGATTAATTTATAATAATACTATATAGACAGCAACTTAAGGATACTAATACTTATTTAGATATATATTAGAGATAATTAATACTATTCATAGTTATTTATATGCACTATTTATATATGTATATTAATATGGATGTATTTATATTGCGTAGTTAATGATCATTTTTATTTTGTATTTATTCTATATTGCCACACCTACATCAAATTCTCACCACTCCATGGGTGAACTAGTAGAAGATCCCTTAAGGCATCAGGGCCACACTGTGTATTCTTTTGTTTTAAGGAATGCAATAAAGAATAAATTTATAATACTTAATTTAACCCTAGATAGCTAACGTTCATGAAACCCTATGATAAGCTAACCATTCGACTTTTTGACGACCATTTTTTAAATGTATTTTTTATCAACATTTTATTTTATTTTAATCAGGTTTATTTTATTTATAGGAAATATGGGATATAATTAAAATATTATTATTAAAAAAATGTTTATTTTAAACTTTTAAGTACTAAGTCACAAATTTTAAAATGACACATGTTTCTTTGAGATCAAAAAGACACTTAAACTTACAATGGCTAAATCAGGAATTATTGTTTAGGTGGTTGTTTTTTTTTCTTTGGTCTTATAAAGAAAAAACCTCATAATCAACCGTAATTAACAAAAGACTTAGATTTTTTTGGCGCATGTTGGGCAAAAGTCGACTGTATGTTCGCCACAAATAGGAACTCTGCAACTATTGCAATAGTTCTTTGTCATGCGCCTTTTCTTATAGGAACACAAACTGCAGCTTTTTCTTTTCCTAGTTGAGGCATTTTCAGGTATTAGGGAACTTCCAGAACCAGATTGCTCAGGAATTTGACCTTGACCTTCAGCGCGTTCCTCGTGGTTCAAACTCAACACATCTCTTATTTTGTTTTTTATTTTTCGAGGCATGGTTGGTATTTCAAGTCGACGTTTTAGCCATGGTTCAACGAGTTTTTCATGCAATTGTTTCATATAGCTTCTTCGTGATTGTGGTTTACATCCAGACATTATGGCATTATGGCAATAGATGATGTAGGAGTTGATACCCGCTATATTGAGCATGTTATAGAATAAACACATAGGCCACCGATTGGTCTTACGGCTACACGACATAGTAGAACACATCTGGTCGAATGTGTCTACACCGCCTTTTGTGGCATTGTAAAATTCTATCATGTATGGCTTTTTCGATGTTGTGTTCACAGTTCCTTCTTCGTCACATGAGGACAACAAATATACCATTTTGCTTGGCTTCGGCTTGAATGATAGGAGAGTAAGTGGTCCATCATAACAAAACATCGAAGTTCCAACAGTTCTTCCTCGGTTGTTCTTCATTTCTTCCGGTATTTCTCTTTTGTTGGCCCGCAAAGTTCCGACTATTGTCAACTTGTAAGGTTGTTGTAGGAGTTGTTTAGCTAAAGGGACAGATGTAAACCAACTGTCAGTGGTTACGTTTCTGTTTGAGCCATGAATACTCCGCGTTAGTTCTTTGACAACATATTCACCAAGAGGCATTCCTCCGGTATTTGTTCCTTTTCCAAGATAAGGCATGGCGTCAATCATGTACCTGGTCCCACTGTCACACATCATTTCAATTTTCAGACCGTACTTAGCAGGCTTGTTAGGTATGTACATTTTAAATTTACAGCGACCACGGAAAGCCAGTAATTGTTCATCGACGGTAACGTTAGTTCCAGGAACGTAATTGTCTCGGCATTTAATCATCAGCAAGTCCCATATTTTTCGGATTGGTGTGAGTGGATCAGACTGCAGGGTTCCTATTCTTATAGCCCTATCATCAAACCTAAGGCATCTAATAAGGAAATCAAACCTTTCCCGACTCATACACGAGATGTATCGGGTTCCACAGAAAGACGTGTTAAACAATTCGTCGCTTGTAAGGTGGTTATCTTTCATTGCAGCTGCCAATAATAACACACCGAAAAGAGCGTTGAGTTCCTCTTTGCACGTTTCGTTTTGGGTCGATGTTATAGTCTCATAGTTTTGTTTCCTTATTACTATTTCAGCATTGGTCCACTTCAAAATTTCCTCACAAATTTCATCAGTCATAAAGGAACTATATAAAACAATAGGATCTGTAATATTTTTGACTAAACGAGCTGGTCCTCTAGCTGTGCGAACGATATTTATCGCAGAAGTTCGGGAAGAAGTATGTCCTTTATGAGTTGCCCACAAGTGACGATTTTTACCTCGAATATTAGCTTGAGTCAAGTAGATAATATGATTGGAAGCTGGTGAAGAATTCTCACCAAGTGGAAAAGCATCGGAAGGCGGCCTTCCTTGTTCCTCTTCAATATTATGTAAAAGTGGACTTACTTGTGATGCTTCAGTGTCCGAAGGTTCGTCGTGAAAATCACTTTCTATGTCTTCAACCAACAAACCGTCCTCATTCTCACTGTCAGAAAAGACATCATTTGTGTTGTCATAATCTTCATCATTTAGCGCACGAATTATGTCGTCATCTGTGATGATCGATCTCCCAGCCATTCTTAACAATCAACGTAATAACTAAAAAAAACAAAGCAAACATCAACAAAAAGTGCAGTTGTAAAAGTTACGCATAAGCTAACCATTCGTCAAAATGACGAGTATGCAGTAGGTATCTCAAAAACAAAAATATGTACCGACTAAACACGAGCACCACGCGACGCAGTGTAGCGGTCACTGAGTTGGCGCGAAACCGTGAGTGTGTAGGTAAAACAATTAGAAAGAGAGAGCGAGATATTTATTTGATGGTCGTCATTTTGACGAACGTTAGCTTTCTAGGGTTAAGTAAGACATAATTTACGAGTTTATGTAAAGCCGTACAAGTTTAAATTGTTCGATTACTGGCTACATAATCAAAAACATTATCATAAAGGTAAATTAATTAAGTCAAAAGTGCTTAAGTTGGGGAATGAAGTAGGACCCATTGCTACTTCATACAGCTCGAAGAACAGAGAACCGATGGGGAAAGAGGTCCTAGAGTTGCATACTGGTATACGGAGTTCCGGTTCCGGTCGTCGATCAGTCAATACGCACGTCACAGAGCTCCGCGAAAAATAAAAAATAAACAGCGTAAAAAAGTGCCAACAAAGTGTGTCATACGAACTATTGACTACAACAAAGTACAAAATACGTGATCAGTGAAAAAATTACAGAAAAAGTGTTAAATTGCGAGTACTAATCAACCGTAATTGTAATCATTCTAACCTACAAAAATACCGTCAAGTGTCAGCTGATGCAAATTGTACATAGACTATAGAGTGGAAACTACAGTACCAACATAACAAACAGCAAAACAAGTGTTGCCATAGCAAAACAAGTGTTGCCACAGCAAAACAAGTGTTGCCATAAAGAAACAAGTGTTGCCACAGTGAACCAAGTGTTGCCATAACAATATAAAAAATACCAAAGATGGAAAAAAGTATGGAAATCCTATTGGCAAAATTAGACGAAAAGTTAGACCAACAAACTAAACTTATAACAACTTCAGTAACACAAAATGTCATGGCAGCACTAGACGAAAAGCTTAAAGTGGTCACCGAAGAAAACGCCCAACTCAAAAATAAAATAAACGAGCTAGAGTTAAAACTTAAATTCGTTGATAAGGATAAGCGCAAAAATAACCTTGTCTTTTTTGGCATCGAGGAAGGAAAAGCAAGAACAGAACCAGAGCTAGTAGACTACATAAAAGACATTATAATAGAAATGGGAGTACATTTTGAAGTCTTCGAAATTAATAATGTTTACAGAATCGGTAAAAAAGAACTAGATAAAAATCGCCCTGTTGTAGTCTCACTCACAACTACATGGAAAAAACATATGATTCTGCGAAACAGATCTAACCTGCAAAAAGGTGTAAATATCAAAGAGGATTACCCTAAAGAAATAATAGAAAAACGTAAACAACTGCAGCTGCAAGTTGAAGAGGAAAAGAAAAAAGGGAATATAGCCTTCATAAAATACGACAAACTGATAATAAGGAAAACACACGAAAGCAACAGAGAAAAAAGGAAAAGAGAGACTTCAAGATCACCGAAAATACCATCACAAAAGAAAGTCAATGCAGGTAGTACGGAAAGTACATTGACCACCTTGAACAACGCCCCTTCTAAAACTGCGACAAAGGATATTATCAGACCAAATATACTGAACTATGTAGAGCGTGGGAGATCAGCTTCATTATCAAATCTCTCAAAAAACTAATAAGCGACACCCGGATCCAAACAACCCTAACAACCACATTACCAAATACAACATTCATAAATTGCACCCCAAGCCGGCTTGTCACCGTGGGGGAAGAAGACAAACACCCTCCATCTAAATCAAAACATTATATTTCGAAACACCCTAAAGCAAACATATTTAATAAGAAAACAATACAGATAGAACAAGGTAAAAAGATCACTGAACATATAAATGTCTGCACACTGAATACTCGGACACTAAGAACAGAAGAGAGCCTAAAAGAACTAGAAATAGCCATATCTAACATAAAATGGGACATAATTGGCATCAGCGAGATGAGAAGGCCAGGAGAAGGGATAGAAGAGAGGAACGACTATATCATGTTTCACAAAGGAGAACACACCGGACAAAAAGGAGTAGGTTTCCTCATCAAGTCTAAACTGAAGAAGAACATTATGGGATTTGAAGGAGTTTCTGACAGAATTGCTGTAGTTCATTTAAAATTTCCGGGGTACAAGAAAAACTGGGCCATCTTTCAAATATATGCCCCAACAGAACAAGCGGGGAAATCAGAAATAGAATATTTCTATGAGAGTATCTCAGAAGCAATAAAACCGCATTACAACAACAACATAATAATCATGGGCGACTTTAACGCACAGGTTGGAGAAAGGCAAACTGGAGAAGAATCCTCAATTGGGAAGTTTGGGCATGGCAAAAGAAGCCAAAATGGACAGAAATTAGTAGAATTCATGATGGAAAATAACCTTATTTTAATGAACTCATGTTTTAACAAAAAAACTAAAAGCAAATGGACGTGGTCCTCCCCAGGTGCAAAATTCAAAACTGAAATTGACTTTATTATAACTAATAAAGCAAAAGCGTTCACAGATACCAACATAGTTAAAAACCTCAACTTTAACACTGACCACCGTATGGTAAGAAGCTGCCTAAACCTAAACCAACCCAAAATATCCAGGAAAAACCTAGTAAACAATAATAAGCTGTATCAAATATCAGAATGCAATCATTCCACAAATTCCCGCACAACAGAATCACTCAATGAAATTATTACCTCCGACGCAGAAACTGGGATTAAATACAGGAGATTACAAAACAAATTGAAAGAGATGCTAGTCAGCAAACCCAGAAGCAAAGAAAGCTATTTAAGTAAAAAGACACTAGAACTATTAGATGAAAGAAGAACACTAATATCAAATAAAGAAGACAAAGAAAGACGGCAAAAAATTGCAACCCTTAGCAAGGAAATTAAGGAGAATATGAGGAAAGACCGTAAAGAGAAAAGAAATAGAGTTTTGGAAGAAAATATAAAAAGAACAGGAGGAACAAAAAAGGCTATGAAACAACTAAGCGAACATGGGAAAGAATGGATAGCGAAACTAAAGCAACGCGAATCTTATTCAACTAATCGACTCTCAATACAGAAACTAGCTACGGACTATTACCGCCTATTGTACTCTGATAAATTCGATTCAGGGATGGCCACAATTCCGGAAGTAAACGAAGTAAAAGAAAACAAAGTAGATGAAGTGCCAGAAATCCTTACATCAGAGGTAATCAAGGCAATAAAATCTCAAAAACTCGAGAAAGCCCCAGGGCCGGACAAGATACCTAATGAAATACTCAAGGGATCCTTAGAGGAATACAGTCCCGTGCTGGCAAAACTTTTCAATGAAATCTTACAAACAAGGCAAATTCCAGAAGAATGGACCGAGTGTCACATAGTTCTACTACATAAAAAAGGCCATAGAGAAGAGATTGGGAACTATAGGCCGATTTCTCTTATATCAAATATATATAAAGTATTTGCTAAAGTGATCCTAGAAAGAATATCATTAACACTCAACGAAAGCCAACCCGTAGAGCAGGCAGGATTCAGAAAAGACTTCAGCACAATAGATCACATTCACACAATAAAACAGTTGATACAGAAGTATAATGAATACAATAAACAAATCTACTTGGCGTTTATAGATTACTCAAAGGCATTCGACAGCCTCAGGCACCAATACATATGGCGGAGCCTTGAACAACAAGGGGTCCAGAGCAACTATATAGAAATACTTAAGAGTATATACAAATCTAGCAAGGCCAGTATTAAACTAGAATCAACAGGAGAACCATTTCCTATCAAAAAGGGCGTACGCCAAGGCGATCCTCTCTCCCCTGCACTATTTAACGCCGTACTCGAGCACATCTTTAGACAGCTAAACTGGGACCACTTAGGTCTGAACATTAATGGAGCTCGCCTAAACCATCTAAGATTTGCCGATGATCTGGTGCTTCTTGAAGAGAATCCAGCAGCAATAGAACAAATGATGCAGAGCCTAGCAAATATAAGTAGAGAAGTTGGTCTGGAAATCAATGCCAGAAAAACAAAATTAATGTCAAACTCAAGGGAAATAGACGTTATGGTAGATGGCAACAAGATCGAATATGTCAAAGAATATATTTACTTAGGACAGATAATATCCCCTTCAGATGAAATGACAAAGGAAATAAACAGGCGAATAGCCCAAGGATGGAGAAAATATTGGTCACTGAAGGAAATAATGAAAAGTAAGGATCTAGGCAATCACATAAAAAAGAAAGCATTCGAGACCTGTATTCTACCAGTTCTTACTTATGGCTGTGAAACTTGGTCAACAACACTTCACCATAGGGAAAGGCTAACAAAATGCCAACGTGCCATGGAAAGAAGCATGCTAGGGTTAAAAATCAAAGACAGAGTCAGGAACGTAGACATTAGAACAAGAACAAAACTCACAGACATTCTTACCCGGATAGACGTCCAAAAATGGAGATGGGCTGGACATTTGCTACGCCACCCCATTAACAAATGGAGCAAGCAAGTCACTCTCTGGCAACCAAGAGACGGCAAAAGAGGCAGGGGTCGTCAAGTCAGGAGATGGGAAGACGACTTGAAACAGACAGCGGGACCATTCTGGTTGAGAGTAGCAGGGGACAGGAACCATTGGAAGGAATTGGAGGAGGCCTATGCCAAAAGGCACACCGAACTTAGGGACCTCTTGTAACCCTATGTTTAGGAATAAAAGGCTATTATTATTATTATTATTATTATACGAAGTTTAGGGCGGTAACCATACCACATTTAGTAAATGTTTTTTTTTAGGATAAGGGTGACAAACGAGCACACAGTCCACCTGATGGTAAGTGGTTGCTGCGGCCCATAGACATCTACATCTATCCTCTATTACAAATCAAAACGTAGATGCGTTGTCACCCGTGAGGACTAAAATGGAATGCCTCATTTCCAGTAAAAAGGGCCTCCGGCCACCTGCACTCGCCAAGCGAAACGCAGAGGTAAACCTCTACTTCACGCTGGTTTTCTGTGAGGTCGTGGTACCACACCGGTTCGAGCCGGCCCATCCGTGCGACAGCAAAAGCTGCCGCGTGGCTCTACCACTGTTAAAACCAGGTCACACTACACACCAGTGACCTGGTGTCGTCACTACATATGTAGTGACGACCTGGTGAGACATGCAGGAATTCGATAGATGCAGGATCCGGAACATGTTTTTGACATTCATTGGATTCCTACGTAGAATTGTAGGATGTAACGATGATGCCGGTAAAGTTAAAAAAAGGTAATTTTAGACAACTACGTCTATCCTCTATAAAGAAATTAAGAATCAGTATTACGCAAGATGAGTTATTTTAAAAGTTATTTACTTACGATAACCACTTTTCAGTTAAGAGGGTTTCCAGTTCTGAGCGCTTACTATTAGAAACACAGTAGAATTATGATGTTTCACATTGGTGTTATGCGAGCGTGGTGCTGTCCTGGTCAAGGTGACCAATGAGGGCTAATTATCTTCTGCTCACTTCCAATCTAACGTTCACAAGTCCAATGCAGCGGTGAAGAGTTTCAGGGATATAATGTCACCCTGTCTTACACCTTTCTGTAGTTGGATAGGTTTTGCACTCCGTTTTTGTACTCGGATAGCCATCATAGACCATACTGTATAAACATTTCAGCACTCCGATATACCGACAGTCAATTTGGCACCGCTGAAGGGACTGCCACACCGCCCAAATTTCGACGGAATCAAAGGCTTTCTGAAAGTCCACATACGCTAGGATATGTGGCAGATTGTACTCTTCAGTCTTCTGTACAATTTGCCGAAGGGTATATATGTGGTCTATGGTACATAAAGCCTTATAGGAAACCGGCTTTTTCGGGAGGCTGGAAGTCGTCGAGTCTACCTGCGAGACGAATCGTAATGACTCTCGGAAACAGCACGTAGACGCGGCTCAGAAAGGATATCGGTATATAGTTCTTTAAGAGAGCGTTGTCGCCTTTCTCGAAGAACAAGACCACCGTACTTCTGCTCCACGCCTCTGGAGTAGTGCCAAAATGGAAAACGGAATTAAAGAGCTTCTAAAGGACTTCAAGTACAGGTTTCCCATCCGCTCTCAGAAGCTCCACTGTAATTCCATCCTAGCCTCAAGACTTGCCGTTTTTGAGGTGCTGGAGAGACATTCTAATCTCGCTCAAAATGACGTCCAGGATATCTTCGGAATAGTGTCGGATAAGACTTGCTATTTGATCGTTACTCACACTTGCGTGTGGTTCCAACTATGACGTATACAGCTGCCATAAAACCTCTCAATCTCACTCAAAATCTCAGATGTCTTGGAAATTATGCTGCCACACATGTCTTTGAGCTTTGACAGTTAGCTCTTTCTGGCAGACAGATCCCTGGCAAAGACTTTGGAACCCTGGTTCCGCTCGATCGCTTCTTCAATACGAGCTGTAATGAAGTTGCGTAAGTCCCACCGCATGCATTTGGAGATCTGTCTGTTCATTTGCCTGTATGCTGTAAAATCTATTGAAGGCTGCAGCTTCGTTTCCCGTCCCCATGAGATTAAGAGTGTGATCGGAGAGTTTTTGTGTTCTTCTGCGACGGGTCTTGCAGAACTTAGCTTCGAACGCATGGACAGTTCCCACGAGCATGTCATTCATATCGTCCACTGAATTGCAATCATCTACGCACTGTAAAAAATGGTTTTGTAGCTCGAGCTGAAAGGTTTCGGGACTTTGGATTAGAGCACGAGGAGAATAGAGCGTTGACTTCATTAGACGAGACCGCTCCAACTTAACGTTTAGGTTCAGTGTGCCTCTAACCATTCGGTGATCACTACCAGTTTTCACCCTCGCGATCACTGAGACGTCACTGAGCAGTGTGCGTCTATTCGTTCTAATGAAGTCAATCTCATTTTTTGTGGAACCGTCGGGACTCGACCAGGTTCACTTCCTGTGGGGCTGCTTCCGTAAGAAAGAGTTCATCATAAAGAGTCTCTCTTTGTTCATAAAGTCGGCCAGCTGCTGGCCCCTTGAATTCTGTTGCCTTATTTCCTAATTTCCGAATTTCCTACCTTCAGCTCACGGTTCTCTCTTGTGCCTAGTTTTGCGTTGAAGTCTCGCATTAACACCGTATAGTGGGTTTTCAAGGAATGCAAGACTTTAGAAATATCCTCATACATTTTCTCCACCTCCTCATCGGGATATGCCAAGGTTAGTGCGTAAACCTGTATGACCTTCAACGAATACCGTTCGGTGATTTTGAGTATAAGCTACGCAAGTCTCGTTGACACACTCAAGATCTTTACAACGTTGTATACGATAGACTTGTGGACGATAAATCCAACACCTTCTTGGGACAGATGGTCACCCTCCCAGTGATAGAACAAGTTGCCGGATTCAAGGATTACTTTGTCCTCCCGTCTCTTCGGACCTTAGATAATCCTATAATATCCCAGCGCAACTTGTTTATCTCTTCTTCCAGCTCCGGGATCTTCTCGTCAGTCATCAGAGTCCGTGCGTTATATATTGCCAGGTCGAGTCGTCTTAGGTGGCAACCGAACCTCCACCGGATATTCTTAGCCCCTCCTGCCCCGCTTTTACCATAATCGTCACTGTAGCCAGGAATAGCGGGGCCGCCGGGGACTGGATGCCATCTCTCCGTAACTTTCGTCATGGGATGATGTTTGCCATAGTTGCCACGCTTAGAGAGCGGGTTGGCAACCGTGTTTTTTTATTGTGGTATTGTTGTATCAGGAAGATGCTACTGCACATCTCCTGCCTGTTTCCCTCTATCGCCTCTTACGACACCCACGGGAAGATACGGGATAGTGAATATTCTTAACCGCCAGTACACGGCACATATTATATTATATTTATTCCAATACACTAAAAAAGAAATCTGATGCTTTCAATACATTTCAATATTAATTCAGGAGTATGTTAGGGCTAAATCTGAATGAGAAGATGAGAAATTGTATTATAAGAGAAAAGTTTGGTTTGCAAAATGATGTTGTGACCAAGATTAAGAAAGGTTTGGTCATGTAGAAAAAATGAACGAGAAAAGAGCGACAAAGCAAATCTATGTTGCAGAGGTGAACGGCAGAGTTGGAAAGGGACGCCCTAGACGAAAGTTTATCGATCGAATTGGCGATATATTGAAAATGGGCCAGATTAAGACTACTATTAAATGACGAGTATGTTTGCGTAATGATCTTATATTTACAGGAGTACTTGATATTAAACGTCAAACACCTCAGTCCCTCCCGTGACCATAAATGTTGAAAAATGAGTAAAGTTAAACGCTATAAAATATTGAATATTTTACTCATATTAGATAAAAGTTTTACTCATATATCTAGTTATGCATCTTTTAATTCGTTATAAAACAAAGGCATTTAAAGGCTCGTTTAGGTAAATACAATAGAGTAGGTAAAACGTAGAGCTGGGCAGGCGACAACCGACCGATATGTTTTGTCGCTTCGCAGGCCGTGGTCACCGGCCTCTCCTGGCTGAGCACTGGAGTTACGAAAGTATGTATTACATTTAGTTTGTTTTGTGCGATGTTTATAATTAAAAATAGATTTTTCCTGTTTAATATAGATTATTAAAAAAAAACTTACTGAAAGACATTCTTTTGTTTAACTTAAAACTGGTTCGGAAAATCCTCTGTCCTGGTGGAAAGCTAAAGAAAATCCAGTACATTTTTTTGTTATTTTATTTTTTTTGAATTTTTGCTATTTGCTTTTTGCATTTTTTGGCTAGTGTGGAAGCGAAGTTAAAAAAAGTGCGATGTAAAGATTCTTGACTAGATTTTTAAATACCTGATGGTGCACGTTTTACTGCCAATGGAAGTTCATAATAACAAAATTAACTATACAAATAATGCTAGATATACATAGCTTCGTAGCGATCACCTTATTTCCAGTCGTTATTGTCATCCATAAATCATTTAACAATAACCCTTTTTGAGCAATCTTTGTTCAATGAAGTTTTGAGCTTTAATTTTTGAATATTAAAACACTTTAAAATGCATAAAAATTTAAACGCCTATTACCATTTTATTAATTTCGACGCTTAGTTTGTCCTAGGTGATAGGAGTTCAGCTAGGTAGGTACCACAACCTTCGCTATTTCTGCCCTAAAATAGCAGGGTATAGAGCCAGTATAATAAAAGATTGTGAGGCATTTCATCTTAGCTCGTAGAGGTGACAACACAGTAAAAAAACGAAAACAAACGCCTACACTGTCTGAGGTAAGCTGCGGGTGTCTATGGGCTGCAGTAGTCAACATTAGGCAGGCTGTAAGTTAATTGGCCACTTCAGTTTTTATATTAAAAAAAATTTCTTAACCGTGGTACTTTCACAATACAGCGGCCTTAATATTTCCAAAGTAGCTACGCCAGAACTGTGAAAATATTAAGACTTTAAAACCCCTGGATTAAATAAAAGCTATTGAAGTGTTGCTGTGAAATAGTAGTTTTCTTTAATTTTAGATGTTGTTTTATAAAACTGAAGTGATAAACGAACTTACTGCCCACCTGATAGTAAGTAAAATGGTACACGGCTACAGGTGCGCTATCATCGCTGAGGACTAAGTTGGAATGCTTCACAGCCTGTGATTATACCGGCTCTCGATTCCCTTTATATTGGAGTACAGTAGTGTGCGCAAATAGTTATATAAATAAGCCGTGTAGTTACAATGAACGAGAATTCACTACGTCATATCATCCTGTGTGTGTAGAGCAGCATCTTCCTGATAATAGAAAAATGTGGTCCCATCCCCCTTGCAACTATGGTACTTAAATATCTCATCGATGGAAAATTAAAAATTGTTTATTTTTAACGATATATAATACATACAACATACATAAATTACATAGGTATGAGAGTAAGTGGGACATCCTTTTAAGTGAATATATACTTGTGGCAGGATGCCCTCATCTATGGAGGAAGCGCAGGCTAAGTTGTGCTTATTTATTAATTAACAATTATGCTTACAATAGACATATGACATTTTCATAAAATCATACACATTTTTATACTTTCCGATTTGCATTTGCCTATCAATTACAAGAGCACATAACATTCACAGATTGAGTCGTGCAAATTAATTTTGGTTAAATTTGGAGTAGGAATAACATCCAATCAATACAATACAATGAGAAATTATTCAAGTAAGTTATGTACCTAAATAAGACGTGCAGTTTCGTGGTCACTTGAAAGAGAAGACCAAATTGGCCTCTAAAAAGCTTGGCGTGCTCAGTAGAGCATGACAGTATTTCATGTCGGCACACCGCTTGCAAATTTCCAAGTTGCAGGTTCAGCTCCACATGGAATACTGTTCCCATCTCTGGGTATAGGGGCTCCCCAATGCCAGCTCCTTCCACTTGACCGCATCCAGCGCAGAGCGGTTCGCATCGTCGACGGCCGAGTTCTTTTCGATCAGACATGACTCACTGGCACTGTGTAGAGATGTTGCATCTCTTTGCGTATTTTATAGCATCTATCACGGGGAGTGCTCTGAGGAATTGTACGGACTAATTCCAGCCGCTCAATTTCACCATCTCACATCGCGACACAACTCGTGATACCATCCATATCATCTGGATGATTGGCGGTCCACCACTGTGCGATTTAGAAGAAGTTTTCTTTCTCACACAACTTCCTTGTGGAATCGATTACCATCAACGATTTTTTCGGGCCGATACGACTTAGGGACCTTCAAGAAAAGAGCCTACTCCTTTTTAAAAGGCCGGCAACGAATCTGAAATTCCCCTGGTTCCCCTGGTGTTGCAGTTGTTCATGGGCGGCGGTAGTCACTTACCGTCAGGTAAGCCGCGTGCTCGTTTGCCCCCTCTCCTATAAAAAAAAGAAAATTCTATTGGAAAAAAAATCAGGATCAATTATTAGGAGATAAGTGATTCATAGGCTGCAATGAATAAATGAATGTATTTATAATGATTTCTTATGTTTGCGAACACCACATATTTAAATAAAACTAGTTTTACGGATTTTATCGTATATATTAACTTATTTTATATTCCCGACGTTTCGAGCACTTTACAGCACCCACGGTCACTGAGTGACGAAGTGTTCTGATGTCATAATTAACTACTGCCACCTTCAGATAAATAATAAGTAGTAAGTTAATATACGCGATAAAATTCGTGAAAACTAGTTTTATTTAGAATGTATTTATCTTTAGAAGCCTTCTCTATTCCTAAATCCGTTTCGTAGCTTGAGGTACCACGGCCCGTGCGGCTACCCCAAATTTAGATGTCACGAGTGCAACGCTTTCGCGTACCTAATGCCCGCCGTACGCAATAGCTGTTTGTTACTGACTGCATGCGGTAGGGACAAGATTGAAGATAGTGCACGAATTATACGGTCTTCCATGTGTACGCGGCCTAATGGCTTTTGGCGCGTAAATCTTTAGCGGATTTGAAATTCAAACTCGAAACAATGAATTCGTGTTCGAAGATTGTGATATTCTGTACCGATTATATGCTATTTATAGGTTGAAAGTAAATTACTATTTGTAATTTTAATAACGATTTTCAAGAAAATGTTATTAGATATATCCATTAGAAAAAGCAATTTAAAATTATTGAAGTTAGTCACGGAACAATTATTTGTAGTCAAATAATTGTTCAGTGTGAGTTTCGAACCCGCGGCTCGCACGCTCTTAGCCACTGCGCTACCGAGCAGTAAAATATCATGCATGCGTGTTATATACATATATACATTTCCAGCTAGTAAAATGCATGTAAAAATAAGAATATGTGTTACAATCACATATTAATATAAAATTAATCCTGCATTCTATAACACTATATTTCTAATGCCAGATTGCTATTATTCATTGTTCTTCTTTTTATTATTTTCTTTTTTTGAAAAACTTTAGGATACACTAGGATTTTCTCCTGTATCTTAGAGGTAGTTTACAAACATAAATTGCATAAGAACAAACATCCAGACCCGGACCAATTATTTGTAGGCCATACAAACACTTGTACCGTGCGGGTTTTGAACCCGCGGCAGCCAGCGCTGCCACTTATTGCTAAGCCACGAAGACGTCGAGTTTTATCAAAAACGAAACGTTTTACGATCCGTTTCACAAAACATACTTAATGTACATGAAAAACCCTTTTTTAAACAAAATACGTGTTTAACAACTTATTTATTTTTAAACATTTTAAGTTGACGTACGAATAGTTTGTTATAATAAAAAAAATGAAAACCGACTTTAACAACAATAATATATTGTTTATTTCTACATGATATCTTCTAAATTCGCTGCTAACACAAAGTGTTTTGAAACATTAAAGTCCCGTTTTAGAGGATGTAATGTGATTTTTTTTTTTTTATTATTAATGTCGGTATTATATTTTTACAAAATTCTATCTTATCCTTTTGAGTGGACTAAGGAAAGGACGAATTTAGAATGACAACTATAATTTCGCCTAAATAATCGCATTAAAAATGTCACCCTTATTATTTCATTCTTAGGGGTGAAATTTTAAGCCTATTTAACAAAACAAGAATCATTTAAATCGGTCCGGTCGTTTCCGAGAAGTCGGTAAACATAAATAAAAAACATACGCGTCGATAGAACCTTCTCGTTTAAAACCAACTGTTTACATGTTTATTTAATTAAACTCCTCGTTACAGATATATAATCGTTTCTTGAATAAAGGAGTCGAGCATAAGTGATCACAGCACGTGTTTTCATTAAACGAAACAAATGTACTAATGATTAATTGTATCGTATTAACAAAATTGGGGGTTCGCGATTATAAATTCCAATTCGGAATTCATCATACGGCCCCGTCATACGGAACCGCCGCACGTAGCTGCGACAAAGCCTACAAATGACGTGTGATCAACCAACCACACTCTTGTTATTCAATAACCGCCTTCCGCTACACGTATCAATTTATCACGGATTCAATGAAGGCAAAACTATATTTCACTGGAATACAACCTGACATCGAATCTATGACGTCCTGTGCGAGTCAGATTAAAACTTCGCAAACAACATACGCTTATGTAATTTATCTGCATTGGAATAGGATCTAAATTGCTTTGTGTATTGATAGTGTAGTTAAGATCTTGTCGAACTTGGAAGAAGGCTGCATATTGACGTCATCCAAAAGGGAGTCCGCAGTCGAATGCAAAATGGTTGAACCATGGATTTGGCATATGTTATAACGTAACTATTGTTCATACACACAGACAGAAATAAGAATTTATTGTTCATTAATTTTAGGCGCTTTTTGTAAAACTGAAGTTAGAGACCAACTTCCAGTCCATTTGAAGGTAGGTCGCTACTGAAGTCCATGGACAGCTGTGGTCAACGTCAACCAATGAAGGCTACAGATTTGTTGTCAACTCTAAGCATTATGATGGAACTCCCCACAGCCTGTGATATAGGTAGTGTTATTATAATAGTCCCATTTCATCCCGTGGGTGTCGTAAGAGGCGAATATGGGAAATGAAAGAAAAATTTTTTAGTTCCCGACATACATATATATGGTGGTAGTCCGATCGTCAAACCGGCTGCCAAGAGTTGGCCAAATCTTCTCTTCTAGGGAGGAGGCAATATCCAGCCGTGGACTTTTAGTGGTTGGTGATAACGAAGAAGGTTTTATATTATAAAAAGCTTGGCGTGCTCAGCTGGGCGGACAGTATTTCATGCCGGCACATCGCTTGCAACTTTACAAAGCGCAAGTTCGGCTTCAAATGGAATACTGTTCTCGTCTCTGGGCCGGAGCACCCCAGTGCCAGCTCCTTCCACTTGACCGTATCCAGCGCAGAGCGGTTCGAATCGTCGACGACCGAGTTCTTTCTGATCGGCTCGATACACTGGCACTGCGTAGAGATGTTGCATCTCTTTACGTATTTTATCGCATCTATCACGGGGAGTGCTCTGAGGAATTGTTCGGACTAATTTCAGCCGGTTAATTTCACCATCGCACATCGCGACAAAACTTGCGTTACCATCCATACCATCTGGATGATTGGCGGTCCACCACTGTACGATTTAGAAGAAGTTTTCTCCCTCGCACAACTTCCTTGTGGAGTCAATTACCACCAGCGAATTTTCCAGACCGAAACGACTTAGGAACCTTCAAGAAAAGAGCTTACACCTTTCTAAAAGGCCGGCAACGCATCTGCAATTCCCCTGGTGTTGCGGTTGTTCATAGGCGGCAGTAGTCACTTACCATCAGTTGAGCCGCATGCTCGTTTGCCCTCTCTTCTATAAAAAAAATATATTTATTCGTTAGACGTCGCTAGACTTGAATTTCAATGAAAAGTAATTTCATTCGATTTCACCGATATCATTGCGGAATCACTAGTAGGTGGAGTAATGTTATATATATTTGAACAAAAATAACTAGTTTCACAATAGGAATAACATTTCAAAAGTATGAACTAACCTTTAAATTACTTCAGATATTTTTATTCAACATAATTAATAAAACAAAATATTGATAGGTCGGTTTTAGTTTACGAGATTATAATATTTTTTTTCGGTAAATTATTACAAATAATAATGCCGTGAAGTTAATAACATTAATTTAATTAATAAGGTCTCGGCAATTAAGTAAATTGTAAATATATTTATATGTCATTATACATACTACTTTTTGAATTTTTAACCCTACATACTAAAATTTGCTTTAATATATTTTTTTCCAATTTGAGCAATGCCTTTAATGAAGCTCGTCCGTGCTACGTGCTACACGCGTAGCTCCGGCGAGTACGACGTAGTGCATTCATATATATTAATTTTTGAGTGAGAGTGATAAACACATAATATGGTGTAAGTAAGTGATGTATATTGTACAAACTGTAACACCCCATTTCACCTCTTCCGTGGTTGAATTTTCCAAAATCCTTTCTTAGTGGGTGTCTACGTCGAGAAAGGAGTATGTGCTAAATTTCAAGTGAATTGGGCGTATAGGTTTGGAGATCGTGATGAGTGAATGAATTGGATGGTATTTCGCTAATAATACATTTAAAGAAACAGAAACAAAAACTTTTTTATACAACATAGATTATAAATAATACTTACTCAACTCAACACTATATAGATAAAATATTGGTGTTGTGGCCCATAGACAACTATATCTATCTTCGACTAAGAATAAAAATAAAGATGCGTTGTCATCCCTGACGACTAAGATGGAATGCCTCGTTCCCACTCAAATGGGTCTCCGGTTCTCTACACTGATCGTTTATCGACCATGCAAGGACCATGCTGTGAGAGCCAGGTCCTTCCATGGTCGAGCAGTTCGTGCTACAACCATAATATACCTGCTGCATGGCTCTACCACGTAACCACGTAATGAATTACCACTGAAGACTAATGGAATACATCGTTATCAGTAAAGAGGATGCCAGTTCTGTACGATATTTATGAAACCTTTATCTAATCTCTTTATATAAATTTTTCTTGGTAAATTGATTGACTGTTGCGAAAATGTTGCGAAAATGCCCTACCTTATCTTGTTAGTGTCATAAGAGTAGATAAAGGGAAATTTAATCAGGAGATGAGTGCAGCATCTTTGTGTTAATAACCGCATAGTAAGAAGAAAAAGTACAGTGGCAAATATTCCCATGAGGCATTTTATAAGGGGACGCCTATGTTCAGCAGTGGACTTATATACTGTAATGAAATGAATATTGTTGAGGAATACATTCATTAAAAAAGTACAAATAAATGCCATAAGTACATAGGTAAGTCGATTTTCCTTAAGTAGAATGTATTATTGAAAGAAATGTTAAAGTTATAGGAATATTTGAAATTAAAGCCTAACCTAACCACAGTACAAACAAATGCTTCTTTCTATTTGAGCCGAAAAATAACATACACGAAGTATAACCGTGGTAGAGCCATGTGGCAGCTTTTACTGTGGCACGGATGGGCCGGCTCGAACCGGGGTGGTACCACGAACTCACAGAAAACCAGCGTGAAGTAGAGGTTTACCTCTGCGTTTCGCTTGGTGAGTGCAGGTGGTCGGAGGCCCTTTTTACTGGAAATGAGGCACCCCATTTTAGTCCTCACGGGTGACAACGCATCTACATTTTGATTTGGAATAGAGAATAGATGTAGATGTCTATGGGCCGCAGCAACCACTTCCATCAGGTGGACTGTGTGCTCGTTTGTCACCCTTATCCTATAAAAAAAATGTACCAGGTATGTCAGAGGGTTATTTTCTATCAGATATCACAGGGTTTTAGAATGTTTTCCAGATAAATGAAAATAAAATCGATTTTCTACCGACTTAAAAAAGGAGACGGTACTCAATTCGACTGTATGTTTTTTTAATGTGTGTTACCTCATAACTTTTTTCAGGGTGAACCGATTTCGAAGATTCTTTTTTTATTTGAAAGCTGGTGCTTCTCACATGGTACCATATAAATTTGATCAAGGTTTGGCCAAAAGTTTTGGAATTATTCTTAATAACTTAAATTGAAGTCAGATGTACAACATTTTTAATTTTATTTTATGTTACTTAATGACGATTTAACTGATCTCAGATCAACATGCATGTTAAATAGCTTTTAAATTAAGAAATTAAAATGAAAGTATTACCGTCACCGTTACCGTTGCATCATATTAAAGTCCACTGCTGAACATAGGCCTCCCCCATGGATTGCCTAATAGGGGGAATATTTGTCATAGTTGCCACCCTTGGGTAACGGGTTGGCAAATGCAGTTTCTCTTATTTTTAGTCGTTATTAAGAAGACGCTGCTGTCCATCTCCTGATTTATTTCCCTCTGTCGCCTTTTACGACACCCACGGGATGATATGAGGTAGTGGATATTCTTCCACCGCCACTACACGGTCAACTTATTTCGGGTTATATTTACCGCAGTGATTACATACTCTTTGCTTTTTAAATTATCACAATAAAATTAAAGTATTCACGAATCGCGAACCGTCCGTAATGGCAGTGTGTATCGCTGCTAATCTATATGTCTTAGCTGATCCGGCCGGCTGTATATCATATCGGAACTGGTGAACATGGAACTAATTGCGAGGGTTGTGCGAATTGCGACAATCCCGTTGTCTCCGTGCCGTTGCTTTGACGCCGATTGTTATTGGGCGGGAGAGGGAGGAATTGATATGTGTTTGATGTCAGCTTGTCTGAATATTGTGTATTGATATTTTTTGACGTATTAAGAACACTTCTTTCCTTCTTTATTTTGGATTTTCTCCCATATGGTGGAGGCCTGGTAGTTGATATACATAAATTACACAAGAACAAACATCCAGACCCGGAACAATTAATTGTAGACCATAAAAATAATTGTTCCTAGCAGGATTTGATCCCTCGGCCCTTTACTTTGCAACGTATTACAAAGCCGTTGCGTCATAGAGCCGTCAACATTTTTATCAAGTGGAGATAATTACGTGTCATGATTTTACCATGTGTAATTACAGATGCAATAACTTAAATTAAACAAATATAAAACTCCCGAAACATAATCGGTTGATCTTCAAACGGCTGAGTAGAATTTCTTGAAACATGGCTAAGAGAACACTCGATGAAGACACCTTTCAAACGAAAAAAAACTCAATTTAAATCGGTCCATCCGTTCAGGAGCTATGACGGTACAGACAGGCATACAGATACACGTTACAGACATATAACCTCTCTGTTTCGTCGGGGATAATAATGTGATAAAACTGGATATAATAATTTAAAAATAAAAATTTTGCGCCACCGACTTCAATATAAATTATTAACAACAACTCAAAAACTATTGGTCAGACCTTGATCAAATTCATAGGGGACCACATGTGAAGCACCAGATTTCAAAAAATAAAAACAGAATCATCGAAATCGGTTCACCCAGTAAAAAGTTATGAGGTAACACACATAAAAAACATACAGTCGAATTGAGTACCGTCTCCATTATGAAGATGGTGGATAAAAGACTATTGCGATCTTTGTTGATGGTATATATCTTAAATCAATAAATACCTATTATATCATAATTCATAAGCCTATAGAAAAGACCCTAAATACTATGTCTCGTATAGATTTCGTTATACATCGTAATTATATCATCATGTTATATATGTATGTATATTTGTGTATATATATATATATATATATGGATGGATATATGTATGTGTGTGTACATGTGTTTCAGTATATATTTATGTTTACAGACTATAAATAAAATGAGGAAGACATTTAAAGTAAGGAAAGCTTTGCAAAGTCAGCCGTGCACTAATTCTGTTTTTGTCAATATGTGTATATGGCTCTCACGACACAGGTCTGCGAGCCTAGTGTGAGAACCACTGTTAAATTATTTGTAAAGGTGCTAACTGTCAAATAAAGTATTTTTCATTTTCATTTTTCATCATCATTATCATCGTTACAGCCTATCACAAGTCCACTGCTGAACATTGGCCTCTTCCATAGATTACCTCATCAGGATTCTACTATAAATGCCAAGCTTGGTAGGCGGGTTGGTGACCACGGTTCTTTTTATTTTTATTTGTGACCACGAAGATAATGCTGCTCATTTCCTGTTTAATTTACCTCTATCGCCTCTCTTACGACACCCAAGGCATGATAAAGGTTAGCTTACATCGCTACTACACGGCATCATTACCATATATCAGTTGTAAATGTACTCATATCGACGTCGGACAGTAGAAATATATGGTACTACGATTGCCAGTCTGTTTACCAGACGTATCGATTTATGTGGATGCCTTCCACAACGTAAGAGGCTCACGCCCAGCGGTGAACAGATACAGGCCAGTAAAGAAGGCGATAGAAGTAGAAGTAGAAGTAGACAACGCATCTACATTTTGATTTGTAATAGAGGATAGATGTAGATGTCTATGGGCCGCAGCAACCACTTACCATCAGGTGGACTGTGTGCTCGTTTGTCACCCTTATCCTATAAAAAAAAAAGTTTGAGATAGCCTCTGACAATCACGGGTTTTGTTTTGAATTTTTATATATATTCTACCATCAACTATAATGTTTCTCAACTGCCAAGCGTCCCGTAACAGATTTTTTATTAATTCTGAAATTCCTGTGTCTACTTATATTATTATGTATTCATACGTATTTGTGTAATCTATAAGCCTTATTTTAATATCTGTCTTTTTATTTTTATTATATTTAGTTATTAACGTCACCTGCCACTAAATTTTCACCACGCCATGGGTTGACAGATAATGCTTACTGGCACCTTTGTAACGTTTATGGTTAGAACAATAAAGAATTTAAATTAAAAAAAAAACACAAATAAATTTCAAAGTGCTATTCCTTATAAAACTCGATTATTTGAAATCGAAGTCACTGCCTTGAGGCCCCAGCTCCACTGTGACCTATATGACACGTCGTGAGTGCTGATTGATTTATTCCCGCCGCTGTCTGTCCGTCCGCGCGCTCCGTACCGACGCCATTTCCCTGACTGTCATGTCTAATTGCCGCAATAACTCATGTCTAATAATAATCTTGTTATTATCAGATGACGTGAGCAGGTGAGTAGGAAGGCCCGCTCTATTGTTTCTATGTTTCATACATTTGTTTAATTTTACTAATTACAATATATTTGTAATTCATTCAATTTCTAATGTGTTGCATATGTTCATGGACAAAGACAACGGTGATCCCATACCATTAAGTATGTCGTATGTTGGTTTGCCTTCTCTTCTAAAAAAATACATTTATTATTTTATTTGTTCCAGTGGCTGCCTAGTGGTCGAAATGCAAAAATAATTCATTAAATTTTCAGCTTTGTATTTTAAGGTAGCTGTATTTCGCTTTCCAATGAGGGCTAATAATTTTCTGCTCACCAGATGTCGCTAGTTGACACTGAGGTAAAGTTTTTTTGTTACACAATATCCTTTAATTGATAATTTAGTTTTAAATAAAAGTTTACGAGTTTCTAGAGTATTATATTAATACACAAAACAATGCCTCAGTGGTTTGCTGTTTAATTTTTTTCACATTTTAACCTTTTTTTTTTAATTTTTCTATTTTTATGAATATCTGTAGTTTGGTTTATTTATTTTTAATTTGATTAATATAAAATATAGGTAATAGTACAGAAAGAAATATTAAACTTTACATTTTCCGAACAAATTAACTTCCCCGCTATGATATTATACCTCACCCTTAAGTGGCGCCGCCCTGGTGGCAGAAAAAGGCGTGGAATGCCCTCATTCACATTATTATATAAAACGTAGTTGTTATAGACTCCTTGCTACTTACCTTGAGACATTGGTAGTATGAACCACAGAGTATATAATCACTATGTTTAGTATGAACGTCACATTAACGTGACATTAATAGTATGAACGCAAACAATGTACGTTTTATCATAGATTACTGTATTTATTTTGGAACGAAGTTCCTTATCGGACGGTACGGTTTTGGCGGATGGGAGCTAGGCGACAAAAAGTGTAAGATTTTTTCGTCACTACCCCTTGTGTCATAGTGTATATTTTTTAAATGACGCTTCATTTTATAGACACTTGTAATTCATTTATTTGTATTTGTTAATCAATAATATAATAAGTATATCAATAATAATATACTACGAACGAAACTTCGTTCCGACCGAGTGTTCCACGACATTCACGCATGTTTTTTATTTAATTTAATGTATTTATAACACAACATGTTCAGTATAAACTTTAGGTTTCTGCACTTCTCCATATTATAAACTTTAACTTTGCCAAATCTCACCCTCACACAAAGAAAAAAACTTTAAACATATTGCGCATATTTAAACATATATAGTTTTTTTTTCATATATTTATATAGATTAAACCTTTCCCTGTGCCGTGACCCACATATGGGTCATTGTTATTGTCTTACTTTTGTGTCTGCGAATCGAACAGCGAAAGTGTTAAAAAGTGGTTAAACACTAATTTTGAATTTCCGAAACTGGCTGAGCAATTTTAAGCATTCTCATACGTTTGATAGTTAAGGAAAACGTCTCAGATCCATATGTCATCACTGGTAACACGCACTGGTTGTACACTGTAAATTTTGAGGAAAACTTGTATAGATGAAGTGTATGGCGGAGTCAGCGTGGGACACGCTAAGCGGAGGTTTATCGCTCAAGTTAATAATAAAACAAGATGCAAGGTAGGCAAATTAAATTCAAATTCAAAATATATATTGCAAGTTAAGTGGGATGGATAAGAATGATAGAATGATATGTGATAACTACCAGGCAAATATTAAAATGATTTGGAAACTCGTAAGAACTGCCAGGGGAAATTCAAAACAGCCTAGAATGAATGCTATACGAGACAAGAATGGCTGCATGCTGAATGATGAAGTTTCGAATTTAAAGAGATGGAAGGAATACTTTGAAAACGTGTTTAAAATTGAACAGCTTTAAAAGAAATGCCGCGAGTATAGGCACTTATATTCGACGCATTTTGCATGGCATTTGGAGTGCTGACTATCTTCGGATCGACATATTCGTGCGAGCAAGCGTTATCTTGCATGAATATTATTAAAATTAAAGAAACCAAGTAACAAATGGAAATTCAGAGTCGTGTTTGAAACTTAAAAAAACAAGTTATGAGCCAAATTTATCCAAACTTTCTAAAACCATGCAAAGCCAACGCTCCCATTGAATTTGTTTACTTAAATGTATGTTATTGTTTTTTTTTATTTTTAAGTAAAAGTTACATTGTTTCGTAAAGTTTAAATTGTCTACTTGAATAAATATACAAAGCCAAAGTGTTGTAAGACTTACAATGTAAATAAATAATTAATTGTTTTAATTTTTTACTTAAATAATAAGTGATTATCTAATATATATATATTTGTGGCTTTTTAAAATTTTAAATTTTGTAAATTGTAGTTTTTGACTTTACTGTCTCAAAAGGTTGCCGACCTCTGCCCTAGACGAAGGTTTATCAACAAAATCGGCGATACATTGAAAAAGGTCCACAATAGGAGTACCCTTAACCGACGAGCGTGCATGCGTAGATATATGGATGTAAAGGAGGCGAGAGAAGTGTATCAGGATTGCGCCAAATGGAAGTCCGTAGTTTCTGCCTACCCCTCTGGGTGACAGGCGTGAGTGTTTATGTATAAGTTACATACTGAATAAAGTATTGCTTTTAGCGATAAGAACGCCCATTCTACCACATTTCTTTTTTTCATTTTTTTTGTTAATGTTTATGTTATATTTTGGCGTAAAATAAAGTGTTATCTATCTAAAGTTGTTAGTTATAAAAATTAAACAATTAATGAAACTTTTTTGTTGCAATTTGAAACGCGGTGAAATGAAAAAGCGACACTAAAAAGAGACAAACATATTATTCATCTATAGGTTATGCCCGCGAGAAAATGAGATAGAATACAGAATAGGCCGCGAACTCAAAAGGTTGTGGGTACCTGGTTGTAAATATATTATGTATATATGGTTGTGGGTTCGAATTCGCCATTCGACTACTGTCCTTTTTTAATAAAAAAAATATAATAATTAATTATATTTATATATAAAATTCCTTTTTTAATAAAAAAAACCGGCCAAGTGCGAGTCGAACTCGCGCACCGAGGGTTCCGAACAAATCCGTAGGTATATGAGTTTAAAATTATTAAAAATATTTTTATTATATGATGTAACTACAAATTTATGCTTTTCGCAATTTTTCCTTTATCTGTGCTATAATACGTTGCTTCGTGCCAAATTTTAAGATTCTCAGTTCACGGGAAGTACCCTGTAGGTTTTGACTTTTGATTCCCTTGCGAATATCGAAAATTTGCGGCATAAACGGCTGTATCTTTTGATTGCGTTGGCTTAGAAGTTTGATTTTTTCACAGCTCCAAGGGACAGTAGACTTGAGTATTTGATATAAATTTCAGCTTGATACCTCTACGCGTTCCTGAGAAAAAGGGTCTTGACAGACAGACAGACAGACAGACAGACAGACAGACAGACGGACAACAAAGTGATCCTATAAGGGTTCCGTTTTTTCCTTTTGAGGTACGGAACCCTAAAAACACCATATTGAATAAAATTATCTTAATATTCCAATACATTTATACCAATACCTTTTATCTTATATTTTACACTACACTTGTGGTTGAAAATGATCATATTAAAAAAATAATTTGCCATGAAATATTTTTATTTTATTTTTGATTTCATTTGAAGGTTTCACTTCTATTGCGTTTGAACTGCACACGTTTTTTTTTTTAAATTACGTCATAATAAAGTAAATAATACATATGTAATTAGATTTATTGTACAGTATTTTTAAATTTTGTAGATAAACCGCTTTGTTTTAAATATTTTTTATTTATTTTTTGTTACTTACTTACTTATCTTCACGCACAATCCCTGACGGGGTAGCCAGAGAGAACAGATCGCCAAGTGTCACGATCCTTACATACCTCTTTCGCTTCTTTCAGATTCATTATCTTCTTCATACATGCACGTCTAGGTATCCGAGTACTCTTGACCCTCCCCTCTTCGAGCAGTTTGCTCACATGGTCTTCGAAAGTTAGTCTCGGTCTACCTCGACACCTTTTAATATTAACTTTCGCGCTATATATTTTCTTCACCATTCGGTCTTCACTCATTCGCTCAACGTGCCCAAACCATCGAAGCACGCCCTTATCAATTTTTGTGATAAGGTCATCTTTCAAACCTGCCATATTGCGAATCTCTTCGTTTCGCTTTCGGTCGGCCATGGTAACGCCGCACATTTTACGAAGAGATCGCATCTCCACTGCATTCAACTTGCTTTTATGCTTCTTCTGGCACACCCAGGTTTCGCTGCCATATAACAAAGTCGGTACCAACACTGCGTTATGTATTGCAAGGCGTGCACTCTTCACTACGCCTTGCCTTTTGACTAACGCAGTCAGGGCACCATTGACTTTGTTCCCGGCAGCGACACGCCTGTCCACATCTAAATCACATCTTCCATCCCGGCTAAAAGCACTCCCCAAGTATACAATTTCATTTACCTGTTCTAGACATTCCTGATTTACCCATATTTCACACTTCGTTCTCTCTTCGTCCCTTTCAAATACCAGAACCTTAGTTTTATTAGCATTCAAACGGAGACCTTTAATTTCACATTCCTCTTTCATACACGTGACTAATGCCTGAAGTTCTGCCTCTGATGGTGCAATAAGCACTGCATCATCAGCATACAGCAGACAATTTAC
This sequence comes from Parnassius glacialis, assembly GCA_033319125.1. NCBI lineage: Eukaryota > Metazoa > Arthropoda > Insecta > Lepidoptera > Papilionidae > Parnassius > Parnassius glacialis. The sequence continues at coordinate 35,869,549 of JAVANC010000003.1, read as the reverse complement.
TTTTATGTTACCCAATTTTCCACCCAAACAGATATCTTTCAGATTCTGTAAACTGCTGTCGAGATACAGTATGAACAGCCAGGAAGACATGACACAACCCTGTTTTACGCCTGTTTGGACGCTAAACATGGGTGACAGGTCATGCCCTACCCGCACACGGGCTTTACAGTTACAGTAAAGCGACTGCACAGCCCTTAGCAATCGACCATCCACACCGTACCCCGGCAACAATTCCCACATTTTCTTCCTTACAACCTTATCAAATGCTTTCTCAAGATCCACAAAAGCACAGAAAATCTTCTGGTTAGCAGCCAGAAGCTTTTCCGTGATCATGCGTAGAGAAAACATTTGATCCGTGCGTCCTCTTCCAGGTCTAAATCCGCATTGTGCCTCCCATAGAAATCCTTCCGATTTCTCTTGCATCCTACGTGTCAAAACCTTCGAGTAAATTTTACTTGCTAAACTGGTCAAGCTGATCGCCCGATAGCACCCGCAGTCAAAATGTGAACCTTTACCTTTATATAAAGGCACAATGACTGCGGATCGCCAATCATCCGGGACATCCCCCGTCCGCCAGCACAAATTGCACAGCAGATAAAAGCTGTCCCAGACGCGAGGCCCACCATACTTGACCATTTCAGCAGTAACTCTGTCTAGTCCCGCAGCCTTACCACATTTCAAGCTTCGAATCGCACGTTCAATCTCTTTCATACTGATGACCTCAGTGTCATCGAGGTCCAGGTCTGGCGTACCAGTCACGGCGTCATCCCCGGATCCCTCACTAAGATTATCAAACGCATACATTTCTCTATAAAATTCGCTCCATCGCTGCATGACGTCCGATTTTTCAGTGAGGACGTCATTAGTTCCCGAAAGCACTTTGTTCATTCTTAAGGCCGTCGCACCACTTCGGGTCCTTCCAACCTCTTTCCAGAAGAGTTTGGAGTTCTCCTTAAAGTTGTGCGACAACCTTTCGTCCGTTTCCATTCTACACCTTTCACGCATTTCCTCAATCAATGCTTTCGTGTGAACTTTCTGCAGCTTATATCTTTCTTTCATCTTCTCTCTCATACCCTTATCATTACTAGAGGCCAAGTAGTCTAACCATGCTTTCTTCTTCTTCTCTATAGCTTCTTTCACTTCATCATTCCACCATGCATCTCTTCTTTTACTACTGCCTCTTTTTATTGTTCCACATACTTCTTCCGCTGCACTTACCATTCCATCCCTAAGGTTCTGCCATGTTCTTTGCACACATTCATTTCTGCCATCGATGGTGTCAAGCTTTTCGGCTACCCTCGCATGATATTTATCCCTAGTGTCCGCTTCCTGAAGCTTCCAGCTTCGGATGCGACAGACCGACTGTGGTTCTGTTACCGCCGTCCGGTAGCGCCAACCCGCGAACAGACCTCTAAATCTAGTAATCACTAGATAGTGATCCGTTCCCAGGTCAGCACCCCTGAACACTCGCGTATCCATCACCTGTTTTCGCAGTCGGTCATCCACCAGAAACAAATCGATCATACTTCTCTCATTCTTTCTTTCTCTAGTATACATATGGATTTTCTTGTGATTAAACATAGTGTTTATCACAAGAAGACCCTTTTCCTTGCATACCGCCAGTATAAGCTTGCCAGCATCATGAACCCTTTTATCGCCAAACTTTCCAAGCACCGACTCGTACCCTGGTCGAGCGGTACCAACCCATCCATTCAAATCACCACACACAACAATTCTTTCGTTTCCCCTAGCCAAATCTAGAACTTCTCTTACATTCTCCCAAAACTCCTCCAGCTCAGCCCTGGACGACGAAGCTACCGGCGCATAAACAGCCAAAAGGAATAACTTCGTCAGTCCCAATTTAAAGCGAATCCAGAGAAGTTTTGAGTTCACAACCTTATATTCAGTCATAACATCGACCAACCGAGACGACAGCAGCACCCCCACTCCCTGGCGGGCGCTCTCGCTCTCCGGGACTCCGAACCATAGAGCTAACGCCCCGCCAGGGAGCTCTTCAGTACCACTGCCCTTCCGTTTGGTCTCCGACATACACACGACATCTAATTCTCTTTCTTTCATTATTTCAATCAACTCATTCATCTTATCTTTCATGCCTCCTCTAACATTCCACGTGCCAACTCTGCACTCTGTTCTCCACCTTCCGCCGTGTCGGCCTGTGCGTGACGGGTGGCGGTCCCCATCGCCGCTTTGCGCGCTGCATTCCACACCAACGGGGACTAGCTGGTGTGCGTCGCCTTGGGGGGACGCCCTAACCCTCGTTGGCATGGGTGCGCAGCTGAGTAGAATTGCAGCCCTGAAAAGGGCTGGCAGGGGTCGCGACGAGCACGCTTCTACAATGACCCCCAATTTATTTTTTATTAAATGAAGTAATTTGTTTTTGTTCTAATATTCAGAGGTAATTTATCAAAAAAGTTGACTGCCATATAGTAAAGTCTGCAAATTAGCATTTTAATTCAGGTAAGGTAAAGTTGTTCCCTATTTCGTGTTAATATTATGTAAAAGTACTCTTAGCCGACGAGCATGTATGTGTAGATATTTTAATACGAAAAAGCGAGAGAGGCAAAATGTTGAGACGATCGTCCTTAATGGGAGTTCGTTGGGTATGCTTACACCTCTGGGTAAGAATTAACTATTTTTTTATGTAGGAAAAGGTTGACAAGCGAGCACACAGTCCCCCTGATGGTAAGTGAATGCTGTGTCCCGTAGACATCTACATCTATCCTCGTTTCTGAATCAACATTCAGATGTGTTGTCAGCCGTGACGACTAAGATGGAATGCCTCTTTTCAGCGTGGTCCTTCCCCGGTCGAGCCGACCCATTCGAGCTACAACTATACAATTAATGTAGCTGCAGCATGGTTCTGCTACGTAGAAAAAGTATGTAAAAAAGTATCTTAGTCCTCAGAGGTGACAACACTTCTCCAGCATTCTTTATTTGAAGTTGGCTTCAGGTGTCCTTGAATTGCAGTAGGTACTTACCATCACTATGGATCGTATGTTCATTGACTCTTCAGTTTTTAAAAAAGTAAGTGTATCTATGCGTAGATACTATATATAGATTACTATATATCGTATATAAAAGAAGTTGTCCCGAGTGACTGACTGATCTATCGACGCACAGCCTAAACCACTAAATGTAGCAATATCAAACAGACAGCAGCTGCTGTTTATGACGCAGGTATCTTCTAAGAAGGAATGTAGGTGCAACAGTGTGTAACAGTTTGTATTAATTTTTTTTTTATTTTAATGGCGATTAACTTGAAACTTACTGAAAGTAAGTTTTTTTTATAGGATAAGGGTGACAAACGAGCACACAGTCCACCTGATGGTAAGTGGTTGCTGCGGCCCATAGACATCTACATCTATCCTCTATTACAATTCAAAATGCAGATGCGTGCAAAATGGAATGCCTCATTTCCAGTAAAAAGGGCTTCCGGCCACCTGCACTCACCAAGCGAAACGCACATGTAAACCTCTACTTCACGCTGGTATTCTGTGAGGTCGTGGTACCATCCCGGTTCAAGCCGGCACATCCGTGCGACAGCAGAAGCTGCCGCGTGGCTCTACCATACCAAAGTGTATATAAAATAAATAAACACGTATTTTGCGATTTTACAAAACAAAAGTGGGTCATAACTTACATTATAACTTTAAGGCGGGTAACACGGAAGTGAAAAGCTACTGCATATTATATTGTTTTAGTAGTATTAAGTACATAACCATTCGTTTCATTTACGATCGACAAATAATTACTAACTGATGGCTCCATCCCATTTGACAACACGCAGCCATCCGAGCAATTAATCATCCCACCCAGCATCCGGCTCGAGATAATCAATAAGTTATCAACATCGATACGCCATTGTTCAATCTTAATGTATCACTGTTTGTTACATTGATGAAGTATAGAGATGCATTTGAATTGTCGACAGTTCTATATACTCGTAGAAACAATATCATTAGAAATTAAACTACTCGAATGAGTAGATTAGATAGTTCTGTAGCTATATTAAACTTAATTGAAGAAGTTTTTACCTGGTAGAGCCATGCTGCAACTATATTATTGTTTTAGCATGAATGGATCGGCAAGACCGGGGAAGTACCACAAGTAATACTAGCGTTAAATAGCAGCTCCATCTTTGTACTCAGGGGTGACAACGCATCTGCATTTTAATTATCGTAGCCCGTATTACTTCCGATATATACAAAAGAAAATATATATATGGTGATGTAATCATTTTATTTACACCAAACGTAAAATACCCTGGTCGTATAGTGGCGGTATAAGAATATTTACTATCCTATATCGTCCCATGGAAGTTCCGTAAGATGTCCCCATGTGGTGATCTATAGGGAGACCTATGTTCAGCAACGGACTTTTGATAAGCTGTGATGGTATAATACCCACACCGGTGTAAGCGAGCATGCACCCACCAAGTGTGACGATGGAAGCAAGCCCTTCCTATCATAGGAGAGACTCATCATCGTTACAGTCCTTCACAGGCCACTGAACACAGCCCTCTCTCAAGAAATGCAACAAAGGACTTCCTGCATGTCTTACCAGGTAGTCACTCAATGTTTTTTTATAGTATAGGGTGACACAGTCCACCTGATGGTAAGTGGTTGCTGCGGTCTATAGACATCGACATCTATCCCTTTTTACAAATCAAAAATGCAGATGCGTTGTCACCCGTGAGGACTAAGATGGAATGCCTCATTTCCAGTAAAAAGGGTCTCCGGTTCTCTACACTCACCATACGAAACAGCGTCAAGCTGCTATTTCACGCTGGTATTGTATGGGAGCGTTTTCCTTCCCCGGTCGAGCCGACCCATTCGTACTACAACTATACTACTAATATAGCTGCAGCATGGCTCTACCACGTTGACCGTCACGTTGTAGCAGGAGGATGACCTACACTTCGTCTAGCGGGAGAGGTTCATATCTTTAAGTAATTAGACTCTACACTTCACGAGGCACAATAAATAGACAGTGACTTCAAACATTGTTTATTTTGGAAGTTTGTAGGACGCAATCATTGTTTATGCTACAATATGGAATATTAATGTGCAAATTGTTGTCTTTCTGCGATTCACGTCCGCCTACGACCGTCGTATATCGTCCGTAGCACTTTAATTAGATCGTCCTAAATGTTTTTAATGCATATATCTTGAAGACATTTCAAGCGTTCGGACTAAGATAGATTACAAAACACCACCTATGAACTCAGTAAATCTTAGTTTATAATGTAACATCTCGCTAATGCGATGTGTACATGCATAGTGCAGTGTCGTTTATAGTTGACGATTAAACGTTAAAATGCGACGAACCTAGGAGTGTTCCAAATCATATGCTGTAATGGAGGCTGTATCAAGGCAAGCCTAAAATAGTCTTCAATCTAGGTAAATGTAGGTCTAGGTAGGTTTCATGATCTACCTTTTTTGGGTAATCAACAGTGCATCTACCGTTTTGTTGTGATTGTAGTGGTATAGAGAGTCAGCATAATTACTATGAGACATTCCTTCTTATTATTGTGGTGGGAGTGGAGTATTAGTGTGTGGCTTTACTTCTTTGGAGACAGGCAGACTTCCGCAGATACTGCCACTATGCACACGCCATCAAAAACAGAATAGAAAAGAACGTTGTAAAGAATGCCTAACTGAATAGAGCGTAGAATTACACTAATATTTTTAATTTCAATTTATTGATATCCATAACTGGTAAGGGAGACTATTTTACTGGTAGGTTGTGTTTTTCATCATAAGGAGGAGACACTAATATAATATCTAAAATTTATCGTTACACCCTCGTATCGTGATCGTCACATTACGTCTAAAGGGCCCAGCTGTCGTACAATCGTGCCCTCCGCGTCTAATATTGAAATAGTGATTTATTACGCTATAAATCCGTTGAGTGTCCAGCCGACAAACGTTGGATAATCGCATGACGTATACGTTGTCGCATACTTCCACCTCCGCTAGTGTGATTGCATGGATCCGCTCATAAGTGTACTAAATTACAATTCAATTAGTAATAATTACAATAATACCTTATTTACTTGCCGTGTTATGGTACAGCCATTAATATTTTACGTGGTAGAGCCATGCTGCAGCTATATTAAGGTTGTAGCATGAATGGATCGGCTCGGCCGGGGAAGGACCAGTCTCACAGAATACCATCATAAAATAGCAGCTTAATGCTCCTGTATTTCGTATGGTGTGTGTAAAAAACCGGAGACCTTTTTTACTGGGAACGAGGATCAAGCCTGACAACGCATCTGCAATTTCAAAACATCGTGAGGAAACCTGCATGTTTGAGAAAAAAATTCTTTCGAAAGCATTATGTGAATTACGCAAACACGCATTGAAGTAGTGTAGCGGATATTTCCTTACTCTAAAATCCTTTCAAGAGTGAGATGAGGCCTATGGCCAACAGTGGACGTAAATATGCTGAAACTGTACGACCTTTTCGTTGTCGACTCACCACGCATTCAAACCAAACGGTTTGCTACATCGTTCGTCATGCGTACAGAAAAGGAGTGGAATAAGTTGCCAGCATCTGCCTTTCTATCAGCTTATAATATGGGTATCTTTAAGTTAAGAGTGAATAGGCTTTTATTAAGAGAATGCGCTTCACCATTTTCGGCTTACCATCAGGTGGGATAGTAGTTAAGTGATAGCGGCGTAACAGAATCCATTACCTAATTTCATCTCGTGGGTATTGTAACAGGTCACTTATGATGGCAAATGTCAGCAAAATCTTATGGCTACCGACAGATGGCGTTAAAACAAACAAGTCTACTTGAGATGTAACATACACCCGAACAGTTGTAAAAGTTTCAGACTTCACGTACTGCGCTCAGCTATATTATGGTTGTAGCACGAACGATCGGTTCGACCGGTGAAGGACCAAAATTGCAGGTTAATGCTGCTGTATTTCGTATGAGCTTAAAGAACTTAAGACCCTTTCTATTGGAAACGACGCACTTAGATATTCTTCTGGGATAACACACCTACGGTTTGATTCTTAATCAAGGATAGATGTAAGTATCCATGGGTCACAACATCCACTGACCAAATAGACTGTGTGCTCGTTTATCACCCTTATTCTATAAAAAAACGAACTATCCTTGAGCGCAGCCATCGATCGATCGTCGTTTGATTGATCGACGGTGGAACGGATTAGCTGTCGTCAAGACGATAGTTTCTAGCACACATACCGATCAATGGCATCGATCGATGGTAGAATACATTAGTCGACGTCGATCGAGCTACTTGATTATTCGAGAAGATAATATACTGATCATGACCCTTTTTCGATTGATGATTGAACAATGTTTTATCGACCAGTATCCGTCGATCAGCTAAAGCTATCACACTAATCGATTGATATCGATTGACGTCGATCAATGGTATCGATCGACAATAGATCGATTGTTGTGGTAACACCCTAATATATAGCCAAATAATTAGAGCACATAATCATGGAATAGTTTGCCGGCGTATTTCTATCCATCCGAATACAATCTGGGCGTCATCAAGGCAAGAGTGAATAGGCTTTTGTTACGTTAAGACAGTACGTTTTACCATCTAGGGCTGCATCACCATTTACCACCAGCTGGGGTTCTGGTCAAGCACTGGCTTATAATAAGTTAAAAAAATAACCGTTTTCTAATTGTAAAATTAGCTCCAATAATTCCACGATACATTCAGAGGTATATCACACGTTAAATCATAGGTACAATCACAGGTACACTACATGTGTAAAGTCGCGTCGACATTAGCAATGGTGGCATTCAGACAGGCTTCGGCGACACACGTCACCCTGCTATCCGTTCGCCGCGTGAGACCTCCTACATATTTAGGCTCTGTTCGATTTGTGTGGATATTGCACTAAGCACAACAAGTTAGTGATGCTAAAATTGTGTGAAATCATTTATAACTGATGACAATATATTATCAAATTATTATTTATTGACTGTTTCGTTGGTCTTGTGGTCGTAAACGCAGTTGTGGATCATGAGGTTTCGGGTTCGAAGTTATGGGTTTTTCAATTACTGGGTTTTTCGGTCAGGAAACCCTCAGTAGCAGCTCGGAGCAAGTTGGCGATGTATACATTATTAGAGTGAGGAAATAGAGGGTGCACCTGTGTTTGCACATACACTCGAGCACTATCCTCATGACTTTACACTAATGATATTTTTTATTTTATTTAAAAAAAAATTGTACCATTGTAGGTTTCAAACCATGATACCCTTTTTATATTGTTGAACAGTGCGGTGAGCTCAAGCTGTTGAAAGTGCGTCCAAGTCTTTACTAATAATCTTTAATAGTCTTTAATAATTAATAGTACGAGTAACAAAGGTTTGTGTCGTCGAAAATGTCGGCAATTTGAATCTGAAGAGTTTATCGTTACAATTTATGTTTATTAAGGGCTTCCTTTAATAGCAGACCACCCTCAATTCGTAAAATCAAGCTACTGTATTCATACAGACAGAGACACAGGCACAGATTTGGCTATTTCTAACTTATTCTTGTTTCCAAATCTATTAATTGCGTCTTCGCGGTACTATACAGTCGAGTCTATAAAACGAATTTCGTTGAAGGAAGATTCGTTAAATTAGAAATCCCTGTAATAAAATTACAAAAGTCCTCTTAAGTGACGTATTTTGTCAGTACAAAATACGTCACCTAAGATGTTAAGTTTATTTTATTTGTTTTTTTTTAATCGAAAGAAAGAGGTAGTCGATTGTAAAAGAAAACCTTTGACGTTTAAATGAAACAATTTGATTTCCTTGCAAACGCATTAACGAAGTTATTAGCTATTTTTTATTATGCTGGTAGTTTGTCATTGATAAACTAAATCTATTGTTCGAGAAGAAATCTTACTACGTCTGCAATTTTGTATTACTGCGTTATTTCAGCACAATATTCCACGTTATCCGAACGTTGGTGCAAACCGCACTATTTATATCACGGGCACGCGCCCGACCAATCACCGTGCAACGATAGGCGGCAATTTGAATTTGGAATTGCTACACCTACAACTATATATTTGCTATCAATATAACTGAAATTTCCATATGTAGGTCTTATCTGAATGTAGTAAAGGTCATATTGGAAAATGTACTGGATTTTGGATAGCAGTAGGATCTTGGTTTCGACTATTGTCTTTGATTTATGGTTTCGTTCGATGAATTATTTCTGAGCGTGTGTCGTCGGCTCACACTTTGCGATAGCTGAATGTTTATATAAAATACATTGTCTCGTAGTCTATCTGTATGTTGCATTCTCAATTACTCAATACATGTTATGAAGTTTCACAACTTATTTATTTTCAAGATGAGAAATGAATTTTATTGAAAGAAACAATTAATAATTTTCTTTACACTATTGTTATCTTTAGTAGATATAGAAATCGATATATATGTACACACCTATCAAATGGATAAAATAAGTTGGTAATTCAATAACCTTTTTTATGAATAACGAACGTGGGATGTTTGTATTTGTATTGATCGATATCCCGCTATTGTCTATTTTATTTAAGAACTAGCTGTTCCCCGCGACTTCGCCCGCGTGGAGTTTTTCATATTTTTGCCGAAATGCCCTTTGCCGAATGCACCTTTGACTGGTAACAAGGCACGCCATTTTAGACGGTAACCATCCGTTGAAGCCTATAACAGTCCACTACTGAACATAGCCCTCCAGTATATATTGCCTCATAAAGGGGAGTTATTTGCTATAGTTCCCATGCTTGGCAGGTGGGTTGGCAACTGCACTTTCTTTATTTTTATTTGTTCCTAGATGTTCCCCGCGACTTCGTCCGCGTGTTATTTGAGGTTTTGATTTTTTTGCGTGGAACCCTAATTATTTTTCTAAAATAAAAGTAGCGTAAGTTACCCCTTGTGACATCAGCTATCTGCCAGTGAAAATCCCGTCAAAATCGGTCCAGCCGTTTCGGAGATTAGCCGGAACAAACAGACAGACAGACAGACAAAAATTTTAAAAATTGTGTTTTTGTTATAAGTACGTATATACAGACACTCCAATTTTATTTGTATGGAAAAGGGTAACTCATGAGAGCACAGGTTAGTGGATGCTGTGGCTTGATACCTACCTATATCTTTGACTAAGATTCAAAATTTGGGTGCGTCGTCAGCCCTGAGAGTTAAGATAGAATGCCTTACCAGGAAGAGGGTATCTGATTACCTTACCATATAAAACTCAGTAGTATTATGATGCTATTTTACGCAAGTATTCTGTGAAAGTGTGGCCCTTTCCCAGTCGAGCCGACCCATTCTTGGTGCAACCATAAAATAGCAGTTACAGCTCTTTGAAATTTCTCATTAAATTATTAATTAATCAAGAGCAAGTGCAACCAGATACGAAGATATGTATGCCAGAACAGATAAATAAAGGCGTGTGTCACCTCGAGCTCTCTCATGCAGCCTCTCTTGTCTCTGGTAACGATTTATTGCCTGGTTATTTTGCAATATGAACTTGTCTCCGCCGCCGGGATCGCTTGTCAGATAACATTTGACGGTTCAAGATTATGAATATATTTGTAAATTTAGATTTAATTTTATTTAACAGAATATATTTATGTATTGAATTTTTATATTTATGAACTATGTGAGGGTTTAAAGACTTTTATGTCTATCTAATAAGAATTTTAATAATTACGAAAATGTGGTAGAGTTGAAATGCATTGTGACATTACAGATATTTATGCTCAAGTCGGTTCGACCGCCACTCACAGTATTTTTATTACAGCCTATACAATGTTTATAGATCCAAATCCCCTCCACAATGGTGTCTTAAGAGGCGACAGAGGGAAACAAACCAGGAGATAAACAGCAACATCTTCCTAATCTATACAAATAAATAAAATTGAAGTATCCTGTTTTTAAAGTATTTACGGTACTAATAACAAAAATACAATTTTTTAAATTAGAGCAGTTGCTAACCCACCTGCCAAGCATGAGAAATATAGCAAATAACGCCCCTCTATAAGGCAATATATGCCGCAGGACTATGTTCAGCAGTGGAATGTTATAACCTGCAATGGATGGTTACCGTCTAAGATGAAGTGCCTTGTTACCAGTCAAAAGAGTCTTTGTTTGAGGTCCCTCACCAAACAAAACACAGAAGCATGTTGCTATTTTATCCTGTGCCTGTGCGAACGTGTTTTTCAACCGACTTCAAAAAAGGAGGTGGTTCTCAATTCGACTGTATATTTTATTTGGGTTACCTCAGAACTTTCTTCTAGGCAAACCGATTATAATGATTCTTTTTTATTTGAAAGCTGGTGCTTCTCATGTGGTCCCATACAAATTTGATCAAGATCTGGTCATTTGTTTTTCAGTTATCTTTAATAATGCGTATTTAATTGACTTCGACTGCATTGATGATGTTCTCGTTTTATTTATATTGTAGTCATTTGTACATTTTATTTAATTTTACCACTTCTTATAATTAACGTTATAAATAACGCAGAGTTTTACTACAAAGGGCGTATTATTATGTCTAACTATTAGTACTGAAATGTTCCTGATGTAAGACAGCACCCACTTCCTCGCCCGCCGCAATTTGAATGACGTTTAAGCTAATTTAAGCAACACTTCCAACTTTAAGTGGTTGAATTAACTTAACGTATAGATAATAATTAGGACTTAAAAGTTGTACGTCTTGACGTAAAATTGGCTTTGTTAACGTACCTCTAATATCCTGTCAAAGTCAAATTCTATACTATAAGTTTGAGCGATAGTTGCGCTATGATATTGTACATACGACCATCTATAGTGCAATTATTTATTTTTTGCACATTTAATTTTTTTTTAATATAGGATAGGGTGACAAACGACGCTGAAGACCGAGTGTGGCAGCATCGTTTCCGGGGCACCTAAGATTTTGAGTGAGATTGAGAGGTTCTATGGGGAGCTGTACACGTCATCGTTGGAGCCACACGCAAGTGTAAGTAACGATCCAAGAGCGAGTCTTATCCGACACTATTCCGAAGATATCCCGGACGTCAGTCTGAGCGAGATTAGAATGGCTCTCCAGCACCTTAAAAACGGCAAGGCCCCAGACAAGGATGGAATTACAGCGGAGCTTATGAAAGCGGGTGGAAAACCGGTACTTGAAGTCCTTCAGAAGCTCTTTAATTCCGTCCTCCATGGCGGCATTACACCGGAGGCGTGGAGCAGAAGTGCGGTGGTCTTGTTCTTCAAGAAAGGTGACAACGCTCTCTTGAAGAACTACAGACCGATTTCCCTTCTGAGCCGCGTCTACGTGCTGTTTTCGAGAGTCATTACGAATCGTCTAGCGTGCAGACTTGACAACTTCCAGCCTCTCGAACAAGCCGGTTTCCCCAAAACTCTTTACCGCTGCATTGGAAGACGTTTTCAAGCTTCTGGACTGGAAAGGATACGGTATTAACATCAATGGCGAGTACATCACTCACCTTCGATTTGCCGATGATATAGTCCTTATGGCAGAATCGCTGGAGGAACTAAGCACCATGCTCAATGACCTCAATGGTGTCTCCCAACGGATAGGTCTTACGATGAACATAGAACGAACAAAGATCATGTTTAATGTCCATGTCACACCTATGCCGGTAGTTGTTGGGAGCACGAGTATGTTTACCTGGGACAAATAGTCCGACTAGGTAAGTCCAACTTCGACCGAGAGGTCAATCGACGGATTCAACTCGGCTGGGCAGCGTTCGGGAAAATACGACACATCTTCTCGTCAGACATACCTCAAAACCTTAAAACGAAATTGTACAACCACTGCGTGTTGCCAGTGATGACATACGGAACTGAGACGTGGTCCTTCACTGCTAGCCGGCTCAAGGTCGCTCAGCGAGCTATGGAGAGGGCTATGCTCGGGGTTTTTCTGCGTGATAAACTTAGAAATGAGGATATTCGGAGTAGAACCAGAGTAACCGACATAGCCCAACGGATTAGTAAGCTGAAGTGGCAGTGGGCCGGCCATATAGCTCGAAGAACCGACAACAGATGGGGAAGAAAGGTTCTCGAGTGGCAGCCTCGTACCGGTAGGCGAAGTGTAGGGCGACCCCCCACGAGATGGAGTGACGACCTGGTAAGACATGCAGGAAGTCAATGGATGCAGGTGGCTCAGGACCGTGCTTTGTGACATTCCTTGGGGGAGGCCTATGTTCAGCAGTGGACTTAAGAAAGGCTGTAATGATTATGATGATGATGACAAACGATCACACATATCACCTGATGGTAAGTGGTTGCTGTGACACACAGACATCTTCATCTATCCCGAATAAAGAATCAAAATGCAAATGCGTTGTCACCCGTGAGGACTAAGATGAAATGCCTCTTTTCCAGCAAAACGGTTCTCCAGTTCTCTTGACTCACCATACGAAATATAGAAGCATTAGGCTGCCTTTTTACGGCTGTATTCTGTGAGAGCGTGGTCCTTCCCCGGTCGAGCAAACCTATTCGTGCTACTGCGTAATAGCTGCAGCATGGCTCAAAAGTAAACAAAAATATATTTTGTTGTGAAACACTTGATTGTACAATTAGATAGCTTTTAGACATATCTTTACGGAACTGTATCTTCTTCATATTAAGGGAGAGTAATTCTTATATGTAGATATATAAAATTGCGGTGTGCGTGTATTCAAAAGTTTTCGAATGGCCTGAGCAATTTTGAAGACATTTTTTAAGAGGTACGTGGTATTCTGGTTGTAGCACCAATGGGTTAGCTCAACCGGGGAAGGACCACACAATAGCAGGCTGAAATAAATAGCAGCCCAATGCTGCTCTTTCGTATGGTGGAGAAAGAGAACCGGAGACCCTTTTTACTAGAAATGAGGCATTCATCTTAGTTGTCAGGGGTGACAACGCATCTGCTTACCATCAGGTGGACTGTGTGCTCGTTTGTCACCCTATTCTATAAAAAGGTACTTATACCTTTTTACTGAAACTGAGACCTGAATAGTTCTCATCTGTATTTAATCCCAGTAGGTGGCGCTGTTGTTGAGATCCAAAAATCACTCAAGTGCGTGTTGGCGGACTTTACCAAGACCTTAAATATGTCTTTATTAATATGCACTTGGTAAATCTGCACTTAAAATTGCAACTAACAATTTAATTGGTTGGGTTGTTATAAATTAATTTGCTTAAATCCGCTAAGAGCGGCCAGGCTCCGCAGAGTCTACTTCACCTGAGGATGCCTTGTGTAGAGGCGAAATTTGTGTGTCGTATTTTCGAGAGTGGTGTGTCGTGCCTAGTGTGGTGGTGCTGGAAATGGTAGTGCTGGGTTGGAACCGACGCGCGATTGAGGGAGAGTGGGAGGTCCCCTTAAACCTGGGCAGGACACATCATTTTGTTTCTTTACGCGGAATTAAGCAAATTAGTTTATAACAACCCCATTATAATGGATTTCCGCAAAGTAACGCCTGATTCTATTAATTAATTTCATTGGTGTTGGCGGGGCTCGAACCTGGGTTGTTTACGAAGTGTGAATTTGAAACAATTGCTTAACCCCGTAGCTACCACGGCTCTCACAGCTAAAATGCTTGCGTACGTGCATTTTTGTTCACCTATATCAAGGGTCGGCAACCTTTTGAGTAGAAAGAGTCAAAAATTACAATTTACAAAATTTCCAAGTTTTAAAGAGCCACAATTTTTTTTCTTTCCAACCATAAATAGTATTTGCAGAAATAAAGTTTTTTGATAAAAAACTAATCTATTTATTCGTAAGAAAAAAAAATATATATATATATATATATATATATATATATATATATTCATATATAAATAGTGTTTTCACAATAAATTAGAATGTAATTTCTATTATTATCTAATTATTAGATTATGGATATATATAATACACACACACACACACACACACACACACACACACACACACACACACAAACACATACACACACACACACACACACACACACATATATATATATATACATACATATATACATGGTATTATTAGATAATCACTTAGTATTTAAGTAAAAATTAAAACAATTAAACATTTATTTACATTATAAGTCCTACAACATTACCTTGTACTTCAATTTGATACAACAAATGAGCAAACAAATTCAATACGAGCTTTGGCTTTGTATGGTTACGCAAGTAGAAAATTTAAACTTTACTAAACAATGTAACTTTTACTTAAAAAAAACCAATAACATACATTTAAGCAAACAAATTCAATAGGAGCGTTGGTTTTGCATGGTTTTAGAAAGTTTGGATAATTTTTTAAAGTTTGACTGAATTTTCATTTGTTAGTTGACTTCTTACTTTACTTTTAATTATATTCATGTATAAGAACGTTTGCCCGCACAAATATGTCGATCCGAAGATAATCAGCACTCAAAATGCCAACTTCTTCACCTCACTAAAGCAATCTGGAAGACTATTCCATGCGTCGAATATAAGTGCCTCAACTCGCGGCATTTCTTTTAAAGCTGTTCATTTTTTTGCGTTACGTACATACATTTCTGGACCTCCAACTCTTTCAACTCGCTTTTTTTTATAGAAGAGGGGTCAGACGAGCATGCGGCTCACCTGATGGTAAGTGACTACCGCCGCCCATGAACAACCGCAACACCAGGGGAATCGCAGATGCGGTGCCGGCCTTTTAGAAAGGGGTAAGCTCTTTTCTTAAAGGTCCTTAAGTCATATCGGTACGGAAAATTCGCCGGTAATAAACAATTCCACAGAAAAGTTGTACTAGGAAGAAAACTCCTAGTAAAACGCACAGTCGTGGACCGCCAAGTATCCAGGTAGTGAGGATGGTATCGTAAATTTTGACGCGATGTGCGTTCGTGAAATTTGGTGGCTGGAATTAAACCAAACAATTCCTCAGAGCACTCCCCGTGGTAAATTCGTTAGAAAATGCAAAGGGATGTAACATCCCTACGCAGTGCCAGTGTATCGAGCCGATCAAAAAGAACTAGGTCGTCGACGATTCGAACCGCTCTGGATGCGGTCAAGTGAAAGGGGATGGCACTGGGGTGCCCCGGCCCAGAGATGAGAAGTATTCCATGTGAGGCTGAACTTGCGCTTTGTAAAGTTGCAAGTGATGTGCTGGTATGATACTGTCTCGCTCTGCTGAGCTCGCCAAGCTTTTTAGTGACCAATTTGGCCTTCCCTGCCAAATGACCACGAAACTGCACACTATTCGATATATTGACGCCGAGGATTCCAATGCTAGCTGCGGCAGCAAGGGGAGTGCCTTGAAACTGAGGAGACACAACAAAGGGGTTTTTTTAGCGGTAAACGCGCAAACTTGTGTCTTCTGGGGATTGAACTCGAAGCAAAGACTTGACTTCAGACACAAATTTGTCTCGGTACTCGGCGACGTTTTCCCGAGAAATATTGGCACGGCCGGTATATAAGGCATCACCAGTGCTGTCGTCTGCATAGCAATGAATGTTACCAGTTTCAACTCTGTAAATTTTCAACTCCACAAAGCTGTACATTTTAAATCAATCAATTGCATCTCTATTTTACGTGGTAGAGCCATGCTGCAGGTATATTAGTAGTATAGTTGTAGCACGAATGGGTCGGCTCGACCGGGGAAAGACCACGCTCTCACAGAATACCAACATAAAATAGCAGCTTTACGCTGCTGTGTTTCGTATGGTGAGTGTAGAGAACCGGAGAACCTTTTTACTGGAAACGAGGCATTCCATCTTAGTCCTCACGGGTGATAAGGCATCTGCATTTTGATTTTTAATAGAGGATAGGTGTAGATGTCTATGGGCCGCAGCAACCACTTACCATCAGGTGGACTGTGTGCTCGTATGTCACCCTTATCCTATAAAAAATAGAGATCCAATATCAACTCCAAATGGCTCAGTGTAGATCGATTTTTAAATGTTTTTTTTTATATAAAATAAAAAATATTTGTGTATGAAACTAAAGAGCCGCAGCTTCACGTCCAAAGAGCCGCATGTGGCTCGCGAGCCGCAGGTTACCGCTCCCGGACCTATATCTAATAGAACATGCTAATAAATTGAAGGTAAACTGGGATGTACCACAGCGAGGGAACATACCTGATAGTAGATATTTGCTATTGTTGCCACGCTTGTCAGGCAGGCTAGAAACGGCAGTTT
This sequence comes from Parnassius glacialis, assembly GCA_033319125.1. Taxonomy (NCBI): domain Eukaryota; kingdom Metazoa; phylum Arthropoda; class Insecta; order Lepidoptera; family Papilionidae; genus Parnassius; species Parnassius glacialis. The sequence continues at coordinate 35,852,401 of JAVANC010000003.1, read as the reverse complement.
TTTTTTAAGTTAGTATCAGGAAGATGCTGCTTGCCAGCTCGTCTTTTAGTTTCCCTCTGTCGCTTCTTACAATACCCATTGAATGATAGATGGGATAATAGATTTTTTTACGCTGCCTCTACACTGCGATCTTTCTTAAATCCCAAATTTTTTTTATTAAATTTTTATCAAACATATTTATGTGAATTAAATTACACAGCTTGGCCTAAATAAAAATAAAATATTTTTACAACAGTAAAAGTAAATCATCGCACATATTTTGGTTGAACGCGCCATCAACAACGATAACTGATACTCCCGATGTAACCTCACCGCGGGTAAGTAGGCACTTCCAGAAATGTTCTCTTATCGTGCGAACCACTTACACTAGTTTTAATTAACGCTCGCAGTCGGAAATTAATCAAATTATTCGGGGGGTGTCAGAAGTAAAGCGTTCTTCGCAATCGGATATGAAACAATCGATAAGTTAAATACGTTTCCGCCTCCCGCTCGGAGGAATCTTGGATTGTTTGGCAAATTTACATGTAGGCTTTTGTCGCATTAAATTACTAGCTGTTCAACGCGACTTCGCCCGCGTGTTTTTTGGAGTTTTAATTTTTTTGCGCCGAACCCTAATTCTTTTTCCGAAATAAAAGTAACCTAAGTTACTCCTTGTGACATCAGCTATCTGCCAGTGAAAATCCCGTCAAAATCGGTTCAGCCGTTTCGGGAATTAGCCAGAACAAACAGACAGAGAGACAAATACTTTAAAAATTGTATTTTTGTTATTAGTACCTTATATACTTTCATATGCATTTAGTAAAAAGCTGTAATTTTGACATTACAAACAGACACTTCAATTTTGTTTATTTGTATAGATTAATTCCCCATTCGATAATGAGTACGACTTTCGAAAGTCGTATTCCGCTATATCGTCGCAATCGATTTTTTTCATAATTATGAAGTGACAACAGACAGTCCACTATATTGTAAGTAACCACGTCTGCACTCGTGCGTGTACTGCTTGGCGGCAGAAATAAGTGAGTGATACCCAATACCTAGACGAACTCCTAGGCAAAAATATCACTTAGTGAAGAATTATTTCTTGTTGGCTTGAATTCGACTGACTGTACGAGGAGACATTGCATCTCATTGGGATTTATTTTATAGGATAGGGCGACAAACGAGCACACAGTCCACCTGATTGTAAGTGGTTGCTGTGGCCCATAGACATCTAGATCTATCCTTTTGGTGAATTAAAATACAGATGTGTTGTCAGCCGTGATGACTAAAATGGAATGCCTCTTTTCCAGTTAAATGGGTCTCCGGTTGTGTAGACAACCGGAGACTCACCATACAAAACACAGCAGCATCAAACTGCTAATTTACGCTGGTATTCTGTGAGAGCGTGGTTCTTCCCCGGTCGAGCCGACCCATTCGTGCTACAACTATACTACTAATATAGCTACAGCATGGATCTACCACATATAAACTTTCCTAATTAGGATGAGTATAATTTTTTCTAAAAGGAGTGCTTCGAGAAATTTTTCAAATTATTCCCAGCCACTAAGTTTGCCTATCTTACTTTGCAACAAAATTACAAATGCTTTCCACATTATCTCCATTCATCATCCAAAAAAGCACTTTCTCCATAAAACTTAGGGGACTATAGAATTTACAATCCACCTGAACGGCTAGCATGGGCTGGGAACAAAAAAAATATCCCCCGATTATATCCACTGACAAGAGATGAAATTATTTATTTATTTAGAAAACCAACAACGTATATAGTAAATATTAACATTAATGTAACAAACTAAAAGTATGGCCAATAACAGGTTTCCCTTAGATTGCTTGATGGTAGGTGTATTGTTGTTGGAAGAAAAGGAAAGAAGAACAATCTAGTAGCTAAATTATAAGCAATTCAATGTAATGAAGGTGGTCATAAGTTTACAGATCAGGAGAGAGAGTCAGGTAGAATGATATTTTACATTACCTTTATATATATATATTAAATGTATAAATATATAAACATAATACAAATAATTAATTATAATATATATTAAATAAAATAACTTAAGTACTTATATTTATATTAGTAGCCTCAAAAAATACATATAGAAAAAATAGGCGAGAGAATATATGATTTTATGTGATTTTAACTTCAACTGCTCTAATATGCTCTTAATAGTTTTCTTAATGTAATCTTTAAACGTAAGTTTAGATTTCGCAAAGAGTTTGGACACATTGTTCATTATATGTACGAGCAAGCCGCGAAAGAACAGTGTTTCGACAGCAGTTTGAATGATGCCAGGGAGTCTGTAACAATGTAGTATTGCGGGTGCGGAATTTTGGAGTACGAAAGGTGATTCTTGAGACAAGATATGGACAGTCAATATTACTGTTTATTATATCAAATAACAAAGCCATGTCAAGCAAAACACGCCTGTGTTCTAAAGATAAGATATATATATATATATATATATATATATATATATATATATATATATATATATATATATATACTAGCTGACCAGGCAGACGTTGTTCTGCCCTTTCCGAACAACCATTTACTTTACCAAAAAAAAAACTCCTGAAATTAGCAATAAAAAAATTGAGGGTCACTTATCGGGATAAAAATTATCCTATCTCTCAAGTTGGACCAGTCTGCAAAATCTCATTGAAATCTGTTTCATCTGTTGAATACTTAGAGCAACACGTGGTGGTTATACTACTAAATTGTAGCTTATATTAAACGTTTGTATTTTTATCATAGCGCCATCTATTGAATATTTACTCAATCCAATCAACAGATATCATCATCTGACAGAGCTAACAGAAAATTGTGACTGTCAAATAATAGGCAAATAATTTTCAATAAAATAATATTGTATTGCAACTATAAATTGAGATGTAAGCTATCCTATCTTTTAAGTTGGACCAAACTGCACATTGACCAAAAATTTCATTGAAATCAGTTCAGTAGTTTAGGAGTCCATCGCGGACAAACAACGTGACACGTACTTTTTATATATAAAGATATATATATATATATCATCATGTCCACTGCTGAACATGGGCCTACCCCAAGGAATGCCACAAAACACGGTCCTGAGCCACCTGCATCCATCGACTTCCTCCAAGTCTTACCAGGTATATATAAGTTTAAAATTATTAAAAATATTTTTATTATATGATAGAACTAAAAATTTATGCTATTCGCAATTTTTCCTTTATCTGTACTATAATACGTTACTTCGTACCAAATTTTAAGATTCTGAGTTCACGGGAAGTACCCTGTAGGTTTTGATTCTCTTGGGAATGTCGAAAATTTGCGGCATAAACGGCTGTATCTTTCGATTTCGTTGGCTTAGAAGTTTGATTTTTTCACAGCTCTAAGGGACAGTGGACTTGAGTGTTTGATATGAAATTAATCTTGATACCTCCACGCGTTCCTGAGAAAAAGGGTCTTGACAGACAGACGGACGGACAACAAAGTGATCCTATAAGGGTTCCGTTGTTTCCTTTTGAGGTACGGAACCCTAAAATATATGCTTTTTTGACATTTGAAAGGGAAAATTCTACCTAATTCATTGGACGTGGGTTTAAGTTTATATTCATACAAAAAATCTAAGTCTATGTCTATCTCCCATTTTATCTACTGCGGATATTATATCTACCGGTGTGGCCATGCTCGAACAGTGGACAAAACTAAGCGAGGGGATAAACATTTTATCCTTTCCCCGGGGATAAATTTGTCTTCTGCCCATGCTAGCCCTGCTGATGGTAAGCGGTTACTGCAGCCCATGGACGCCTGCATCCAACTTACAACAAAGAACGCTACAAATGCATTGTCACCTCTGAGGATTGTGGTGGAATGCCTTACACTGTGTAATTATACTGGTTCTCTACATCCTTCAGACGAAAACACAATTCCTTTTACCGTTACAGCCTATTAAAAGTCCATTACTGAACGTAGGCATAGGGGGATATTTGCCAAAGTTGCCATTCAGGTTGGTAAACACAATTTTTTATGTTGTAGTTTTTATTGGGAAGACGCTGCCGCCCATCTCCTGGGTTGTTTCCCTTTGTCGCCTCTTACGACACCCGTCAATACCTTTTGCGTTTCCACAATTCCTTTGTAGTTGCCGACTTTTAATTGTGGCACTTGGGTGTTTATCCGCTCTTTTATTAAAATGCCAATTTTGTGACTCCGGACTAATTTTCTGTGCTTAGACTAAACATACTGGTACTATGTTAATCAGTGATATCGTAATGAGTAGTAATATACCTAATTATAACTTTTAACAAATAGTAAAAAACCGACTTCAAATTGCTAAAAATTAGTCATTTGTTTGCTGCTCTTAATGGTAGAATTTTTATTCTAAATTTATACGGGAATAACCTTGAAGTGTAATGTATTTAATAAAAAAGAATCATCAAAATTTGTTTACAATCTGCGAAGATATCGCGTAACATATTTAAAAAACATACATTCGAATTGATAACCTCCTCCTTTTTGAAGTAGGTTAAAATTAACGAATAATGTTATATTTATTAGCGTTGTCGTTGTTTTCATTACCAGTATTTATTTACAAAAAACATAGTATGTGATTATCAGTAACTTTAATGTAATTATTTTAATTTTTTAACTTTTCATGTTAAGTAAAAGCGCCTCCGGTTTAACCATTCCATTCGAGTACAGACGAACATACGTGATTGTTTGACTGTATAAGTATAAAACAGAGTAATGAAAATAGACGTCTCGCTTTACACCTGCATTTAACAATCGCGAATAGCAAAAACCGAATACAACTATGGAAAACCTACACAACATCAAGTGCAGTGCTTAATAACAACTTAGCACCCTTTCCACTTCGAGCCCCCCTTCCCCCCATCCCTCATGTCGTCTGTCAAACATATGACAAGAGCAGATTTCGCTTTGTACTTGTCAAAAATATAGCAAACAAAAGATACGGGCATACGGATAAATGAAGTGAGCTGATATATCTCGCTGGCTAGTGTTGTTTTAGAATATCGATATATGTTTTACATTATATATGCATATTATTTACGATATAAATACATACATACAAACATTACTCCGTGGCGCAGTGGCTTAACATTGAGTTGCGGCACTGAAAGCCGCGAGTTCGAATCCCACACGGATCAAGTATTTGTATGGCCCACAAATAATTGTTCCGATTCTGGATGTCCTTGTACAATTTATGTGAGTAAATTGCCTCCACAATATAGGAGAAAATCCTAGTGTGGGGGTAAAAGTTTAAAAAAGGTAAGAATAAGATTACAGCCTATAAAACTCCACTGTTGAAGATAGACCTCCATAGATTGCCTCATAGCGACCGCAGTAACTTATAATTAAGCGTTGTTATCAAGAAAACGCTCTTGCCCATTTTCTGTTTCAGTTTCCCTCTATCATCAACAGTGGTAGAGCTAAGCGGTGGCTTTTGCTGTCGCTCGGATGGGCCAGCTCGAACCGGGGTGGTACCACGACCTCACAGAATACCAGCGTGAAGTAGAGGTTTACTTCTGCGTTGCGCTTGGTGAGTGCAGGTGGCCGGAGGCCCAATTCCCCCCCCCCCCCCCCCATCAACATGGTAGTGGAATTAAATAAAAGACTACCCCAGGAGGGTACCAGCACCCCTGGAGAATCCCTCGCTGAGCATCCACGACCAAACTACTCCACTCCTGGGCGTGGGTGCTCAGGCTGCCCTGCGTATTCTGGGGGGGGCGAAATTCCGCTCAAGACGAAACTTGCTCGGGGCAAGCGGAGCAAGAAGACAAAGGCAACCCCTGCCACGCTTACCGTGGATTTCTGCAATATCAGGGGACTTCATTCAAACCTTAACGCCGTCCACTACCATCTGGAGATAGCTAAGCCGGCCTTGCTCTTTCTTACCGAGACACAGGTGTCCTCTCCGGCTGATACTTCGTATCTCTCCTACCCGGGGTACAAATTAGAACACTCGTTTGTGCCCCGGGCTGGAGTTTGCGTGTATGTCAGAGAGGACATCTGTTTTCGACGCCTCGGCAGCCTTGAAGGTACGGACCTGTCCATCCTATGGCTGCGCGTAGACAGCGACGACCATCCCCGCGTCTACGGGTGCCTCTATAGGTCCCATAGCGGTAATGCCGACACAGACCGACTCATAGACCACGTCCAAATGGCTGCAGACTCCGTGCTACAACAGGTCCCATCCGCAGAGATCGTGATACTCGGTGATTTCAACGCCCACCACGCTGAATGGCTTGGTTCTCGTTTAACCGATCATGCGGGTAGATCTGTCTATGACTTTGCTTTGGCATATGGTCTAACACAACTGGTTACTTCGCCTACGCGGATCCCAGATGTGGAAGACCATGTACCTTCCCTGTTGGACCTTCTGCTGACCTCTCATCCGGACGGATATCAGGTCTCCGTCGATGCCCCTCTGGGCTCTTCGGACCATTGTCTGATCCTGAGTACGGTGCCACTCACGCTCCAATCGCAGTTGCGATCTACAGCTTGCCGCCGTGTTTGGCACTATAGGTCAGCTGATTGGGAAGGGATGCGGTCTTTTTTTGCATCCTACCCTTGGGGGCGCGTTTGCTTCTCGCCGGAAGATCCCAGCGTTGTTGCCGATTCTGTTGCTGATGTGGTACTTCAGGGTATGGAACTTTTTATTCCATTTTCTGTGGTGCCCATCGGAGGCAGATCCCAACCATGGTTTGGTCGCTCCTGTAAAATAGCATCACGCTATAAGCAGGAGTGCTACCAGGCCTGGGCTGACGCATCAACGTCTCGGGATGTAAACACCAGCGCATTAAAAAAGAAGTATAATTCCGCCTCCAGGTCCTTCAAAAGCGTTATTGCCAAGGCAAGGTCTGAGCACATCGGCAGAATTGGCGAGAAGCTAGTTCGCCTTCCTTCGGGAACCCGTGCATTCTGGTCTCTCGCCAAGGCTGTCCAAGGGAACTTCTGTCAGCCATCTCTTCCATCTCTGCACAGAGAGGACGACTCACTGGCCCATGCCGCAAAGGAGAAAGCCGATCTGTTGAGCTCTCTTTTTGCGTCCAACTCGACTCTAGATGACGGGGGGAACACACCGCCGACCATCCCGCGATATGAGTGCTCCATGCCGGATGTGCGATTTACACAGCGCTCGGTCCGCAAAGCACTCTTCTCCCTGGACGTCAACAAGTCGAGTGGGCCCGATGGAGTCCCTCCCATTGTGCTGAAGACGTGTGCTCCGGAGTTGGCACCGGTTTTAACGCGTCTTTTCCGGTACTCCTACTCCCAAGGCGTAGTCCCGAACTCATGGAAGACAGCTTTGGTGCACCCGATCCCTAAAAAAGGCGACCGCTCAGACCCGTCCAACTACAGGCCTATCGCCATCACCTCCTTGTTCTCCAAAATAATGGAAGCCATTATAAACTGCCAGCTCATGAGGTACCTTGAGGATCACCAGCTGATTAGTGACCGCCAGTACGGTTTTCGTCGGGGTCGATCAGCTGGTAATCTTCTAGTCTACTTAACTCATAGATGGGCGGAGGCAGTAGAGTCCAAGGGGGAGGCATTAGCCGTTAATTTGGACGTAGCGAAGGCCTTTGATCGGGTCTGGCACAAAGCGCTTCTTTCGAAGCTTCCTTCCTATGGGCTTCCCGAGAAATTGTGCAAATGGATCACCAGTTTCCTTGCTGATCGGAGCATCAAGGTCGTAGTAGACGGTGAATGCACTGATTTCAAGCCTATCAACGCTGGTGTTCCACAAGGCTGCGTGCTATCACCAACGCTGTTTCTCCTGCATATCAATGATATGTTGCTAACTGGCAGCATTCATTGCTATGCGGACGACAGCACTGGTGATGCCTTATATACCGGCCGTGCCAATATTTCTTGGGAAAACGTCGCCGAGTACCGGGACAAACTTGTGTCTGAAGTCGAGTCTTTGCTTAACAAAGTCTCGGATTGGGTGCGACTAAATCTAGTCCAGTTCAATCCCCAGAAGACACAAGTTTGCGCGTTTACCGCTAAAAAGAACCCCTTTGTCGTATCTCCTCAGTTTCAAGGCACTCCCCTTACTGCCTCAGCCAGTATCGGAATCCTTGGCGTCGACATATCGAATAGTGTGCAGTTTCGTGGTCACTTGGAAGGGAAGGCCAAATTGGCCTCTAAAAAGCTTGGCGTGCTCAGCAGAGCGAGACAGTATTTCATGCCGGCACATCGCTTGCAACTTTACAAAGCGCAAGTTCGGCCCCACATGGAATACTGTTCTCATCTCTGGGCCGGGGCACCCCAGTGCCAGCTCCTTCCACTTGACCGCATCCAGCGCAGAGCGGTTCGAATCGTCGACGACCGAGTTATTTCTGATCGGCTCGATACACTGGCACTGCGTAGAGATGTTGCATCTCTTTGCGTATTTTATCGCATTTATCACGGGGAGTGCTCTGAGGAATTGTTCGGACTAATTCCAGCCGCTCAATTTCACCATTGCACATCGCGACAAAACTCGCGTTACCATCCATACCATCTGGATGATTGGCGGTCCACGACTGTGCGATTTAGAAGAAGTTTTCTCCCTCGCACGACTTCCTTGTGGAATCAATTACCACCAGCGAATTTTCCGGACCGATACGACTTAGGAACCTTCAAGAAAAGAGCTTACACCTTTCTAAAAGGTCGGCAACGCATCTGCAATTCCCCTGGTGTTGCGGTTGTTCATGGGCGGCGGTAGTCACTTACCATCAGGTGAGCCGCATGCTCGTTTGCCCCCTATACTATAAAAAAAAAATCACCTCTCACTACACCCATGGGTTATGGTGGCTTACGTATATGGGGTATTTTAAATGTTTGCACCCCAACTATACTATTAATTCTAAATAAATCCTTACAATTAATAATAAGGCAAAGCCAATTTTATTAATAAAGTTAATTATGTTTCAATTAGAGTCTTGCCATGCTGGACAGGCGAGTTGGCAACCGTAGCTTTTTAAAATTTTATCAGAAAGATGCTGCTGTTTATTGAATCATATTATATTCATACTTGTTTATTCTATAATAAGTTTCTTCTCATAATATATTTCTAATCGACACTTTCGAAACATTCCCATCACTACCTAAGCAATGTGTAGGCAGACAATATAATATAAGTGACGTATCGCACACTGACACCCAGGCGTTCGCGGGAAGTATGCAAAGAAGTTGCTTCTACCACTGCCGAATAATTTTGATACTCGTGCGATTGCGTGCGACATACGCCTCGGGGCTTTTTCAAGTTTTGACAGTTCATTGTTAACTGACATGTCGTAAGTATGTCATAGGAACGGCAACGAATTATCTAGATAAGTTTTTTGTCTGTGATTAATGGATTAATTCGTTGGCATTTCCCTACGCTATTTAACAATTCTCTTCTCTTATAGTAGGCCGTAAATAGAAACACGCTCTCACGGAATACCAGCATAAAATAGCAGCTTAAGGTTGCAGTTTTTCGTATGGTGAGTGTAGAGGACCGGAGATCCTTTTTATTAGAAATGAGGCATTCCATCTTAGTCCTCAGGTATGACGACGCATCGGCATTTTGATTCTTAATCGAGGATAAATGCTACATTTACATGTACATGTTTATGGGCCACAGCATCCACTTACAATCAGATGAACTGTGTGCCAGATTGTCACTCTTATTCTTTAAAAAAATGGACCCTTCATAATAATGATTTTCCGTTATACTAGACTTTTTGCATTCAAAATTATATCACGGTCATCTAACACAGTTCACATGATCTTTTCTTGATGATTCTGTTCTAGTGTTTATATTACTTTCATTACAGCCCATCACAAATCCTCAGCTGAACATTGGCCTCCCCTCTAGACTAAAGAAAAGTACGGTGCTGAGCCACCAGCATTCATAGACTATCATTGTGTTTCATTACGTCATAACTCCACCTGGTAGAGGTCGCCGAACACTGCGCTTGATAGTACAATGCTTTCACTTAAGCAACCTTATCGGTGTTTGTTCCTCAAGCTATATGACCGGCATATTGCCACTTCAGCTTACTGATCTACTAGGCTTTGTCACTCTATTATTAATGCGTAATATTAAAAGTAAGATATGAGAAGTAGGGCAGTACCTGGGGACATGGGAACCTTCACAACGAAATCAAACCCAACAACTATCTATATGTACCTGCAGAAATTTTATTTTTGTATGGAGTTTGACAGTACTGTCACGAGATACTCTAAAAGCACCATTGTCTTTGGGTATTTCATATATAGTTTAAGGAATGATGGATAAAATGGTGTCATGCTACATATCAGAAGGCTCAATATTATTCTGGAATTTAAGTTAAAGTTAAACAGTGGTAGAGCCACGCGGCAACTTTTGCTGTCGCACGGATGGACCGGCTCGAACCGGGGTGGTACCACGACCTCACAGAAAACCAGCGTGAAGTAAAGGTTTACCTCTGCGTTTCGCTTGATGAGTGCAGGTGGCCGGAGGCCCTTTTTACTGGAAATGAGGCATTCCATCTTAGTCCTCACGGGTGGCAACGCATCTGCGTTTTGATTCGCGAGCGAGGATAGATGTAGATGTCTATGGGCCGCAGCAACCACTTACCATCAGGTGGACTGTGTGCTCGTTTGTTACCCTCATCCTATAAAAAAAAGTTCATTAAGTTCGTATGAAACATACGGAATGATATAGAATAAGAAATTTTTTAATTGATGATGAGGATGCTGTGGCTCAAAGACACTGATATATCCTCAATTTAAAATCAAAATGTAAATGTCTTGTCTTCCCTTAAAACCAACATGAAATGTTTCATTACTAGTAAAACGGATCTCCAGTTATCGTCAATCATCATACAAAACAGTGGTAACAAATATAATACAAAATTTTTAACAGTGGTAGAGCCACGCGGCAGCTTTTGCTGTCGCACGGATGGGCCGGCTCGAACCGCAGAATACCAGCGTGAAGTAGAGGTTTACCTCTGCGTTTCGCTTAGTGAATCGCATGCCATCTTAGTCCTCAGTGGTGACAACGCATCTGCATTTTGATTCGCACACGAGGATAGATGTAGATGTCTATGGGCCGCAGCAAACACTTACCATCAGATGGACTGTGTGCTCGTTTATCACCCTTATCCTATAAAAAAAACACAGCACCATTATGCTGTTAATTTACGATGGTATACGGTGCACGTGTGGTCCTTCCCCGGTTGAGCTGTCCCATTCGTGCTGCTGCCATAATACGATGCAGCATCGCAATACCTTATATTACTCTCAAATTAATATTATTAATTAAAACTTCAAATATCAAAATCATTAGATCCGCACTCATATCGACAGTAGCTCCAACAATAATAGTTCCGTATCCCATTTGAATATTAGAACATCCATCCACTGAAGATTTCACTCGCGGAGCTCTATAGGGTGGCGCCCACCACCCACAGCACACATGCTCAGGGACAATTATTAGCGTACGTGTGTCGCAGGCAATGACGAAATAAGACTTCGTCGTAATGGACTTATAAAATATTCTTTTAGTGTAGATTGTAATTTTTTTATAATAGAGGGTAAGGTAACAAACGAGCGTAGAGTCTACATAAAGGTAAGTTGCTACATACAGGTCATCATTCCCCAATTAAGAATGAAAATGAAAATAGACTAAGATGGAATGCCTCATAACCAGTAAAAGAGGTATCTGGTTCTTATATCAGGCTCGGGCACCCTAGTACCAACTACATACATATGACGATTGCAACGAAGTGTAGGTAATCCATCAAAGACTAAGTTTGGTCGGGGTATTTAATATCTGCCATGAGGTCTCTATGAAGATAATAATTGTAGTACTCTCCGTTGAATAAGCTTCTATACCTGGTAGAATAGGACTACGCTCGCACAGAATACCAGCGTAAAATAGCAGCTTAATGCTGTTGTGTTTCATATGGTGAGAACAGGAGACCCTTTTTACTGGAAAAGAGGCATTCCATCTTAGTCCTCACGGGTGACAACGCATCTGTATTTTGATACATAATTGAGGATAAATAAAAGATGTCTATGTAAAAAAAAACTTTCAACACTTGTCCACGTTTTTATGTTTATTAATATTTAGAAAAGCAATGAGTTTCATTATATCTGCTCAAAACTAATTTTATCCGACGTTTACTTGCGTGATACATACAAGATTACGTTTTCAAAATGGATTGTATAATTTTCATTTTAAAAAATAAATTTTATTTTAGAGGGTAGATAAAATCGCATTTCTATAGAAGGGTGACAAACGAGCACAAAGCCCACCAGATGGTCAGTGGTCATTGTGACCCATAGACATCTACATATATCCTCGATAAAGATGAGATCAAAATAATTAAAAATTAAAAATTTTGTACAACCGACTTCAATATAAATTATTAAGAATAACTCAAAAACTATTGGTCAGACCTTGATCAACCACACTGGGACCACACGGAAAGCACCAGCTTTAAAATAAAAAAGAATTATCGAAATCGGTTCACCCAGTAAGAAGTTATGACATAGCACACATAAAAAAAAACATACAGTCGAATTGAGTAGCGGCTCCTTTTTGAAGTCGGTAGATGAAGATGAAGTTTAGTCACCCCTGAGGACTAAAATTGTAATAAATAGTAAGACTCATAGTAAAACGCGTCTCCTGGTCCTGGTCCTGGTCTTTGCGCAGCTATTAATTAATATAATAAGTTAATTTACGCTGTTATTCTGTGCAAGCGTGGTTTTTCTCGGTCAAGCCAACCCATTATATAACCCAATATAAGCATCGTGGCACTACCATATTAAAATTTTTCGTATACTTTTTTATTTTACAGTCACATTTTATCAAAGCCAGTTTGAAAGTTTAATAGTAACAATAGAGTCGTGCACACACACTTATTTCCAATTAACAAAGGAAGGGGGAGATTTTGTTCCACTTATTGACTGGAGGCAAAATATTCAATGACTATTGTACAAGATTTAGCTGTTTGTTTTTCATTTTCTGTCTTCTTTATTTTTCTACTAAATATTATCAAGTAAGTTTCGTTATAATCTATTATTAATCTGTTATTTTCAGTCTAGAAATCGTAGAAATATACATTTATAATCATGTCTTGTGTTTTACTACATCTATACAAATAAATAAAAATAAAGTGTCTCTTTGTAATGTCAAAATAACAGCTTTTTACTACATGCATATGAAAGAATATACGGAACTTATAACAAAACATATTTTTTAAAATTTTTGTCTGTCTGTTTGTTCCGGCTAATCTCCGAAACGGCAGAACCGATTTTGATGGCACTTTCACTGGTAGATATCTGATGTTATAAGGAGTAACTTAGGATACTTTTATTTTAGAAAAAGAATTAGGTTTCCGCGTAGAGGTTTTAACAGTGGTAGAGCCACGCGGTAGCTTTTGCTGTCGCACGGATGGGCCGGCTCGAACCGGGGTGGTACCACGACCTCACAGAATACCAGCGTGAAGTAGAGGTTTACCTCTGCGTTTCGCTTGGTGAGTGCAGGTGGCCGGAGGCCCTTTTTACTGGAAATGAGGCATTCCATCTTAGTCCTCACGGGTGACAACGCATTTGCATTTTGATTTGTAAGAGAGGATAGATGTAGATGTCTATGGGCCGCAGCAACCACTTACCATCAGGTGGACTGTGTGCTCGTTTGTCACCCTTATCCTATAAAAAAAAAAAGAGAAAAATTAAAACCTATGAAATCGTAGTAAATTCCACGCGGGCGAAATCGCGGAGGACATCTAATATCTAATCTAATATAGTAATAAAGTTTTTAAACTGTTTATGTTTGCTTTTCTATAACAAGGTTTCTCTATTACCATGTTATTTCTTTTAATTAAGTACAGATTTTTTTAAAAAGAGTAAATAAATTAATAAATGATTGAGATCCCCTGGAATTAGTTGATCGTTTCCAATCTATTTTTAAAGGTTTTTTTTTATACTAATATAGTATAATGTCATTTGAAAAAAGGCTCATGGTATTTATTGCTGGTTCGCGAAGTTAGTGGAGAGGTTTTTTCAGAATCAATAACAAAATTGAAAAACTGACTCTCTAGAACTACGAGTATATAAAAATTTTATAGAATAAATAATATTCTATTCTATTCTATACAACTAAATAAAATTGAAGTGTCTATTTTTTTTTTTATAGGATAAGGGTGACAAACGAGCGCACAGTTCACCTGATGGTAAGTGGTTGCTTCGGCCCATAGACATCTACATCTATCCTCTATTACAAATCAAAATGCAGATGCGTTGTCACCCGTGAGGACTAAGATGGAATGCCTCATTACCAGTAAAAAGGGCCTCCGGCCACCTACACTCACCAAGCGAAACGCAGAGGTAAACCTCTACTTCACGCTGGTATTCTGTGAGGTCGTGGTACCACCCCGGTTCGAGCCGGCCCATCCGTGCGACAGCAAAAGCTGCCGCGTGGCTCTACCACTGTTAAAAATGTCAAAGTGTCTGTTTGTAATGTCAAAATAACAGCTTTTTACTATATGCATATGAAAGTATATATGGTACTTATAATAAAAACACGAATTTTAAATTTTTGTCTGTCTGTCTTTCTGTCTATCTGTCTGTCTGTTTGTTCCGGCTAATCTCCGAAACGGCTGGACTGATTTTGACCGGATTTTCCCTGGCAGATAGCTGATGTTATAAGAAATAACCTAGGCTACTTTCATTTAAAAAAAAAAAGAATTAGGGTGCCGCGCAAAAAATTAAAACCCATGAAATCCAATCGTAATAAATTACGCGCGGGCGAAATCGAGGGGAACTGCTAGTTCTATAATAATTAAGTGACAAACGAACTGACAGTCAACCTGATTAGTGAGTACTTAATAATAAGTATGGGTTGACTGGTAGAGAATGCCTCAAGGCATTAAGTCCGCCCTTTGTATTCTTTTGTTTTAAGGAATGCAATAAAGAATAAATAATAATATATTACTAACTGTTTAAATGCGTCCCATTACTGGACACAGATCTCCTCTCTTCCTAAAAGGGTTTTAATCCAAGGCAATTATATGGAATTTATACGCGGTATATATTATGTTGTTGCAGGAATGGGCTGGTTCGACCGGGAAAGGACCACGCTCTCACAAAATACCAGCTTTATGCTGCTCTGTTTCGTGTAGTGAGCATAGAGAATCGGAAACCCTTTTTACTGGAAACAAGGCATTCTTTCTTAGTCTTTAAGGTTGACAACGAATATGCATTTTGATTCGCAAAGAGGATAGATACAGGTGTCTATGATCCACAGCATCCACTTACCATCGGTTGGAATGTGTTTCCGAATGCATGATGCAGTTTCTACATATATCCTTTATTTGTTTTATACTTATGTCTATTGTATTACTTATGGTTACTTAGATCAAACTCCCCGTATTAAAAGTGTTCGCAACACTTCCTTAATTATTTCTTTTGAAAAAACTGATACAAAAAATAAACAGATGTATGAACTTGTTTTGCCAGTTTTATCAGTAATAGTAATAAAGAATTATTATATCAGTACATAGCTGTAAACAAGCGATATCATTATAATACTGCTGATATATTCGATATACTGAATCCATTTTCCATCCAATTTTATTAAAACCCCTTCAGTCTAAGGAGCTAACGTTGGTAATATCCAAACCCCCTTCTTTCATACCATAAGTGGTCCATATATTGTTGACTGAGCGTTATTGTAAACATATTTCAGACGATACGGCCCGATGCCGTCATATTCGAGGCAGTTTGTATTCATCCGCATAAATTTCGCGCGACAGAAGGCATCGGGCGGATTTTCGATTTCTGTGCCGGCGGATTCAGTGCAGGCATTTTTATAGTATTGTTTGTTTAGCGAATCAACTCCCGATTTCTCTACTGAGGAGTCTTTTTTCTTCCTTTTTTAATGTTAGTACACTAGAACTTTCTCTTCTGAAGAGGAGGCAGTTTATATACATAAATTGCAAAAGGACAAGAGTTTGTATACATAAAAGCAGGTCTAGATTTATTTTGTAGGCTATACAAATACTTGTTCCGTGCGGGACTTGAACCCGCCGTCCTCAGCGCCGCAACTCCTTGCTAAGACATTGCGCTGAGGAGCCATCGATTAGCAGTCTGTTAAAGGGATATTTTGCTATGACTGGAGAATTGTGTTATAAAGGTTTTAATTTTTTTGTGTTAAATATTTACCCCCGCACTTGTTGTTCCTTTTCCTGTGACGTGACTTTTTTTTTATAGGATTAATTAGGAGAATTTTAAAGAAATAAATATATTAAACTTGGCCTCTCACTGTTTACGAAAATTATGTGTATGTACACAAAAATAAAAATAGTCTTATTTAAAAATAGTGATGTACATTCTGTAACTACTAGGAACAAGTACAAGTTAGTTATACCAGTTATTCGACTCCAAAGTGTCAGTAATCCTTCATGAGGCAACGATACGCTTTTACAAAAAAGTCCAAGAAAATATGCAGGACCTATCTATTAAAAAGCTTAATTTTTTTATATGATAGGGTGACAAACGAGCACACAGTCCACCCGATGGTAAGTGGCTGCTGTGTCCCATAGACATCTACATTTATCCTCGTTTGCGAATCAAAATGCAGATGCGTTGTAACTCATGAGGACTAAGATAGAATGCCTCGTTTCCAGTAAAAGGGGTCTTCGGTTCTCTCCACACTCACCATACGAAACACAGCAGCATTAAGCTGCTATGATACGCAGGTATTCTGTGAGAGCGTGGTCATTCTCCGGTCGAACCTACCCATTCGTGCTACAACTATACCAGAAATATAGTTGCACGCACCACGTATAAAATAGACTATCAGTGCGGAAGCATGGATCACTGCCGCTCGGGGTCTTGGAACCGAAAATGCTGTTACTAACCTTTTAAACCTACTTGCTTTTTTTTATATGATAGGGTGACAAACGAGCACACAGTCCACCCGATGGTAAGTGGTTGCTGTGTCCCATAGACATCTACATTTATCCTCGTTTGGGAATCAAAATGCAGATGCATTGTCACCCGTGAGGACTATTATGGAATGCCTCTTTTCCAGTAAAAAGAGTCTGCGGTTCTCCACACTCACCATACGAAACAGCAGGATTAAGCTGCTATTTTATGGTGGTATTCTGTGAGAGCGTGGTCCTTTCCCAGCGGAGCCGACCATTCGTGCTACAACTATACTACTAATATAGCTGCAGCATGGCTCTACCACGTATAAATTTTTTATTAAGTAACAATTGTTTAATGAGGGTTATTATACTACCAGACCAGAAGTTTTTTTACGAACGGTAGGTTAACGTAGGTTACGGTAGGGCTTAAATGACTTTCAATATGTATTGGTTCTTGTAATTTCTATTGAATAAAATTATTCTATTCTATTGTACCTATTCTATTCTATGGTAAGTGTAGAAAACCGGAAACCACTTACTAACCATCAGGTGGATTCAGTGTTCGTTTGTCATCTTTATTCTATAAGAAAAAACTTGACTACAGTTCTACCTATCGGATGCTAACTTAGCTATGAACAATCGTCCCGAAAAAATAAATATATTGCAGAAATAATCAATTACTCAAGTCCTTCTGAGGTATTATCATCATTTATAATTAAATACTGGACAATATCACAAAAGATTTCAACAAAGAGAAAATATTTGAAATACGACATGAAATCTCTATTCCCGCAAAATATCGATGCAGAGAGTAAAAACAATGCATGCGTCTTTGTGGCTATGAGAGGCAGCAATCTGTCACACTTCTTTGTAAAGCAAAGGCTTTGCCTTTCGGGCGGTATCAAACGTCGGACAGTGGCGTGACAAATGGGAAGACTGAGCCATTGGGGGCGTTGCAATAACCTCTTCCTGTTTTCACAGAGTATTTGCAGTGTTGAAAACTTTTAGAGGGGCCTTGAAAAACGTTTTCTTTTTATTTTATAGGAGAGGGGGCAAACGAGCATGCGGCTCACCTGATGGTAAGTGACTACCGCCGCCCATGAACAGCTGCAACACCAGGGAGGGAATTGCAGATGCGTTGCCGGCTATTTGAAAAGGAGTACGCTCTTTTCTTGAAGGTACCTAAGTCGTATCGGTCCGGAAAAATCGCTGATGGTAATCGATTCCACAAGGAAGTCGTGCGAGGAAGAAAACATCTTCTAAATCGCACAGTGGTGGACCGCCAATCATCCAGATGGTGTGTATGGTATCGGGAATACTGCCGCGATGTGCGTTCATGAAATTTGGCGGCTGGGATTAATCTGAACAATTCCTCAGAGCACTCCCCATGGTAGATGCGAAAGAGAATAGCTTTTTAGAGGCCAATTTGGCCTTATCTTCCAAGTGACCACGAAACTGCACGTCACTCGATATGTCGACGCCAAGGATTCCGATACTGGCTGAGGCAACTAGGGGAGTGCCTTAAAAATGAGAAGATACGACAAAGGGGTTCTTTTTAGCGGTAAACGCGCAAACTTGTGTCTTCTGAGGATTAAACTGGACTAGATTTAGTCGCCCCCAGTCCGAGACACATATGACAGTTTCGAACATATATGACAATGAAAGTAACTACATATTTATTAAAGCGCTTTTAGGACTGGAGATGGGCCAAATTAAGAGTACCTTTAACTGACGAGCATGTATGCACAAATATATAGATGTGAAGGAAGTGAAAGTGGTGTACCTGGATCGAACCATATGGAAGTCCATAGTGTGCTGTCCTGGGTAACAGGCGTGAGAGATTATGTATCTATGTAGGTACTTTTTGGACTCATTACAAACTAAGAAAATTATTATTATATTTTATGAGCCAAGGTAGCTCAAGGACTAAGCGCTCGCGCGAACATTTCACAGTATAGTACAGGGTCGATCCCCACCGGCATGAAATTGTTAATTTCAATTTAAAGGGTAGATTTACCATGTTCTCGACGATGAAGGAAAATTTCATGAGAAACAAAAAAATATTTTGACATGTCAAGTCTGCCCACGCGCATCTGGGCAGCGCGGTGGACATTTCCTAGCCCTAAAAGCTCTCAAGAAATGGGAAAAGCCCTGTGCACTGCATGTAGGACCATGACTATATGTGGGACGTATATATGTTGATCTCAGAAGTTAGAGCTAGATAACTCTGTTTTCTACCGACTTCAAAAAGGAGACGGTACTCAATCCGGCTATATGTTTTTTTATGTCTTGCCTCGTAACTTTTTACTGGGTAGACCAATTTCGATGATGTTTTCTTTATTTAAAAGCTGGTACTTCATATGTGATTCCATATAAATTTGATCACGGTCTGATTAATAGTTTATGAGTTATTCTTAATAGTTTATATTGAATTTGGTTGTACAAAATTTTAAATTATATAATTATAGATTAAGAATATGTAAGGTTTTACAAATATCTTTTTTTATCTTTTATTACTGTATCTTTTGTAATATAAGGCTTTTAAAAGAACCAGACGACTACGACTAATACGACTTTTTAATCAAACCGTGTGGTAGCAATGTTAGAGAATCACACCACTTTAATTTCTCGTAATCTAAAGATAAATAATTTAAAGAATTGAATAACAACGATTATTAAACTACTTTAACAATAATTTAATACATTCACAGTTTTTTGGATTACGCCAGATCTAAACCTTCCTATCTCAACGGAAGCACATCATCGCCGCGGGTGTCGAGTATTCTTCGAAATATATTTCATTGCTCAGAGTTTTATATCGACAACGAGTTCTCATACTTTATGAGGCCCCTTTATTGCGTTTCATGACGTTTGTCATATTTCCCGTTACTCTAAAACGGGGGATAGAATTTAAATATGCCGATTTATATTATAATCGATGGTGTCGATATTGTCGCCGGTTCCGTGAGGGGACTACTCATTTTCAATTTATCGCGAGCATTAACGCGCTCTTCACAAAATATTATATTTAACACAACACAAAGTAAAGCAGGCCATACACACTAGGGTCTACCTGTACAGTTTAACTATACAGGTAAACCGGAGCGTGTATGTCGCACACCTGTGCAGGTTTCCACACCTGTACAGGCAAGTGGAAAAAATATGAATTTTGATATTTTTTGCCTGCCGGTATACCTGTGCAGTTTAGCTGTGCAAGCAAAACTGAGCGTGTGTGGCGGTCCCCGGCGCAGGCGTCAGTTGTCCGGTGTTTGCTAGAGGGGAAGAACAAACAATAAACCTATTAACGTTACTGTGTCGAGATCAAGCGTCGTTGCCGCTGCCATGGTTTCAACTGAGACTTTGTACAGGTTTACCGCTACGTGTATGGTCTCTATTCAGCTCAAGTTTACATGTACAGTTGAACTGTACAGACAAATCTGTCAGGTACATCCTAGCGTGTATGGCCTGCTTAAAAGCCGACTTGCTATTAAGATAGTATATAGACGAATAAAATTCTTGACTTCAAAATCTCTAGCGTTACGGTTACCGTTACAGTCTATTAAAGTCCACTGCTGAACATAGTCCATCCCCTTAGATTGCCTCATAGGATATTTGCCATAGTTGCCACGCTTGGGAAGTGAGTTGGCTACCGCAGTTTTATTTATTTTTAGTCGTTATTAGAAATACAGTTTTGTTCCTCGTACAATTTCTTTGTGGAATCGACTGCCACCACCGACTTTTCCGGACCGGTACGACTTAGGGACCTTCAAGTAAAGAGCCTACTCTTTTCAAAAGGCCGGCAACGCATTTGCAATACCCTTGGTGTTGTAGTTGTTCATGGGGAGCGGTAGTCACTTATATAAATAGAAGACGCTGCTGCCCATCTACTGATTTGTTTCTCTGTCATATTTTTGGCACCTTTGGCTTTTACCTTTTGTTAATAGTTTTTTTTTTGAGTAGACTAAGGAATATAACAATCACAATATTGTCTAAATAGTTACATTATAAACTTTATTCTGTATTTTGCCACCGTTAGTGGTGGATTTATTTCTCCAAATTTATCTCTGAAGTGTAAACTATTTGATAAAAATGAATCGTCTAAATCTGTTCAAAATTGGCAAAGATATTAATACATTTAATATCTTTGGCAAAGATATTAAATGTATACGTGGTAGATCCACGCTTGAGCTATATTATGGTTGTAGCACGAATGGGTCGGTTCAACCGGGTTGGAACCATGCTCTCACAGAATACTAGTGTAGAACAGAAGCTTATACTGTTGTGGTTCATATGGTGGGTGTAGAGAACCTAAGACCCTTTTTACTGGAAATTAGGCATTCCTAATTTTTTTACTAAAACTACTAAATAAACTCTCTGTCTAATGAAGATGGTCTGCATGTCTGGTGGTCCGATCTTCAGCAGATCCTTTCTCAAATCATTATTACATTTTTGGACTACCATGATGCTTAACAATTTCAGTTTAACCTTCACGGTGCCTTGGTATGGTTATAATACTTGCGATTTACAATTTAAATTAATATAATAACCAGACGGCAATGAGTTTCACGCGAATTCATTTTTTTATTTGAGCAATTGAAAAGGCAAGTAATTTTTATGTCTAACAGTGCGTTAAGGCTCGGAACTCAAGAAATATTTTTATATAAATAACTAAATTTCCCGTATTTACCGTGTACTGGCGGTGTAAGAATATCCACTACTCCATATCATTCCGTGCAAACAAAAACAGAGGAACCCCAAATCAAAACAAAAGATGGGCAAAGCATCTTCCTGTTTTTTAAAGAATAAAGTTGACAAACGAACACACATCCCACCTGTTGGTAGCGGATGCTGTGACCCATAGCATATACATCTAACTTCAATTAAGAATCAAAATGTAGATGTGTTGTCACCTCCGAGGACTAAGATAGAATGCATCATTTCCAGTAAAAAGAATCTCCGGTTCTCTACACTCACCATACGAAACACAGCAGCATTAAGCTGCTATTTTACGCTGGTCTTCTGTAAGAGCGTGGTCCTAACCCGAATGAGTGCAGAGAAACGAGACCCTTTTCCCAGGAGTGACAATGCATCTGCATTTTGGTTCTTATGCGAGGACAAGTTTACTCCTTGAAGCACAGTATCCACTAATCAGACGGATTCTAAAATCAGAAATAAAAATGTTTAAAATCAGATCTGCGCCTTAAGTTCCAGTCAGTTAAAATACATAAAACGAGTATCACAGATCAAGATAGTACGTAAAAGAATATGCGTAATAACCATTTGTTTCAGCAGTTTTGGAAATAAACGTTTATTTATTGCGGCCAACCACAAATTTAAGTTATAATGGGTTCCGTAATAATTTTCACGTAAAGTTAATTAAGTTAGGTGGGCACGAAAGGTTAGGACATATCATCACAGACAGCTTGATATTTTCATACAGTTCAGTTTTTTGTCATCATACATCATATTTTGGAAAAAAGGTTGATGGTTCAGGTCTGTGCTTTGTGTCAATCTTTTAAGAAGGTCTTATTTCGTGTTTGTATTTGAGACTGACAAAAATGTTTCTTGTAGACATACCACGCGTTCGGATCAAACGAATTGCTTCGTCGTTAATAATGCGTACAGCTAAGGAGTGGAATTAATTTTTCAGCAACTGTCTTCGCCTTCTAGGCAAGAGTGAATAGGTTTTTGTTAACCTAAGTCAGTGCGGTTTGCCATCTTCGGCTGCATCGTCAAAACTATCAGGTTACAGTTAAAAATAATGATGTCTATTACAATATTCTTTGTAAATTAAGTTACATTTATTTTCTTATTCCTACGACAATTGTAACAATAATAAACAAAAGAGGTTCCAAAACGAGTACCCTTAGCGAACCCCAAAAGCAAAACCGGTTCTGCTTATAACGACATTCTGTCTGTCGATGGCTAAAAGGTAAAGATCGCTTTATTACCGCTTTCTATATAAGCGAAACTGTTTGGTATGAGTCCGCTTTGTTTCGAGAAACTTACGGAGATAACAATTTTAATGTAAACATGAATTTGGAAATACGACATGATATGTGAAGTAAAATATTCAAGTAATATCGTCATGCTGCGATCTTCTACTAAATTTAAAAACTCAGTGACGAGGCAATAGCGGGGAGCGTAAGGAGTACAAAAATATAATTACGAATGAAGCGTAGCGGCTTATGCTTAACGCTCGCGACCAAGTTTCTGCAACCGTATCATAAAAACATTGTTAGGTGGTGGACTTCTCTTTTTTGTCCTTTTCTGTTTAGGATATCTGTCCGTTTGGATAGGTTGTCTAAACTATATAGAGAGGCAGTTTAATTACAGGCTGTTAGGTATTCCATCATTTCATCAATCATTCATTTTATCAAATTCATTCTATCAATTCATCCTTAGTGCTGAGAGAGACAACACTTCTGTATCGGGTTTTGCTTGAAATTCGCTATAGGAGTGCATGGAATGCACTTACCATCAGATGGACTGGAAATTCATTTATCATTCCAGTTTTATGAAAACCTAAGTGTTATTTTCAAAACTTTGAAAGTAACTAACGCATTCGAACCAAACAGCCCGCTTCGTCTTTTGTAATGCGTGCAGCAAAAGAGTGGAATAATTTGCAGGTGTCTGCCATTCCGGTCGATTATAATCCGCGTGTGGAGACACAAGCAAGAGTGAATAGGATTTTGTTACTATTTACGGCTTCATCACCACTTATCATCAGGTGCAATCACCGACTTATAATAAGTAAAATAACAATTTTGCTGTTTTGCTGTACCTTTTGAACTTAAAAATATCATTGAATAAAAGTACTTTACGGATTTTTTCACATTCGATGTTTCAAGTGTTTTACAGTACCAATGGTCACGGGAAACTGAGGTGATTGACGTCCCGATGTCAGAGTTAACCCGGAGTACCTTCAGGAGGCTGGGTACTATCACCTACTTGGGATCCTGTAATTAATAAAATTAAAACTAAACCTAAGCATACCACTGCAAGACTTCAAGACACAGTAAGTTCATTCTGAATAGATCGGACCAAAATTAATAATTAAAAAAGATGAAGGTACTCTGGGTTAACTCAGATATCAGGACGTCAATCACCTCAGTCCCCCGTGACCATGGGTACTGTAAAGCACCCGAAACGTCGGGAATCAATAAAAAAGAAGTGAATTAAGCGCGAAAAAATCCGTAACAGTAGTTTTATTCAATGTGTAGTGTTCGCGTAAATATAAGAAATCATTATTAAAAATATCATGTACTTCGTTAAGCACCATAAACGTTTTACCACTGAAAGCAAAACTTTTCCGACATACTATATATGTTTATCTTTTAAAATGTTACATTTTAGTATTTTCTCCAGTATTGTGGAAGGGCAAAGTCCACTGCTTAAGTGTAATATTTATCATAGTTGACATGCATGGCCGGCGAGTTGATAACCGTAGCTTAATTTTAATTTCAAGTTGTTATTAAAAATGCTGCTGCTATGCCATCTTCTGATTTGTTTCTCTGTTTCGCCTCTTACGACACCCACGGGACGATATGAGGTAGAGGATATTCTTACACCGCCACTACACGATTACACATAAATTGTAAATGGACAAACATCCAAATCCGGAACAATTATATGCGGGTACTTACACAAAACTTGTTGCTGCGGGATTCAAACCCGTTGCTGCGCGGCGCAGTAGCACTAAGCTATAGAGCCCGTTGAGTATTAAAGTTGAGTGGTGCTCGAATTATATATACCTAGTCAGGTCATAAATTCTGTCACATGTTTAATATAAAATCATTGAAACAAGTTTATTCATTATGTAACCATTTATATACCAAAATGAACTTAACAAAACATAGATTCTTATGACACTAAAGTTTATTCAAAATGACCTCCGTGATTTTGAATACAGGCCTTCAATCTGCGCGGCCAGTCGTCTATCGCAGCACGAACGAGGTCCATGTCAATATCGGCGGCTGCCTTAATCAAGGATGTCCTGAGTGACTCCAAATTGGGATGAGGCTAATATATAATAATAATCTAACGGATTCAAATCTGGACTGGAGGAGGGCCAGTCTTCGTGCCGGATGAAGTCGATTTCACGCGCCGCCAGCCAGTCTTGTGTGCTCTTCGCTCTATGAGCTGGCGCTGAATCTTGTTGGAATACCCAGTGCCTGTTATTGAACATGGTATGAGAAACAGGTTCCACAAGGTTCGTCAGGACTGTGTTTTGATACACAACTGCATTTGTTTTTACACCTTTCTCACAAAAATTTACCTCTGTTAAGGCCCAATAAAAAACTCCCAACCATACCATGAGCGAGGATGGAAAATGACCTCGTTGGACACGCGGAATACGGTTGCTCGCTTCTTCACTACTGTGTGCGTACACCTTATCATTTTGTTTGTTGTAGCTCTCTTCTACGGTAAAAATTTTTTCATCCGAAAAAATAATTTCCCGATATTTTTTCCCGCGTACCGCTTCAACAACGCGCGGCATCTCTTTAGTCTCAGGTCCATTAGACAAACATTCAAACGATGTCCTGTTTTTATTCGATATGCCCGAAGCCCTAAGTTTTCATTTAAACCCTTTTCACCGTGGTTCTGCTTAACCCCATCTGAAGGGCCAACAGTTTCTGCTTACGTTTGGGATTTCTTTGAATTTGCGCCCTCACAGCTTTTATCACTGCTGGAGTCCTAACAGACCCAGGACGACCACTTCTTGACCTGTCATCTACACTAGAGTCTTCATTGTATCGTTCTATGGTACGATAAACGAATCTTTTGGTTATATTCAAATTTTTCAGTATGTCAAAAATTTGAATTGGCGCGTAACCGCAACGATGCAACGCAATAACTGCAACACGGTCTTCTTTAAGCGTCCACTCCATATTTAAGAATGAGTAAAATTCTAAAAAGTATACAGTTTTATTTTCATGAAAAATTCGATATTCGAATTCAATAAACTTTTTTGTGGCCAGCATTCTAAAAGAAAAGTTTTTACTGTGTGACAATACTTATGACCTGACTGTATATTTTTGGAACGAATTTCCTTATCCGACGGTACGAATTTGGCGGATGGGAGCTGGGCGACAAAAATTGTAAATTTTTTCGTCACTACCCCTTGTGTCATAGTGTATTTTATTTTAAATGCTAAGATGTTTTTATCTTTTTAATACGTTTTTGTTTAAGTGACGCTTCATTTTAATAGACGCTAATAATTAATTAATTTACATTTGTTAATCAATAATATAATACGTTTATCAATAATAATATACTACGAAAGTAACTTCGTTCCAAACGAGTGTTCCACGACACTCACGCATATTTTAATTTAAATCTATCATCTCTCAGGCTAAGTAGATATAAGAATCAATTTTGCAAACACATAAAAATATTGAAATTCAGTACGGGCTATCAGTTAACACAGTTAACCAGACCTCATGCACTCGTTATGCACCCCTTCTGCATAACGTAAATCAAACCGACTTTCCCATTTGATCTTCCGTTGATTAATCTTAATCAACGAATGACTCTCGTTGAAACAACGGAACGATACTCGGAGCCACTCACAAATGGAGATCAAAGAATCCGTGATTGGTAAAATAGGAGGGCAACAATGCATTGCGATGCATGGCTGCATATGCATGCTCGTTGTCATCGACGCTTTGAATATGGATGAGGGTGGGATGAACGGTAAAGGGTTACAACTGATTTTTTTCTTTTTCTTTGCTTTAAAATTTACGTTTTCTTCAACAAATGTATCTTGTTATTAATACTTTGCTAATAACTTAGTGGTGGCGTTAGAAAATTTACAAAATCAAACTGAAATATTTAATTTTAAAAATTCTTTGCATAAATTCGAAGCGAATATAAAAAGCAATCTTATGAAAAAAGGATTTTATTAAATAAACAATTCAAATTGTGCAATTAGCAATTTCATCGGTACCGACGGAGATCGAATCCAGGTTGGATGTGAACTTGAGAAACGCTTTGCCCCTGGACTGCTACGGTTCAATAAAATACCTAATAACTATTTAAAAGTAATCTCGTTAGAACTTTCAGAACCATTTTTACTTTCTATCAGCAGTGTTTCATTATGAAGGTTAAGCAATCCAGTATATAAATGTGGTGTTATGTTTGATATTTGGTTGCATAAGCATACAAGTCCTATGGCCTATGAACAAAACCATACTCAATTTAGAATCAAAATGTAGATGCGTTGTAATCTATCCATTTGAACTAAACTGTAATAACTCTTTACCAGTAAAAAGGTTGACAGTATTACCCTACTAATTTGTGCTGGTATTCTTTTAAACTGTTAAATAAAAATTATAAGTAATCGCAGATCAGACATTATACATTTGAAGCGTCATAACTGCAAAAACAAAGCCAAGATTGAAGCCTTTGATCTGATATCTGTAATGACTATTGTCGATGCATCCAATCTATCACTAGCTAACAATAATATTATATGGGGATTCCTGTCACAAATATCTACAACGATGCAGTACATATTATAAGTATATATACAGCCTCGTTGGTCCAGTGAACGTAAACGCGGCTGCAGATCATAAGCTCCAGGTTCGTATTCCGGTTCAGGTCAAAATAAGTTATTATGTTTTCTGTCAAGAAATTCTCAGAAGAAGCATGGAGTCAGGAAGTTGGCAGTGTTCCACCTCCGTGCCTTAAAGCACCCACCCGTTAGCTGTAAGAGCAGTCCCATAGGACTATGAGATTGAGGGAATAGAGAGTGCGCCTGTACTTGAGCACTATAATCCTGCCCGGCGCAGATAGCTTTTTTTATAGGATAGAGTGACAAACGAGCACACAACCCACCTGATGGTAAGTGGTTGCTGTGACCCATAGACATCTACATTTATCCTCAATAAAGAATCAAAATGCAGATGCGTCGTCACCCGTGTGGACTAAAATGGAATGCCTCTTTTCCAGTAAAATGGGTCTCCAGTTCTCTACACTCACCATACGAAACACAGCAGCGTTAAGCTGCTATTTTACGCTGGTATTCTGTGAGAGCATGCTCTTTCCCCGGTTGAGGCGACCCATTCGTGCTACAACTAAACTACTAATATAGATGCAGCATGGCTCTACCATGCTGCATCTATATTAGTAGACGTCAAACTTTACGTTCCAAAGTTTGACGTGGAAGACACACATATACATACGTAGATATTTACAATGTGTAGAATATAAGTATGTGAAGTGTATATTCGTCCTGAGGAGAAATTGTCCTCTGAGGAAGTACCGCCATGGAGCGGCTGGTGCTTTTGGGGCTGAAAGCGGTTAGACAGGTGTCGGTGAAAGCGCTCCTGTGGCCCTGCCACGAGCGAAGATACATCATGGCGTTTTAGTCGGTGCGTATCTTTTTTTTTATAGGATAAGGGTGACAAACGAGCACACAATCCACCTGATGGTAAGTGGTTGCTGCGGCCCATAGACATCTACATCTATCCTCTAAAATGTAGATGCGTTGTCACCCGTGAGGACTAAGATGGAATGCCTCATTTCCAGTAAAAAGGGCCTCCGGCCACCTGCACTCACCAAGCGAAACGCAGAAGTAAACCTCTACTTCACGCTGGTATTCTGTGAGGTCGTGGTACCACCCCGGTTCGAGCCGGCCCATCCGTGTGACAGCAAAAGCTGCCGCGTGGCTCTACCACTGTTAATGTTTATACGATTTGTTGTAAAAATATCCCGTATAAGAATATCCACTACCCCATATCGTCCCATGGGTGTCTTAAGAGGCAACAAAGAGAAACAAACCACCAGACATGGAATCGTAAATCGGAATAACAACAAAAAATAAGAAAACTGCGGTTGCCACTTAGGCTGAAAAGCGTGCAAAATGACAAATTAATATCACCCTATGAGGCAATCTATGCGGGAGGCCTATGTTAAGCAATGGCCTTTTGGTAGGCTGTAACCGAGTCTGACATAGCCCGTCCTTGCCTAAATGAGGCGGGTTTTTGTAAGTTCGATATTTTTGTACCAAAAACTACTTACTAGTTTTATATTAAATGACTAAGTTATGAAATCAGTTTGGAGGTCGTCTTTTCATCGATAGTTGGTCGCTGAAGCCCTCTTTACAATTCAGCTGCAGCGCGACGTCTTCTATTTGCCATTTGGCAGTTAAATTATGTATACATTTCGAATAGTTTAGATCGGTTCCACGTACCACGCTCTAACAGAATACCAGATTAAAGCTGCAACTTAATGCTACAATTAAAATACTGTTTTTACGTTCACAAGGCGTTCTACCTCAGTTCTGATAGGTTTTATTCTTAATCGAAGATAGTAATATAACAGAATAGAATATTTTCAGTCAATAATATCATAATACATACAAGTCTTTTTATTTGTATTTACTACTGTTTCGGAAAATACCTCTGTCCTGAGAAGAACCAGCAAGAAACCCAGCGAGACTATATTTTTTAAACAATTTTTTTTGTAGAATTATGGTGACTAAAGATCACATAGTCCACCTGATGGTAAGTGGATGCCGTGGCCCATAGATATTTACATTTATCCTTGATTAAGATTCAAAATGCAGATGCATCACCCCTGAGGACTGTATGGAATGCCTCGTTTCCAGTAAAAAGGGTCTCCGGTTCTCTACATTCACCATACGAAACACAGCAGTGTTAAGCTGCTATTTTACGCTGGTATTCTGTGAGAGCGTGGTCCTTCCCCGGTCGAGCCGAACCATTCGTGCTACAACCATAATAAAACTGCAGCGTGACTCTACCACGCATATAAGGGACATATATAACTATACAATAGTTTTGTACATTTTTTTACATTAATTATAATAGAACCAGCATGGGTAGCGATCACCTCATTCCCTTAGATTATAGGGTTAGATATAACTGTCTATGACAAGAATATTGTTAAATGAAATAAATAAAAAGCGATTGAATGATGCATAACACCAAAACGCTTTAGATGTTATTGGTATAACAAATACAATAAAACTGATATTTGTTTTAGCAATTTTAATTTAAAACTTTGTTAATCTAAGTATAAAGAGTCGACCACAAAGAGAGCGGATCAAAACGATGAAAAATTATTGAAAGGGGGTCACAACGAAAGGGTGGGGATAGGGAGGCATCGGCTCTAGTGAAAATACTACGATACCGTTGCGGCTACCTTGAACTCGAAGGACTTTATCGAACGGTAACACGGCTCAGAATCGTATAACTTGAAAATTTGCGCTAATGCAATCCGTTTGCCAAATATCACAAAGGAAGCCCCCTAATAATCGTGATTTTTTAATCAAATTTCATCTGTACAAGGGAAGAGGCGGCTATATTTTTTCATTATTTAATTTTCGGTCGCTGGTGGCTTTTTTGTACTTCTTCAAGGGACAGCGTTGTTTGAAGCGTTTTTTAGATGTTTGAACACAGGACAGGTGTCACACAGAAATGTAATGAACCAGTTAATTATGTAAGGTAAATAAACAAAACACGTCGTTACTTTAAAATACACAAATTTATAATTTAAGATTGTATCCCAACGTTATTCTGTTTGTAACTGTATTCATGATATATAAAATAAATTAAATAAAAATGCGCCTTGATGTTTTTTGGTAACATGTATTTTACTACCAATTAATCAGATAACGGACATATTACTGTTTGATAACAGACAGACGTTTAGTAGCTCAGCGCTTAGAGTAAATAACATTATACGCGAGGAACCCGGGTTCGATCGTCACCGACACCAATGAAATTGTTAATTACAATTTAAAATTCTGTTTTATCACGTACTCGATGAAAAATTCAAAAGGAAGAATTTTTCACTGTACACGTCAAGGCAATAAAAAAAGTTGTAGATATTGTAAGTCCGACAAGACGTATAGGCAAAATCTTCTCAGAAATGAAAAAGATGCATGTGCCACGCAGTGGGGTGTAAAGGCTAACTATGTAACTTTACTGTCGCAATTAACATTAATGATATAGTAAAGTTTCCAATTTTATCGCCCTTCACTTCACTATAGCTTATTAATTGATTTACCCTCGTTAAGATTCAAAATGCAGGTGCGTGGTCACCCCTGAGGACTATGATGCCTTGCTACCAGTTAAAAGGGTCTCCAGTTCTCTACATTCACCATACGAAACAGATCAGCATAACTGCTATTGCACGCTAGTAATCTGTGAGAGCGTGGCCCTTCCCCGGTCGAGCCGACCCATTCATGCGACAAGCACTTTGGCTTTAACACTACTCGTATATTATAGATCTTGTTTACGTTCTACGCAAATCATACAGACCGACAGACAGATAGTCAGCAGCATTGCCAAAGTTGCAAGACGTCTGCTATCATCAATCTTTTTGCCATGCGTGAAGACTAAGGCAAATTTTCCCACATCCAACGATGCTCCAAATTGTGGGCATAGCGTATGCTATAAGTGCAAGGTGCGTTACGCGTCGGTGTAACAGGCAGTTTACCGAAACCGTTCATTTCACGGTTAATATACCAGATCGTTTGTTCTTGTCCTCAATTTAGGTTCGGTTCGGTTGTGCTATAATTGTTATTGCTAGATAATGACGTCGCTAACGTGATTCTCGTCTTGTTTATACTTCATAATGGAGTATTGATTTTCATTCGCTACGACAGTCGACACTATAGGCGAATGAAATACTTTTAAAAAACCGTATTTATTAACTGCTGCAACTTGCGTTTACAAAACATTACTTTCAAAAACAACAAAAAAACACTAAACAAAATATTAAGATAAAAATTAATTGCAGCAAAAAAGAATAAATTATTTTTATCAACGTATGACTATATATCAACGTATTACTATAAATAAATAATAAATAAAATAAAAATTCTTTATTTCAGATAATTAAAAATCCATATGTGGGGTAGTAATACAATAATAATAAAACTACAATATCCGAGAAACACAAAAAATTAAAACACAATGGAACGCACAAAATGTTCACATCGTCCCGATAGTTCGCTCATTCACCGGTATATAAAAAAATCACTCACACAAAGCCTTAACACACTACACATGCCTACTCAGACACTTCACATGCTCCAAAAAGCCACCATCGTCAACACCTGTCGCATCACCCGAAAGTTTCTGACTTCTACTTTATCATCCACTTTTACAATTTAAATTTCCCCTCACACACTTGGTTCCGACCCGTGGGTGCGTTGTTTCAAACTCTCAAAGAAAAGAAGTAACAAATAATTTATATAATAATAATAATAATAACAACAACAAGGATTAGTAAAACAATGATAATAAATTAGTAATAAAGTTTATAAATACATATCAATTTTATAAAATTTATTCAATTGGTTTTCAAAACATCACTTTCATCAATTTTATGTGTCTGAGCGTGACGGTCATGCGATTTCAGTGCTTTTCCTCCATTCCAAAAGTGCACAACGTGAAAGGTGAACAAAGAAGTTTTTAATTCAAAAATAGTAGCGAAAACGTGAAATAGTCTCTGAGAACAAAGTCTGTACCAGACGGGCACCGAAGTGTTATCACCATCAGACAAACTAGGCGGTCGACATGTCTTCACGCCTTTGTTATCAATATTAAACACATTCAAACCAAACAGTTTGCTGCGTCTTTCGTAAGGCGTACATAAAGGAGTGGGATAATCCGCCGGCGTCTGTTTTTCTATACGATTACAATCTAGTCGTCTTACTATCGAATCGGAGAGAGTGAACAGGGTTTTGTTACGCTAAAGCAGTGCGATTTACTATCTAGCACTTCATCACCACTTACCACCAGGTGGGATTGTGGTCAAGCACTGGCTTATAATAAGTAAGTAAAAATGTTTCGTTGGTGAGTCCGCAAAACAAATAAATTTCATAATCTTGCAAAAATAACTACGTCTCATTAAAAAATACTTCTTGCGTTGTGGATGTGAGATATGTCAGGGTCTTGCCTAATGGAAATGGAGTCTCTGCCTACTCCTCAGGGTGAAAGCGTGAGATTTTATGTTTTTTTAAATATATTATATATAATAAATTTTATGTAGTGAAATTTCATCAGAACATTTGTCTAAAGCTCAAGAGCGGTGAAAATTTAGAGCTAATAACCCAATTTTTAAAAGGTCTGTTCATACTCCCCGCGCTTAGTTGGTGAGTGTAAAGCCGATTCTCTCGCAGTGGTGTTACTGTTCTTTATAAAAAGTTTTTGAATATAAGGTTAGGCACATTTTGACGGATTTATCACCACAATTTGGTCAATAGAGTTTAACTTATAAGTAGGCATTACGAGCACATTTTTTTATAGGAGAGGGGGAAAACTAGCATGCGGCTCACCTAATGGTAAGTAACTACCGCCACCCATGAACAACTGCAACACCAGGTGAACCAGGGGAATTGCAGATGCGTTGCCGGCCTTTTAAAAAGGAATAGGCTCTTTTATTGAAGGTCCCTAAGTCGTATCAGTCCGGAAAAATCGCTGATGGTAATCGATTCCACAGAGAAGTTGTGCGAGGAAGAAAACATCTTCTAAATCGCACAGTGGTGGACCGCCAATCATCCAGATGATGTGGATGGTATGGGGAGTTCTGCCGCGATGTGCGATCATGAAATTTGGCAGCTGGGATTAATCCAAATAATTCATCAGAGCACCCCCGTGGTAGATGAAAATGCAAAGGGATGCAACATCTCTTCGCAGTGCCAATGAATCGAGCCAATCGTAAAGGCCTCGGTCGTCGACGATTCGAGCCGCTCTGCGCTGGATGCGGTCAAGTGGATGGAGCTGGCACTGGTGAGCCCCTGCCTAGAGATGGGAACAATATTTCATGTAAGACTGAACCTGCGCCTTGTAAAGTTGCAGGTGATGTGCCGGCATGAAATACTGTCCCGCTCTGCTGAGCACGCCAAGCTTTATATATACATACATACGTAACGTCATCATTCAGCTTAGCTCTCTCAGCTCTCTGGCGGTCAGATTTACAGAAAAAGTTCATTAATTAAAAAAAAAATATCCATTCATTACAGACCTTCACAAGTCCACAGCTGAACATAGGCCTTCCCCAAGGAATGCCACAAAGCATGGTCCCGATCCACCCGCACCCATCGACTGCATCTCTTACCAGGTCGTCACTCCGCCTTGTGAGGGTACGATGTTGCCATTTCAAAACCTTCCTACCACAGCGGCTGTCGGTTCTTCGAGGTGTATGGGCTACCAATCCGTTACACTATGTCGGTTACTCTGGTTCTACTGCGGATATACTCCTCCTCGCACATAATGCTAGCACATAATCGCCAGCGTGAAATACCAGCATAATGCTGCTGTGTTTCAGGTGAGCGTAGCAGGGCTCCCATTTTCACTTGAAGCGAGACATTCTATCTTAGTCTCCAGATGGACTGTGTGCGAGTTTTTCATCCTTATTTGTTTAAAAGATATACTGTATGTCCTATGTACCTTTCATGTTTCTAAATAAATCAAAGCTTTGTACACGTTCATGATTAGATGAGAATATGAAATAAAAATCTCTCATATCGCACCTATTAAAAATAAATCGAAAACAAAAGAACTACGCCCGTTGCAATTTACAGTTCAACGATAAAACAATTAAAACAAACCGCAGTTTCAATTAACTCGCCGCTTAAAGCGATTGAAAAACCACTCAATACAATATGCAAATCGGAAATCCCGATGTCCAATGGAGTCCCGTGAGAGAATTCACCGGGTTAAAAAAACAACCCCGTGGAAAATTCCCAGCGAAAAATTGTCGGTGAAAAATACCCCGTAGACAGGTCCGAGCTATCGATAGGTTCCGGCGCCGCTTTTGAAGGCTTTTTTATGTTGTACGAGGCTTTCCACGTCCCTTTTTTATAATAGTGAAAATTGACTGAAAGTTGCTCTATACATTGTTCTTTTTTGGTTCTTTAAAAAAAAAAAGCGTTACCCCCACACTAGGAATTTCTCCTGTATTATGGAGGCAGTATACAAATATAAATTGCACGAGGACAAACATCCAGACCCTGAACAATTATTTGGGGCCCATACAAATACTTCTTTCGTGCGGGATTCGAACCTGTGGCCCCCAGCGCAACAACTCATTGCTAAGCCACTGCGACACGGAGCCGTCTAAATATTCAAATATTATTACAATAAGTATTCTTAACAACAGAAAAAATACTCACTATAGAGTTTCGTGCATTGGGTAGAAATTCCATTTAGGTGTAACATTTTTTTCAAAATTCCAATGATTTAGTTTTGGGTCCAGACCCGGCAAAATATCGAATAATAATCGACTACCGCCAGTGTTTTTTCTGGACCGGTACGACTTAGGGAACTTCAAAAAAACCTTCCCTTTTTTAAAAGGCGCGCAATGTAGTTGCTATACCTCTGGTATTGCAGTAGTTCATGGGCGTCGGTAGACACTTACCATCAGGTGAGCAGCATGCTCGTTTGCCCCCAAAAAATGTATTTCCAAAAACATTACAACGAGTTCCGACTTTATGGCGTAAGCGTTAGATCAGACACGAGTAACTATGGTCGAGTGCCTCGGTGCTTGAACATACATGAGGTACTATAACATTTATAACATGTCCTGTGGAATTGATAATGCCTTATTTTCAATATTGCTAAACCAACCAGGAAAATGTCGACCACAACTATAAACATATTTAAGATTTAAAATTATCTCATCACTCGGTATGGAGATAACTTCTTTGTTTTTTAAAATTTACATTTTTTGCTTTTACTGTGGCGTTGCTCACAAGTACTTATTTCATTAAAAAAAACATTAATACATATTTACATAAATATTTAATAAGCGATGCATTAAAAAAAAATTCCTGCCAGTATTATACAAACGTTAATACCACTGCAAGTATCTTTAACCAGCTTCAAAACAAGGAGGACGTTCACAATTCAATTCAGTTTCTATGTTACGCAACGTCTTCGCCAATTGTGATCCGATTTTAAAGATTCTTTTCTTACTAAATAGGGTATATACTTCCGAAGTTAAAGTTACAGCCTATATACGTCCCACTGCTGGGCACAGGCCTCCTCATTTCTGAGAGGGTTTCAGGGCAAGGAAATGTGCGTCGCGCTGCTCCAATTCGAACTTCACATACCTTCGAAATATTTTTTTCTTATTTGTCAGACATGCAGATTTTCTCAAGATGTTTTCCTTCAACGCTGAACACGTGGTGAATCAACACTTAAAATTGCAATTAACAATTTCATTGGTGCTGGCGCGCATCGAATCCGGTGCGCGCTTAGTCCCTGAGTTACCATGGCTCAAGCACTTTTTAAAAATATTTTAAATATAAAAAATAACCGGGTGCACTTTATTTTTTGAACTTAAGATTAAACATAGGTACCTACAGAACACCTAAAACATTGTAGAGCAACATTTCGAACTCTCGAACATTTTAAACGAAGTTCGAACCTATAGTTATAGATTCGCTGAAACCATTGAAACGTGTGAGCTCAAGTGGGACCCTCGTCTATTCACCGTCCCCTTCACACTTTTACCCGGGGCCATAGCATCGTCCCTATCCCACATTCCATTGAAGGATATCGAATGTTCGATGCAACAGGTAGTATTGGCTTTAGAGACAGGGTTGGCAGTTTGATTGGTTTCTGAAAATACATTTTTTCGCTATTTTGAAAATACTTCTTCCTCTTTGTAACTGTCATAATTTAGTTATTATTTTAGGATTATCAAACTATTATCTTTTTGAGAATGTTTTGGAAAGACCGGGAGTAGTACTTGTACATAGTACATAAACACATAAGTGATAGTGAGTTTATTTATTGCAATTTTGTCGTGTGTTTTGTCCTAAAATAAGACAAGTAGGTCAAAAGTATCACAAGATAATATTATGCGAAAAAACTAAATGGAAGTAACAACATTACATCACATATTAAATAAATCAATTTAATATATTGTTTTTAAAGCTAATATTTATTTTATATAAAAGAACGAAGACAAACAAGCACATAGTCCACCTGATGGTAAGTGGATGCTATGGCCTATGACAACATATATCATCGGTTAAGAATCAAAATGCAGTTGCATCATCGCCCGTAAGGACGATGATGGAATGCCCTGTTAACAATTAAATGATCTCCAGGTGTCTACGCTCACCATACAAAACACAGCAGTGTTATACTGCTGTTTCACGCTGGTATTCTATCAGAGCGTGGTCCTATCTCAGTCAAGTCGACTCGTGCTGCAGCAATTTATATTTTATAGCTAGCATAGCAGCAGCATGGTAAAGCTTTGTGGCGTTCCTTGGAGGAGGCCTATGTTTAGCAGTGGACTTGTGAAGGGCTATAATAATGATGATGATGATGATGATAGCAGTAGCGTGGCTCCACCACATACAATATACGAACAGATTGCAATAAATATTAAGAGATATTGCTTGCAATAAATATTAAGTATATCGAAATATTTTTTCCCTTTTAAAATGTTCCAACCCTAGCACAAAGTCATCGTTTTTCAGGAGCATCGGTTGCTCTTCACGGGACGGTCCCGTGTTGGGATATCGATAGCAGGTGAGCCCGTGTAACGGTATTAAAAGTCAATTCACTTTGTAAATCACTTCCTGGTTCGAACGCTTTGCGGTGATTACGTTTTGAACGTGAGTTTTAAATCCTGATACGCGTTGTTTGTTCAACGATTTTACGTGTTTTTAAACACATGAACATGATAACGATGTTGTTTTCATACGCGGTAGAGCCACGATGCAGCTATATTATGGTTGTAGCACGAATGGGTTGGCTCAACCGTAGAAGGACCACGCTCTCACAGAATACCAGCATAAAATCTGTTCTGTTCTCTTCTTAAAAAACGTTGCCTCCACACTAGAATTTTCTCCTGTATCGTGGAGGCAGTTCACATACATAGATTTTACAAGGACAAACATCCAGACCAGGAATAATTATTTGTAGGCCATACAAATACTTGTAAAAATAGCAGATTAATGCTATATTTCGTATGGTGAGTGTAGAAAACCGGAGACCCTTTTCACTGGAAATGAAGCATTCCATCATAGTCCTCAAGGGTGACTACGCTACTGCATTTTGATTCTTAACCGGGGATAGATGGAGATGTTCGGTGCTCGTTTGTCATTCATATTCAAAATATGTTCATGTATCCATATTAATAGGAGTCTATGGCATAAACTAAAAATGTATGGGCTTATTATTAAAAAAGTATTTGGATTAATTTCCTTTTAAAATTAATAAATGTATGAGTCAAAAATTAAAATTAACGCACCTATATTTTGATCTTCTTACCATCAGGTCGACTGTGTATTCGTTTGCCACCCTCATTCTATAAAAAAATAATGTGGCAAAACTGTGTAAGTTAATTCAAAAGTCATTTTACAAGGACATTCAAAATTTGCTCACAGTTGTTACAATTAAAAGAACCTTTGTCTTGACTATACCTGGTGCCTGTAACACGGGAGCCTGGAAATCAATGAATTTATATAGTTTAGTTTAATTTGCGATGGACTATTTACCACAACTCCACGCATTTTGCGTGTGGGTAGAAACATTGTGATTATTCGAGCCATGAAATTTCCTCGAAGATGTTTAGCAACCTTTGTTGCTGCCAACGACCTTGGAGAGTGACCTGGGCGTCCCGTGAAGTTTAGCTCTTTTTGAGGCAACCTCTGGACACACCAGCAACACGTGGCCCGCCGTTGCCTCCTCTCTCATACATGCCCTGCACGGGGGCACTACAACACTGTCTGAAGCACCTATGGTCTAAATGTTTGTTATGACTCCAGTCGAGCCGCATAGTGTTGGTTTTCCGTGCACAAATCAAAGAAATTTGGCGCAAGCCGCAAACAGCGATCACACGTTGGCCGAGTGTTCAGTTAATAGTTACGCGTCGGAGTAGACTGTAGTGTCTTAATAAAATAATTGTTTCAACATGGCGACATGGACTAATGAGGAAATATTTAGGTTCACTGATTGACTGTCACAATGAATCAGTTATATGGAACCCCAAACATGAGCAACATAAAAATAAAACCAGAGTAACAACTTGCCTAACTGCATTAAATAATACACGTATAGTTGCGATTTCAGAGTAACTACCTAATGATAAATATTATTATAAATTATCTCTGCGTTTATGTTGCTCAGGGATAATGCAGCTTAGGGGCTTCTTTTGGGCTATCTTTTATTTTGAAAAAACCCCAGCGAAGCGGGCACGGGTCAGGTAGTAGATCCCATAAGGGTTTCTTTTCTCCTTTTGAGGTCGGAACCCTAAAAAGGACAAACTTGAATTATTGTTGTATATTAGCTTCTTTTTCGTTCACTCCGAGGAAAGTGAAGTATAAGTATATTACAACGGCCGCGATCACCCTAACGTCCATCATCATCTAGCTACCAACGCAGAATGAAACACGCCAACGTGTGAACGGCACCACGAAAATCTGCCGAGCGCGCTCGCTAAGCACCCTCGGCCAACGTGTACTGGAGCCATTAAAGGAACCCTGCATAGCACTCTTGCTATCCTGATCTTTAGTTTGTTTTGTCTCAATATATTCTTGGTTAAAAGGTTATTTACTGCTAAAATCCGTTAATATGATAAAATCCGTAAAAATTATTTTATTAAATTAGCAGTGTTGGTGTTTAAATATATGTCCCACAATAACCCATTCACACATCAAACGGTCTATCACACTACGTCGTCACTTTCAATTAGAACTCAACAAGTAACCCGTAACAGTTAACCCTCCAGGTCACGCCCCATCGGAGGTCGAAGTTACCGCAACCTTGAACAAAGTTACCGATACTGACCTATTACGGGTGATCGAAGAATCCCTTTACAGGGATGAGGGTTAACTGTTATCGCACAGTTAATTTGAGATTGACCTCTTAAAGCATGAATTTATATGGGTTAACTAAATGTGTTTGTACCATATTATATTATATTATCGACCCGCCCTGACTTCACTTAGGTAGGATATAAATGTAACGTTACTAGAGCCCAATGACTTCGTCAATCTTACTTAGCGGTACCATGTAGCGACATCTATGGAAATGTATCAAATAAAGAACGATGTATTTAGCGCGTCAAATTTTCATATCGATATACATCGCAACCGCTTCCGTAGATAGATAATAGATGGCGCTAGAGTAGTCAAGTGAGCTCGGCCACGGTCCTTATTGCTTTGTAAGAGAGATTTAGATATAAGATAATCAAACCATTATTTTAAGGATAACACACAGGCTAGATTACTCCTGGTATTGATCTCTACTTGTTAGTAAAGTTTCATTACAATCAGTTCAGCGATTCCGAGGTTTAGCTCTGACAGACAGACTGACTAAAATTTAAAAAAAAATGATTAATTATATCTTAATGACATGCAAATATCGTGTGTAAGTTTTATACGTGGTAGAGCCATGTTGCTGCTATGTTAGTAGTAGGTATAGTTGTAGCACGAATGGGACGGTTCGACCGGGGAAGGACCACGCTCTCACAGAATACCATTGTAAGATAGCAGCTTAACACTGCTGTTTCGTACGGTGAGTGTAGAGAACCGGAGACCCTTTTTACTGGAAAAGAGGCATTCCATCTTAGTCCTCACGGGTGACAACGCGTCTACATTTTGATTCGCAAACGAGGATAGATGTAGATGTCCATAGGCCAGCAACTACTTACCATCAGGTGGACTGTGTGCTCGTTTGTCACCCCGTCCTATAAAAAATAAAATTTCTGAGGTAATATATAAAAACATTACAGTCAAATTGAGTAACTCCTCCTTTTTTGAAGTCGTTTAAAAATGTTGTCTGTAAGGCACTACATTTTAGTTTTCAGACATGAGATGGTATCCAGAAGTACTTTTAGAAGAATTTATTACTTGGTAGAGCCATACTGCAGCTGTATAATGGTTTTAGCACGAATGGGTCGACTTGACCGGGGAAGGACCACGCTCTCACCGAATACCAGCGTAAAATAGCAGCTTAATGCTGCTGTGTTTCATATATTGAGTTTAGGGAACCGGAGACTCTTTTTACTGGAAAGGAGGCATTCGATCGTAGTCGTCAGGGATGGCAAAGCATCTGGATTTTGTTTATTAATCGTGGATAAATGTAGATGTCTATGGGCCACAGCATCTACTTACCATTAGGTGGGCTGTGTGCTCGTTTGTCAACCTTATTCTATTAAAAAATATCTTTGCTCTTATGTTGGTTTTAAGTTCGTTTGTCTTTTCAATTTAATATATAAATAATTCTACTTTTTACTCTTGTTTATAGTCACAGTGGCTTAACCGACGTCAATGTTAACTTTCACTTAAGTTTAAAATCATTTGAGTTAATTTTAAATTATGTACGCAATATAATAGGAGGTATGTGCACTGCTTCGAGGCATCTTTAGTGTACGTAGCCGTTACCTTCGATATTATCTTTAAGCTTCAATAAGCGATTTACTACGCCATATCGATTTTAATATATCGAGAAATTGCTGCCTTACTTACTGTAATAAGAAGTTAACTGCTGACCATTTACAATAACTAATTACTACTTTTTAACTTTATAAACTGTGATTTAAAGTGCTGATTTAGCACGTGCTTGGTGGTGAAGAAAAACCTCCATGTCTTAAAAATTAAAAAAGAAAAATATTTATAGACATGTGAAGTGGGTACGCTAATACGCAATGTGGCAGTGCGGAGACTTCTTTGTCCTAAAACCCTCTCAGAAATGAGAAGAGGCCCGTGCAAAGCAGGGGGTCATATATAGGCTGTAATTATACTTTACCACCTGGTGGTCAATGGCAACTGCAGCCCATGGACACCTGAAACTTCAAACAAAGAACAGAAGGCTACACATGTGTTGTCACCTCTGAGGACTAAGACTTACGCCTCACAGTCTGTAGGACGCAGTACTGCTTGGTAGAAATAGGTAAAAGGGTGTTGGTGGTGGTACCAACCCCAGACTGACTCTTAGGCCCGTATTAATAAACGTTACTCAACCACGAACTCAATTGCGTAATCATTTGATACGCCCTCATTAAGTTATCAGCATCTCAAGATCGTTGCTAATTAATAAACACATAACAACAGTACCTCAAAACGCTGCACTTAGGAACACTGCACTCGAGAGTCGAGTTGCGTTTATTAATCAGTGTGGCACTCGGTTGATATCGTAAACCTAAACCGCATCTTGAGATAATATGTTTATTAATAAGATCATAACCTCAATATTGTACTCAAGTGCGTGTACTTGAGCTGAGTAACGTTTATTAATACGGGACTTAGACAAAAAAGAAGTCCTATCGCTTTTCACCCCACTGTCCCAAAATGGAGAGTAATGTTTTTCGAGTGTATGTACATATGTCTATTTATTTGGCACGCTCTGTAGCTTAAACGGCTTGATGAATTTTAACATATGTATTATGGTATGTCGTTAGATTTCTCTTAGTTGTAAAATTAAATGGAGTTTTTTTTTCAGTAAACTTTTCGTACAGTCAAGTTTTTTAACTCCCGACGATAACAGAGAGAAAAAAGGTTATATGTTTGTACTGTGTATCTGTATATCTGTCTGTGACGTCATAGCTCCTAAACGCAATGGATGAACCAATTTTCTACCGACTTCAAAAACGAGATGGTACTCAATTCGACTACATGTCTTTTTATGTGTGTGTTACCTCATAACTTTTTACTGTTATACGTCCATTCGATTTTGAAGAAAAATTACCATCATTAAGGATGTAAAAATAGGGGATGAAGTTTTTAACGTGACTATAATTTTGACGATATTCTAGTTGTTACCTCAAGCTAAGCCCACTCAAAAAGATAAAAAAAAATCTTTAATAAAAACCATAAGCCGAGTTTAAAGAACTTAAACGATTAAAATAGTTTCCACATAATAACTTCTAAACTCACGGCTTTCATTTTTCTTCTAAACACTATTCCTTAGCACCTTCTTTAAAAGTTATTGCGTGAAAATGTTTTTATTCAGTCGGCTTGTGCTTTTTATTAAAAGTATTTTTTTTTTGAAAATTCATAAATCGAACCGATATTTCAAAAATTCGATAAGAAAGAAGAAAAGAAAGGGAACCAGAGTAACACATCCCAACGTATCAGTCTGATCAACAAACAGAAATAATATATAATATGCATGTATTATACGTATAAACTTTCTCTTGAATCATTCTTTCTATTGAAGAAAACCGCATCGAAATCCGTTGCGTAGTTTAAAAGATATAACGTACAACTTAAATTATCGCAAAGTCCTACTCCCGTGGTATAGTGCTAAAAACGCTGGCTGTGCTTCCTCGCTGAATGGCTATATTTAGCCTTTCAGTGAAAAAAAATGGTTACCCCAAACTAGAAATTTCTCGTGTAATGTTATGGTGTCTGACAAACATAAATTGCACACCCACATTCAAACTCGGTATAATTATTTGTAGACTCCATACTCCATGAAATATAACTGAAGCAGCCTCTGTTGCTCGCTTGTATCTAGAATTCCAGTGTGATGATAATGAAACTGAGATTGATCTCGACGAGATTCGAGGAAAGACGATAAATGCAGAAAAATAACTAATAATAAAGGTTATTCTATTCTCTTCTATTCCGTTCTATTCAATTCTAATCCATTTATCATCATAATCATCCCTTACACAACAATACAAGTCCACTGCTGAACATAGGCCTCCCCCAAGGAACGTAGCTAACAAAGCACGGTCCTCAGCCACCTGCATCTATCGACTTCCTGCATGTCTTACCAGGTCGTACTCCATTTAGTAGGGGACCACCCTGCATTCCGCTTACCTATACGAGGTTGCCACTCGAGAACCATTCTTCCCCATCGGTTGAAAAGTTGTAGGCCTTTTATAGTAGGTGGAATTTGAGAGATAATGGGTCTTGTGACTTATAGTAGGACAATAAATGTAGATCTTTACTTTTTGTTACTTTTAATATGAATTTCTCATTTAGTTATTTATTTTTTATTTTTATTTATTTAACTTAGTTTTGTTTTGAATAACGTTACCCATAGAGGGAAACAAACGAGGAGATGAGCAGCATCGCATCGTCTTCATAATAATAACTTTTTCTATAGGATAGGGTAACAAACGAGCACCCAGTCCACCTGATGTTAAATGGTTGCTGTGGACCATAGACATCTACATCTATTCTCGTTTGTGTATCAAAATACAGATGCCTTGTCAGCCGGGAGGACTAAGCTGGAATGTCTCTTTTCAAGTAAAAGGGATCTCCGGTTCTCTACACTCACCATACGAAACACAGCAGCATAAAGCTGCTATTTTACGCTGGTATTCTGTGAGAGCGTGGTCCTTCCGTGGTCGAGCCGACCCATTCGTGCTACAACTATACAATTAATATAGCTGCAGCA
Organism: Parnassius glacialis; assembly: GCA_033319125.1. NCBI lineage: Eukaryota > Metazoa > Arthropoda > Insecta > Lepidoptera > Papilionidae > Parnassius > Parnassius glacialis. Next base: position 35,808,161 of record JAVANC010000003.1, on the reverse strand, counting down.
TGACTCTACCACATTTATAAACTTTTTTTAAAAGTGGTAGAGCCACGCGGCAGCTTTTGCTATCGCACGGATGGGCCGGCTTGAACCGGGGTGGTACCACGACCTCACAGAAAACCAGCGTGAAGTAGAGGTTCACCTCTGCGTTTCGGTTGGTTAGTGCAGGTGGCCGGAGGCCCTTTTTACTGGAAATGAGGCATTCCATCTTAGTCCTCACGGGTGACAACGCATCTACATTTTGAATTGTAATAGAGGATAGATGTAGATATCTATGGGCCGCAGCAACCACTTACCATCAGGTGGACTGTGTGCTCGTTTGTCACCCTTATCCTATAAAAAAAAACTTAAACAAATACTTCGGTTGCCAATCTGCTTACCAAGAGTGGCAACTGTGGCAAATATCCCCCCTATGAGGCAATCTATGTGGTTGGCTTATATTCAGCAGTGGAGTATTGGTAGGCTGTAGCGTTAACTTTTCTCCCACACTAGGATCTATAACGAGGGTTGCTTTGCCGTGGAGGCGTTTACATATATTTTCACAAGTACAAACATTTGGACCCGGGACAGTTATTTGTAAAAAAACATAAACACTCACGCCTGTCAACCACCGGGGTAGGCAGAGACTATGGACTTCCATTTGGCACGATCCTGACACACCTCTCTCGCTTCCTCCACATCCATATACCTACGCATACACGCTCGTTGGTTAAAGGTACTCTTGATTTGGCCCATTTTTAATATATCGCCAATTTGATCGCTAAATATTATAAATATATTTGTATGTCATTTAAATACTTGTTCCGTACATCATTTTGTTTTACTTGATTATCTGTATACATTTTAAAAATATACCCCGGGAGGATTTAGACCTTATAAAAATGCAGCTTAGCGCTCCAAAGCTTCGTACCGCAGCTTAAGCGGACATTGCAGATGCTTGGGAAAATCTTTACGGGCGTGCAAATTTGGACAGTTTAATTAATCGTTAAACTCTTGTTAATCCGGCAAATTTAAAAAGATTCTAATTATATATGATTTTCGTATCCGTGTTGTACATAGCCGTTTATGCATATTATATTTATCATGGTATAATTACGCTGTGTCCTATCATGGCTTCAGACAAGTGAGTCCTAGCTGACTCACTTGACTTGCACAAGTAGCACGCACGCTCAGAATTACCAGCGTAAAATAGCGGCCGTACTGCTGCTGTATTTTGTATCTGATCTTTCAATCTATCTGTTAAAATAAAACTTTAAAACAACATTAAAACACGGTAGAGCCTCGCAGGAGCTAAATTATGGTTGTAGCACGAATGGGTCAGCTCGACCGGGGAAAGACCACGCTCTCACAAAATAGCAACGCAAGATATAGATATAGTAGTTAAATGCTGCGGGGTTTCGTATAGTGATTATAGAGAACCGGAGACCATTTTTACTGGAAACGAGGCATTCCATCTTAGTTCTTAGGTGGTCCATGTAAAGCCACTCCATAAGATTTCCTCAGGTAGGATATTAGCCTACAAGCCTGCTTCTCTCCACCTTAATGAAATTTTCCTTCACCGTCGAGCACGTGGTAACATTGCACTTAAAATAGCAAAACAATTTCATTAATGCCGGTGGAAATCGACTTCAGCTCGTGAAATTTATTTATTTACTCGAGCGCTTATTCACTGACCTATAACGGCTAGCAGTGATAAAAGTATTTAAAATAACGTAGACAATGCCGTCGGCAAAAGCTAATGCTAGTTTAAAGTGCTGCTAAACTAGCCACGAATAGATAACTGAGGGACGTGCGCCGGAGTGTACTGATGGCACGTATCAGGGTCTTTGTGAGACCTCTCCGCAGAAATATGGCCTCGGGCGGAAAACTAGACCTAATGATGTGGTAGACACGGCAGGTAATTCATCTAATTTTACGGAGTTTTTTGATTAATTTAGTGATTGGAAAGTATAATAAATAACTGGAAATTATTTATACAGCGATCAATTATTTGAATGCAATAAAAAAAGAAGCTGTGGTTTTCCTGTATTAAACGATTTAAATGATTTACAATTCTAGTTGTTCAAGTGATATAAAGACTATTCTTTACGATATTGGAGTTGGAGTTATATATTTTTTACACCCATACGTATACGTATATTCACACAAACACACACATGCAACACCCACATAAACGCAAACACACACTAACAAATGCATATTTGAGTAGCATATATTTTTTAATTTATTGATTGAGAAAAACGTCACCACTGGGATTTTTTCTGTATCGTTTACATAGCACTTAATATACATGAATTCCATAACGACAAACATCCAAACCCCGAGCAATTAATAATTAATCGTTCCAGGTTTATATGTTTACAGACCATACAAATACTTGTTCCGTGCGGTATTCGAACCCGCGGCCCCCAGCGCTGCAACTCATTGCTAAGTCACTGCGCCTCGGGATCGTTGTATTTTATAAATTAATATACTCATTTTTGATATATTTTTATTAGAGACTACAAAATGCTTAACTTACTTTATTACCATAATATAATTAAAAAAATGTTTAACTACTTTCCAAAATTTAGTAAACCCTTGAACGCTAAATAATATAAACTATAACGCAGTACAAAACATTAACACCGATATGTACTTTTTGCGGTGTCTATTTAATTAAAGCTCTTCGTTCGTTTGATCCCACTATTATGCTAAGTGATGTGTGGCTAACTTCTTTGTCGGAAAGTACCGCGGACATCGAGCGATATTTCGCATAACTTTCCACTGTCTCCAGTTGATGACGGTATATTAGCCACTCTAATTTTAAACCAATATCTATATACAATTAATTAGAATTTTTTATAGAATAAGGGTGACAAAAGAGCACACAGAGCACTTGATGGTAAGCAAATACTGTGGCCCATACATATCTCTATCCATTCTCGACTAAGAATCAAAATGCAGATGCGTTGTCACCTTTGAGGACTAAATGGAATGGACTAAAAAGGATGGAATGCCTTATTTCCTGTAAAAGGGTCTCTGATTCTCTGCAATCACCATATTAAACAGCAGCATTAAGCTGCCATTTTAGGCTGGTATTCTGTGAGAGCTTGGTCCGTCCCCTGTCGAGCCAATACCTTCGTGTTACAACCACAATATAGCTGCAGTGTGATTTTACCACATATAAAACCTATATAATATAACTAACCAATAATTACAATAACTTTACTATAAAGTAATAAATGATTATGTCGTAACATACCGTTAACTAATATATTACTTGTAGGTATTATTTTTTAAAAATTAATTTATTGCAAGATGAAAAAAAAAAGAGTTTTTAAGATTACCTGCATTCGTGCTACGTTAGTTGACGCGTTATTGAAATTTCTTTGCACAACAATTGGTTAAGAAATCAATAAACTAGAAAATTATATTTTGTTAAAACTATATATGTATTCATTCATAACTATCAATAAGGATTATTAAAGCTAGGTGTAATATTCAATAGAGTCTAATAAACAGACATTAATTGAAATGCACCACGTAACCTCTGTTATCAAATACCAGGAAAGATTGCCCGCAGCGGATGTTGGCGCTCATGACAAAGCTTGGCCCAAACTTTAGTATAAAGGAATAGTTCGCATGCATCGCAACTCTAACATTTACACAACACTTTGCGTCTCTAATAATTAATGTTTAATAATAAATTATAACGGTGTTAAGTCTAGCGAACAATATACGTTTGCAACACATTTCAAATTTATTCGAAACTCTATAGTTTTTTCGAATACATACTCATATCATCATTCATTACAGCCTTTCATAAGTCCACTGCTGAACATAGGCCTCCCCCAAGGAATGCCACAAAGCACGGTCCTGAGCCACCTGCATCCATCGACTTCCTGCCTGTCTTACCAGGTCGTCACTCCATCTCGTGGAGGGTCACCCCACACTTCGCCTACCGGTACGAGGCTGCCACTCAAGAACCTTTCTTCCCCATCGGTTGTCGGTTCTTCGAGCTATATGACCGGCCCACTGCCACTTCAGCTTACTAATCCGTTGGACTATGTCGGTTACTCTGGTTCTACTGCGGATATCCTCATTCCTAAGTTTATTACGCAGAGAAACTCCGAGCATAGCCCTCTCCATAGCTTGCTGAGCGACCTTGAGCTTCCTCATACGGCCAGCAGTGAAGGACCACGTCTCAGATCTGTAAGTCATCACTGGCAACACGCATTGATTGTACAATTTCGTTTTAAGGTTTTGAGGTATGTATGACGAGAAGATGTGTCGTAGCTTCCCGAACGCTGCTCAGCCGAGTTGAATCCGTTGATTGACCTCTCGGTCGAAGTTGGACTTACCTAGTCGGACTATTTGTCCCAGGTAAACATATTCGTCAACAACTTCGAGCTTAGTGCTCCCAACAACTACCGGCATAGGTGTGACATGGACATTAAACATAATCTTTGTTTTGTCCATGTTCGTCTTAAGACCTATCCGTTGGGAGACACTATTGAGGTCATTGAGCATAGTGCTCGTCGACAAATCGAAGGTGAGTGATCTACTCGCCATTGATGTTAATACCGTATCCTTTCCAGTCCAGAAGCTTTAAAACGTCTTCCAATGCAGCGGTGAAGAGTTTCGGGGATATAAAAGTATAAAAGTATATTACGTGAAGTAGAGGTTTACCTCTGAGTTACGCTTGGTGAGTGCATGTGGCCGGAGGCCCTTTTTACTGGTAAGGAAGCATTCCATCTTAGTCCTCACGGGTGACAACGCATCTACATTTTGATTTATAATAGAGGATAAATGTAGATGTCTATGGGCCACAGCAGCCACTTACCATCAGGTGGACTGTGTGCTCGTTTGTCACCCTTATCCTATAAAAAAAATATAACGTCACCATGTCTTACACCTCTCTGCAATTGCATAAGTTTCGTACTCTGGTTCTGTACTCGGATAGCCATCGTAGCTCTACTGTACAAGCACTTCAGCACTTCGATATACCGACAGTCAACTTGGCACTGCTGAAGGGACTGCTATATATATATATAGCAGTCCCTTTAGCGGTATATTATTCAACGGTATAGTATTTATATACTCATATCAACAGCAACTAAAAAAAATAATGGGAGTATCTGACATAGTTAAAAATCACATCCGTAACATTCAATTTTACGGGTGAGGAACGTCAAAGAAGCGCGAAAAATGTTTTATTTTTATTTATTTATTTATAAACTGTAATGAAAAACGGATTACAGTCCTTCTAATGTTAAGCAGCTGTTGTGGCCCATAGACATCATAACTATCCTCGATTGAGAATCAAAATGCAGATACGTTGTCACCCCTGAGGACTAAGATGGAATGCCTCGTTTTCAGTAAATAGGTTTTCTGGTTCTCTACACTCACCACATGAAACACAGCGGCATTAAGTTATTCACTATATTGGAAGGATTTATCTTCATCGTCACAATTTACACACAGATTGACGATTGCAATCTTATACGTCGCGCATCTGTAGACGCCACTACCTATCACCGATCTGTGCGTGAAACGTAAAATAAATGCACGTACCTCCTTCTATCGGAAACCATAAAATGTGTCTAACATTTTCGATAGTCACCTTTTACATAACCCATGAGACGAAATTAAGTGATGACGTCTCTCATGCTGCTATCACCAGGCAGGATTGAGGAATAATTAGTTTTTTAAACAAAGGAAAAAAAAACAGAAATCATAACTTACAGTTTACAAAATAGTAATTAGACGATTTCTAATTGAATATACAATACAGACTTGATAATTTGAAGTACCGATAGTAATTTCCCCAGTCCATTGTCTCCATCCGCACAGTCCGTATTTAGGCTGGGAATTACCGACGCTCGGCCGCATTGCAGTCCCGAGCTGGATACACGAACAATTAGGCCGCTTTGTTCGATATTGAATAGTGAACACCGCGTGGACCTGTAATAGCGCTTTTCGTGTCTATTTCACGATTGAAATAAGTGGATACGACAATTCTACTTCGTCTAATATTTCAGATAAGATATTACTTGTTCTTTTTTGAAGTGAATATATCTTTAGAAACTTTGTGATTTGAAACTGGATGAAACGAATAAGTGACACTAAAAAAAGACAAACGTATACATATATAGGATTTAGCCTGCAAGAAAATGAGAGTTTTTTATATGATAAGGGTGACAAACGAGCACACAGTCTATCTGGTGATTAGTGCTTACTGTAGCTCATAGACATCTACATCTATCCTCAATTACGAATCAAAATGCAGATGTGTTGCCACCCGTGAGAACTAAGATGGAATGCCTCATTTCCAGTAAAAAGAGTATCTGGTTCTCTACACTCACCACACAAAACACAGCAGCTTTAAGTTGCTATTTTACGCTAGTATTCTGTGAGAGCGTGGTCCTTCCCCGGTCGAGCCGACCCATTCGTGCTACAACTATACCAGTAATATAGCTGGAGCATGGCTCTACCACGTAACCACGTACCACGAGATATAATATAGTATACAGTATTTTCTTGAAGTTGCACTTCTATCGTGTGTGAACTTCACACGAGTTTTTTCCTCAGCACACGGGCGTCCGCTACTTTAATTATGTACTAGCGGGGTAAGAATATCCACTACCCCATATCGTTCTATGGGTGTTGTGAGAGGCGATAGTAGGAAAAGAAACAGGAGATGGTCAGCAGCGCCTTCCTTATAGCAACCAACGAAAAAAACTGCTTTTGCCAATTCGCCTGCCAAGCGTGGCAACTATGGCAAAGATGCCCTCTATAGAGCATCTCAATCTCAATCGATGGGGAGGCCTATGTTCAGTAATGGTCTTTTGAATAGGCCGTAACGGCTATGAACTATCCAATGCTTGACATATGCCTCTTCCCAATTCCTCTATATTGCCCGTTTTCCAGCTTTTTTATTTACCACGAGCATGTAATCTCACTGATGCGGGTATAAATGATGGCAACGCAATAATAACCAATGACATTATTACCCTACTTGACGTCAGTGAAACTCCTTCACTTGCTATTTATCAGTTGTCAGAACTCGTAATTAGTTGCTTGCATGTAAATAAATTGCGTAATAGTTTAAGTCGGCGCATAGCAGGGCAACCTAGTACTAGTAAAGCCAATTAAATTGTTAGTGTACATACAAACACAAATATGCATCCCCATAGTACTTTTTTTTTTAAATGAATACTGAAGGCATGTCCACACAATACTTTCACTGTTTTCACAAAAGCAGTGGCCCACAGCCTGCAAATCTGTGCTCTCGCGCAATTTCCGAACGCGAGCCACAGATGACAGGCGTGTCCTACCTGTGCCAATTACGGTGTCGAATGGACTGGTGTCAGAGCTCTCTCTGTTTCAATGTTTGTTTTGTTTTAGTTTTGTTTTTTAAAAATTCGTCAATCTTTTTATCAATAGTTTGACGGAAATAGTTGAACGAGGTCGGGGCTAAGCAAGCATATTTTATTATCAAATAACGAATTGCCTTTTTGATATTATAAATATAAATATTTACTATTATTTCTCGAATGAAGAGATTGCGGTTTAGTAGAAAAAAAATGTTTTTTATAGAATAGGAGTGATAAACGAGCTCACAATTCACCTTATACTATAAAGATTGGATTTTGTAGTCCATAAATACCTCACTTGTCAAATAAGACTAAGATACTTGCTACAAGATATGTTATAAGATACTATTTTACATTTTGATTCTTAATCGAGAACAGATGTAAGTGTGTCTACCCACAACAATCACCTACTATCAGATGGACTGTGTGCTCCTTTGTCACTACTACTTCTATAAATATGTCATAATCTTTAAAACGCCCTTACTCAAAATAACCTTATTGATCACTGGTATAAATTACAACACGTAAAGGTAAATTGTTTCGAAAATCGCGCTCCGGTGGCTGCGTTAAATCCACATATCTGCGGCCGTCGACGTTACGATTTATTCTAACACATTTTGTTTATAAATGATATAATGCGATACCGTACGCGCTTCTCCGGGAGCGTCGTGCGGTACGCGTCCGAATTTACATAGAGCTGATAATGCGAAATTTCTCAAGGCTTACACCATTTAGCCGTAGTAGCTCAGGGAGCTAAAGCGCTTGCTGTAAATAACACAGTACGCGAGTAACCCGGGTTCGAAACCAGCCAGCGACAATAAAATTGTTAATTACAATTTTGTGCCCTACATTGAAGGAAAACATTGATCTTAGAGAAACTTGCATGTCAAATATTTCGAAGACTTGTGAAGTCCATCAACCCATTGGAGAAGTGCGGCGGACTTTTCCTAACCCCAAAACATTCGCATAAATGAATGAAAACCTGTGCTCAGGAGTGGGACGTAGTAGACTGTAATTATTAAGGTGCTTTATGTACCTTTGTATATTTTACGTGGATAGCACAGCTTTTAAAATGTCTGTTACTATAAATTCAGTGGAATTGGTTCACGTACCTTATGAGTAGCAGTATCTAAACGAGAAATCAACCTCTATATATTAAATACCATAAAAAAAACTACGAATAAGTAAGTGCATAATCATATCTAATATCATATACATATTAAACTATTTTTTCATAAAAAAATGCTTGGTTAGTCTTTATTATTACATATGTATATGATATCACACTCAGAGAGTACGGAAATATATATCTTTTTTATAGTATAGGGTGACAAACGAGCACACAGTCCACCTGATGGTAAGTGGCTGCTGTGGCCCATAGACATCTACATTTATCCTCGTTTGCGAATCAAAATTCAGATGCGTTGCCACCCGTGAGGACTAAGATGGAATGCCTCGTTTCCAGTTAAAATGATCTCCGGTTCTCTATACTCACCATACGAAACACAGCAGTGTTAAGCTGCTATTTGACGCTGGTATTCTGTGAGAGCGTGGTCCTTACCCGGTCGAGCCGACCCATTCGTGCTACAACTATACTATTAATATGTCTGCAGCGTGGCTCTACCACGTACGATTTGAACATAATCCTCACACAAATCTCTCGCTTTTATCACATCCATATATCTTAGCATATATGCTACTCTATACTCGTAATTTCGCCTAACTTCAACATACCGCCAATTTGGTCGATACACTTAAGAGCAACACTTGCCGATGTTGTCACCCATTTTACTGTTAAAATATTAAAACTGCTCTATGGATTTTGATGCAGTACTTACCATCATTTAAAGAATTACTTGAGGAAGTTCTTCGTGTATAATATGATACATATTTAACGTTAAGACAGTAAAAAAGTTGACGATTAGTGCAAAGTCTCGGCGAGGATGAGAATCTTCTGTATTCCATTCGAATCAAAAACGAGGCTTGTAACCTTCTGGATGTGTCACTAACAAAGATTTTGTTTTTTGAAATGATACGAGTGTTATTTTAATAATGTCCTAAGCGGTAAATTCAACTCAATACATGTCCATCACGTATAGGGTGTTAAGAATACTCACGTACATTTCCTAGCACTCCCGCTTTTATGTAGGGCATTTATTTCTTAGAGCTCAGTCCCCACGTCTCGCGGGGGGTTAACCGCGCCTTCCATGTTTTGTTTACTTCAATGTTCCTGATATCGTCACATATTGATTTGTCACTGTATTTTAATTGGGCAGTCTTAATTGCCATTGTATTCATTTAAATAATTTCAATTTAATCATTTATGTAATAAGCTATGTTGTATTGTTTTGTCTTTGACAGGATAGTGCACGCAATTGTGGGTAAGAAGAACTTACTTACTTATCTTCACGCACAATCCCTGACGGGGTAGCCAGAGAGAACAGATCGCCAAGTGTCACGATCCTTACATACCTCTTCCACTTCTTTCAGATTCATATTATCTTCTTCATACATGCACGTGGGTAAGAAGAAGGTCCTCTTTAAATTAAGTACACATAATTTTAGTTATAGCGGAGATACGAGCTAATGATAACCCACGACTTTTTTGCCACTTGGCGCAACTTAAGGAATGAGGTGAAATTTTTGATAGATTTTATGTTAGGTGAACGTTTCTTTCTGTAATATTAGTTTTACTTTCTGCAGACTTCAAAAAGGAGACGGTATTCAATTAGACTGTATGTTTTATGTGTGTTACCTCATAACTTTTTACTGGGTGAACCGATTTCGATGATTCTTTTTTTATTTGAAAGCTGGTACTTCACATGTAGTCCCATATGATTTCATTAATATCAGACCAGTAGTTTTTGAGTTATTCTTAATAATTTATATTGAAGTCGGCTGTACAAAAATTTTTATTATTTAGTAATTAGATTATAAATAAATATACTAAACTACGGATATTCCTAAAAGTAGAAAATTAAAAAACGAAGTTAAAAAATGTGCAAAAAATTAGAAAGCAAAGCACTAAGGCATTATTTTATGTATTTATGTGATACTGTAGAAACCGATAAACTTTTATTTAAAACGCAACTGCTCAATAAAATTATATTGTGTAAAAAACTTTGATTCAGTCCCAACTAGCGACATCTAGTGAGCGGAAAATTATTAGCCCTCTTTAATTTCGATATCTTTGATAAAATTTATTTTCTCAAAGTAATGCCTGATTTTAACAACAATTTACTTGATACGAAATAAAGTACTTAAGGAGAAAAATATTACGTGAAAATCCCGAAAAAATTCACTGCTGAACAGGGGCCTACCCCGTCATAGGCAAAATTTGGTCGTATGGCCTGACCTAACTTGGCTGACTAACTGAAAACTGCAGTATCAGACGTCTCGCAATTTTGACACTGCCTTAAGTAGACAACTTAACCAACACAGCCAATATTGCAGCAGTAAATTCATTCGTGGGTCCCAATTTCGAGTACAGACGGATCTAATGGACATTTAAAAAAAACATAAACGTTTAACATAAAAGTATGACCGCTGAAACTATTGTACGAAAGGCAGATGAAATTACTTGGCGGCTTTTTTATAGACTAAGGATGACAATTGGGCACATAGTTTTTCTGATGGGAAGTGGATGCTGTAGCCCCTTTGCGCTTAGGTGTTTTCACTCCTGAGGACTAAGATGGAATGTCCCGTTTCTAGTAAAAAGGGTATTCGGTTATCTAAACTCATTATTTAAAAACAGAACTCCGATCTCCTCTTCACTCACTATATAAAATATAGCAAAGTTAAGCTGTTATTTTACGCCAGTATTCTGTGAGTGTGATCCTTCCCCGGCCGAGCCGACCCATTTGTACGACATAATATAGCCATAACGTGGTTCCACCACAAATAAAGAATATTTTTCATTTAAACGCCATATTATTTATATTACTCGTTTGTTATCACGGTGTACATTTACATCAAGGCATGTATGATATTTATTAGGTGAGAAAATTCTTTGATAAATCACCACTTTCCACAGGGGTACGGAATGTTCCCTTCTAAAATAAGGGTTAGAATGTGGAGATATCTAGCGTTTTGAAATATGGACAGGAAAACAAAGTACATATTATGCATTACTTTAAAGGTAAATCTGAATTCTCCATTTTTATACTAGAATAAAAACCTATTAGACCCCCCCCCCCACTAAATACCTATTAACTAACTTTTGCTCTATTGCCTTTTCTAAGTACTCACTGGGTTGTGGAGTTAACATATCGTTTTACTCTAGTCCGTGTTGGTACATGTCTTCTTTTTGAAACAGAAACAGAAACTTTTTTATTCAACATAGATTATAAATAATACTTATTGAAAGTAACTCTTTGTTTAATTGCCACTGGTTCGAAAAAAAAAACTCTGTCCTGGGAAGAAACCCAACGAGACTTTAAAAAAAAAATAACAGCTTATAATATTGTATGTTACACAATTAACAACACAAATCAAATTAGAAATATCTTGGTTGCGATCACCTCACACCCAGGGGTTATTACCATCCATAAACTCCTTAATATTATAAAAACCCTTTTTATAAAAACTTAGTTTAATAAAGTTTTTGAACTTTGAACAAGTCAAATTTTGTATATTTTCTGGGGATTTTGATGTAAAAGCGTATACATCGCCCCAAGAATAAATCATTGACTCAGTGGAGTCGAGTAACTGGTACTAGCTTGTGTTTGTTCCTAGTATTTACAGAATATCACTTATTTTTTACCTCAGATATGCAAGTTTCCTCACAATGGTTTTCTTTACACTCTAGTCTATATTACACTGGTGTTCTGTGAGAGCGTGGTCCTTCCCCGGTAGCCGACCCATTCCTGCTGCAACCATAATATAGTTGTAACGTGGCTTACAACACGGCTTGTACGCGTGACAAGCACACGTACTTATTACGTGTACTTATCACTTGTACTTATTGCTAGTACTTAAAAGCCAAGAAAGCTGCTTTCCGGAGAGCAGCAAAATATCCCACGCCCGAATATAGGCACACAGCCAATCGTCTTCAACGAGAACTCCGTTTCCACCTCTCTGAATTTCGAGACCTCGAAAAGAGTAAACTCATGGAGAATATCTCTCCCTCTCATACAGCGTACTATCGAATGGCATAGACGCTATCACCCACACTCCCCCTCTCTCCCGTCCCGACGGTACGGTAGCCTTCGAGGACGAGGAAAAGGCTGAGTGCTTTGCAGACAGCATTGCCGCTCAATGCTCTCCTAGCTCTCAACCCGTTGACCCTTCACACGTCCAGGCAGTGGAGGATGAGGTCCGCCGCCGGAACTCACTCCCTACAGCCTCCGAACCTATCAGAGATCTGTGTCCAATGATGAGATTTCATCCCTCATCAAAGGACTTAAGCCCAAAAAGGCTCCGGGCGCGGATGGCATCTCCAACCAAGCCCTAAAACACTTTCCTGAGCAGGTGTTAACCTTTTTATCTATTATCTTCAACGTCTGCTTCAACCTTAGTTACTTTCCCACTACGTGGAAAGAGGCAACTGTGATTGGTATTCCCAAGCCAGGCAAGCCTCTCAACCTTCCCTCCAGTCATCGCCCCATTAGCCTCCTCAAGGCCATGGGCAAACTCTTCGAAAGAGTCATCCAAACTCGCATGAGGCACCATCTGTTTCCCACAGACGGTGACCCTCTCATCATCCCCCACCAATTCGGTTTCCGAGCGAAACACTCATGTTCCCAACAAGTTCACCGTATTGTGGAATATATCCTCAGCGGTTTTTATCCTCGTCGTCATAAGACCATCGCGGTCATTTTCGACATAGCTAAAGCCTTTGATAGAGTCTGGCATACAGGCCTTATCTACAAACTGTACAAAATAGGTCTCCCCGATCGTCTAGTACGTCTTGTGGCCTCTTATCTAAAGCATCGTACCTTTCGTTTTAGACACGAAGGAACGCTATTTTCACAGCGCCCCATCAAAGCTGGTGTCCCTCAGGGCTCAGCTCTGCTGTACATCATGTTCACCAACGACATTCCCATCCCGTCGAAAGGTGTTCAGCTCTCCCTCTTCGCAGACGATACTGCTCTCTACTGTAAAGGTATCTCGCTACCTTTCATACGTAATAAGGTCCAAAAGTCAGTTGATGACCTAGGAGATTGGTTCAAAAAATGGCGCATCGATGTGAACCCGGAGAGGAGCTCCGTCGTTCACTTCGATTATAAACGACGCCGTCTCAAAAACACTCCACCAATACGTATGCTAGGGACCCCTGTCCCCTGGCATACGTCTGCCAAATATTTAGGTGTCACTCTGGACACAAGGCTCACCTTCAGGCCCCACGTCAAAAGAGTAACCCGTCACGCACGTTTTTACCTGAGTAGGCTCAACAGTATGTTGGGCCGACACAGTAATATGTCCCTCAGAAACAAGCGTACTCTTTATAAGGTATGTATATGACCAGTCATGTCCTACGCAGGCCCCATTTTTGCCCACGCTGACCCTAAAATCATTAATGAACTCCAAATAGTTCAAAACCTTTTCTGCCGTCGAGCTGCGAACGCACCTTGGTACGTCCGTAATGCCGACCTTCATCGGGACCTAGAGCTCCCTACAATTCAACAATTTCTTAAAAAACTCTCTGAGAACTTCTTCAAAGCCTCAGAGTCGCACTCCAATCATCTTATTCGTGAGGCAGCTACTTATGCAGCCCCACTCCCCTCTCGCTATCGCGTCCGCAGGCCGAGAAACTCTCATTGGAACCCGCCTAATAAACTGTCAAACGACCTGAACTGCCTCCTGGCGGCTCAGGCCAACTCTAATTAAAATATTCATAATTAATTTGCCTTCGTAGGCACCCCCTCAGCGGCTCGTAGCCGCCTGCGCCCTCTTTTCCCAAAAGAGGGTCGCTTCCGATACGGCATAAGAAGCTTTAAACAGCTGGTTGCCAGTCCCCAAAGGCGGTTTTTAGAGGGTATCACTTAGGTTCCCCTGGTAGGCAGTGAGTCCCTCATAACCACGATAGACCGGCTGTCGTGGTATGCGTAATGCATTTTCCGCCTCCCTCTGTGGTAGCCCTTTTCCAATTGCTTCGGGCGCAAAAAAAAACAAAAAAAAAGAAAGCTAGTACTTGTGACTTTTAATTGATAATTTAACTTTGAAGTAACGTTAAGAAATAATATCAGGGGCACCTTTTAAGGTATTAAATGAAAACTTATTGAAGTGCAAAATTCATCAACTAATATTATGTATTTATCAAATATTTTTTCTTAAAAAACTTACGCATATAATATAATAGGTCGTCCTATAAGCGCTGCAAGAGATGACTGTGCGAAATATCAAAAAGGTTTTCTGGCTTTCAGTAGATAGTGACATGACTATGTCCTTACGTCAAGCGTATAATACCCAGTCTAACATCGGTTCGAGATTTCTGCCACCGTGGTCAGTATCCACCTGCCAAACTGGTGTAGTCTTCCATTGTTCAACAGTAAGTATTTACGGTTCCAACGATGAAGATCTATTTTTACATTAGTAAATAAATAAACTCTACTTGACCTTCTATTTCTATTTTTTTATTTTATATATTATACTATAGGGTAGTACTCTATAATCCGACAAATTTGATAGTCCGACACTGCCCTGCAAAATGTTTGTCGGATTACCGGGGAATCCACTGTACTAATATATATATATATATATATATATATATATATATATATATATATATATTAGTACATTGGACCCCGCTAATTTTAGACCTATTTCTGTACTACCAACTCTCAGTAAAATTTTTGAAAAAACAATTTTGGATCAATTGTTAATTTTTTTAATACAAATAAATTACTTCATAAAAACCAATTTGGTTTTATAAGGGGTCGCTCGACGTCTGACGCCGGTGTTGAGCTTCTGAAATATATTTTAATGCCTGGGAGAATTCACAACATGCCTTAGGTATTTTCTGTGATCTTTCCAAGACTTTCGATTGTGTTCATCATGAGACATTAATCAGGAAACTACAACCTTACGGCGTAAAAAATTTAGCGCTTAGACTTATTACTTCATATTTAAGTAACAGAATTCAAAAAGTAGTGATAAATGGTAAAGCTTCCTCCGGATCGATAGTATCAATGGGCGTTCCTCAGGGCTCGATTCTTGTCCCATTCCTGTTTTTAATCTATATTAATGACTTACCTTATCTTGTAGGGGACAATCACGATATAGTATTATTTGCTGACGATCCCTCTTTAATTTTCAAACTCAAACGGCAGTTAATTAATTATGACGATGTAAATGTTAAATAATGCTCTATCGAAATTAGTACATTGGTTTAACGCCAACAATATGCTCTTAAACGGCAATAAGACAAAGTGTATTAAATTGACAATACCTAATGTAAAACATTCAAATACCAATGTGCTGTTAAATGGGGAGGAGTTGAGTCTTGTGGATACCACTGTTTTTCTTGGTATTAATATTGACGCGAAACTTCAATGGGGCCCCCATATATCTAAATTAGCAAGCAGACTTAGTTCTGCAGCATATGCTGTAAGAAAGATTAGAAGTCTCACAGATGTTGAGACTGCTAGATTAGTGTATTTTAGTTACTTTCATAGCGTAATGTCTTATGGAATTTTGCTATGGGGTAATGCGACTGATATTGAAGCTATATTTGTTTTGCAAAAGAGAGCCGTACGGGCGATTTATAACCTAAATTGTAAAGAGTCCCTCAGAGAAAATTTTAAAGAAATAAACATATTAACTTTGGCATCGCAATATATTTATGAGAATGTAATGTATGTGCATAAAACTTAAATAGCTTTAATAAGAATAAGGAAGTGCATACTTTAAATACTAGGAATAAACATAAGCTTGTAATGCCAGTTACTAGACTCCACAGAATCAGTAATTCATTTATGGGGCAATGTATACGCTTTTACAACAAAATCCCAGAACATAATCAAAGTTTGTCAATAAACAAGTTTAAAAGTTTTATTAAAGAAAAACTGTACAAGAAGGGTTATTATAATATCAAGGAATACATAAATGAAAATAACCCCTGGGAATAGGGTGATTGCCACCATGCTGGTTCTATGAAAATATCATTTAAAAATTGTATAAACATAATTATTGTTAAGTGAAATTATGTTTAAAAAAAGTCCCGCTGGGTTTCTTGCTGGTTCTTCCCAGGACTGAGGTATATATATATATATATATATATATATATATATATATATATATATATATTATATGTCTCGTCATTTTTATCCGTTTTTAAAACCTATCAACTTTTATTTATCTATTTCTTCCAGAGTTGAATGGTAGAAAATGCCATAAGGCATTAATACAGGAGGTATTAATGCCTTATGACATTTTCTTGTTACCGTTAGTTTGAGGTGTGTTACAATGAACATTAAATAAATAAAAATAAATAAACCAATATTTCCGTCGTATTTCATCCGCATACGAATGGAAAAGCTCCGAAATCCTATCAAAGAGAGTATGCCACTGTATTAACCCCATATAAGATTTATGACAACAGAAATAACGTGGCTGCTTCACCGTTGTCCTAAGTACGAAATATACGGGCGATATTTTTGCATATCATAGGGGAAAAGAAATATATAATGCTTAAAGACCAGTTTACATTGACACTTCAGTACATCCACACGTGTTACCAAGACTAGTTCTTTGTATTGTGGAGTATTTTTGTATTGCATACCATTTTGTATTATATCGTAAATCACAATATTGGAATATTGTCTCGCGAGGGTATTGATAACATCGGGTCGGTATTAAAACTTGTGATGACAAATGATATCATGCAATCGGGGTATTCTCTCGGGATATTAAATTGTATTATTTTGAAACAACCTTTAGCTTTCCAACACTATGAGTGTAACGATTTTTCTTCGTGTACTAAGAATTTGAAAAGTATATTTTTAAGTGACAGTACGAATGGATTGATATTTACGTGGTTGATTATATATTTGTTAGAGCCATGCTGCAGCTATATTTTGGTTGTAGCACGAATAGGTCAGCTCGACCGCGGTAGGACCACACTCTCATGGAATATTATTAATTACCTGCTGTGTTCCGTATGGTGAATATAGAGAACCGGATGCCCTTTTTACTGGAACTGAGGCATTCCATCTTAGTCCTCAGATAAATGTAGATATCTATGAGCCACAGCATCCTTACCGTCAGGTCAACTATGTCCTCGTTTGTCACCCTCATTGTAGAAAAAAATAGATTGAAAAACCAAAATTGCACGCCTCCTGAGCGTTTCATTTAATTTTGATGAAAAAATAAATCACCAAAATAAATCCATAACACAAAGTATAAAATCGATATAGGCTGTAAGGTATATTTGTCCTTTGTCTATCAAATGCTAAAAAAATATATGACAGCGCCTTTAAATTTTATTTATTTATTTAACAATTTATGTACACACAAAATAATGTTTCAATGAAGAAAAAAAAAGATATTTTGTACAAAGGCACTGCTTATTTCATATTGAAATCTCTTCCAGCAGGCCTGATACTGGACAAATTAAAAGAGAAGCTGAATTAGTGTGCACTCTTATAATAAAATTTTATAATATTAATATACTTAACATAAAGTAAAGCTAATAAAAACAAATATCCATGTAAACATACATATAACTAAATACCACTATAAATACATATACACATACACATATATATACATATATATATATATATATATATATATATATTACATATATAAATATAATAATATATTATATATATAATCATTGGGACGACAAAGAAAGATAGTGCTCTTTAACTCGCCTTTTGAACACGGACACTGTTTGAGCCTCTCGAATTGCAGCAGGAAGAGAATTCCATAACCTAATAACAATAAAACTTATAAAAGTTGAAAATCATTTTATTAACAAACTACGCATACTAGGATATTGATATGAAATAGAAAACAAAATATAATTCTGAAGCTAATAAAAAACCCGGTCTCGATACGTCAATTTTTTCGGGAGTTATCGTGACCACATACAAAATCAACATCCACGTAAAAATGTTTTCAATCCGTTGGTTTTTTTAATGTAGCAATATAAATTGATTTTTTTAGAAAATATAAGATGGATTAATTGGAGTGTTTTCTTGATACGGCTACTCATATTATCGTATAAGTGCAATATGATTATGATAGAGCCATTTTAAGAACAAAAATTGCTTGACCTTGACGTGTCGGGAGTAGAATAATACACACACCTATATTATAACGCTTCGCGTTATGAGGCGTACAAAACTTGAAAGTTGAATCGACCGGAGAAAGACCCACGTTCTCATAGAATACCTAAGTCATATTGTGAGAGGTAATATTACTGTTGATTTGCTTGTTAATACTACTGTATTAATGTTGTCCATATATTTATTTTGTTATCTTGTATTTACTTCTACCTAGTATGCATCCCGGTATTCCGGTAAGTTTTTAAATAAAGTCTTTTTAAAAACGTCCTGAGTCAATTTCGAATCTTGACTACCTGCTTACTGTATTAAATGAACATCCATTTATTGTTAATTTGTTACTGGGATATGATACTCTTTTTCAAACGTTTTGAAGAGTAATTTCTATCAATATACCTCATAGCTTCTTAGCCTAGTAATTACCGAGCCAGCAAACTAAATATCAGCTAAATCTGATTTTTATTAACTATGCGATATCCGTTACGGTTACCGTTACATCCTATTAAAGTCCACCGCTGAACACAATCCTCCTCCATAGATTGCCTCATAAGGGGGTATTTGCCATAGTTGCGACGCTTGGCAAACTGGTTGGCAACCGTAGTTTTGTTTTTTATTATTTTAAGTTTTTATCAGATGGTGCTGCCCATCATCTGTTTCAATTTCTCTCTGTCGCCTCCTACGATACC
The DNA here is from genome assembly GCA_033319125.1 of Parnassius glacialis. NCBI lineage: Eukaryota > Metazoa > Arthropoda > Insecta > Lepidoptera > Papilionidae > Parnassius > Parnassius glacialis. The sequence continues at coordinate 35,788,895 of JAVANC010000003.1, read as the reverse complement.
CACGGGACAATACGGGGTAGTAGGTATTCTTAAGCCTGGCGTCGACTACAGCAGAAATGCGTCGAATCGAAGCGAGTCGCATTTATTCCTAGTGCGTCCATCTCTGACGAATCGAATCGAATTGTTCATTCATCGCAAATTCTTCATCAAGATAGGTCGTTTTTGCGTCATGGACAACTCTGATGAAGAGATGTTTTTATATTATCGTGATAATGTGGATCATTATTATTTTGGGGTATCTATATAGTTTTCTCATCTGGTTGGGCTGTATAAATATATAATTGTAAATGAAAATGATAAACATACATAAATATCAACAAAATAAAATAAATACATAAAAAATACATAAATAAATAAAAACCCAACCAGATGGAAGCCCTCGGCAGGGGAGACCAAACGGCCGAGGGTTAGGGGGAGAGGGAAAGAAACCGGCGGACGATGCGGGCGGTATCGAGGAGCACCGCCTTCTGCATTTGAGCTTGGAGCGGTCCGTCACGGAGTCCCAGTCGCCTCAGATGACCCGAGAGGCTGACTGGGATTAACCCGTTCGCAGAGACGACTACAGGTATAATTTCGGCCGGCAATCCACCCCACATGTCGGTCACCTCGTGAGCCAGGTCCAGATATTTAGTCAATTTATCTGTTTCGGCTTTCACGAGGTTCTCGTCATAAGGAATGGTAATGTCGACCAAAAATATCCTTGACTGTGCCCGGTCCATCAGCACAATATCAGGCTTATTCGCAAAAATAGTCCTGTCTGTGATGATGGCCCGGTCCCAGTAGAGCCTGGCGCGGTCATTTTCGAGCACGGCTTCCGGCAAGTACTTATAATATGGCAATTTCCGATCCACGAGACCGTATTTCAGAGCGAGCTCCTGGTGTAGAATCCTGGCTACTAAGTTGTGCCTGTGCAAATACTCAGAGTTAGAAAGCGCCGAACAACCGGAGATGACATGCCTAAGTGACTCACCGGAATGGCGACAAGCTCGACAGACGTCAACGGTGCCATCCTTTAGGATATATCTCCGATAATTGTTGGTCTTAATAACCTGATCCTGTATCGCACAGACAAAATCCTCGGTTTCCCCAAAGAGGTCACCGAAACATAGCCAGTGGAGGGAGGCGACTGTGTCTACGAAAGGCTCATGTAGAGCCTTGTAGAACCTCCCGTGGAGCTCTTTCTCCTTCCATACGGTCTCCCGGTCGGAAATGCTCTGTACTGCCGGGCCTTGCCATTGCTCGTTGGCTAAGGATAGAGGGGTAAGTCCTTTATCACAACAAATAACGTCCCTATAGTATGGATCATCCGCTCTCGTCAGAAAGTAATTGCGGAGGCTGCACACTTCGCGATTATGCATGGTAAGCGCGCTTAAAAAGCCGCGTCCACCATGCTTCCGCGGCAAGTACAGCCTCATTACTGACGATCTCGGATGATGCATCCTGTGGGACGTCATTATAGTGCGGACTTTTCTGTCCAGAGCGTTTAGTTCGGTCTGAGTCCACCTGAGTATGCCAAAGGTATACATGAGAACAGGCATGACCCAACCGTTATATGCGTGCGTCTTATTCACACCGGACAAAAGGCTGTTAAGCACTTTGGTCAAGCGTGCATAAAACACATCGCAAACTGACTGTTTCTACCCGCCTCATCTACACCGATGTTCTGTGACATACCCAGGTATCGGTATGTTTCAGCCTCGGAAAGGGTCCTTATGTTGATGGGCATAGATAAGTCTATGCCCTCCGAGTTAGCAACCCTTCCCCATTCAACATGGAGGACCGCACACTTATCCGTCCCCAGCCCCATTCTAATAGAATTGCTAAAATCACAAGTGATGTTTAGCAATTCCATAAGATGAGAGCGACTGGAGGCGAATAACTTGAGATCATCCATATAGAAAAGGTGGGTCACTTTTGTACCTCCTCTCCGAAGCTGAAATCCCCTCCCGGAACCCTCCAGTAATGTACTAAGAGGGTTCAGAGAGAGGCAGAACCATATTGGACTCAAACAGTCGCCCTGGAAGATACCCCTTCTTATCCTTATGTGGTTCTCCGCAGCCATCATCCGCTCGCCTAGATGACAAAGGATCGTACTCCACTGCCCCATACACTGCCCGAGAAAGTGTCAAACTGTACAGTCAACCCTGTACAGCTCGAGGACCCTCTTAAGCCATGTATGAGGCACCGAGTCGAATGCCTTTTTATAGTCTATCCAGGCGGCGGAGAGGTTCCGACGGTTGCGTTTAACCACTTTGCCAATGATCGCGTCAATGAGGAGTGGTTCCTTGGTTCCACGACCACCGCCCCGACATCCATTTTGAGCGCGCGGCATCACCTGATTTGAGTTCAGGTGACGAGTGATTCTCGCGCTCAAAATGGATGTAAGTGTCTTGTATATGGTTGGTAGACACGTTATGGGGCGGTATTTGCTCGGGTCTGTGGAAACCCGATCTGTAGGAACCAAATGAGTGATCCCAGTAGTGAAGAGGCTCGGGAGCGACTTTTGGTCGAGAGCCTCTTGAAACTGTCGGGCGAGCACAGCGTGACACACCACGAACCCCTTCAGCCAGTAGTGTTGCAGTCCGTCGAGTCCCGGGCTTTTCCAGTTCGGGGCCCTACGGACCGCCTCAGCTACGTCATCCGGCGTTATGATGACGGGGTCCATGGGCGTAACATTCGCACACTGACTCGCCACAACTTCCGTCCAAGGGCCCTCGCTGTGGTTTACGGGCTCTGACCACAGGCCGCGCCAGAATGCGATAGTGTCGGCCTGATTCGGTGCTGGGCCCGTTCCACGTACAATTGGTCGCTCCAATGATTCATAGAGCCTCTTCTGATCACTCTGGAAGAGACGATTCTGGTTGAACCGTGTCGACCTCTCGGTATATCGCCGAATCCGCTTCCCCCAAGCAGCGACTCTCTGCTTCTGGTCGTCTATGCGCTCCGTCAGGTTTTGCGTTATATCCGGCTGGGACAAACTGATGTTTGTCCCAGCAAACGCCATCCTGACGGTGCGCACAATTCTCGGCCTATTATTGCCCGACCTGAAGCTTATCAGCCTGCCGATGAGGGCCCTTGCCTTTGCGATACGGTCCTCAATCCTTCTTCTCCAGGCTGGGATGGCGCTACTTTGTCTAGTAGCGCGTCCAGCCGTGGGAAGTTTGGCGCCAATAATACGGCAAATTGCCAGTGCCGCGCCAAAAAGAATTGAGTCCGTATCGCAAAGGTCCCGGCTGGCTTCCAAATAGGTCACCAGCATTGGGTTGAGAGCCCTCACGACAGCCCGATTCCGCTTGCTTAGGGGTATGCGGGGAAGTCGCGGTCGATTCTCGAGAGGCGTTCTGCGCGTTTCCCTAATTATATCATTATTATTATTATTGATATTGTTGGACCAGTGATATCAATAGTTCTTTATTCATTTTTATTTAAACAAAAACATTTTTACGAATACGAAATAGAAATTAATTAAAATACCCTGGCGCGCATCCACTTCTCCGCGTCGACTGACGCGCCGAGTTGAATCGAATCGCATCGGCGAAGAAATTCGCCTGTCAAGCAATTCGCGCGGTCGATTCAATTATATGCGCGCCGCGGCTCGTCGCTAATGGACGCAGTTTCATAGTAAATATATAGGAGGCGACTTTCTGCGATTCGATTCGACTCGGCTCGGCGAGCCTAGTGGACGCTTAGCCTTACACCGCCACTACACTGTCTAAATACAATAACCAATAGGCGTGATGTGGTGGTGTAGGAATATCCACCCATATCGTCTCGTGGGTGTCTTAAGAGGCGACAGAAAGAAACAAACCAGTAGAATGGCAGCAGCGTCTTCCTAATAACAACAAAAAAGAATTAAAAACTGCGATTGCTTCTGCCAAGTGTGGCATGGCATCTATGTAAAAATTGTAACTATGACTTTTGATAGACTGTTTCTGTCAATCGTGACATCTAAGGAAAACTTCTCCCTATGACTTTAACGGTTTACCGGTATTTCAATAACGGTAACCAATATATTATTTTCCGTAGCAAATCTGTTCGTGCACTTGAGTGGCTGGAATAAGTGTAAACATTACTCGCAGATCACACAAAGCCAGCGGTTGAGACGGAGCCTTGCGAAAACATTGGAAATCTGTAAAACACCTCCTTCTCGTTACAGAATCGTGTACAAACATGGGGATTCGAGTTTTACGCTCTATTGTTTTGGGCCGCTAAAATGCTGCGGGAAGCTTTAAGAATATTTAAAAAATATTATTTTTGTATTATATTTCTTATAACATAATCATAATGAGCAATTTTTAATAAATTATAAATATAATATAATATTTAATAAATTCTGCGAAATATTTAACTTAAGAATTTTAATACATTTGGCAGTCAGTGGAAAAGGAGAGAACTCCCGCAGATCAAGTTGTTAAGCCTGGCGGTGTGGCTGATGAGAGTGAGAGAGTCGTTCGGACTCTGTGACAGCTTAAAACTTCGGAAGCGATAAAACTTCGGTTATTGTTCAGGAAGTTTTCACAGAATATTTGCATAAAATAGCAGCTTAATGTTACTGTCTTAGTATGGTGAGTGTAGAAAGCTGGTGACACTTCTTGCTGCAGACGAGGGAATCCACCTTAGTCCTGAGGGTAACAACGCATGATTCTTATTCGAGGATAGATGTAAATGTCCATAAGCTACATCCTGTTCTTAACATCAGGTGGACTGTGTGCTAGTTTGTCACCCTTAATCAATAAGAAAAAAAATTGTGGTATTTTGGCGGCTCTTTCACTGCGCCGTAATCTATACCGTATACTCTATACCGTAACTTTTTTAATCAATTATTATAACGCATTAATAAAACGAATTTTGTTTTTAATAGAAGTAAGAGTGCAGCACGTTTTGATTTTTTGAACTAGTTCTCGTTATTCAATACGCGAAATAAATAAAATAAATAAGCACCAACAGTTGCGCCATTTTATCCACCCCGATTACCCCAAGACGCGCCCCCCCTTACCAATGTTTTCTTTGTTCAAAGCCTTGGACCAATATTTGGTCTAATTATACAGTTGATTTCACACTTACACTGAATTTGGCCGCGTTTGTCTTTCTTACATTTCGGCTCAGTCAGATTTTCGACTTGTTATCTTCGAGTGAATAAAACGCGCAATTTTAGGATATTTTCTCCAACAATGATTCTTATTATAAGGTTTTTTTTTCATTTGTTTCCATACAACAATTTAGGTACATAACATTGAAATATATTTTTTTATATTCACCTGATGATAAGTGGTTGCTGTGTCCCATAGACATCTACATTTATCCTCGTTTGCGAATCAAAATGTAGATGCATTGTCACCCGTGAGGACTAAGATAGAATGCCTCTTTTTCAGTTAAAAAGGTCTCCGGTTCTCTACACTCACCATACGAAACACAGTAGCATTAAGCTGCTATTTTAAGGTGGTATTCTGTGAGAGCGTGGTTCTTCCCCGGTCGAGCCGACTCATTCGTGCTACAACTATAGTACCAATATAAATGCAGCATGGCTCTACCACGTATAAAATATATACAATATTAAAAACTATAATAAAATAGTTAAAGCTAAAAACTTAAATTATCATACAGTCCTATTCTCCTTCGTATCGCGCCAAGAACACTGGTTGAGTTTCCTCACTGAATGGCTATACTAAGCCTTTGAGCGAGAAAAGAGTCACCAAGAAAGGAAAAGTAGCGAATACAGTTTCTTTGGGAACTTTACCGCACGTGGATCCCACGGACTGTCTGTAATAACTGTCTCGAATAGTCTCTACAGCAAATGGCACAAATATGTAGTCATCTTTTGGGACTCGTACTTGCGCTCTTATTTATTATTGAATGGTATGGGTAGCTAGTGTAATTACACGTCATGAGCCACTCTATTCTCACCGTAAATTTCACAATACGCGCAAACCGGGTTCGATATTCATCGCGACTAATGAAATTGTTATTTGAATTTTTTTTTCTTTAAGTCAGAAAAGATCCAGCTTCCTTGGGTCATTATCAGACAACTCATTATTAGGTTGATTTCGGTGGCATTTTTTGTTTTTAAATTTAGGCCTTACTAACATGAAATATCTATTCTAGAGTTAATTTAATATATATAAGTAGAAGAGGGAATCGTATAGACCGAATGGTTAAGAAGGTATTTAATTTTAAAAAAATGGTGTCCACCGAAATCAATATTTTAATCACCGAAATGAAATAAATATAAAATAATTTATATTTCAAAGATAATTTTCTTAAGGTAAATTTACTGCCTAAGTACTACTATGAACTTATGATCTGTAAAGAAATGCAGGTTAATTTGACAATAAAAAAAATTATTTTATCAAGACTTATGTGTAACCATTTTTATTAATTTTTGTGATAACTTACAAAAATCAACTTTGGTAGGAAGCGTTAAATTATTATATTAAACGTCATTAAAGATAGTAGTCTTAAACTAACATAATAGGAACTTTAAAAAAATCAGCATTCTTGGTCGAGATCTAGCTTAATCACAGGCAATTTACTTATTGAAAAAAATTACTACAAAATCACTTAAAAATCAATCCTTTAAACAACATCAACAATTGTAGAAGGCACTTACATAACTAATAGTATTTGTATTTTTAATAAAAATATTACTTTGTCTTTTGATTTTAAGACAATTAAATAAGCTTTAGGTATAATAATCACCCAGCATTAAATTAACAATGTAATAAACTTCTTATAAAACTTTGAATTACAGTTTTCAATCCTTAATTAAAAAATGTTATATTCCTCGTTACTACTTTCTTTACAATTTACAATTTTGGAGACTACTTCATTCATTAATGTCGGAGCAATATTTTCACAATCTGTCGACACACGTGTCCAGAAGCTGTTACTTTCATGTAATCCAATGTCTGAAGGTAAGGTATGGGACAGGCGCTGTTTGGTTTCATAGAACTCATCAGCAAGATCAACAGAATAGCTACAACCAGGTTGGATTAGAATATTCGATAAAATTTGAGGCTTATTAGATTCAGTTGCACTGACTCCACTCCCTTTTTTGGCTTGACTTGACTTTATAATCAGATTGATCTTGTCACTCTTGTTCTTGTTCGTTTTATCAGTCAACAGTCTATCAGCTTGCTCGCCTATGATGTATAATCCTACATGATACCCATGTTCACATGACACTGAATTATTTTTACATTCACCTTCGGCGCAACTCATTTTTCTCATCGATAGTTGGTTGGGCTTATTGGCGTTCCATACTACCTGATGTACTTTCATAGTCCCTGCAAATTTCTTGAGATTGGATGGAATTAGCAACTCTTTTTCATAAATACCGGAATCGTCAATAGTTTTCCTTATAATACCTTGAACAGATTTCAGATGAGTCATCAATGATGATAAGCTTGTGATATCATTGCCTTGAGCAACTATTCGATCAGCTGTTCTTTTGAGTGTTGCACCGACACCATCTGGGGCTCCTTTTCCATGGCCACTTTCTGTATAATTCCATGTAATACTAGTCAAACTGGGAAAGTACCAATGGAATTTACTGATAATATAAAACATTTTACGGTTTCGGTACTGAACCGACGGACTATCAGAAATGAAATGTAGTATACGAATATTGAGATTTTCATCTTCTATGAATTTTAAAATCGGAAGTAAATGTTCCCAAACGGCTGGTGCATCATGGCGTAAAGACTCTTATAATGTACACATCGACTGAACTTTCAGAAGTCCATTTTTATGATAATAAATGACCACGGTATGCAGGGTTATTTGTTGTCGGTTACCCCCGAAATGAACGGCTTGAATTTCATTACCGTATTTTGTGCTGTAATTTTCACTAAAGTCGCGGTGAATTATACACTCTTCCTCAGTGAGGTCGCTTTTAATTTTTTTAATAAACTTGTTTTGTGCGATCATAACTCCACAGTGAGTCATGTATGAAGGTAACATTTTTTCAAATTTTAAAATGGTGTCCCTGGGGAAAGTAGTCACTTTATCTTTCGTTGTGTGAATGGTTGTTTTTGTAACTCCATTCTTGTGATAAATTCTTTTACTTTTTGCCAAATCCAGTAAAACAATACTTCAGTGTTATTGAATTCATTATAGATTAGGCTTTTATCTTTGCACTCATCGCATTTTCTAGTTAAACATGACACATTCAAAGAGTCACAGCACAGTGGTGACAAAATATCTTTGGTAGATTTTTCTTGAATTAAGTTGTTTTTTTTAAAGCAGTCACCATCAAGTCCATATTTTCATGTTCGATACAAAGACAGGTTTCTCGTTTATTTACATTAGGTTTCAGTATCCAAAACGGTCGTTTTTTGCAAAAACTGGAGTAACTAATTTTATTTTGGGGATTTGTTTGCTTAAACTTAGTATATAAGTCTTTTAAAGAATCATTTAAATAGCGTCTTTGTTTTTTATTCTTTTTCTGGGTAATGAACTCCTTCTTCCCAGAACACATACGACTGTTTTCATCTTCTTCAAGAAAAGTTTTGATGTCCTCTTCCACATTATTTTTAATTGTTTTTATAGTGTCTGATTCACTTTGTTTAATATCTTCAGTATTATTTTTACTTATATATTCATATTCTCTTAATTTAGCACTTTGGTATTTTAATCTATATATCTGTTTTCGCTGTCGTTCGTTAACAGTCTTCAATTGATCAATTTTCTCTTTCAGTAACTGATATATTTTGTTCATGCGGTATTTAAGTCTACGTATGATAACTTTGGTATTCAGTTTCTTGTTAGCTTTTGGAGTTGGAGGAAATTCCTTTTCAATCACACGAACTGATGATCTTGTACATAGCTTTGACATTTTACTTATGTCACTAGACGTACTCAATGGTGCTGACGAGCCTCGATAAGCCTTAATACGCTGAGGTAAAGCAAATGAAACGACGGATGAACTTGATGGTGGCAAATCAACATAGGAACTTTCTTCAGTTTGAAGCAATTCTGATCGTATTGTTTGTGATCGTGAAGTCACCAAAGGATCGTCAGTTTTGTCGGTTACTTCTGGTACGATTATTAAATCCTCTTCAAGACACCTTATCTCTTTACGCCTTCTTTTCAAATTGTGTTTGTTGGAAGATATTCTGCTTCTCTCTCTAAAAGTTCGTTGTTGGCGAGGATCTAATTCAGTTACAGACTTTATCTTTCCTTCATTCTTCCTTTTATAATACCGTTGTCTATCTTTCTCTTTGTGCACTGCGTAAAGCTCTGGATCACTCTTAATGCGAGCTTTCCGACGTCGTTCAGACAATCACTTTTTAGCCAACCGATCTTCTTTTAAATCTGACATAATCTCAATACTGAAACTAGATAAGGGTCGTAAGAAAGTTAAATTTACGATCATAAAATGTAAATAAATAACGATTGATTGATTTCGGTGATTTCAAAATCGATTTCGGTGCACCTATTTCCACCGAAAACACCGAAATCAATGCCATTGAAATCAAAATAATTAACAAAATCCTAAATGTTTTCAAAAATAAACTGATTTTTGAAAACATTTTATTTTATATTAACCTCTTGTTTTGAAATCTAATACATAAAAGACATAATTTTATTATAATTTAAAAATATTAATTCAAATAGTTGTGGATAAAATGGATTCACCGAAATCAATTTTAGGGGTATACCAAGACACCGAAAACGATTACGTACCTCAATAAAAGAGTGACGCGGTAACGCACAGACGCGTTGATCTTACCACCAATGCGACGCGACTGACAGTTTGTATTGCTCGAACAACTATTCTCAAAGTCACTAGAGTATGGGATATATGAACGGATTGGTGCGCGCCACTGATATCAATCCTAAACGTTGGACGTGAAGACAACCAGATGTAACTTGTCTACTAAGGCCTATTGTGCTTTAGTAATATTATAAATGGAATTAATAACTATCTAGTTGTTTGTGAACACATGTCAAATAGTGCCGAATATTGGAAGAAAAAAGATAAAAAATAATTGCCGTCGCAATATGGGGCCGGACGCGGCACCGAGGTCAATATTTTCGAGGTTTTTAATTTTTTTAACTAACTTATATTTAATTTATTCAAAAAAGAACATATGCCCCTCCTAATATTTTGATCGTACCTGTTATAGAAAAAAATATCAAGTTGTTAGTAATCCATTTCGTACTGGATTTAGACCCGGACACGCCTTTTTGAGCCGTCTGAGAATGACCGCCTTATTACCAGCAGCGATGACCAGCCGCTGATACAGTATAATAGTTTGTACTGTTGGATGAGCTTATATTAATTTATTATGGTTTATTTTTAAATATTAGTAAGTAAAGTTCGTATTAGTTGCGGCTGAAGAGAATGCACTACACTTTATAATTCCGTAGATGTCAGAAGAAGCGACAGTAAACTGGTATAGGAAATGATAGCAGAATTTTCCTGATAACTACATACTTAATAATTGAAATAATTTAACGGCTCCGTGGCGCAGTGGCTTAGCAATGAGTTGTTGCGCTGGGGGCCGCGGGTTCGAATCCCTCACGGATACAAGTATTTGTATGGCCTGGCCTATAAATAATTGTTCAGAGTCTGGATGCTTGTCCTCATGCAATTTGTTTGTAAACTGCACGACACAGGAGAAAATCCTAGTGTGGGGGTAACATTTTTTAAAATAAAAATTCCAACACGCCTGTTAAGCTTGGAAACTAAAGCAAATATCCACCCTAACATGCAATTAAAAAGGAGGGGCCAGTGTTCAGCAGTGGACTTGTAATCGGTTGTAATTAATGAATTATATTAATCAAAGTTCTAAGAGCTAATATATAAGAATTAGAATCACCGAACGCCTACAACCATCTTAAGAAAGAAGGAAAACACGTTAGCATCCCTAAGAACTAAGATGGAATTCCTCACAGCATGTAACAATAATATCTGTTTTATCTATTAAACTAACGACCGTGTAGTGGCGATGAAAAAATATCTACTACCCCATATAATCCCGTTGGTGTTGTAAAAAGCGGCATAGAGAAACATGGGAGGTATGCAACAGCGCCTCCTTAATAACAACTAAAAAACCTATGGATGCCAACTCCCCTGCTTTTACGACGTTTCACAAGACACCGATGAAAACATTTAAATATTTTTAAAAGTGGTCAAAACAAAAAGATTTTTTTACGTGGTGGAGCCACGCGGCAGCTATAATATTATTATGGTTGTTGCGCGAATGGGTCTGCTCGACCGGGGAAGGACCACGCTCTCATAGAATACCAGCGTAAAATGGCAGCTTAACGCTGCTGTATTTCGTATGGCAAGTGAAATTGTGGCAAGTGAACCAGAGCCCCTTTTTACTTGAATCCCTCGTTATTTCATCTTAACGTCAGGGTGACAACGCATCTGCACTTTGATTCTTAATTGAGGATAAATGTAGATGTCTATGGGGCACAGCAATCATTTACCATTAGGTGGACTGTGTGCTCATTTCTCACTCCTATTCTAGAAAATAAAAACCTTTCTGTACAAATTACATGCGAAAATAGTTTAATAAAGTCACAGCTTTTATAATCAGATAGTCATATATATTTAAAAAAAATCTAATCTATTTTTAAAACAGAAAACCAACCGCTCAAACGGTGTATCATTTAGTTGGTATATTGTACAAGTTTGTATAAAAAGGGTTATTATAATATTAAGGATTTATGGATGATAATAACCCCTGCTAATGAGGTGATTGCTACTAAGTTATTTCAATTTTTTTTTTGTGTGGTTAATTGTGTAACACATGATTGTAAGCTGTTATTTAAAAAAAGTCCTGCTGGGTTTCTTGCCGGTTCTTCCCAAAACAGAAGTTTTTTCTCGAACCGATGGTAATTAAACATAACAGTGACTTTCAATAAGTATTATTGCATACCTTGAGCGAAAGCGCAAGGTATGTTCTACTATCGCCTAAAAATTAAGATTCCAACGTTTTATCGAATAAAATCGTATCTAGCACTCATATTACACATATAAATTATATAAAAAGCACATTGTTAGAAAGATAAATGATTGTTGAACTTATTAATTTTTTTTAAATTGATTAATTGCTATTTTTAAATAAAAAAGGGGTTTTAGTGGCTTATGGTGTGGATTTATCAAGTCCCTGTGGCTTGTAAACACTATAACTTTTGAAAATATCAATTGTTTAACTCAATCTATTTTTTAATCTCTTCATCTATCATGTGGGAAGCCACTGAATGTAAATGGAAGTGTAATTTTGTTTTGTTTAGCTATAATTAATTTTTTTCGGCTCCAAAATGGCGAAATTTTCGTTGATTTGGTAGCCTTGTATGTAAATTAATTCTGTAAAGGGAGCTAAAGCCACAGAGTAGTTTACTCACTCACTCAGTTCGACGCACAGAGTACTTTTTATATACTGGTTAGTCGCCGTCGTGAGTGGACATTGTTTCGGATGTTTGCAGCGGCTCAAAAAGATCGCTGTACAAATACACAATATTCGAATAACCAAATTTCTTAAATACCTGATTATAATAATAATAAGAGATTTTTTTATTACAATATTTTAAAAGCACAAAATAAATAATAGTAGTACGTACTAAAAGTAAGTATCAATTTTTCATCATGGGTGTCATTTTCATGGTTTTCGAGAGAGTTGAAGCCGATAGATAGGGTTGTCGAAATGTAAATCCAAGATGACGGCCGCAATAGGTATAAATTTTTTCATCTTGGGTGTCATTTTCATGGTTTTGTGAGGGTGTTGAAGCCGATAGTGCTGTCGAAATGTAAATCCAAGATGGCGGCTGCAATAGGTATCAATTTTTCATCATGGGTGTCATTTTCATGGTTTTCGAGAGAGTTGAAGCCGAAAGATAGGGTTGTCGAAATGTAAATCCAAGATGGCGGCTGCAATAAAAATCAATTTTTTCATCATGGGTGTCATTCTCATGGTTTTCGCGGATGTTGAAGCCGATAGTGCTGTCGATATGTAAATCCAAGGTGGCGGCTACAATGGGTATCAATTTTTTTATCATGGGTGTCATTTTCATGGTTTTCGAGAGAGTTGAAGCCGATAGATAGGGTTGTCGAAATGTAAATCCAAGATGGCGGCTGCAATAAAAATCAATTTTTTCATCATGGGTGTCATTCTCATGGTTTTCGCGGATGTTGAAGCCGATAGTGCTGTCGATATGTAAATCCAAGGTGGCGGCTACAATGGGTATCAATTTTTTTATCATGGGTGTCATTTTCATGGTTTTCGAGAGTGTTGAAGCCAATAGTGCTGTCAAAATGTATTTAAACTACTTTAAAAAATTCCGTATAATCATGTTATACGTATTTTTTTATGCGCTTAAGGTATGCCCAGTTGGATTTACCAATTATTTTTGTAATCTATATTGAATAAAAAAGTTTTGTGTCTGTTAATTTAATAAACATTTTTGTGATATTTAGATATTAAGGTAGGTAAAATGGGACTAACATGTAAAAAATAACGAAGGCTCCCTAGTAACAAAAGAATAATAAAATTTTTTTTTGATACTTCTAAATTTAGCGGCATCAAACTTTATGTATGATATGTAATTTCTGTTAATATTAGTTTCCAACCGTATTCACACTATAAATATACCTATGTGTATCAAGATAATATCATGGCCACCGAGCTTTTCTCGGCGTTAAAAATATTATCTCAGAAATGAAAAGTATTAGAAAAAGATAGAAAAACTTGGAAAGTAAAACATTATCTAAAAGCGCAATTTCATCCAAACCGTTAAGGCGATTTCCGATGAACCAATTATATAATGCATATATACAAGAATTGCTCAATTAAAAATAAAAACTCAAAATTGCTCAAATAAATAAACATTAAGATGGCCCCTCACTAGATGGAGTGACGACTTGGTAAGATATGCAAGAAATCAGAAGACTGATATTACTTACAGGCGTCCTATGTCCAGCAGTTGGCTTCCAAAGGGGTGCAATGATGATGAAAATGAAATATTTAGAATGCCGTGTTTGCAGAGTAAAGTATATCACTACTTCATTTACATACAAATTTAACTTCAAAATTTAAGTTACAGCCTGTTTACAACCCACCCCTGGGCACAGGCCTTCTCGCATTTCTGAGAGGGTTTTAAGGAACGAAAGTGTTTTCCGCGCTGCCTCAATGCGCGGCAGACTTCACTTGTCTCCGAATTTTTTTTATTTCTCGTACATTCAGATTTCCTTATGTCTTCCTTCACCGCCGTGCACGTGGTAAATCAACACTTGAAATTGCAGTTCACAATTTCATCGGTGCCGGCGGGGATCGTACCCGGGCTGCTCACATAATGTGCAAATATATAGCGAGCGCTTAATTCCTGAGCTAGCACAACTTACATTACCCACAAGAACAAATTAAAATGCATTAATTAACAAGCAGATGAATTAGTTATGTACCAACACGGAAAGTTACAATTAACAATCGATAGTTTGTACATAATAAAGTGATCCCGGCGTTGCTTTGGTGTGAAGGGACGGGGAATCACGGCGGGAAAGATTAAACATTTCGCACTAGTACTATTAATCAGATCGCCGATTGCACTCTCAAACATTTAGATTGGTGATGCACTATTAGTATCTATTATTATCGATTATCGATGTTTCCACCAAGCTTGTAATTTAATAATAAAATTATATAGTTACAAAGGTTTATTTTTTATATATAATTTATATAGAATATAAACAATAATGTAAAAAGGTATTTCTTTAATCCATTTTTTACTTACTGTTTTCTTATTTATTTATTACTAGCTGTTCCCCGCGACTTCGCCCGCGTGGAACTTGGATTTCATGGGTTTTAATTTTTTTGCGCGGAACCCTTATTATTTTTCTAAAACAAAAGTAGTCTAAGTTACTCCTTATATCATCAGCTACCTGTCAGTGAAAGTCCCGTCAAAATCAGTCCAGCCGTTTCGGAGATTAGTCGGAACAAACCGACAGACAGACAAAAATGTTATTAGTACAGTATATACTTTCATATGCATTTAGTAAAAAGCTGTTATTTTAATATTACAAACAGACACTTCAATTTTATTTATTTGTATAGATTAACATGTTTGTGATAGTATATATTTGTAGTGCATTTTGCTTAACATTGTATAATAATGAATACTGTTAGGTTTATTTTTTATTAAATGTTTATTGGCACCCACAGAAGATCAGCGTCGAAGTACTTTGTCAGTACCAATGTACCAAGACTATGCAGAGTTGGGTAACATTTTAGTAAACATTTACCTGATTAGCGTATGCTATTTTTGTAAGCAAATTGCTGTAACTTGTTACTAAATAAACTTATGTTCTTTCTTTCATTACTTTATATAAATTAAGTATTTAGTTAAATAAGTATTTGAATACTTAATTGTTCAATTGTAAGACAGTAATCGTTATGTCAATACTTTTTACACACGGACATAGTTTTAGGCCATAGTACTAGGTGGTAGTCATCATCATCATGTAAATATCATGTAAATAGGGCACATGTTTCCGGTTTTTAACAGTGGTAGAGCTACGCGGCAGCTTTTGCTGTCGCACGGATGGGCCGGCTCGAACCGTGGTGGTATAACGACCTCACAGAATACCAGCGTGAAGTAGATGTTTACCTCTGCGTTTCGCTTAGTGAGTGTAGGTGGCCGGAGGCCCTTTTTACTGGAAATGAGGCATTCCATCTTAGTCCTCACGGGTGACAACGCATCTGCATTTTGATTTGTAATAGAGGATAAATGTAGATGTCTATGGGCCGCAGCAACCACTTACCATCAGGTGGACTGTGTGCTCGTTTGTCACCCTTATCCTATAAAAAAAAAACATGGATTACAATGATTTCTTATATTTACGCTAAC
This sequence comes from Parnassius glacialis, assembly GCA_033319125.1. Classification (NCBI taxonomy): domain Eukaryota; kingdom Metazoa; phylum Arthropoda; class Insecta; order Lepidoptera; family Papilionidae; genus Parnassius; species Parnassius glacialis. The sequence continues at coordinate 35,773,040 of JAVANC010000003.1, read as the reverse complement.
ATGTATAGCATTGTAATGTATAGCATTGAATAAAACTACTAAAAAACTAAAGTAACATTAAACTCGATTCTATAAAACTAAACTCACTTAAACTTAAAGTTAAATTAATCGCGATTAATTAATCGACTTTTAGTATAGTTAAATGCGATAAAATCCATAAAAGTGGTTATATTCAACACATGGATTAATTTTAATGAAATGGATATGAGTTCATTTCGATATTTGCCCAAACTATTCCGTACGTACATCACTACTTAAAACCCGAAGGGATCGAGCGAACAGCTCGGTTAGTGTGAACTAAATGAATCATTAATAATGCAAAGTTAACACGCCGGTTGTGATTTGACCCGACTCACGCTTCAGATCATCGATGTCGATGTACCTAATCGTACGTCACTATACACGTGTTTTGTATCAAGGTAAATAATTGATGCTTTACGTGATGAGATTGATTTGGTTGGAAGCTTATTGGAGTTTGAATACGTTATTTGGTGATTAGGTGTTGATATGCAAATGGCTACGTAACTTGTTAAGTACTGGATCAAAGTTTGATCGGCATGACTGATGAAATGAGAATTGTCATAAAAATTAATGAACGGATTAAGTACACAGTTAAAAACATAATTCACAGAACAAATCGATCGGCTCAACCTGCATAGGACCACGCTCTCACAGAATAGCAGCGTAAAACAGCAGAATAATTCCATGTTTCGTATAGTGAGTAAAGAGAACCGAAGAACCTTAGTGGAAAAAGGCATTCCATCTTAGTCCTCAGGGAACTAACGAATCTGCATTTAGAATTTCATCGAGGATTGATATAGCTCTCTATGGGCCACAATACCCAATTACCATCAATTGGGGTGTGTGCTCGCTTATTAGCCTAATCCTATAAAAAAAGATCTTCATTTGAAGAAGAAGATAAAATATTAAAAGTAGCAAATGGACAATGTGTCAAATTGAAGACTAAGATCCGCATAAAAAATAAAATGGCGATATGTTGTACAAACGAAAAAATGGTGTACAAACGAGCACACAGTCCACTTGATGGTAAGTGGTTGCTGTGGCCCATAGATATCTACATCTATCCTCGTTTGAGAATCAAAAAGCAGATTTGTTGTCGGCCGTGAGGACTAAGATAGAATGCCTCTTTTCTAGTAAAATGGGTCTCCGGTTCTCTACACTCACCATACGAAATACAGCAGCATTAAGCTGCTATTTTACGCTGGTATTCTGTAAGAGAGTGGTCCTTCCCCTGTCAAGCCGACCCATTCGTGCTACAACTATACTATTAATATAACTGCAGCATGACTTTACCACGTAAAAGCCATCCACATCCATACCACCGTCGATAATACGACACGTATTTCGCCTCTAAACAAGGCATCATCAGGAGAAATAGACTCTGCGATGGCTAACCGCTAAGGGCTTAAAGGTGGCAGTGAGAATACACGCAATTGTGAGAGGGAAGGAGGTGCTTTTTAAACTAGGTGAGACTCACCACCCGCCACCATCATCTGGGTATCCGCGGTTGAACCAATGAAACGGTCATAGATATTAGTGTTTAAAAAAATGACAGGAATGAGGAAGCCTGCGGAATTCCCTTCGTCATTTCTTCTCCGGGCAGTGAAACCGAATTTTGAAACGATAGTAGATTAAAATAACATATTAGCGCTTGCCAAACGAAACTTTTCATTTCTTACGCCGAATGATAAAGAGTTTTCATTTTAATTTAATTGTAAATACATTTCCAAAGTAAGCTACATGACTTGAAGTAAGATTATTTTGAAACAACAAACTATACAAGTAAGTATTTTGTTAATTGAATTCCATCTTAACATATTCATGTCAAACATTTCTAATAAATATATTTCGGGGACATTCGCACAAAGATCTATGATACGAAGTGACCGTCACCCTTCCCGCCAACTTGACAACCGCCATTTTGAAAAGGGATCGGACATGACATGCTAACAATTTCAGGGTTGCCAGTTCGAACGGAATGACAAATATTTATTGAGGAAATTCTTTGGGTGGAGTTTTTTTTGCAGCGTTGAAGGGGACGGTTAATTGATGGATTTTTAAATGGTTTCGCTGGTTTGGAGTTGAAGAGTTTACGGTAATGGTTGCGGTTTTTGTTGTGGAATAAACTGTAAAGTATTTAAAGTAGCTTAAGCTATAATATTTTGTTGCAATTATCTCAAACTACTATTATTTTTAATTAAAGTTTAAGGCTATAGAGGCTCTTTTTTAGTTTATTACTTAGTGTGAAAGACTTCTAAAAAAAATGAGTAACCCAAATTCTACATTAAATTTTCTTTAAAATGTTATACATAATATAATATAATAGGGCTTTTGCCACAAGAATAATGTTTTTATCTTTCAAATCTGTACAACTTTATGTTTTTGTGTGTCATTTCAGCACAGCACGGTTCAGTTATAGCGATATACTGACAACTGGCCAAATTTATAGTACCCATAATTGACGGGCATATATGTTAAGATATATTATGGATGTGAAAAATACGAGAGATGTGTCAGGATCATGACAAACGGAAGTCCAAAGTACGTATACCTACGCGTCTGGGAGACAGGCGAAAAAGCTTTTGTATGTATGTATTTTTAATTTTCGCAATCAATGTCTAGCTTCACGGATCGACAACTTTTATCGTTTTCAAACCATGAATGAGACATAAGTCGTGAAATCACCCAATTGTAATTTTAATTACTAATATACCACGTGCTCAGAGGTGAAGAAAAACATCATGAGGGACCGGCATTTTTGAGGAAAATATATGACTAGGACATGTAAAGTCTGAAGCAGCAGAGCTGACTAATCACGACATAACCCTTCAAGAAAAGAGAAGAAACCTGTACCTAACGTATATATACATATCCATATACTATATATATATACAGTGGATTTCATTTATTACGACCTTGGTTGTAGCGACCCTTTACCTATAGCGGCGTTAAATATAAGTCCCTTGAATTTAAAGCATATTTTAGTACAAAATTCATGTGGCTATAGCGACTTCGGATGTAACACCGGGTTCGTGTGTAGCGACTGTTTTTAATGAATCGTTTGTAACAAATTCCTAGAAACCCCATGCAGATATTGCGACCGGAGTCGGCCGCCAAAGATACTAAGATTTCTTTCTTTCAAAAATATTTCTTATCTTTTGTTTACATCCACACAGATCGTCACCAGGTATGGAGACCTTTATTTTTTGTTTATAGATATCAGCTAAGTAGGTAGGGAAGCGTGTACGTTTCGGAGTTAAATTTATGGTTCAGTTACAAAGTGATATTCTAAGTAGCAACTCTAATGTATTGAATTTGTTACCTTTGCCTGTAACGACTTCCGGATATAAAGACGAACATAGAGTGGCCCCTTCATCGTCGTTATACCCGAGATTCACTGTATTTTCTAATTTTCCATGCTAGAATCTCAATATATGTATAACTTGCTGCTAGCTAGCCTGTGATATGACTGCAGCACGAATGAGTAGACTCGACTGGGAAACCATGCCCTCAATGTCTACCACTGTTAAATAGCAGCATAATGTTGTAGTGATTTCTATAATAATGTCTCAATACTAGATCATACCGGAGATCCATATTAGTTATAACGATGGATTCCTTCGCAGGGGTTACAACGCATCTGCATTTTGATTTCTAATCGACGATACATATAGGTGTCTCAGTATCTCTTGCTGGTGGTTCTGTGCAGATGATTCTCCCATACCCTGTTAAAGTTATGTTGTCACTAATGTGTCGTACATTAGTGATATCACCCGTAATACTTTATAGTGGCTCTACCATATATATACCAACATTTATAATTTTTTGTCCATCTATACATTCCAACATTTGTTTCAAAAATGTACATGTGGCAACCCTGGCAGCGTCATCAGTAGATGACAATCGCTCAAAGACCGGAAGCCTTCAGAGGTCCCATTTCGCGTAGTGTGACATCCAATATCCCTTTTAAATGTTCCATCACTTTGACTATTTGTGATACGTCTAGTACTTCTGAATTATAATATTCTAACTATCTCCCATCCGCACGCAGCAGCCTTTCGCAGTTGGCTGTTAGTGTCAGAAACAGTTAAAACCTAAAGAATATAGAATTTTCAAGCAACAACCTTTTTATATATTCGTAAATAATAAGGCTCTTGAGAATCAATTTTCATCACAATTTATTGTACGAATTTGAGTTTCCTAATTAACATAATTTGCCTAAGAATAAAATAGTTTTTAACGTGGTAGAGCCATGCTGCAGCTGTATTAATAGTATAGTTGTAGCACGAATGGGTCGGCTCGACCGGGGAAGGACCACGCTCTCACAGAATACCAGCGTGAAATAGCAGCTTAATGCTGCTGTGTATCGTATGGTGAGTGTAGAGAACTGGAGACCCGTTTTACTGGAAAAGAGGCATTCTATCTTAGTCCTCACGGCTGACAACGCATCTGCATTTTAATTCGCAAACGGAGATAGATGTAGATGTCTATGGGCCACAGCAACCACTTACCATTAGGTGGACTGTGTGCTCGTTTGTCACCCTTATTCTATAAAAAAAAAGTTTACATCCATTACAGCCTATAAAACTCCACTGCTGAACCTAGGACCCCGCCGTAGATTGCTTCATAGAGGGATTTTCCATAGTTGCAACACTTGGCAGGCGGGATGGCAATCGTAGTTTTTAGGGTTCCGTACTCAAAGGGTATCAAATGGAACCCTATTATTAAGCCTCCGCTGTCCGTCCGTTTGTCTGTCGGTCTATCAGCGAGCTGTATCTCATGATCCGTAATAGGTGGACAGACAGTTGAAATTTTCACAGAATGTGTATTTCTGTTGCCGCTATAACAACAAATAGTAATTAAAATAAATTAAAAATTAAAAGGTGGTCCCCTACTAGAACCCATCATGCGCGAGTCCGACTCGCACTTCGCCTGTTATTTATAAATTTAAGTGGTTATCAGAAAGATGCAGCTGCATATTTCCTGTTTCAGTTTCCCTCTGTCGCCTCTTACGATACCCACGGGATGAAACGGGGTAGTGGATACTCTTACACCGCCACTACACGCCAAAATAGTTTATTTTTTATCTAGTAATTAAGAAAAATAATTAAGTTTATGAACCTATTTATAAACATATCTCTATGAATATTTTTATAATAGAAGTACTGATGGTCAGAATGTTAATCCTTGCGTGGTTAAGTTTTAAAATATTAAATTAAACTTAAATCATTGATCAGTTAAAACGTAATAAATGAAATTGCAATTTTTGTAATATAAAATAAATAGCCGTTTTATATAAAGAGCCGTGGAAACTCAGGGGCTAAGGGCTCGCTGTAAATTTCACAGTACACGAGCAACCCGGATTCGATCCCCGGCGGCACCAATGAAATTGATAATTGCAATTTTAATTGCTGATTTACCACGTGTTCGGCGGTGAAGGAAAATGTAGTGGGCAAACCTGCATGTCAGAGAAATAATAAAAAAATATTTCGAACGCGGCGGACGGAGAAACGACGGATGTTTCCTTGACCTAAAACCCTCTCAGAAATGAGCGGAGACCTGTAACCAGCAGTGGGATGTATATAGATTGTAACTTGAAGTTAAACTTGATATAAATATCAAATTTTATATAAAAGGTTACAAAGATTCTAAAACTCATTTAGATGGAGTGACTACCCCAGGTATTTCGACTTCTTACCAGTAAGACGACGGGATGCAGATAGGTTCAGTACCGTGTTTTGTGACGTACCTTAGGAAACACCTATGTTCTGCATCGGATTTTCAAGCTGTAATGACAATGATGATATAGTCTATTTATTTATAATTATAAATGTATTCATTACTTTTAAAAGTGTAGTAAACATTAAGTAAACAAGAAGAAAATTAAAAATGTTGTACAACCGATTTTATTATAAATATAAATTGAGAACATCATCAATGTAGTCGAAGTCAATGCATCAAGAATGAAATACGTACTATTAAGGATTACTCAAAAACGACTGCTCAAATCGTAATGCAATTTATATGGGGCCCCATGAAAAGCACCAGCTTTCAAATAAAAAAATAATCATCAAAATCGGTTCACCTCTAAACAAGTTCTGAGGTAACACACATAAAAGAACAATCGAATTGAGAACATTTTTTCAGTCGGTTAAAAAAACCTTTGTCCGTGGAAGGACTTCTTTATTTAAAAATTTGTGCACCATATCTAATCATGTACGTTCAGCACTGAGTTATTACGTTGGTATTAGAAATAGTGAAAAAAACGTCCACCGTTTGACAAGGGGCTCCTAAAAACTATCATACAAACACAGAAGCATAATCAATCAGAGCGAAACGGAATGCTAATCCCACAATACTTAATGGCATAACCCTTCCCTAGTCCATCTCACGTCATTTGTTATCCGCAAAATCCGAGCATCGCTAGGGAGGCCCGGTGCCTCGATATCAACTCTTATTTATCGTGAAAACGCCAACGGGAATGGGGTGTACACTATTTGTCATCGGCAAAAGCTCCTCGGACACACATCCTGAGCCCTTCAAGTGTATCGAGATGGATATGAGGGTATGTAAATTCGGAGATAAAGTGTATGCTCATATCGAGGAATACTGTGTGATTGATGGTACTTGTATATTGTGTAGGGTAGCTAAGCGGTTATAGTACTGGGTTACTTAACCGCGGGTATTTAGTTCTAATACATTCCAGAGATAAACAAAGTTTTTTTCGAACCCAGTAGTTCTATTTACTTATTTAATTAGACTTCATAGGAGCTGATAAAGAAGATGAATAAGGTATTCATTATGCAATTAAGCGTCCAATTTATTTGATTCTTCTGAAAATATGCGAGGTAGTAAAATTTCACTAAATTACAAACTTACACACACAAACTCACCACATAAACACAGAGGCATCTTTTATATCACTAACGAGGCATTCGATATTAGTCCTTAGATTTGACAAAGCATGTGTAGTCGCTGAGTATCAGGATGTTGAATCAGGATATACTATTCTCTTAAAGATCAATGAGATCATGAAAGAGTGCATTCGAAACGTCGAAATAATCCTTAATGTAACACCTTTTTTAGAGAAAAAGTTTTTACACAGTCCACCTGATGATAAGTGGGTGTTGTGACCCATAGACATCTACGTCTATCCTGAGAACTAAGATGGAATGTTTCGTTTCCAGTAAAATTTTTATCCGGTTCTCTAAACTCATTATGCGAAACAAAGCAGCATTGAGCTGTCATTTTACGCTAGTATTCTGTGAGAGCGTGGTCCTTCTCCGGTCGAGCCGACCCATTCTTGCTGCAACCATAAAATAGCTGCAGCATGACTCTGTCACGAGCTGTAACCGCTATCAAACATGGGCATCTTGTTAATTACTTACTCTACACTACTTCCCCAGATTGCCGTGTAGTGGTGGCTTAAGGGAATCCGCTCCCGTATATTGTCCCTTGGGTGTCGTAAGGGTGACATAGAGAATTAACACAGGAAATTTGAGGCAGCATCTTCCTGATAACAAATCAAAATAATAATAAACAAGCAATATATGCGACGACTTCCAGCCTCCTGAACAAGCCGGTTACCGAAAAGGCCATACCATAGACCAAATTTCTTTATAGAATAAGGGTGACAAACGAGCACACAGTCGACCTGATGGTAAGTAGTTGCTGTGGCCCATAGACGTCTACATCTATCTTCAATTGCGAATTAAAACGCAGATGCGTTGTCACCCGTGAGGAAGCTAAGATAGAATGCCTCTTTTATCTCGGGTCTCCGGTTCTTTACACTCACCATACGAAACACAGCAGCATTATGCTGCTATTTTACGTTGGTATTTTGTGAGAGTGTGGTCCTTCCCATTCATGCTGCAACTATACCACTAATATAGCTGTAGCATGGCTCTACCACATATAAAGCATACGTATCACACATATATACCCTTCAGCAAATTGTACAGAAGACCGAAGAGTACAATCAGCTACTTTATCTTGCGTATGTGGACTATGAGAAAGATTCCGTCGAAATATGGGTGGTGCTGCAGTCCCTTCAGCGGTGCCAAGTGGACTGTTGGTATATCGAAGTGCTGAAGTGTTTGTACAGTAGGGCTACGATGGCTATCCGAGTACAGTCACTGTTGAGAAGAGAAGAAGAACATGGACAAAAAAGGTCATATGTAACGTCCATGTCAAACTTATGTCGGTAGTTGTTGGGATCTCTATGCTCGAAGTTGTTGATGAGTATCTTTACATAGGACAAATAGTTTGAAACCTTAAATATGTGCCACAACTGCAACAACATTTTTTTTAAATTAAAGTTGTCCTAATAAGCCCTCTCAAAGGTAACTTGAATCCCTCTTGCTCACTATTGAAAATTACAATTTGGAGTCAAATATCCAACATTTCCTGCCCGTATTAGTCAAGTGTGACCCATTAGGTATAGGGCGTTAATACCGGATGACTTATTGACACCATATCTCATATGGACCCTTGGAGGAGTCCGGACACAAATGCAAAACGTTTTACATACGTTCCTTTATTAGTTGTTTGAAGCTTTTGTTTTTATTCGTATTGACCGAGCGGACCGTGCTTACCAGACCTCGTATATTTGATTCGATTACCGATATTTTTTTTATAAAAATGAAGTGACCAACTCACTTACAGGTTACCTGATGGTATTAATGGTAGGTGAACGCGAACATATTCACACATAAAAAACATACAGTAGAATTGGGTACCGTCTCCTTTTTTAAAGTCGGTAGAAAAGGCGTAGGTTCGAATCCGCCATTCAATTATTGTCGTGAACTACTCCTTACACCAGCATCTAAGCTTACCTGTAGTTAACGTAATGATTATAGCATTTCTAGTATTTTTTAAAAGTGTAGTAAAACCACTTGCAAGCTACTACAACAAGGAAGGCTACAGGTGCGTTGTCACCTCTGAGGACTAATAAGAATGACTCACAGCCTGCAATCATACTGGATCCTATACCCTTTACACCGGAACTCAGCAGTGCAAGAACTGCCATTTGGTGGCAGTAGTAGGCACCCTCACAGGCAGAAGAGGAGTCTTACCACCTAGTAGAAGAGACCTAGGGCTTAGTAAGATGCTAGATTTAAATTACGTACAATCTGAGTCGAAATAATAATAATTTAAAGATAAAAAGTGGTAAAATTAAAAATGTTGTACAACCGACTTCAATATAAATTATTAAGAATAACTCAAAAACTATTAGTTAGACCTTGATCTAACTAATAGTTTTTGAGTTTTATATAGGCCCACATGTGAAACACAAGCTTTCAAATAAAAAAAGAATCATCGAAATCGGTTCACCCAGTAAAAAGTTATGAGGTTAACACACATAAAAAAGACAGTAGATTTGAGTACCGGCTCCGTTTTGAAGTCGGTAGAAAATAAGAAGTCATATTCACATTAGTTGTGTACGCGCAGTGTGCATGTGTGTAGAACGAAGAGTTCATTTATATAGGAAACCATACAATTATTCTTCTTTTCAGTTTTATAACAGTAATTGCATTATTAATTTTAGTTTATTTTGTAATTAAAATGTAACGTACTTTTTTCATTTGTAATTAATTTAATTTAACCGTGTTGTGGCGGTGTAAAATAACCACTACCCCATATCGTCACTTGGATGTCGTAAGAAATGACAAACGACCTCATGGTAAGGGAATATTGTGGCCCATAGACCTACCTACATCTATGCTCAATAGGTATCAAAATGTGTTGTCAAGCCTGAGGAATAAGATGGAATGTTTCCTTTCGAGAAAAAAGCTGTCTTATTATCTACACTCACTATGCGAAACACAGTAGTAACAAGCTGCTATTGTATCCTGGTAGCTGCAAGGTGACTCAACAGTCTATTTAGCTCTTGACAGAAATAAAGAAAGAAAGAACATATTTATTTATTGCTGCAACTTACTGCTACAATCATTATTTTCAAAAAAAAAACTTAAAAAAATAATTACAAAACTGGATAGCAAGCAACAAAAACTTGCTGATTTCCATCCCACTTTATTATTTTAAGGATGCTCTGCGGTCCACTACTCTACGCTTTACCAAAACTTTGTGTCACTTTTTGTACACATTTGTGACATTTTTTGTAGAATCGACTACCACCAGCAATTTTGCCAGACTGATACGATTTAGGGAACTGTTAGAAAAAAGTCTTCTCGTTTAAAAGACCAGAAAGATTATTCATGGGTGGTGGTAGTCACTTATCATCAGATGAGCCGCATTCTTTCATAGGGCATACTCTACAGTAAAAAAAATTCCAATACAAGGCCAAGAAAATTGTATTTTATTCTTTAAATATATCAAAAGATACCACACACCACAAATCGCATCCATAAGTCATACTTACGTGGCATATATAATATAAAATCTGACAGCTTTCAACATTTATAAATATCATGCAGAAAGACATCATTCGCGGACCCCACGATTTGCATGTCCTCTTATAGGGGGTGGGGTGACGGTTATTTATGGTCGTCAAAGATGCCTGGATGGGATTACCGTGTCTCGTAATATTATTTAATATGTTTGGTGATTTGTTAGCCCTCTACTAACAGGGTTAGTTATAAAAAAATACCATTAACTAATGTTCTGGTCCACACGAGTGACCTGAGAGATGAGACTGGCGGGATCCAGAGGACATTTTTATTAATTATAAATCGCATTTTTCTTTTCAAAGTTTACAAAGTTCTCGGAGGTGAAGTAAAATGCCGTAGATCGCGAGTAGCTCTGCATGTGTAAGAAGTCGCAAACATTTTGAGTAAAATGTAACTTCGTGTACAATTAAAGTGCCAAAACGTGCTTGATTCCAACAATAGGACGTTTAAGATCTGTTATTTAACTTTTTAATCGAGAAGTGGCAGTGTAAGAATATCCACTGCCCTATTTCGTCCCGTAAGTGTCGTAAGAGGCGACAGAGAACATGTTTAAGCATTGATTACTTCGACTACACGCCAACATCATCATCATTAAAGCCCTTCACAAGTCCACTGCTGAACATAGAACTCCTCCTCCTGCATCCATCGACTTCCTACATTCCCTACACTTCGTCTACCGGAACGAACGTACTCGAGAACCTTTCTTCCCCATAGATTGTCGGTTATTGGAGCTATATGGCCGGCCCATTGCCACTTCTACTTACTAATTCGACTACTCTTGGACAAGTGTTGTTACATGGTGCGGGAGTATTCAACTGAGAAATTATGAATTAATTAAATTATGTGTTAGTAATTATGTATTATACTCGTATTGTGTTAACATTTTGTTTTGACATATATTTTATAATGAATGGGTTTCACATAAATGTCATAGTGAATGATTTGAAATTGTTATTTAACTCTTATTAAAAAAAATATAGGATAGGGTGACAAACGAGCACACAGTCCACCTGATGGTAAGTGATTGCTGTGACCCATAGACATCTACTTACATAAAGAATCAAAATGCAGATGCGTTGTCACCTGTGAGGACTAAGATGGAATGTCTCATTTCCAGTAAAAAGAGTCTCCGTTCCTCTACACTCACCATACGAAACACAGCAGCGTTAAGCTACTATTTTACGCTGTTATTCTGTGAGAGCGTGGTCCTTCCCCGGTCGAGCCAACCCATTCGTGCTACAACTATACTACTAATATAGCTGCAGCATGGCTCTACCACGTATAAAATGCTCACTATGCGCGTAGTGCTTATGAGCGGCAAATCACTATTCTAAAAGTAATTCTATATCTAAAATGATTTTATTATACATATATGACATATGTATAATGTCTCAATTTTATTAATTTTGTCTAGAGTTTGGCATGTTTGTAAGGCTTAAATATGAGAATCTGTTCTCATCTAACGGAGAAACTAACGGCTTCCATCTATTTTATTTTTTAATTTTTTTATTTACCATATTTAATGTAAATAAATGTTTTCATTTGATTTGAGATAGGTAGCAGCGTATTCCTAATAAGAACTAGACAAATAAAACTGCTGTTGCCAAAACAATTGCCAATGTGACAACTATGACAAACGTTCCCCTTAAGAGGCAATCTATAGGGAGGCGTATAGGCGTATGTTGACGATGATGATGATTTTATTTTTACATAATAAGCAAAACGATTTCTTAACTGAACTGATAATAGAACGAACTACAATTCATTTTTCTCAACAAAATCCACGGCAAGTGACGTGCGCCCGGGCAAGGGTTGGTAATCGTCCAGTGATAAATGACCGGGCGGATGACACGGACGGACTTAAGAACGCCCGGTTAACCAGGTCACAGCCGTGCGAGATACAGGTTGTTGCAGATAGGGCGGGATTGATGGATTCTGCGACCCGCGCCCGGGTATATTTTGACGATAAACAAGACGACGGTATACGGATTGTTTCATCGAGGAAACAAATGGCACGTAACACAATTGTTACAATATGTTTTGAAAGTAGGTATTGATTTTTTTTCAAACAATTACGGCGTGGTTACTGCAGCTATATTATTACTGCTATCGTCTGAAAATTTAGGCTTCACGTTGAGTTTATATTAGTATTTTCCCGAAATATTTTATATTTAACTAGTGATCTGCCACGGCTTCGCACGGGTCATTTTTGAATCTCGACAACAGTGCCACCTACCGGGTCCATTTGTGACTCTAAACCACCCAAGACTAAATTTTCAGCAAAATCAGTCCAACGGTTTTATAAAAGCTCAGTGACGAAAACACATACACAAGAATGATACATATGAAGATTATCTAATATCAGAATATGTTTCATATAGGAATATAGGTAAATGCAAATGAAACTATAGTATTAATAAAGACACCATATGCACGGATCATTCCGGTCGAACGGCACGCGCTGCTAGTTCCGGATATCGTGTCCGAACGGAACGACCGGTCAACTGGGTGATCGCCTATACCTAATGTTAGGCTGTGGATATACTGAGTGATCTGTATTTATAAATAATTTATAAGATTTAAAGTTTAACAACAGCTCATAAAAAAACTCTTTTAGTGTCTCAAAACTTGTTCGTTTGCCATTTTAATTTAAATAACTTCAAAAATATTAAAATAATTTACAAATTCATCCCGAGTAAGACTTTATTTACTGTTGCCCATAAAGGTTCCACAGAAAATATCATTTTGACAGATTCCGTGTAGTGGCGGTGTAAGAATATCTACTATTATATATCATCCCATGGGAGTAGTAGTAAGTGGTGACAGAGGGAAATCGGACCAGGTGTTGGGCAACAGGATCTTCTCAAAAATAGCAGAACAAAATTAAAAAACTGCGGTTGTCAACCCAATGAAACAATGGCACAGATCTCTCCTATGAAAAATTAAAAAAAAAATTTATGGTAGAAAACCTCACAACTGAGTCACGTTTCCTTCTAACTCCAGTCCGAAATCGCAAGCAACATTTATATATTTTTTAATACAAATAAGGATTGCAAACGAGAACACAGGTGACCTGATGGTAAAGTAGATGTTGTCGCCCATGGTTGCACACCTACATTTCTCTCATCTTCATCTACATAAATGTCCTTAGAACTAAGATGGATGCGTCGTTACCAGTAAAAAGTCAACGGTTCTCAAAATCAGTTATTGGAACGTTATCATTAAATATTTAACGCGTTATATATTACATTTAGAAGAAGCCCTTCACGCCTTCAAACAAAGTAGTTTTTTTCTTTGGTTATAGACTCGTACCATTATTTTTTTTTATAGGATAAGGGTGACAAACGAGCACACAGTCCACCTGATGGTAAGTGGTTGCTGTGGCCCATAGACATCTACATCTATCCTCGTTTGCGAATCAAGATGCAGATGCGTTGTCACCCGTGAGGCCTAAGATGGAATGCCTCATTTCCAGTAAAAAGGGCCTCCGGCCACCTGCACTCACCAAGCGAAACGCAGAGGTAAACCTCTACTTCACGCTGGTATTTTGTGAGGTCGTGGTAGCACCCCGGTTCGAGCCGGCCCATCCGTGCGACAGCAAAAGCTGCCGCGTGGCTCTACCACTGTTAAATTATAATTAAATTATAAGTTAAATTATACTTTTGCCAGTGTCAAATAACAAGAAATCTCTACCATAAATTGCCTGTTTTGCCATAAATGTTAGCAGTGGACTTTGAATGGTTAGATTATAAACAGTAATTTATAAATAATTACCTTAATTCTTGGAAGTTCGCTCAAATACTTGGATTACCTCAGAGAAATAAACAAGGCCACGAAGTCAATTAGTCGAAATATTTTTAATGAAATTTCATTTTCACTGTGTACTACAACCCTAAAGGCACCCTTGTAAGCACATTTCGCACATGCAATGCTCATTGTACAGGAGGTAAATTTAATTATCTGCTCTGATTGATCGAATTATTTAACGAATTGATATTTCTCGAATTGTACCACGACCTCACAGAAAACCAACGTGAAGTAGAGGTTCACCTCTGCGTTTCGCTTGGTAAGTGCAGGTGGCCGGAGGCCCTTTTTACTGGAAATGAGGCGTTCCATCTTGGTCCTCACGGGTGACAACGCATCTACATTTTGAATTGTAATAGAGGATAGATGTAGATGTCTATGGGCCGCAGCAACCACTTACCATCAGGTGGACTGTGTGCTCGTTTGTCACCCTTATCCTATAAAAAAAAACTACACATTTAAATAAAACTAGTTTTTAGGGTTTTTATCGCGTATATTAACTGATTTTTAAACACTTTAAAGCACCTATGGTCAAGTACTGTAAAGTATTGTAAAGTGATCGAAACGTCGGGAATATAAAATAATTTAAAATTAAAAATTTTGTACAACCGACTTCAATATGAATTATTAAGAATAACTAAAAAACTATTGATCAGACCTTGATCTAATTTATATGGGACCACATGAAAAGCACCAGATTTCAAATAAAAAATAATCATCGAAATCGGTTCACCCAAATAAAAGTTATGAGGTTGACACACATAAAAAATATACATTCGAATTGAGTACCTCCTACTTTTTGAAGACGGTAGAAAAATAAGTTAATATACGCGAGATAATCCATAAAACCTAGTTTTATTTAAATAGTCAAACTATATTTCATCTCAGATATGAATTATATCAACTAAACTACTTTGTTAAAATGTCACACGCTGTTAGAGAGCTACAGCTGATTTATAGCTCGACTGCGAAAACGGCGGAAGCTATTTTCAGCTGACTATTAATATTGAAAAAAAATTTAGTTAGATATAATTTTAAATTATGAAATTATAAATACCAGTGATGACATGATCTGAGACGTGGTTCTTCACTGCTGGCCGTATGATGAAGCTCAAGGTTGCTCAGTGAGCTATGGAGAGGGCTATTCTCGGGTTTTTGTGCGTGATGAGCTTATAAATGAGGATATTCAGAGAATATCCTCATTTATAAGCTCTCAAGAACTGACAACCGATGAGGAAGCAAGGTTTCCAAGTGACAACCTCGTACCCGTAAGCAAAGTTCTAGGCGGCCCCCCACTAAATGGAGTGATGACCTGGTTAGATATATAGGAAGTTTGTGCATAAAGGTGGCTCAGGACCGTGTTTTGTGACGTTCCTTGGGGGAGGTGTATGAAACGAGGCATTCCATCTTAGTGTAACAACACATCTGCATTTTGTTTTAATCGCGGATAGATGTAGATGTCTTGGACCACAGCATCCACTTGCCATCAGTTGGACTATGTCGTAGTTTGTCACTCTTATTCTATAAACGAAATTCAGAACCAACATCTTTACGTGCTAACCGACGTACAGAGGTTAATACCGCTAACTTCCTGACTCCAGGCTGCTACCGAGAAATGCTTGACATTAAAACCCAATAACTGAGTTTTTGTCCCGATGAGGGATTTGAACCCGGGATCGCATGATCAGCAGTCTCGTTTATGACCCCTAGACCAACGAGCCAGTAAAAATTCATAACAAAGAATCATTGTTGCTATACCTTCTATTACTAATGTCAAACACCAGTGCACCCACTGTTTTTCTGTTTGAAAGTGCCGGTATAAGTACAGAGGGTTTGAGTTATTCCGTGAAGTGGTGCTGTAAGAATATCTATTACCCCATATTTTTTAATAGGATAAGCGTGACAAACGAGCACACAGTCCACCTGATGGTAAGTGGTTGCTGTGGCCCATAGACATCTACATCTATCTTCGATTACGAATCAAAATCGCATTGTCACCCGTGAGGATTAAGCTGGAATGCCTCGTTTCCAGTAAAAAGTGTCTCCGGTTCTCTACACTCACCACACGAAACACAGCAGTGTTAAGCCGCTATTTTACGTTGGTATTCTTTGAGAGCGTGGTCCTTCCCCGGTCGAGCCGACCCATTCGTGCTACAACTGCATTACTAATATATCTGCAGCATGGCTCTAACACGTATTAAGACCATATCATCTCGTGGGTGTCGTAAGAGGCGACAGAGAGAGATAAATCAGGAGATAGACAGCGGCGTCTTCCTAATAACGCCTAAAAATAAAAAAATGCAATTGCCTACCCGCTTGCCAAGCATGGCAACTATGGCAAATATTCCCTTTATTAAGCAATCTATGAGGGAGGCTGATGCTCAGCAGTGGACTTTAATAGGCTGTAACGGTAACGGAGTCATTCCATCTTAATCCTGTAGGTTGGAGAGTTCAATGCGTTGCTGGCGTTCAATTGCTACAGGGAGAGGGAGACACACTGAGAGGAAGAGGGTCGCACAATGAGATGTCGATCTATCTCGATTATATAAATAAATGACTCCAAATGATAGGATGAGAAATTTTGTGGTGAGAGAAAAGTGTAATTTGTAAAAAGATTGTGTGACTATGATTAAGGAGATTTGGATACGTGGAAATAATAATAATATAAAAATAATAACAAAAAATAATTCTTTTTATAGAATGAGGGTGACAAACGAGCACTCAATCCACCTGATTTAAGTGGATGCTGTGGCCCATAGACTTCTACATTTATCCTCAATTAAAAATCAAAATGCGCCGCCACCCCTGAGGACTGAGATAGAAACCTGATTTTATAGAATGAGGGTGACAAACGAGCACTCAATCCACCTGATTTAAGTGGATGCTGTGGCCCATAGACTTCTACATTTATCCTTAATTAATAATCAAAATGCGCCGCCACCCCTGAGGACTGAGATAGAAACCTGATTTCCAGTAAAAAGGGTCTCCAGTTCTCTACACTCACCATACGAAACATTACGCATTATTTTACGCTGTTTTTCTGTGAAAGCGTGGTCCCTCCCCGGTCGAGCCGACCCATTCGTGCTGCAACCACAATATAGCTGCAGCATGGCTCTACCACGTAATAAATGCAGTAAGAGTGATAAAGCAAATTAATGATGCAGAAATAAGTGACTGAGTCGACAAGGAATGCTCTAGGCTGACGTTTAACGGACTAATTGATGATACATATTGAAGATTGGTCAAATTGAGAGTAAACTTAACCGACGAGCATATATGCGTTGATTTGGATGCAAATATAATGAAAGAGGTATGTCAGGTTCGTGCCAAATGGACGTCCGTAGTCTGTGCTTTTCTGTGTCTGTGCGTTCACCTCCAGGTGATAGACTTGAGAGGTCATGAGAAGATCTACAAAATATTATGGCCGACGCTTTTCCATAGACGAAGAAGCTGCGTTTTGATTCTTAATCGACGTTAGATACTGAACTCAAAAGGTCGTGGGTTTAAACTCACCATCCAACTACTCTCGTGAACTAGTCCAAACACAAGCATATTAAGCTTACCAGGCGCAGTTAAAGGTAATATTTGTAAAATTAATAGCATTACTAGAATTTATTTAAAAACAAACAATGAAAAACAGATAATGAACTTTGATGGCCGCAGCATCCACCTACAACCGTAACTTTCTTATATATAAGAAAGTTAAGGTTAAAGTTAAAGTTATGAAATCGAGTCTTTGCTGGACAAAGTCTCGGACTGGGGGCGACTAAATCTAGTCCAATTTAATCCTCAGAAGACACAAGTTTGCGCGTTTACCGCTAAAAACAACCCCTTTATCGTATCTCCTCAGTTTCAAGGCACTCCCCTAGTTGCCTCAGCCAGTATCGGAATCTTCGGCGTCGACATATCGAGTGACGTGCAGTTTCGTGGTCACTTGGAAGAGAAGGCCAAATTGGCCTCTAAAAAGCTTGGCTTGCTCAGCAGAGCGGTACAGTATTTCATGCCGGCACACCGCCTGCAACTTTACAAGGCGCAGGTTCGGCCTCACATGGAATACTGTTCCCATCTCTGGGCAGGGGCTCCCCAGTACCAGCTCCTTCCACTTGACCGCATCCAGCGCAGAGCGGCTCGAATCGTCGACGATCGAGCCCTTTCCGATCGGCTCGACTCATTGGCACTGCGAAGAGATGTTGCATCCCTTTGAATTTTCTTTCGCATCTACCATGGGGAGTGCTCTGAGGAATTGTTCGGATTAATCCCAGCCGCCAAATTTCACGAAGGCACATCGCGGCACAACTCCCGATACCATCCACACCATCTGGATGATTGGCGGTCTACCACTGTGCGATTTAGAAGATGTTTTCTTCCTCGCACGACTTACTTGTGGAATCGATTACCATCAGCGATTTTTCCGGACCGATACGACTTAGGGATCTTCAAGAAAAGAGCGTACTCCTTTTGAAAAGGCCGGCAACGCATCTGCAATTCCCTCCCTGGTGTTGCAGTTGTTCATGGGCGGCGGTAGTCACTTACCATCAGGTGAGCCGCATGCTCGTTTGCCCCCTCTCCTATAAAAAAATATATATAATAACAAACAAAAAATTTAAGAAAAATCTGCTAAAATAATTTAAGATCAAATATATTCTGTACAGTCTCTATTTAAAATACCGGCTTTATGGTATGGCAAATATAGAAATAAAGTACCCTTAACGGTAAAGAGGTTTTTCTAACACAAGTTTCTGTAGCTTAACTGAAAGGATTATTTGATTAAAAAAATTAAATATAGCATTATTGAATAACAGTGGTAGAGCCACGCGGCAGCTTTTACTGTCGCACGGATGCGCCGGCTCGAACCGGGGTGGTACCACGACCTCACAGAAAACCAGCGTGAAGTAGAGGTTTACCTCTGCGTTTCGCTTGGTGAGTGCAGGTGGCCGGAGACCCTTTTTACTGGAAATGAGGCATTCCATCTTAGTCCTCACGGGTGACAACGCATCTACATTTTGATTTGTAATAGAGGATAGATGTAGATGTCTATGGGCCGCAGCAACCACTTACCATCAGGTGGACTGTGTGCTCGTTTGTCACCCTCATCATATAAAAAAAGAATACGC
The DNA here is from genome assembly GCA_033319125.1 of Parnassius glacialis. Lineage (NCBI taxonomy): Eukaryota > Metazoa > Arthropoda > Insecta > Lepidoptera > Papilionidae > Parnassius > Parnassius glacialis. Next base: position 35,753,692 of record JAVANC010000003.1, on the reverse strand, counting down.
CACTAACACAACTTTTAACAATTAAACTCAGCTTCATTGTTAAAATAAATTTAACTGACATTCTTTAAAACAAAATTGGCAGTACGCAATCCGTAACTCAATTATTCGAGTCGAAAAACAAAGAGATAAAAACTAGCGGGAAGTAACAAGACCGGCACGAAGTTGCCAAACTAATAGCGCGCTCTTGGCAACTTCATCTAAAGCGAACTTGATATGAAAGCGATAAATAATGACCGGCGCAAATAAGTACAAAGTATTTGGCAGTCGCTTGTGTCCATTCGTCTTGATGATACGTTCACTAGAAGTGCCTTATTAATAAAGTTATTTATTTATTTATTTCATTTGCCATCAAGTGTACACTCATATTTAAGCTAATTTCTAAAACACTAATATTATTAACTAAATTTACGTTTAATAATAGATAAACATCGCATGTTTAGTACTGATAGCTTTTCTAACAAACTTTAATAAATATTCATAATAATAGTTCTAAAATAATAATAATAATACTAATGATACTCCACAGAATATTAAATTAATTGATGACTTTTGTGTCGCAAAATATTAAAAGAGCCATGGTGATTGTTTCATGCATTATTATTTATTTATTTATTTTATTAAGCTCTCACAACAATAAGTGTGTTACATACATATAGACACTGTTACATACATATAGACTGACATCATAATTATTATAACTGAGTATCACATTACTTACAGGAGGGTATCATATGTATAATTAGAAAATTAAATTAAAAAAAAACTTTAATTTAAATTAACAACGAAGAATTGAAGATTGTACGTGGTAGAGCCATGCTGCAGCTATATTAGTAGTATAGTTGTAGCACGAATGGGTCGGCTCGACCTGGGAAGGACCACGCTCTCACAGAATACCAGCGTCAAATAGCAGCTTAACACTGATGTGTTTCGTATGGTGAGTATAGAGAACCGGAGACCCTTTTTACTGGAAACGAGGCATTCCATCTTAGTCCTCACGGATGACAACGCATCTGCATTTTGATTCGCAAACGAGGATAAATCTAGATGTTTATGGGCCACAGCAGCTACTTACCATCAGATGGACTGTGTGCTCGTTTGTCACCCTATACTATAAAAAAAAGAAGATACACACCTTTATTACATAGTTTTAATCACCGATAACAATTTAAAACTGTTATAAACATTTAAAAGTCTACAAAGCTTGGGTATTAAATCTTTATACTAATTAAATGTTAGTATAGTTTACCTAAAAGCCGTGGTAGCTCAGATGGTTAGCGCTCGCTGTAAGCTTCGCAGTACTCGAGCAACCCGGGTTCGAACCCCGCCGGCACCAATGAAATTGTTAACTGCAATTTTAAGTGCTGATTTACCACGTGCTCGGTGGTGAACGAAAACATCATGAGGAAACCTGCACGTCTGAGAAATAAGAAAAAAATATTTCGAAGACATGTGAAGTTCGCCAACACGCATTGGGGAAGCGCGGCGTACATATCCTTGCCCTAAAACCCTCTCAGAAATGAGAGGAGGCTTTTGCCCAGCAGTGGGACGTAAATAGGCTGCAATTTTACTTTACTTTTACAGTTTACCTAAGTCTAATTCAATTATTAAACTATTCAAAATTCAATTATTGCGCTATTTATGAAACAAAATTTATTAACTTGGTGATGGGAGGTAACGTAATAAATCTCATTTATCCATTTCAGTCCGTGGGTGTTATAATTAATAGTAGACCGTGGGAAATGCCAGAATAATCTTGTAACAATAGTCAGATAAAAGTTATTTATAGGATAAAATACAATACAAACAAACTCACAGATAATTATAACGTTTAACAAAAAGTAAAAACTGACTTCAAATTGCTATAAAAGAAGTTATTTATTTGCTACCCTTAGGAGTTGCATTTTTTCTCCAATTTTATATGAGACCCTTGAAGTATAACCAATTAAATAAAAAAAGAATCATCAAAATTGGTTCACAATCTACGAAGACATCACGTAATATACGTCAAAAACATATACCGCAATTGGTAACCTCCTACTTTTTGAAGTCGGTTAATTACTATAAAATTCTGGTTGCATCGAGAGTGAGCGAGAGGTTGTAACACTCTAGCGAAGCGTCATATAGATATATAGATGTATATGTCATATAGGTGGCAAGGTGAAATTGAGGGTATGTATACATACCCTCCCCACTCGTTTGTGCATTATAAAGTTCACAGGAGATTCTGTACAAGTAATTCGATGAATGCTAAGACTCGTAGAATGACAGTATCGTGGTTCTGTGAAGATGGTGTATCTGAGAGCCTGCTCTGTGTTACACTGAGATGTGTAGTGTTGCTATTGGTTTGCATACTTTGGTGTTATCATGTAATTACTACCCCCACGTTACACTACTGTGTAATTGTGACGAGGACATATTACGGTATGGTCAAACTGTAATTGCTCTATACTGAATATATAATGCAGTACGCTGTTTTATTACCGATAATGATTAATTGCGTAACCAGGAGAGCATGTTAAACATCCATTTTTACACTATTATTATTAACAATTAACCTTCTGATGTATTCCCGATGTTTACGACAAATATTTGATTTGTTTAACTTTAATATTCAGCCAGGTTACAATTTACTAGAATGATATTTTAAACCAGAGGACAGAAAAAGCGGCCAATAGTAATTTAGTTTTTAACTTACCATTTTCAATATATCAACTTCTTGATTGCGAGTTCCAGCAACTTTATATCGTTGTAGGTCCGGCCTGTTAGCGTAAAACTTGAACAATAATCGCTAATGGAGCGATGCAGTGGCCACAACTCATGCGTCCAGCGGAACCGTTTGGCGCTACACGCGATGGCTTAATGGGATAATTTTATGGATTTATTATAGAGAACAGTCAAAATGTGTAGCTGTTGTTAAGATGCTACTATAAACGTTTTATTGCTGGCCGATAATAAATAATAATATTTCATTTAAAAAAATAAAAAATTAAAACTCCGTGAATGGAGTAGCGAGCCTTATCATATGTTCTACAAAGCGAATAGCCCGAATGATACCCCGCCATAACACTAAAATAGTTAACCATCTTATTTAATTCTGATATATTACGTTAAAATTATATTTTAAAAATGGGGCACTCGTAGACTGTGTGCTCGTTTGTCGACTGTAATTGGATGCTGTGACTTATAAACATCTATTTTCGATTAAGAATCAAAATGCATATGCGTTGTCACCCCTGGAGGCTAAAATGGAATACCCCGCTTCGAGTGAAAATAGTTCCCTGTTCTCTACAGTTACCATACGAAATATAAATACCCATTAAGATGTACCATTGCTTAAAATGGTAAACTGTTAATTTAACAAAATTATTGCTCTGCCATCTGGTGGAGTGTGTGTTAGCATTTCAACGTTAATCTATAAAAAAATTACTACACTATCCCAAACATTCTCCGATGCAAAAGCCTTAAAGTAGAAAACTTAATGTACAAAACCGTAGAAGTTGCTAACCCCAAGTAAAATCTCGAAAAACTCCCTGTTAGAAGGTAGGGAATTAAAATCTCATCAAAGATTGCGCTGGCGCTGCGTCGGCGGCAGATTGGGCGAAAACATAAATAAATGGGCTTAAAATTTAAAATTATAATGGGATTGTATCCGGTGACACAAATGTGTGGAGTTTGTTACTAACGACTTTTGCTCTGAGACGGTTTGCGCGTCAAACAGGGGTGACGTGGAGTCGACACACGCTAAAAATATTATTCGAGATTTTTTAAGTAAATTTCAATGATTTAATAAATTCTTCAAGTACTGCATTAAAACTCAATGATGAAATTATAAGTTATCATATAGTGCAATGAGATGTTATTTTCCATTGGAAACGTTTATAATTTGACAAAAATATGAACCTTTAATTTAGTATGATAAAGTTAGAACTAACCATTAAGAAATTGATTAGTTTTTTTGTACATGCATACACATGCTTGCAAGGTAGCTTTTTCCTGTTTACCATTATTGTAACTACTAGAAGATTTTGCATAGTTTATGGAACTCACTATTTATTTTTGTAAACAATCTAACGTACAAATAATTAATTATTAGCTTCATAATTAATTATTTGTACGTTAGATTGTTATCGATTCGACCATAAAACATTTATTCGTAAGCCTCTCCACGTAATTTCTAGTGTCATAGTTTCACCTGCCATCTCGCAGCAACTAATTGTGAGTGTGCATAAAGTATGGCGTCTAAGGTAGCCTTAGTAACGCGATTGCATCACAGCTCGTGTGTAGCTACCCTTATGCCTGCATGCTCCAACTTGGGTACTTTTATTAGATTTATAAAGTTCAAATTTTTTCAAATTTTGAACAGTGGTAGAGCCACGCGGCAGCTTTTGCTGTCGCACGGATGGGCCGGCTCGAACCGGGGTAGTACCACGACCTCACAGAAAACCAGCGTGAAGTAGAGGTTTACCTCTGCGTTTCGCTTGGTGAGTGCAGGTGGCCGGAGACCCATTCGTGCTACAACTATACCAATAATATAGCTCGGCAGCATGGCTCTACCAGGTAAGCGAGTGAAGTGAGTGAAGAAGAAATAAAATAGATCAGGATGTCTTGTAGCAATGTGTGGGTATGGCCTATTTCATCAATGAACTTGTGCTGGCCATAGTCTACCTATTCAAAAGTGGATGCTGGTATATGGGATACACCTTTTTTTCATGAGGAAATGCCTACGCATACCCGTCTCGCGGGAGCAAGGACGGGTTATGTCGGATTCACACCGACTAAAACCCCATGGTGTTCCACCTTCGTTGCATATTGACAGGGACACGAGAACGCTTTTACACACATCCGTGGCCTCACCAGCGCCGGCCGCTCCATGGCAGCCCCTCTTCGGGGAAGATGTCTTCCTCGCCCCCTTCCTTCTCAGGTAAGGCGTTTGTATTACCCTAGTTTGCATAGCACCTCCCGCCCTCGATCAAACGCATGCTCTATCCCCGTCATCACTAATCCAAACACGTGGTAGAGCCATGCTGCAGCTATATTAGTAGTATAGTTGTTGCACGAATGGGTCGGCTCGACTGGGGAAGGACCACGCTCTCACAGAATACCAGCGTAAAATAGCAGCTTAACACTGCTGTGTTTCGTATGGTGAGTGTAGAAAACCGCAAACACTTTTTACTGGAAAAGAGGCATTCCATCTTAGTCCTCACGGGTGACAACGCATCTGCATTTTGATTCTTTATTGAGGATAGATTTGGATGTCTATGGGTCACAGCAACCACTTACCATCAGGTGGACTGTGTGCTCGTTTGTCACCCTATCCTATAAAAAAAGGAACACAAGGTGCGCCTTCCTCCATACTTACTGCAACTGCGAAACGGACTCCCCGAGTCCAATACGCGGAGACCATGGGGCCAGGAAAAACGAGCACTTGGAAGCACTAGCTTTCCCGAAACCAACGGCGGGTCTGGTCTATGGCTCCGCAGCCAACCAAGGTTCGACTATGGACGATTGGGAGAGTGGCGCATCGCCATACTCCTCAGCCTCCGCGACTCCACCTCGGCTGCAGTGGTAGGGAGAGCGAACACCCCTCTCGCCTCAGCCCACCAACACACATCCGTAGTGGGCTTGCCAAGCCCACTCAGAGTGGCCACCTCGGACTGGCCCTACCGCCGCGGCTACTACGCACCCCCGCCATGACAAGGCGGGAACCCGTTCGGGGGGGGGGGGGGGCACATAGATATCTAGACCTTTCCTTGAAATTCTTAAGCGTTGTCACCTGTGAGTACAGATGTAGGTTTTCGTTACTGTTGTCATTAACCTCCGCCAAAGATCGCCTCATTGGGGAGTAATTTGGCACGCTTGACTCACGGGTAGGCAAACGCAGTTTTTTTTATTTTTAGTTGCAATTAGGATGTCGCCGCTGCCCATCTCCTGGCTTGCTTTCCTCTGTGGCCTCTTACGACACCTACGGGACGATATGGGTTAGTAGTATGTGGTAGTTCTTACTGTGCCTGTATAGAATCTAGGGCTTCAGTACCAGTTAAAAAGGTCTCCTAATACTCACTAACCATACAATCGCACAACAGTATAATAATACTGTTTAATGCTGATAGTTTGTGAGAACTGTCTGTCATCTGTCTTCCCGATGTCTCTATCACATAAAACCTTAGGTTTACTACGACTTACGCACTCTATCCATCTCCATCCTCTAATGGCCTAATGTATCAATCACGATGACCTCCTCTTGCTTGAACTATTATTAAATAACATTCTTCGGCTCAAATTCCCTGCATAATGTTGGCCGATGTCCACTTCTTCTCTAATCCAGAAAAGTCGCCGAGTGTGAACAGAACCCAAAGCCAATGCTCATAAATTCCATCTCAACTTAAAAACATGCCCAAAGCACTAAGTAAGAGGCATGTGATTGTTGTTTTATGTCACTTTAACTAAATTCGTTGGCGGTTGCTTTCAGAAACTTTTTAATGCATGACTTACAGTAACTTCTATGCATTGTTGTAGAAACATACAGCCTAGATTGCACTAGTCATTTTTATATTTGCTATAACTACACTGCAACTATATTATAGCTGCACGAATGAGTTGACTTGAATAGGGGGAGGGGCTAAACTCTCAGATGTTACTAGAATAAAATAGCAGCAATGCTGCTGTGTTTCTTAAAGTGAGTGACTAGAGCCAGAAAACTATTTTACTCGTAACGAGCCATTTAAGTCCTCAAGGGTGACCACGCATCTGCATTTTGACTCTTAATCAAGTATAATATGTTACATAGGGGCATTCACTATATTAGGTGAACTCTATCCTGGATAGTCAACCCATTTGTATAAAAGATACTAGGTACTAAAACTAAATATTTTTTTATTTTAAATAAGGTTGCTATAGCCCATTAATATCGTTGCGTTGTCAGATGTGAGAACTAAGATGGAATGCCTCTTTTCCAGTAAAAAGGGTCTCCGGTTCGTTACACTTACTATATGAAACAGAGCAGCATTAAGCTGCTATTTTTAATATTATGAAAAGTATACATTATTATAATTTAAAATTAAAAATTTTGTACAGCCGACTTCAATATAAGTTATTAAGAATAACTCAAAAACTATTAGTCTTACCTTAATCAATCAAAAGGAATCACACGCGAAGTACCAGCTTTCAAATAAAGCAAGAATCATTGAAATCGGTTCACGCAGTAAAAAGTTATGAGGTAACACACATAAAAAAACATACAGTCGAATTGAGTACCGTCTCCTTTTTGGAAGTCGGCAGAAAGTTATCATGCGGGAGATGTTATTGTGCCTACATACGTGTAGGTGCTTACACAGTGGCTAATCCTAACGCACTGTTTCTGACATTTTAACTAATTTCAGAAAAACGAGGAGGTAGTCAATTTGAATGTATTTTTTTAGGTGTATTACCTCAGAATTTTTTTCTAGGTGAACTGCTTTTGATGATTCTTTTTTTATTTGAAAGTTGGCATATTTCACGTGGTCCTATATAAATTTGATAAAAGCCAAAGCCTAAAGAAATTCACCGCTGAACATGGGCCTCTACTATAGATTGCCTCATAGAGCGGATAGTTTTCCATATTCGCCACGCTTGACGGGCGGGTTTCCATCCGTAGTTTTAATTATTTTGAGCTGTTAGCAGGAAGATACTATTAACCATCTCCTGTCTTTGGTTCCTCAGTCGCCTCGTACAGTACCCTCGGTATGCTATTGGGTAGTGGATATTCTTACACCGCCACTACACGGTAACCAGCAGTACAGTTGTGTAACTATGGTAGCAATCACTTTGCGACTACGTTTCGTCATGATAAAGTTCACTAACCATAAATAAAACATGCGTGAGTGTCGTGGAACATTCGGTTGGAACGAAGTTCCTTTCGTAGTATATTATTATTGATAAACGTATTATATTATTGATTATCAAATAAAAATAAATGAATTACTAGCGTCGTTTAAAGAAATATTTCTTTCATGGCAAGGTAAGAAAAAGTGCGAATGAGACGGATATTACTCCATCTCGCTCGCACTGAAGAAAGATGGTCGTGACGGAAAAATCTTATGCCTCCTCTACACTACTCGCGAAGTAACTTTGATGAAGTGCTCGTCGAAGTCGATCGCAGTCCGAAGAACGTGACTACAGACTCGTGCTACTTCGCGATGAGCTTGGTAGTCTTGAGTTGCCCGCACCCTTAACATGAATAACGTACAAGAGAAAGCTGCTATAGGTACCTAATTGAGTGAACAGTACGACGTCAATGCGTTAACCATAGAATAATAATTATGTAGAAAGCTACACATTTATTATTTATATTTTAAAAAAATATATATAACTGGAGTACGCCGAGTAGTGTAGTGAGACGCTTCGTGTAACTTCGGGGCACTTTGCGAAGTCCTTTGACTCGGGCGCAAAAAACCGACAGCGATCGGAAGTCACCCGAGGCGAAGCGAGGTTGCACGAAGTGAATCGAAGTACCTCTCTACACTATTATCCTCGCCCAACTTCGCGAGTAGTGTAAAGGGGCCATTACACTTTTTCTTGCCTAGCACATGGGGCCGTTAAAATTCTTACCGTGCGATAAGGAACTTCTTTCCAATATGATATTACTATAAAAAATGAGTTTAAAATACTTTCACAACTTTAACAACAAAATGATAAGCTGTTATAATTGTAGCATTGACTAGGTTAGGTGAATGTTATGAACTTATAGTATTCTTCGTATATTTCTGTTGTAAGATAAGGGTGATAAATGCCTGATGGTAAGTGGATGCCTTGGTTCATAGACATCTAGATGTAGATGTCTATGAACCAAGGCATCCATCTTCGACTAAGAATCAAAATGCAGAAGCGTTTTCATCCCTTAGGACTAAGATGCAATGCCTCACTTCCTGTAAAATTTTCTCCAGTTCTCTACACTCGCCATAAGAAATACAGCAGCACTAAGCTGCTTCTTTACGCTGGCATTCTGATATTTTGTGAGTTTTGTTCTAATCTTAATAATACGTCTGCAGGTTTTCAGATTTTTAGTCGTCCAGAAATGAAAACTGAATTAAAATCTGTTACATATATGTTATATATATATATATATATATATATATATATGTGTGTGTGTGTGTGTGTGTGTGTGTGTGTGTGTGTGTGTTTACATGTCAAGAAAAATAATTCTTATTCATTATGTTATTTTATTGGATAGTATTTGATAAAAGATTGACGTCCACATTGGTTTAGTGGTCGTAAATGTGCCTATTGATCATCTGTCTGATCATCACCTGTACTAATGGGTGTCCCTCAGGGCTCAATTCTCGGCCCATTCCTGTTTCCGGTGTATATTAATGACTTACGTCACCTTGTGGGGGATAGTCATGATATAGTATTATTTGCTGATGATACTTCCTTGATTTTTAAACTTAAACATCAATCATTTAAATGTGACGAAGTGAATAATGCTATATCAAAATTAGTGCATTGGTTTAACGTTAATAATCTGCATTTGAACGGAAATAAAACCAATTGTGTTAAATTTACAACAACGAATGTTAAAAATCTGAATACCAATGTGTTTTTAAATGGGGAGGAATTGAGCCCTGTTGTATCCACTGTTTTTCTTGGCATCACTCTCGACGCAAAACTTCAGTGGGGCCCCCATATATCCAAATTAGCAAGCAGACTAAGTTCTGCAGCCTATGCTGTAAAAAAGATTAGAGGTCTCACTAGTGTCGAGACAGCTAGATTAGTTTATTTCAGTCATTTCCATAGCATAATGTCTTATGGGATTTTGCTATGGGGAAATGCGGCTGATTCAGAACTATTTTTGTTTTACAGAAGAGGGTCATTAGAGCTATTTACAATCTAAAATCGAGAGAGTCTCTTAGAGGTAAATTTAAAGAAATAAATATATTAACTTTGGCCTCTCAGTATATTTACGAAAATTTTATGTATATTCACAAACACAAAGATAGTTTTAGTAAAAAAAGTGATATACATTTTGTAAACACTAGGAACAAACACAAGCTACTGATGCCAGTTTCTCGAGTCCACACCTCCACAGAGTCAGTAATTCATTATTGGTGCAATGTATACGCTATTACAACAAGGTCCCGGAAAGTGTACAGGTTCTCTCTATTACCAAGTTTAAATGTTTTATTAAGTTGAAACTGTATAAAAAGGGTTATTATAGTATAAATGAATACATGGTTGATAATAACACCTGGGAATGAGATAGTCGCTTCCAAGCAGTTTCTAAAATAAATTTTGTAAATAATTTAGTCATTTATATTGTAAAATTTATTTTAAAAAAAGTCCCGCTGGGTTTCTTGCTGGTTCTTCCCAGGACAGAGGGTTTTTTTTCGAACCAGTGGTAAAGTGAAAAATGACTTTCAATAAGAATTACACATGTAATGTATATTGAATAAAAAAAATATTCTGTTTTATTCCATGCTATTCTATCAAGTTACCAGTTCAAATCCCTGGTCGGGTCAAAAAAGTTATTTAGTTTTTCAGTCAAGAAATTCTCAGTAGCAACCCAAAATAGGGAAGTCGAGAGGTGTTTCACCCCCATACCTCGGTAAGCACTTAAATCTTACCGGTCCTGCACGTGATCTCTCTCCGTTCCTATCAGTTTTCCCTCCTATCAGACTACAAGAGTGGGGGAATTGCGGGTGCACATGAACTTGCACACACACTCGTGCACAACAATCCTATCCAGTGGACATGGCTAGTCTCCATTGAGAACGAACGACATTACAATCGTAATAGAGGATTACATGTAATTGAATTTTCATCAGTTCCTTAATACGTCTGGAAAATTTCAGATTTTTCAGACGTTTATTTACCTGGTAGAGCTATGCTGCAGCTATATTACTGGTATAGTTGTAGCACGAATGGGTCGGCTCGACCGGGGAAGGACCACGCTCTCACAGAATACCAGCGTAAAATAGCAGCTTAATACTGCTGTGTTTCGTACGGTATGTGTAGAGAACCGGCGACCCTTTTACTGGAAACGAGGCATTCTATCTTAGTCTTCACGGGTGACAACGCGTCTGCATTTTGATTCGTAATTGAGGATAGATGTAGATGTCTATCAGCGACAGCAACCAGTTACCATCGGGTGAACTGTGTGCTCGCTTGTCACCCTTACCCTATAAAATAAACGTTTAGAAGTGGGTAAAAAATAGGTATAAAATTCCATTACATCACTTCACACATATATAAATACATATTTTCAAATCAAGTTAAATATAAAAACTTGAGTTTATCCACTCCACAATAAAATCAAGACTCCAATACTAACCCACCTGAACACTGATGCACCTGAGCTTCTTAAGCAAACGGTACACAGTAATTAAATATGGCGGGAATAATTTTAATAAGTTTACGAGTTAAACTCGCGTCTGCCTAAACAAATATGTCCGCCGCTGTGTAAACGTAAAATTTTAATATCATTACTGGGACCGCGTTTTAATTTTCTGAAAAAACGAATTTTCTTTTAGGGAGTACGGTGTTTTGTGAGTCTACCCGATGTTAACTGGATGCTGTGGCAAATAGATATCTATCTATATTTATCATCGATTAAGAATCAAAATACAGATGCGTTGTCACCCGTCGTTTCCAGTAAAAAGGGTTCTCGATATTCGCCATAAGAAACCCCGGAGCATTAAGTTGTTATTTGATTCTGGTATCCTGTGAGAGCGTGGTCTTTCCCTGTTCGTGTCGACCCATTTGTGCTACAACCAATGCAAGACTCTACCACTAAAAATGGCTTAAATTATCTAGTTTTACAATTATAGCATTTGTTTTTATAAAAATACAAAACCTTTTCGTACGACAGATATACATAAGGATTGAAAATCGATAACAGCAAATGAACAAATAAGTATAGCACGCATTTTCCTTTTAAATAAATCAATCTTGATCAGCAATTAAGCGTCACCAAAGGGTGACATCGGGTAAATTGGAACGAAACGCCGACATTAATTTCCTCGATCTTTATTGAGCTCCGTTACATTAGCAATTTTTCCCAATAACCCCCCATAATTGCTTTAACCGAATACCCATTTCTCACTCAATCAACTCCTTGACTCTTACTTTATGATTTCCGTTCCAGCGAAATTTGGGCGCTTGAAGGAAATATACAGTCTAACGTTATTAAAGGGGACTCACAAATTGCAGCGCTGAAAGGTCAAAAGTGCTATGAAGTCGGAATCAAAAATTTAAATTACATTCTTCACTCGTTTGGCGCTTCTTTATTGGAGACGCGCTCTTCGAAATTGCGGTTCGTTTGAACACACAGATGTAAATTTTACCGACTGCGGTAGTCCAAAAGGAGCGGGGTTAAGAAACGTAATAAAATAATACAGCTATAATTTTTATTACTGTTTTTTTTATTTTATATAAAGTGACGTAAAACATGAAGTATTTAAAGTTTCAGCTTATAGCTTATATGACACTCTCAGATATGTCCCCTCTCATATATGAGAGGATTATGGAGGAATTACTCCACACTGCTGCAGTGCATATTCTTTTCGCCTGTCCTTGAAACAATTTATTACAAACATGCAGTTCTCCTCACGATGTTTTCTTTAACCGCCGAGCACGTGTTACATCCCATTGGCGGACATTTTTATGAAGATGAAGTGACAAACGAACTCAGATTCCACCTGATGGCAAAATTCTACTGCAGTCCATGGACACCTGGAGCAAGCTTCAAGCTTTCTTCTTTTTAACAGTGGTAGAGCCACGCGGCAGCTTTTGCTGTCGCACAGATGGGCCGGCTCGAACCGGGGTGGTACCACGACCTCACAGAAAACCAGTGTGAAGTAGAGGTTTACTTCTGCGTTTCGTTTGGTGAGTGCAGGTGGCCGGAGGCCCTTTTTACTGGAAATGAGGCATTCCATCTTAGTCCTCACGTGTGACAACGCATCTACATTTTGATTTGTAATAGAGGATAGATGTAGATGTCTATGGGCCGCAGCAACCACTTACCATCAGGTGGACTGTGTGCTCGTTTGTCACCCTTAGCCTATAAAAAAAGCAAAGAAATATACAGACGTGTTGTCACTTCTTAGTACTAAAATAGAATATATACAGCCAGTAATTACACTGACACTCTTTACTCCACAGATCACAACTCAGCAGTGTAAACATTGCTAATTAGCGGCAGAAATAGGTAAGAGGATGTTGTTTACGCAGACCATAGAATCCTATAATTCTAAAATTCCCATTCGCAAAATTCGTCAAAAATTCTTCACTTTTTTAGTCTCAGTCGGTTTTTCACAATACACTTTTCGCAAGTAGCACTGATTATTCGAATTATTGGTTTGTTTGGTATATTTCATTGCAGTGTTGACTGTCCGAGCATTGGAACCGGAATCACAGAGTCCTCCCACCTATTAAAATTCACGTGTCTTTGATATTTTTCTTATTCCTCAAACAAGTGGGTTTATTAACGATATTTGCTTCAATCGCAAAGCGGTAAATCAGCATACAAAATTGCAATAAACAATTTCATTGTGACGCAGTAGCTTAGTAATGAGTTGCGGTAATAATGGCTACGGGTGTGAATCCCGAATGGAACATAAACATAAACACTCACGTCTGTCACCTAGAGGGGTAGGTAGAGACTACGGACTTCCATTCGGCACGATCCTGACAAACCTCTCTCGCCTTCTTTACATCCATATACCTGCGCAGACATGCTCGTCGGTTAAGAGTACTCTTAATCTGGGCCATCTTCAATCTATCGCCAATTTATCAAGAACGTCCAGACTTATTCAGAAAGTGCAAAATGCATATGCGCGTTTCTGTTTTACAGTTCCACCTCGGTCACATGTTACCCCATATATCAAAGACGCAAACATGCTGAGGATGGAGGCACGCAGAAGATTGCACTTGACTACTATGATGTTCAGAGTTATCACTACAAGAAAACGTAAATACCTCTTCCTAAAGCTGGAGTGGGCCCGTGATTACAGCAGATATCCCAGGAGAGAGTGTACCTACGTTTTTGCCACTCCAAAACATCGCACCATGGCGTTTCGGGGCTCCTTCAGATTCGCTGCGTCGCAGTGTTCGAACGACCTGCCTTTGCGTGCCCTACAAGTGAGAAACACGTTTAAAACTCACGTAAAAAAACCTTATCTCACTGCAAAAGGCGGGTGGTGCTGATACACTTACCATGGGGTGCTCACGTCACGCACCGGCGCTGGCGGGCCCTTCCTACCGTAAATAATTCCAGCATCCGGACGAGTTCCAACTGCGGTATCGTCGGCATGGTGCACTCTAAAAACAACACTCTAAAGTAACCTATTCAATGACGTTTTGTACAGAGAAAAAAATCAAGTAATAGGTCAATGCTTACTAGAAGGAATTGCGCGACGCGCAGGCTGAGGCAAAAAATACAAGATGTATGGTCACATGATATTTGTTTGACTGTTTTCTTTTTCACTTTTTTTCGGATTCGTTCGTTCGGTCGGCACTTGGAACAAATTATTTGCTTTTTATATATGTTTGTTGGAGTAGCCACTAATTTAGTTTTTAGTAGTTATTTAATAGTATATAATGTAATGCATAGAAATCTAAATTTAGATTTCTGTAAAGTAATAAAGTAATGAAGTAATAAAGTAATATAGTGATGTAATGATGTAATGTAATTTAAGGGAATATTTTTGTTTGTTTATTGTTTGTTTATTTCAAAATTCCAGAATATTTCGATCACTGTTATAAATATTTTTAACCTTGTACCTATTCTCTTTTGTTTTTTTTAGCATTGTTTTTTGTCAACTATGATAACAACCATCAAAGCGTCCCCGTATTGTGCACCCTTTCGAGAGACCCAAGTCACATAAACACATTGTACATAATAATTACTGAATTTTAAGTTAGTGTCTTCTGAAAAGGATGCGCAATGCCAGCAATAGGTGTGCGCTGAAGACCAGCGTCTTGACATGCTCCTTGCGAGCATGTTATGACATACGCTGAGCGGAAGCCTGTTTTGGCACAGTATAATTTACTGTTAACCATTTGTAAATGTGCATGCACTGCTGTGTCAATATAGTTTATTTTCTTTCTTTCTTTCTAATTTATTCGATAAACTTTCGTCTAAGGCGTCCCTTTCAGACTCTTCCGTTCACTTACAGAACAATTATTTGTATGACCTACAAATAATTGTTTCTTGTTTGGATGTTTGTATGTACGAAAACTGCCACCACTATACAGAAGAATAATTCTAGGGAGGTTACGTTTTTGATTAAAAAATATTGATGCCGGCATCGATCGAACACAATTTTCTCGAGCACTGAGAAATTTACGGCAAACGTTTAGCCCCTAAGCCACCTCGTCTCATTATTGTAACTAAAATAAAATAAAAAAGTAAACTTTGCCAAAACTTTTAAATTTAGTGCCGTAAGTTATATTTTACCGATATCAAGGGGCTAAGAGTAATGTATACTTTTATTTGGCAAAGTTGTAGGGCGGAACGTTGGGGCGGAGAGGGTTAAACGGCCATTTTGTTCCTATTTCTATCCCAACAGATTTACACACTGCCCAGGGCGGCCGTTGTCTATAAGCGGTGTTGCGAGTTTATATTCTTACAAAGATCGACATACACTGCCATCCGTAATTAAATTACGCATGTTAAATATGCGTAAATAAATTATGCGTAATTTATTTACGAAAAGGTAAGAAAGCATTTTGATCAAGACTAACTACTAACTAGGTTATACTTTGGTTTAGGTGACCGTGTTTTTTTTTCTACATATAAACTCGATTAAGAATCAAAATGCAAATGCCTTGTCACCCCAGAGTACTAAGATGCAATACCTCGTTACCAGTTAAAAGGGTCCACAGTTCTCGTCATTCGCTACACGAGACACAGCAGTATTATGCTGCTATTTCACGAGCGTGGCTTTAACCTTGCAGGTTCTACTAAGAACCAGTACTGCTGTGTTGTGGGTTTCGAGCTACATGACTAGCTCTAATTCAACTTACTGATCTTTTTAGGTATCAAGGAAGCTTAATATCGTTTAGTGAGCTATGAAGAGGACTATGCTCGGAGTTTCTTCGCGTGTATACGTAATGTAATACAAATACATAACCCAAATGCTTTGAGCTTTTAGAGTTTTTTTTGTAGTTTTAACTTACAAGGTAATATCTCCATATGAGGCTAGGTATTTTTGTGAACAATGCTCCACTTTGTAATGATAAGAAGGAGATAAGTACTTCAGCTTCACTCTCCTAACGAGAAGCAGTGAACAATGTATGCAGGTGGCTCAGGACCGTGCTTTGTCGTATTCCTCGTGGGAGGCCTATGTTCAACAGTGGACATGTAAAGGTTTTTAAACATAATGATTATTTGTATAGTGATATTTTCATATTACTATCCAGCGTTCGCTAACTATTCCTCCTGATGGTCAGCCGAAGAAGCCAATTTAGCTTAGCAAAATCCTATTTACTCTTTCCTTGAAAGCGCCCACATTGTGATCGAATAAAACACAGACGCAAATTATAACATCCTTTTGTTGTAGGGATTATAGATTACGTATACAGGTAAATCAATTACATTTATTTATATTTACTGTCATTTTCATGGTTTTCGAGAGAGTTGAATCCGATAGGGTTGTCGAAATGTAAATCCAAGGTGGCGGCTGCAATGGGTATCAATTTTTTCATCATGGGTGTCATTTTCATGGGTTTCGAGGGTGTTGAAGCCGATAGTGCTGTCGAAATGTAAATCCAAGATGGCGGCTGAAGTAGGTACCAATTTTTTCATCATGGGTGTCATTTTCATGGTTTTCGAGGGTTTTGAAGCCGATAGTGCTATCGAAATGTAAATCCAAGATGGCGGCTGCAATAGATACAAATTTTTTCATCATTGGTGTCATTTTCATGGTTTTCGGGGGTGCTGTTGCCGATAGTGCTGTCGAAATGTAAATCCAAGGTGGCGGCAGCAATAGATATCAAGCTTTTCATCTTGGGTGTCATTTTCATGGTTTTCGAGGGTGTTGAATCCGGTAGTGCTGTCGAAATGTAAATCCAAGATGGCGGCTGAAGTAGGTACCAATTTTTTCATCTCGGGTGTCATTTTCATGGTTTTCAAGAGTGTTGAAGCCGATAGTGCTGTCGAAATGTAAATCCAAGATGGCGGCTGCAATAGGTATCAATTTTTTCATCATGGGTGTCATTTTCATGGTTTTCGAGAGAGTTGAAGCCGATAGGGTTGTCGAAATGTAAATCCAAGGTGGCGGCTGCAATGGGTATCAATTTTTTCATCATGGGTGTCATTTTCATGGGTTTCGAAGGTGTTGAAGCCGATAGTGCTGTCGAAATGTAAATCCAAGATGGCGGCTGAAGTAGGTACCAATTTTTTCATCATGGGTGTCATTTTCATGGTTTTCGACGGTTTTGAAGCCGATAGTGCTATCGAAATGTAAATCCAAGATGGCGGCTGCAATAGATATAAATTTTTTCATCATTGGTGTCATTTTCATGGTTTTCGAGGGTGTTGAATCCGATAGTGCTGTCGAAATGTAAATCCAAGATGGCGGCTGAAGTTGGTACCAATTTTTTCATCTCGGGTGTCATTTTCATGGTTTTCAAGAGTGTTGAAGCCGATAGTGCTGTCGAAATGTAAATCCAAGATGGCGGCTGCAATAGGTATCAATTTTTTCATCATGGGTGTCATTTTCATGGTTTTCGAGGGTGTTGAAGCCGATAGTGCTGTCGAAATGTATTTAAACTACTTTAATAATTCCGTATAATCATGTTATACGTAATTTTTTTAATGCGCTTAAGGTATGCCCGATTGGATTTACCAATATATTTATTTTTTTCTAACTCTGCCCGAAATGATATGAATAATTCAATGTTATATAAATAAATGATTCAAATTTTATAGGTAAATATTTACTTTTAAATATTTGACATTAGAGAGATTATAAATATTACTTTTTGAAAATCACTCATGTTTATTTTACCTACATGACTTAAAAAGGCTAATAAAAACGATACTTTCAATTTCATATTAAAATGTTGGTTGGCAAATTACTTTACAGTAAGAAAATTTCTTAAATTGATAATAAAAACAGCTTTTATAAATGTAAATTACTTCCGAGCTGGCAGTTAATAAAATAAAAAAGTTTAGAACCGAAAAAATCAATTCAAACGAATCATACTTGTAAATCTCAATTCAGCAGAAATTCCAAATTCAGACGGACGCTGAAGCACCCCATTGAGACGATATCTTCGATAAATAAAAGTGGACTAGAAGGAAAAAAACATCCGACCGCTAATAGACCAACTTCCGAACACGGATATTTATGGACAGAAGGGGTGTTTTATTGCGAGCTGTTCCATTTTAACCCACTTGCTCCCGGCCATCCGCACTTTATAGCACGTATATCACACCGTCCTTAGGTTTTTCCAAGAATTTATCTCTTTGCTAAAACGAAACAACTGATCGATTTCTGTTTTTTCTTTTTAATTACAAAGAGTAATTAAAGAAAACATCTTCCTTGCATTGTCTTTTTGTCTAAATGTGCGAAAAACGGTCACCATTAATACGAGTACATTTATTTCTTAATTTATACTTTATTGTAAAACACCTTAATAAAAATCACGCCTTATGACATTCTCCTCCAGTCAATATTGTGACACGTGCCAAAAATTTTAACAGTGGTAGAGCCACGCGGCAGCTTTTGCTGTCGCACGGATGGGCCGGCTCGAACCGGGCTGGTACCACGACCTCACAGAAAACCAGCGTGAAGTAGAGATTTACCTCTGCGTTTCGCTTGGTGAGTGCAGGTGGCTGGAGGCCCTTTTTACTGGAAATGAGGCATTCCATCTTAGTCCTCACGGGTGACTACGCATCTACATTTTGATTTGTAATAGAGGATAGGTGTAGATGTCTATGGGCCGCAGCAACCACTTACCATCAAGTGGACTGTGTGCTCGTTTGTCACCCTTATCCTATAAAAAAATATATAGATATATATATTGACATATATAAATATATACAAATTCTAATACGTATAGACCTCCCCTAAAGACAACCACACACCACGGACTGTATTATATAACATAATAATAAGCCCCCGCATCCTACGACTTCCTCGTCTTATCAGGTCATCACTCCATTTAGTGGTGGGGCCGCCCTACACTTCGCTTACCGGTACGAGGCTGTCACTCTAGAACCTTTCTTCCGCAACGGTAGTCGGCTCTTCGAGCTATATAACCGACCCATAACCACTTCAACTTACTGATCCGTTAGGTTATGACGGTTTCTTTGGACCTAATGGTCCAAAGAATAGAGTGAGAGAGAGTGATTCTGTTACCTCTTTATAGCTCGCTGAGCGCCATAAAACTTCCTTATACAGCCAGCAGTGAATGACCTTCAACAATTCATATAATGTTAATTGATATAAAAAATCATTCGGTAACTAGGTGCGGTGTAAAAAGATTTCTAGTGACTATTAGAAATACCACAAATAACTCAGTTCTGTTTAGTAGCGGTATAACCAACCCGCTCATGTTCTTCGTGAATACCCAGACTGGGATAAGAAGAAAAGTCAAAGGTGCAAGACGTCTGGTACTGCAATTACTAATCCATCAACCAAGCATAGTTATTATGAAAAACTCTTCTCTAATATGGAAGGCGCCCATATCCAGCAGTAGACTTTAAAGTGGATTTTACGTGGTAGAGCCATTGTCTAGCTATTTTATGGCTGCAGCACGAATAGTTCGGCTCAACCGCTAAGGACAACGCTCTTACAAAATTTCAGCATAAAATGTAAGCTTAATGCTGCTATATTTCTAATGGTGAGTGTAAAAACCGAAGACCCTTTTTATTGAACTTTCATAATACGGGGTGACAACGTATCTGCATTTTGATTGCAGATGTAGATGTCTGTGTGTCACAGCATCCACTTACAAACAAGTGTACTGTGTGCTCGTTAGTGGTGCTTATTGGGGATATTATTTATTTACTAATTTAATCTAAAAAAATACACGGTACACGGTTCGCAACGGTGTGATAGGCGCACCGTTTTATTCGACGTTTGGAAAAATAACTTTATTTTTATCTGTATATTTATTTCTTATAGTGGGCTTTCCCCGGAGGCCTGATAAGGAGATTTTCACTGATACACCATATTGTTTCGCTCGAACAAGTTTATGTTTGGCAGGTCATTCCGCGTTATGGTGTCGGAGTTGATTTGTTGAGACCGAATCTTTTTTATGCCTGTATAAATGTTCTGTCTGATTTTGTTTAAACGGTTATTTTAACGACATTAGCCACTCTTTAGTCTTCACTAAATTGTTGTATTTAATAATTAATTTTGTATTTAACAGTGGTAGAGCCACGCGGCAGCTTTTGCTATCACACGGATGGGCCGGCTCGAACCGGGGTGGTACCACGACCTCACAGAAAACCAGTGTGAAGTAGAGGTTTACCTCTGCGTTTCGCTTGGTGAGTGCAGGTGGCCGGAGGCCCTTTTTACTGGAAATGAAGCATTCCATCTTAGTCCTCACGGGTGACAACGCATCTACATTTTGATTTGTAATAGAGGATAGATGTAGATGTCTATGGGCCGCAGCAACCACTTACCATCAGGTGGACTGTGTGCTCGTTTGTCACCCTTATCCTATAAAAATAAAAAAATCTATTTTTTAGTAAAGCTTTACGTAAAGTTTGGTTTACCAATGCAAAAAGCGGCAATTTTTGCTAGCTACGGATATGTATCCTCTGTGCTTTGATTGCGATATCAATAAAATATGATAATTTGAAGGAACTATAAAAAGCACATTAATAAAATTATTAGTATTAAGGTGTGCTCCTATTGATAATTATTAATATTTATTAGTACACGAAATAAATACAAAAAAGTTAAAGTAACAGACTACTACGTCCCACTCCTGGGTACGGGCCTCCTCTCGTTTCTGAGAAGGTTTTAGAGCTGGGGAAAGTCCATCGCGCTGGCCCAATGCATGATGGTGGACTTTACATGTGAAGTGTGTCTAATCAAAATGACAGGTTCATGATAATGCTGACAAAGGTAACAAGCAGAGAGTTACAAAAAACAGAACCGTTTCTATTGAGTGCATTATGATCACTGTTCTTAATTGTTAATTACATGTTAATGGTCAATAACGCCTAATAAACAAAAAACACCTTACGAGTACATTGACACATTGACTTGTACACTTACTATTCCCTACTTTTATTTATTTCCTGATATAAATTGTTATCACATCAATAAAATTATTAAATATTAAGATAACCTCGACAAACATCAGGTTAAGAAAAAGTGAAAACAAAATAAAGAAAACAACCCTTAACTCCCAAAGGGGTTGATAACACTTATATCGTTATCCCCAAGCCTCTCAACCCCAATTGGCCAATAGAAAAAATCAGATTGTCCGGCAGTCGATGGATACCCATAAACAATAAAACAATTTTATTTGTTTTAGTCATCGTCGCTTTGAAGAAAAATGTTTATATATATATATATATATATATATATATATATATATATATATATATATATATATATATATATATATATATATATATATATATTGATAGTGTAACATTCATATTCAAATCTATTTGAGTATGAATACAGTAAGTTAGATATTAGGAAATGTTTACAGTAGATATTTTGTGTTCTACTACACCTAGTACGTGGTAAAGCCAGGCTGCAACTACTTATATTATGGTTGTAACATGAATGGGTCGACTAGACCCTGGAAGGACCACGCTCTCACAAAATACTAGCGTAAAATAGCAGCTTAAATCTGCTATTTACGTATTTATTTATTTATTTTTTATAGGAGAGGGGGCAAACGAGCATGCGGCTCACCTGATGGTAAGTGACTACCGCCGCCCATGAACAACTGCAACACCAGGGAGGGAATTGCAGATGCGTTGCCGGCCTTTTAAAAAGGAGTACGCTCTTTTCTTGAAGGTCCCTAAGTCGTATCGGTCCGGAAAAAATCGCTGATGGTAATCGATTCCACAAGGAAGTCGTGCGAGGAAGAAAACATCTTCTAAATCGCACAGTGGTGGACCGCCAATCATCCAGATGGTGTGGATGGTATCGGGAGTTCTGCCACGATGTGCGTTCGTGAAATTTGGCGGCTGGGATTAATCCGAACAATTCCTCAGAGCACTCTCCATGGTAGATGCGAAAGAAAATGCAAAGAGATGCAACATCTCTTCGCAGCGCCAATGAGTCGAGCCGATCGGAAAGGACTCGGTCGTCGACGATTCGTATAGTTAGTGTAGAGAACCGGAGACCCTTTTTACTGGAAAGGAGGCATTCTATCTCAGTCTTCAGGCGTAACAACGCATGCTGACTCTTAATGAGGATAGATGTAGATATCTATAGTCTGAGTATTCACTTAACATCAGGTGGACTGTGCACTCTTGTATCATCCTTATTCTATAGAACAGTGTGTTGTACGAATTTATTTTTATAGCGATAGACATAGAAAAAATAAATAAAACATAGAAAAAATTGAGCATCGGTATAGGTATTAGGTAAAATTTACAAAATTCTAGGTAGGTAGGTACATCTTATAATATGAAAACATCGTGTAATGATACTCATAAAAATACTAACGTTTTTGTTAGAATTTTTTTTTATAAACCACCAATATTAATTACACCAATTTACACTAACGAAATGCAAATATGTTTCCTAATAAGCTTAAAAGGTTAAAACAGTAATTTAAAAAAAAAAACGTGTGAGTGTCGAAGGAACGAAGTTCCTTTCGAGTATATTATTATTGATAAACGTATTATATTATTGATTAACAAATACAAATAAATTAATTACTAGCGTCTACTAAAATGCAGCGTAATTTAAAACAAAATAATATTTCTATCATGGCAAGATAAGAAAAAGTGCGAGAGAGATGGACATTATTCTACCTTGCTTCCATAAACCCGTCAAGGCCGTCTACACTAACTACGTCAGAAGGGGTCGTGACGAAAAAATCTGACACTTTTCCACCAAATCCGTACCAACCGATAAGGAACTTCTTTCCAAAAAACCCGACTGCGTAAAAAAGTTTACCGAAAAGAGAAGTTTTTATACCCTATGTTACTAGCACAATTAAGATTAAACTCTAATGAATCTAACGACATCTTATATGATAAAATTCATCAAGGGGTTTAGGCTACAGAGCGTGTCAGTGAAATATCATACATACCCTCAAAAATATTACCCTCCTTCTAGGGCAGTCGGGCAAAAACGGACTAACCGACAGTATTTTTTTATATTTTCAATATTGTTACACCGTAGCTTTTGAAGTTAACAAACGCTTTGAAAAAGATTCGATAGAGATATTCCTGTGAGAATATACCAATGAATTTTTAAACGTCGAAAAATGAAGAGATCCGGTCCACCCGTAAAAAAACCCGCCGAGGCATTGAAAGATTGAAAGGGGGAAATCACTTACCGTCTTCAATTTATGTCGAAATCTCACCCGCGGGACACTCGTGGTCAGACTAACAATATTAGGATACCGTGAATCTTATAAGCTCGGGTAAATAGCCCCGGTTTTGGGGAGCATCGGATTGATTGGGGGTCGGCGCGAGCCATTTTTAAAGCGTCGAAGGAAAAGATGTTTCGGTCCCAGGTGGCTCCGGACGTTCGACGGGTAAGAAGTGCTTATGATCAACGTCACTCATAGATTATTATTGTTTACATGGCTGCCTTAGTATGGACGGTAGTTATTACCTAGTGGTAATTGGCGCGGCTCTTGATTATAACAGCCTAGGTTCGAATCTCGGGTCAGGGCAAAATTAAATATTGGATTTTTTGGTCGAGAAATTCTGTACTACTCAGAATTTCTTGTGTCAAATGATGACAAACGGTTTTCTCTGCCGTTCGTAATGCGTATAACGTAGGAATGGAATAATTGACAGCCTCGTGGGTGTAGGGTCGTAAATGCGATTGATGATCATGAAGTCCAGGGTTCAAATTGTACCTTGGAAAGCACGTAAAGCCGTTTACCCTGATCAGACCGTGTCAAATTGCCGGCGAATTGGACTATGAGAGTCAGGAAAGAGAGACTGCATATGTGTAGTAGTACACTCGTATACTATTATCATGTCCTGTGCAGATGGCTCTGCGTTGAGCCTGTCCACCGTGCAGAAATTCGGTATAAAAGACAGTACATCATAGTTTAAATATTTAAATTTTTTAAAGTATTTTGAATTGCTACCATTACTGATGATGCGGACAACCTGTATATAGTCTACAGATTAGCTTTTATGATAGTGGTGAGGATTTTCCATAGTATGGTGTAGGAGACTGTGGGCAGAAATGAGAGAGAGAGTTAGGCAGAAGTGACGCTCCTTCACGTCGTGTTGGTTTCTTAAAAGCAAGGGTGATAAACATAAAAATATATATATATATAAAAAAATAAAAATAATAAGAAGTCAGTCAACAGTCCTCGATTATGATGATCAAAATGCAAAATGTGTTTTAATCGTTCAAGGGTCGCAATCTAACTAATTAAGAGACGTGTTACGTCTACGTCCTTAATTAGACTTTCCTATTCTTTACTTGCGCGTATAAACACCCTTTTGTGACGGCGGAAGAGATTCCAGTACCCCATATCACCCATGTGTATCGTAAGAAATCACAAAGTATAAACTGAAGTAGGAGTTTATACGTGGTAGAGTCATGCTGCAGCTATATTAATAGTATAGTTGTAGCACGAATGGGTCGACTCGACCGGGGAAGGTCCATGATCTCACACAATACCAACGTAAGCTGCTGTGTTTCGTATGGTGAGTGTAGAGAACCGGAGACCCATTTTACTGGAAAAGAGGCATTCTATCTTAGTCCTCACGTCTGACAACGCATCTGTATTTTAATTCGCAAATGAAGATAGATGTAAATGTCTATGGGCCACAGCGACCACTTACCATCAGATGGACTGTGTGCTTGTTTGTCACCCTTATTCTATAAAAAAAGGAGATGGGCAGCAGCATCTTCCTGATTACAACTCAAAATAATAATAAAAAACCTCGGTTGCTAACCCAACTTACAAGCGTGGGAAATATGCAAGCATATAAAACAATTTACGAGGGCGGTCTATGTTCAGCAGTGGACTTTGATGACCTGTAATAAAGATGATTTATACAATTAATATTAATTTGTATCTTGTGGGCAACGTCCACCTGTTATGGCCTCCAGTCTCTTACATCTACTCGTGTCATCGATCTTAAATAATACTGCAATTACGTTGTCATCCTTAATGAAAAACCTTGTTACCAGTAAAAAAGGTCTCCGAATCCTGTCACTCAACATTCTAAACACGGTAGCCTTTTTTTCGCCAGTATTATTTATGTTTTGTCTTCGTGCTGCAGCTATATTATACATGACTGCCTCGTTGGTCTAGTGGTTGTAGTAGTGCGACTGCTGATCATGAGGTCCCGGGTTCAAATCCCGGGTCGGGCAAAACAATCAGTTATTGAGCTTTTCCATCAAGAAATTCTTAGTAGCTGCCCCGAGTCAGGAAGTTGGCGGTGTTTGACCCCCGTGCCTCGGAAAGCACGTAAAACCGTTGGTCCTGCGCCTGATCTCTCTCCGGTCGTGTCGCTTTACCGTCCCATCGGGCTATTAGAGTGAGGGAATAGAGAGTGCACCTGTGCTTGCGCATACACTTGGGCACTATAATCCTGTCCTGCGCCGATGGCTACTCTCCGATGAGACTGGCTGCCGTGACCGAAATTCGGTCTGGAGGACATTATTATTATTATATTATATATATCAAACGCACTTTCTTGTACTGCAGAGACCGACTCGAGTGACGACCGCTCAAATTTTCAGTTTTCAGAGGTTGAAATTTATTCGAACTTTGGGTAGTTCATTGAGTCCATGGTGAAAGCAGCTGTATAGGAGTTAGGTGTTCTTGCAAAGGTACGCTGGCACTTCAATCAAAGAGCATACTCTATATAAAGCTCATTTCCATAGGTGTATTGAGTATCGTCACCATAAATGGGCCAATGTTACAAAGTGAATGGACGCAATAAAAAGAAAGGCCTATTAAAAGGATTATCTAATGGAACCTTGATATGGTTAAAGCCAATTATACTTGTCTGAAAGACGTGAAAAATAACCAACCTTACGGTGTTATATATTAGGTTCGTGTGGGCAGGAATTACATGATTGCGTGAAGTTTGTACGTAGTAGAGCCATGCTGCAGCTATATTAGTAGTATATTTGTAGCACGAATGGGTCGGCTCGACCGGGGAATGACCACGCTCTCACAGAATACCAGCGTAAAATAGTAGCTTAACGCTGCTGTGTTTCGTATGGTGAGTGTAGAGAACCGGAGACCCATTTTACTGGAAAGAAGGCATTTCATCTTAAACCTCACTGGTGACGATGCATCTGCATCTGAATTTTAATTCTTAATTGAAGATAAATGTAGATGTCTATGGGTTACAGCAACCACTTACCGTCAGGTGGACTGTGTGGTCGTTTGTTACCCTTAATCCAAAAAAAAAATAAGACTTAATACCTCTACCTTCGGCCAACCATCCATCGCTCCATCGGACTACCAGATGCTTGGCTAGTCTACACCGCTTTATGAACATAACAGTTTTCAACCGACTTCAAATAAGGGGGAGATTCTCAATTCGACTGTATTTTTTTGTGTATACCTTAGAACATTTTTCTAGGTGTACCGATTTTGATGATTCTTTTTTTGTTTGAAAGCTAGTCACGTGGTCCCATATAAAATTCATCAATATCTGACCGGTAGTTTGTGAGTCATCCTTAATAATGCGTATTTAATTGACTTCGACTACATTGATGATGGTCTCATTTTATTTATATTGAAGTCGGTTGTACAAAATTTTTAATGTTACCACTTTTTGTTTTATCATTCGTAATGCGTGCAGTGTGAAAGAATTTGTCAGCATCATTTTCCGTCTGATAACATTTTGGGTGTCGTCAGTATAAGAATGATTATGCTTTTGTTTAAGTAAATGCCCTTTACCATGTTTGGTTACTTTACCACTTACTAAGAGCTGGGATAGTATTCAAGCACTGGCTTTCATATAAAAAATACACACCGATCGCAGCGCTATGCCCCCACCCCCCACCCCCCCATCACTCCGAACTTTACATTTAGGCCTTATCCTTAGGTTAACGTTCCGCAAAACAATATCTATGAAAAGGTTACCGCTTCACCGGACCTTCATAATTAAATGCAGTGACCTAGATAAAATAAAAGAAACGTAATATGGCCTAGGCCCTTTGTCTAGCCGCGTGATTGTTTGTGTGACTGTATGAATGCGCCTACCGATGTGTGACCGATACGGAGCGTGCCTTGTTCTTCTTATTTTATTGAATGGGCGCTTAGATTGCTACCTAGTACTTCAATAGAGGGTGTCCTTTTTAGCTTTGATTAATAATAATATAGTTTTGATTAATTATAAATAATATATAATAAAATAGGTAAAGAGCGAGACATCTCTATTATTGAAGTTTGAGACTTTGTTGTTAACTTTTAGGGCATAAAATTGTTAGAGGGCATTGATTTCTAGAATATTAATAGTTCGGGAACCAAAGGCATTATCAAAAAAAAACTGAAGTGACTAACGAACTTCACTCGGCCGTAGCTGTCCATGTCAGTCGGACGCGAGCAAACTGTAATAATCATTTAATATATTTTTTCGTAACGTTTATCACTTAAATATAAACCTTAAGTTCTCGAGAACAAGATTGTATTCAGTGTACGCAAGACTTGCTGCCGAATCCCACCTCATAGCCAGTAAGTTGTTTTATTCATACACTTGTGCCATTGCATTACACATACCATGTTATTGTGCCTACTTGCGCAGAGTCGTAACGAGCTTAGACTACACAGCCATGTACCACTCACCAACAAAACGCTACTATAGTGAACCAGATCTACACGAAACGAGACTAACGCTTCGAAAGCGTAAACACGAAGAGGATGTGGCGGATGCTTTTAGGGTATTCACAGAGTCTATATTATCCAAACTGGACACTATAAAAATTAACTTTGATGACAAAATATCTCAAATCAATGACAACATAAACACCGTCGTGAAACAAGATATATCAAAACTCAATGACACCATTATGGAGATGAAATCAGATATTAACTGTATTCGAGAGGGTCACCGTAAGATAAACACAAACACTCAAGATTTACATAAAAAATAAGCTACTCTGGAAAAGGAGATGATATCTCTTAAGGAATCAACACAATTTAATCGGATGAGCATGAAACTATTAAAAAGTATACAGACACTATCCAGCACAAACAAAAATGTTGAGGAAATGCAGCGTGAAATTATTGAATTGAAAAAGCAGAACACTGAGCTTAGAACAGATATCAACTACAAAGAACAAATGGAGCGTCTTTTGAATTTAGAAATAGTTGGTCTCCCTGAGGATAAAATTGAGAACCTAACGAATATAATCATAGCCAATTTGGAGTTCCGTCGGAGCATAATGATATTATTCATGCAAATAGAGTAACGCCATAAACAAAAATCCAAGGCAGACCCGGAGTCTAAGTGGCAAAATTAAGGTCAAGTTTGCTGAAAGGCAATCTGTAATCCGCATCGCGCAAACGCCGCATTACCACAACTGATATCAACCTAAAAGGTGATTGAAGACCTATTTATATAAACGAACACCTGACTGTGCAAAATAAACATCTTTTAAAGAAAACTAAGCAAACTGCTGAAAAGCGCCAATTCCTCTACGCCTAGACAAAATACGGAAGAATTTTTGTTCGCAAAGCAGATACATCACCCTCAATACTAATAGTCACAGAAGAGGATCTAAGGAAGATCGTATGAAGATTAGCGTTCAAATAATATTTGGTTCTCTCATTTTAATTTTCATACCCAGTTTTCTAAATTTAAACAACAAACTTTGTTATATTTTTGTTACTTATAACCTTAAGTTTTTTTATTTATTAATTCAAGGATGTTATCATAACAGCTCATCTACATTTTTATTATTACCTCTATGAACTGTATTACACCGTATCATCTACGAACTACGAGCTCATGACTAATGTACAAACCTGTCGCGCAATTATTGTGCGTCGACAGAGGACGAGTATCGCGAGGTGGTTGATACAAATATTATTTATTATTTATAAAAATTATTCGCATACACGTCATACGATTAACATTTGCTTGCAGTATTATGTCTGATTATTCTTATTGCGGAAACACTATTTGCAATAGCACATCAACTATTTACATTTACAACGCGAAAATTTACTCACTTGTATCCAAATTACTAAGTAATAATTTTGATAAAAAACTAAAGTACCATAAACCAAACAGAACATTAATAGAATACCATTATAACAATTCACAGAAACTCGCACCCTTTTTTAGTGAGAAACCTTTCACTTCGATTTGTAATAAACTCAAACAACTGCGACCTCTTGCTCATGCTGTCAACCATCTCGTCAAAGTTTAACCTTCTTAACTATAAATATTTTTACTGTCTCGACGAAGTTACATTGTATGGTACTTTTAGGTAAGATCCGGGTGTGTGTGTTCTTACTTAGGAGACTTATGACAGTGTTTAAATACATCCCCAAATCATATTACGCTGAGACTTTTATTTTAATTTTGCTTGATAGAACTCAAGATTAAACGTGTATCATCAGAATGTTCGTGGCCTTACGACAAAAGTCTCGAATTCAAACTTATTAAATTATTTTGTATCTTATTATTATGTACTGTTACTACTATTACTGAAACATGACTTCACGACGGTATCTACGACGGCGAGTTATGTGACGGCCGATACGATGTATTTAGAGTAGATCGTGATATAGTTCTGAGCGGAAAGGAGTCAAGCGAGGGGTAATGATACTAGTGCGCCGGGAACTAGAAGGGGTGCAGATAGATCTTATTAACTCCCATGCCACAGAAATAATATTAGTAAAAATATCTGCGCGCAAGCTGTCATCACATAATAATCTTTATTGGTTGACGGTTTATATATTTCCTGATCCTATAAAAATTCCATTAGATACTCACTAGACGATCAACTTAATCGAGCACTAGCATAGTATGAATCCCGATAGTCACTTTTTAGTGATTGGGGATTTTAATTTACCTTGTATCAAATGGGACCGAAATGGACCGCATCATACAAAATATGGTAGCGTAGACGTACAGAATTCTGGTATTTTTCTTCGGAAAGTTTAAGTTTTTTGAACCTAAATCAGTATAACATTTTAAAAAATCACGCTGGCAACATGCTTGATCTTGCATTTTCTAACTTGCCCTTGGAGACAAGCGCGTGTACACAACCCCTTTATAAATTAGATACCGCTCATCCTCCATTTTATATAGATATTCTTGACATCTCCATTCGACCGTTTAAAAAAATCGCTCCACCTCGATATCGCTTTAGAAAGGCGACCATGAGAGTATAGTTGATTCTCTTAGCGAATGCAACTAGCAGGCACTTATTCATTCACAAATAACAGAAAATGCCACTACCATTTTTATAAAACTATAAATAGTATAATTCACAAACATATTCCATTCAATAATAAATATTCTAAAAATCACAAATATCCTGTACAGTCCAGCCTTGATTAAAATCATCAAAGCAAAGCTTAAACCACACAAAAAACATTCACAATATGATAGATTATGATGAATTTTGTTTATTACAATTTGTGACAGACAAAAACATGTGCAACGGTCGTGGTTTGATACATACATATGTTGCTAATACTGAAAGTGCGCTAAAAAGAGTCCCAAATTTTTCTGATCATATTTTTTTTATAGGATCAGGGTGACAAACGAGCACACAGTCCACCTGATAGTAAGTGGTTGCTGTGGCCCATAAACATCTACATCTATCCTCGTTTGCGAATCAAAATGCAGATGCGTTGTCACCCGTGAGGACTAAGATGGAATGCCTCATTTCCAGTAAAAAGGGCCTCCGGCCACCTGCACTCACCAAGCGAAACGCAGAGGTAAACCTCTACTTCACGCTGGTATTCTGTGAGGTCGTGGTACCACCCCGGTTCGAGCCGGCCCATCCGTGCGACAGCAAAAGCTGCCGCTGTTGAAATCCTGCTACGCTTATCCAATTACCCTTGGTAAAATTGACTTCACATGTTTATCTGCAATGTCTTACTATATAGTAGAACTCCTTTTTTAGGAGTCTTACTCCTTTTCTAGGAGTCTTACTATATAGTAAAACATTACAGACAAACATGTGAAGTCTATTTTACCTACATATGTGATGACCTTGTGGCTGTGTTTCGTTGTACATATGGCGTAGGAGATATTCTTACACCTCCACTACAGGGTCATATATTAGGAAGATGTTAATGATATTATATGCATCCTTTTTACTGGAAACGAGGCATTCCAACTTAGCCCTCAAGGGTGACAGTACACCTGCACTTTGATTCTTGATTGAGGACGGATGTAGATTTTTATGGGCCACAGCATCAACTCACCATCACTGGACTGTGTGTTTGTTTGTCATCCTTTATATATAAAAAAACTTGTATTTTGGTACTTAATCGAGATCAGATGTAGATGTCTATAGACCACAGCATCCACTCACCATGACGTGTATGCTCTTTTATTACTCATATTCTATAAAAAAAGTTATGTAATTTATCACCAGATAAATAATTAAAAATAAATAAATTACCGGATAAAATTATAATAAATGCACATTCTGTATAGTGATGGCATGTCGCGTCGATGGTTTGTGTCACGTGACACGCGAGCATTGTACGCACATCGTCATTGTCCCCGTAGCGCTTCGCTACCTGCTCCACACCACACCGCACGGATCTTATTACCTAATAATACAAAACCTATCTTAGTCTGTGATATGACGTCATGCTATTGGCTAAAAGCACCGCATTTAGCTTTTGTCAGTTCAAAATTATAAGACGCTATCTACCCGCGTCAGCTTCTCTTGGTTAGGATCTATTAATGTGGTTTTATACGTGGCAGAGCCAGGCTACAGCTATGTTATGGTTGTAGCATGAATGAGCTAGCCGTTGACCGGGGTAGAACAACGCTCTCACAGAATACCAAAGTTAAATGTTATCTAAATCGAGAATAAATGTCTATGGGCCACAGCATCCACTTACCATCAGATGGACTGTGTGCTCGTTTGTCACTAATTCTATAAAAAATGTGGTGTTATTTAGATTTATGTTAATCATAGATCTCTCTTTTTATAAACTTTTCGTTTTTACAAAAAAAAAATATCCCCCCGAGCTTAACGGAAGCCAGTTAATTCCATATTGCAAAGAGAGAGTTCACTTTTCTGTCGATTTCGAAAAAGGAGACGGTACTCAATTCGACTGTATGTTTTTTTAATGTGTGTTACCTCACAACTTTTTACTGGGTGAACCGATTTCGATGGTTCTTTTTTATTTGAAAGTTGGTACTTCTCGTGTGGTCCCATATGAATTTAATCAAGGTCAGACCAATAATTTTTGAGTTATTCTTAATAACTTATATTGAAATCGGCAGTACAATTTTTTTAATTTTTAATTATTTATTTGTATAGATATAGAGCCGCGGTAGAGAATAAGCGGTGTCTTTGAAGTTTGTAGAACGTGAACAAACTAAATTCTATCAAGCACAAAATAATTTACCAAGCAGTAGGACCCTTATCTGGCTAGGAGTCCCTGTGGGTAGGTACTCTCTCTTACTTTTTTCTGCCGCCAAATACCAGTGCTTTGTTCCGGTCTGAACTGTACAGAGAGCCAGTATAATTAAAGGTTGTGAAGCATTTCATCTTAGTCCTCAATAGCGACAACGCACCTATAACATTCTTTGTTTCAAATCGGTTGCAGGTATCCATGGGCTGCAGTTGCCACTTACCACCAGGGGGACTCGAAGTTCGTTTGTCACTTCCAATTTGTCAGTGTCCGACCGAGTCCTTTCCGATCGGCTCGACTCATTGGCGCTGCGAAGAGATGTTGCATCTCTTTGCATTTTCTTTCGCATTCACCACGAGGAGTGCTCTGAGGAATTGTTCGAATTAATCCCAGACGCCAAATTTCACGAACGCACATCACGGCAGAACTCCCGACACCATCCACACCATCTGGATGATTGACGGTGCACCACTGTGCGATTTAGAAGATGTTTTCTTCCTCGCAACTCTTCCTTGTGGAATCGATTACCATCAACGATTTTTCTGGACCGATACGACTTCGGAACCTTCAAGAAAAGAGCCTATTCCTTATTAAAAGACCGGCAACGCATCTGCCATTCCCCTGGTTCACCTGGTGTAGTAGTTGTTCATGGGCGGCGGTAGTCACTTACCATCAGGAGAGCCGCATGGCCGTTTGACCCCTCGCCTATGAAAAAAATTTACCAAATGCAATTTTAAGGCATTTTTTTAGTATAGGATTATGACAGGACTAACGAAAGTGGAACTTTGATATAGGTAAATTCATTTTATCTTGATTTTGCTTGTTCAAAAACACGATTGTATAATTTCGACTCGATCATAATTATTTGCGAAAACACCTCTAAAAATCACTATAGTTTAAATTACAACGGAGGTACTTAATCTATATGCTTAGGAATCAATCAAATACTTTCATAACATCAATTTTCGTAATCTTGCTCATTATTTTGATTACTTAAATCAATTCTTTTTAATATTTTAAGATTCTAAACGATTTCTAAGCGGTCTTATTCGTCGCGGGCGCTACGCAATTTTAGACCTTTATAACGGCGTTTTTTTAAGTTTATATAGAAATTATAATTAAGGCACGTCGATCAGTTTTTGGGATGGAGAAAAAGCACTGAACTCGCGTGATCGTATTCGCTTAGATACGTAAAATTAATGAAAGCAATGTTTTCAACATTGCTTTCATTAATTTTACGCTTAAATATTTTAAAATAAAATTTTATAAAATTGGTGTTTGTATTAATAAATTTGTTTGTATTATATAGATAATAATCTTTCCTTTTTCATGTAAAACAGCGTAATAAATCAAATTTTTATTACTATACTAGCTGACCAGTCAAACTTTGTTCTGCCCTTTCCGACAATTATTTGTCCTTTCAAAAATCTTTAAATTCGCAATTAAAATATTGAGAGTCACTTATCGGGACAAAAACTACCCTATCTTCCAAGTTGGAGCAAGCAATACACATTTACAAAATTTTAAAATCGGTTGAGTGGTTTCGGAGTTCATCGCGGACAAACAATGTGACACGTAGTTTTTATATATAAAGATATATACGTTGATAAAAATTATTTCTAATATAAATACTTACTTACTATTTCTTTACAACCCACAAAATAATGTTTACAAGTTTGTGAAGCTAAGAAGTGTTAACTTCTGACGTGCAGTCCTGACAGTTTTTTTTGTATGCTACACCATTACTTCGTCAATTGTTAATACGATTCTAATGATTTTTTTTAATTGTCGTACTTCCTTAAATTAATTCTGCTGAATCTACTCAAAAACGTAATCTCGATCTCGACCGGATTTTAAACATATATCTGATCTTTATACTTTCGAGTAATTTTATATCAGTATTCCCGTAGATTTTGGTGTTACAAAAATAATGATTATTCTCTCGGCAGGTATGTATATATTAAGGTAAATTAAACACACTCAGAAAGGAATAACACGACAAAAACTTACAAAATATACCATCCTTCATTAAAAATTAATAGAAAGCGGGATTAGGAATTGAAAATATTAACATCAAAGACAAACAGACGAATTCAAAAAAGGCACATCAATAATTAATCACCCATCTCGTCTCGAAATTAGCCACCATTTGAGGGTTAAACAGGCTTGTGTAAAGAATTTTTTCCCGACGAACCCTGAGGGAAATTTTATATAGAAACTGCGTATCGGCTAAAGGTACACACTGATATAGATACTGGATGTGGCATAAAATCAGATAGTTGTTAGCTTAGCTTCCGAAGTTAATATGAGTAGTGGTGTAGCATGAGTTATTGTCGCCTGAAGGCGATAATCCCAACACCACCTCACCCAACATTTTTACTTGAAAGCATGGCAACCGCAGTTTTTATTATTTGGAGGTGATATTATCAGCACGTTGTTGCCCATCTCCGGTAGCAGTTTCCCTTTGTCGCCTGTTACAAAATCCACAGGGCTATATGGAGTAATGGTATTGTTACATTGCCACTACACGAAATACGATAAATTCTATTCATAATATTACCAGTTTTTTATGTTAGTTTAAATGGTTTTATTAATGACTAGCTGTTCCACGCGACTTCGTTCGCGTGTAATTTAGGGTTTTAATTATATTGCTTAGAACGCTAATTCTTTTTCTCATACCTCGTTTAGACTCTCGCCTCGCGGCTCGCCTCGTACCTCGCCTCGCAGCTCGCGTGTTGTTGTGAGGTAACGAGTGCCTGTTTACACTCTCGCGATGCGGTCAGTTTGCGTTGAGCCAGCAACGATGAATGACGTCGAAATAATAGCGGCATCAACTCTTGCCTTAATAAGTATTTATCGATGCTTGACCATTTTAAAAAGAAGGAAATTAATAAAAATACGTCGTTGAGGAAGAATATGACGGATGATATCATTCATCGAAAAAGAACCTTTTCAGTTTCATAATTTTATATAAATTGCTAGTACCTATTGTGCAATATTAAATAATATTATTTTATTAAAATTGTAATTTTAAAACAAAAGCAATTCGAATGTTATTATGGAAGGGCGCAACAAACTGAAACGAGACGCGAGTGTAAACACCACGCTCGCGTCCCTCGCGAGGCCCTTTGCCTCGTGCCCAAAAAACCGACTCCGACGCGAGCGCCGCGAGTGGCGAGGCGAGCTGCGAGGCGAGCCACGAGCTAGCGTTTACACTCGCGCCTCGTGGCTCGCCTCGCGACTCGCCTCGTCGCTCGCGCGAGAGTGTAAATGGGGTATCAAATATACGTAGCCTAAGTTACTCCTTAGAACATCAGCTATCTGCCAGTGAAAGTGCCGTCAAAATCGGTCCAACCGTTTCGGAGATTAGCCGGAACAAACAGACAGACAGACAGACAAAAATTTTAAAAATTGTGTTTTTGTTATAAGTACCGTATACACATTCATATGCATTTAGTAAAAAACTGTTCTTTTAACATTACAAACAGACACTTCAATTTTATTTATTTGTATAGATCGGATAACTCTAAATACTATTTTTTATGAATACTCTGTGTAAGCTAACCGTATGTCTCATTGTTATAAACATATTATAATATGTATATAACAATGTTACTAAAATATTCCATATTCTTTATTTCTTCCTTTCTTACTATTTTTTAATATAGTTATATAAGCAAGCAACTTGACGTATTTATCGTAATGGGATCTTTTTGAAATAATAGATTGGAGCGATAGAAAATGTTAATTAAAATTGGTTCTTATTTCTCACGTCATTTTAGCTTAAGGAAGAAATCGAACCAGTGCATGATGGGTTTCACATATCATCAAAATATTTTATTACTTAGACATGCAACGCAAGTTTTTTCGTTACATCAATCATAACGAGGTAAATCGGAACTTAAAATTGTAATAATCAATTACATTGTTCGTAACAAAATGAATTATATCTAACATTACATTCTCAACACACTGTGCAAGCAATTTAGTAAGCGCAGAGCGATATCTATTCAGAAATCTATGGGAAGACATAACTATGTATGTACTTCACACCTGTTCGATGTTTTATTAATTTTATAACCAGTTTTAAAATGCATACGTACGTTTTTATAAATAAAAAATATACTGTATTTTTCATTTCTTATCACGTAACTCATAAAATGGTGTTCAGAGTTTCGTATAATAAGTGCCGAGAACAAGAGACCACTTTTATTGACAATGAAGAATTCCATGTTAGCCCCAGACGTGATTGCAGTTCTTGTACACCACTTCACACCCATAGACTGACAAATTCATCACACCGTTTCTTCCTATGGGTGTCGTAAGAGGCGACTATGGAAAATATTTAGAGAGAACTGCGAACCGCTGAAAGTGTATAATAGCCAAAATAGTGATGAATAAATCGTCAGTGCGAGTCTGGTTGTGATCGCCAATCAGCTTTCCAATGTCTAGCAGGGTGATCCTGCGGGATGATAAGGTTTTCCTTAAAACCTTAGATGATAAGGTTTTCCTTAAAACCTTATCATCCCGCAGGAAGAAGATAATTTAAATTAGCAACTTTGAATGTATCTAAAACTGGTCGTTTTACGTTTTAAGTTTCATCGAGAATAGATGTAGACGTGTATGGGCCGTAACATCCAATTACTATAGGTCGTACTTACAAAACGTAAAATAAAAAAAATCGTTTCTTTTCTTCCATTGACACTTCTAGTGTTCATAACGTCAGCGTTCACCCTAGAAGTTGAATTAATGAAAAATGAAATCGACTTGGAAAATTTAATTTTTTCTTCCGTCGAGCGGTTCGTGGACGATTTCTCGTTGATTATCGTATTGCTCTTAGATTTTACAAATTGATGAGCCTCATCTAACATTATTAGCCTCAAGCTAAATTAACTGTTTTTTTATAGAATAAGGGTGACTAACAAGCACACAGTCCACCCGGTGGTAAGTGGATGATGTGACCCATAGACATCTATATTTATCCTCAACTAAGAATCAAAATGCAGATGCGTTGTCACCCCTGAGGACTGAGATGTAATGCCTCGTTTCCAGTAAAAAGGGGCTCCGGTTCTCTACACTCATATGCTTGGCGTTCTTAGCAGAGCGGGACAGTATTTCATGCAGGTTTGACCTCACATGGTATACTGTTCCCATCTCTGGGTTGGGGCTCCCCAGTGCAAGCTCCTTCTACTTGACCACATCCAGCGCAGAGCGGCTCAATTTTTATTTTATAGGAGAGGGAGCAAACGAACATGCAGCTCACCTGATGGTAAGTGACTACCGCCGCCCATGAACAACTGCAACACCAGGGGAACCAGGGGAATCGCAGATGCGTTGCCGGCCTTTTAAAAAGGAGTAGGCTCTTTTCTTGAAGGTCCCTAAGTTGTATCGGTCCGAAAAAATCGCTGGTGGTAATCGATTCCACAAGGAAGTTGTGCGAGGAAGAAAACATCTTCTAAATCGCATAGTGGTGGACTTATCCTGATGGTATGGATGGTATTGCGAGTTTTGTCTTTATATGCGATGGTGAAATTGAGCGGCTGGAATTAGTCCGAACAATTCCTCAGAGCACTTCGCCTGATAAAGTCGATAAAAAACGCAAAGAGATGCAACATCTCTACCCAGTGCCAGTGAGTCAAGCCGATCGGAAAGAACTCGGTCGGACACAATTCGGACCGCTCTGCGCTGGATGCGGTCAAGTGGAAGAAGCTGGCAGTGGGGAGCACCTGCCCAGAGATGGGAACAGTATTTCATGTGAGGCCGAGCCTACGCCTTGTAAAGTTGCATGCGGTGTGCTGGCATGAAA
The DNA here is from genome assembly GCA_033319125.1 of Parnassius glacialis. NCBI lineage: Eukaryota > Metazoa > Arthropoda > Insecta > Lepidoptera > Papilionidae > Parnassius > Parnassius glacialis. The sequence goes on along the minus strand of JAVANC010000003.1, from coordinate 35,715,198 downwards.
TACTGTCCCGCTCTGCTGAGCACGCCAAGCTTTTTAGAGGCCGAATTGGCCTCCTCTTCTAAGTAACTACGAAACTGTACGTCACTCGATATGTCAACACCGAGAACTCCAATACTGGCTGAGGCAACAACGGGAGTGCCTTGAAACTGAGGAGATACGACAAAGGGGTTCATTTTAGCGGTAAACGCGCAAACTTGTCTTCTGGGGATTGAACTGCACTAGATTTAGTCACCCCTAGTCTGAGACTTTGTTCAACAAAGTCTCGACTTCAGACACAAGTTTTTTATGGTACTCGGCGACGATTTGCCGAGAAATATTGGCACGGGCGGTGTATAAAGTATCACCAATGCTTTCGTCTGCATAGCAATGAATGTTACTGGTTTACAACATATCATTGATATGCAGAAGAAATAGCACACAGCCTAGTGGAACACCAGCGTTAATGGGCTTGTAATCGGAGGATCGGTATATACCGTCTATTACTGGCGGTCACTAATCAGCTGGTGATCCTCAAGGTACCGCATGAGCTGGCAGTTAATAATGGATTCCATTACTTTGGAGAACAAGGAGGTGATAGCGATAGGCTGAGCGGTCGCCTTTTTAGGGATTGGATGCACCAAAGCTGTATTCCATGAATACAGGACTACGCCTAGGGAGTAGGAGTACCGTAAAAGACGCGTTAAAACCGGTGCCTACTCCGGAGCACACGTCTTCAGCACAATAGGTGGGACTCCATCAGGCCCACTCGACTTATGCAGATTTAAAAAATTTAATTCATCCTGCCAGTAGAGAATATTTTTAAACTAATTTCATGTAGCCAGTCAGATTTTTTTAAATGAATTACATCCGGCCAGTCAGAGAATTTTTTACATCGTTTTAAAAATTTCATGCGGTAAAGGGATGCTGTAGCTATAGCGCTACAACACGAATTGGACCATCAGGAGAAGTAACTTGCTCACAGAGTACCAGTGTAAAATAGCAACTTAATGCTGCTGTGTTTCGTATGATGAGCATAGAAAACCGGAGACGCTTTTTACAGGTAATGAGGAAGTCCTCAGGGGAGACAACACATCTTCGTACGTACGGTTCTCAATTGAGGATAGATGTAGGTGTCGGTGGTCCACAGCATCCATTTAAGATCAGGACTGTGTGCTCGTTTGTCACCCTTTTCCTTAAACAAATCATCTGTTAGGGAAAATATTCCCTATTTATTTTAATACAGCAATATTTTGTTACTTAAAAATCTTAATATAAATATATTTGCAACTTAAAGAAGTTAAATATTTTCAGAGTAATAAGATGCAGGCAGAATTAGGCCCACAAAGCATTTTAAGCACGCCAATTCCAATATGGCGAAACATTAAAACTTTTCTACCGGAAGGCAACCTGCCGAATGGAAATCTGAATCAATCTGTTGATTGGTTACTTTTTATTTTTCGGGGCGACATTAAACAGAGTTTAATCGCCCCCCGTCGATCCCGCAGGAAGCTGTGGGGGTGTTTGCGGGGGTTGAAAATTATACTTAGAATTAATGGCAGTTTAAAAAAATAAGTCCTTAGGGCAGAAATGCAGCGATCTTCTCGAAACCATAAAAAAGTGTTCGGAATTAAGTGTAGTTCATTTTGGACTGAAGCGCTTTTCTATTTTTACACATAAAAAATGATTTAATTTTTTTTATAGAAAGGTGTATATGGGATAATATGGCCTATGCTTTCCATCAAGTATTGTGTGCTCGTTAGCCACCCCTACTCCCATAACAAATGTAGATTTTACATTTAAATGTATTAAAGTGCATTAAATATTTATGTAACGAAACTATAAAATCGTAACCCAATACGAATAATAATGAAGCCAAAATTCTAGAATACCTATTTTACTTTTAATAAGCCAGTGCAGTGCTTGGCAGCAGGGATTAGGGTGACAAACGAGCACACAGTCCACCTCATGGTAAGTGGTTGCTGTGACCCATAGACATCTACATTTATCCTGAAAAAAGAATCCTCCAAAAAACCAAGCTAACTAGCGACAGCGCTGCCTCGTAGTCGCTAGTTAGCTAGGGCTTGGTTATCGCTGGTACATAATACGAATCTGCGATTTATCAGCAATTATTGTTCTAATTTCGCTATCGCTAGCCTTCTGCAAGATATGTAATACGCCTACCGGCTTCTTATATAAGCTCCTAGTAGTTATGAACTCCTGGTACATCTGCGTTAGTACCTCACTAACCCTCTTTCTGTTTGTATGTAATTTTATTGCAGTTTTTAAGGTATGTAGAGCCAATAAAATGAGGACATCCACGACCTTTTCTGCCACCAGAGCGGCGCCACTTTACAGTGAGGTAAAATTTTTGACAGATTTCATAGCGGGGATGATAATTTCTTAGGAAAATGTAATCTTTAAGGTTTCTTTCTGTATTATTAGTTATATTTTATATTAATTACATTAGAAATGAATAAACCAAACTATAAAATATAACTAAAAGCCGATTTTTTAAAAAAGAGTGCTAAAATGCAAAAAATTAAAAATCTAACCACTGACGCATTGTGTTGTGTATTAATATAATATTCTAGATAATGATAAACTAATTTAAAACTAATTTCTCAATTAACTGACATTGTGTAACAAAAAACTTTACCTCAGTCACAACTAGCGACAATGAATGGAAGATTATTGGCCCTCATTACAGGATGTGAGACTGTTATCTTCTTTTTTTCTTATTACAAACCAGTGCTTGACTGCTGTTCCACCCGATGGTAACAGGTGATATACACGAAAATGGTAATGCGAAATTTGCAGGTGTCTATTGCAATAGTTAGTTACCAGGTGTATTGTTGAGTAGTTTTAGTCACTTTTATGAATAAACAACATCTTAAACAGCTGAATAAGCTAATGTATTTCGATTTGAAGGGTAGGGTTACAAGCTTACAAGCTGTGACGTATATCATCTGGAACCTCGGGTTGGTAAAGCAATATGTATCTTGGAATTATTGCACGAAATCAAAACCCTTTTATGTCCTAAGAATCGTAATTGCAGCCTATATAAGCTGGGCACAAGCCTCCTCTTATATCTGAGATGTTTTTAGAGAGAACACATGTCCGCCGTGCGAAATATTTTTCAATTTGTCTGGCGTGCATGTTTCTTCATGATGTTTTCCTTCATCGCCGAGCACGTAAGCATATACGATTACAATTAATAATTCTAATAGTGACGGTGGGGATAGAATCCAAGTCGCTCGCGTACTGTGAAATTTACATCGAACAGGTCGCCCCTGAGCTACTACGGACATAGACCTACAGGGCACAACCTCTTCTTATTTTAAAGAGCCTTGTTTACTTGGGGACTATACGTTTGTATTTAAAAAAACTAAAGTTCACCTCAGTAATTCTAGTTAAAAACATGGAATACATACCTTGTCGTTTTACATGAAAGTACATACTCGTATATGCATTAAAGCTTTATCCGTCTCAACCTGGCTTTACTGAGTTCAAGACAAACTAATCTAGATTAACCTGAAAATTAGCCAAAATGAATACGCTTCGAGACGAACACTCACAAAATCCGAACAAGCCCCCGTTCCTGCTCTGCGAATATTTTTTCAACATTTCTATTTATGCGCGACTTTTTTTAACGCTAATACCCGGAATGGATTTTTTGGGGAGACGGCGGGAAGACGCATTACGGTTGTCATTTTTCGAATGCTTTCATAATTTAAAATATTACTCATTATTATATCTTTAACTGGCAACATTTGGGCGCATCCTGATTTAAAATTTACGTAAATATATGTTGAATATGAATTTTTCCCCTCTTCTTGCAGACATTAGAGATATTAATAACTATTTTAAATAATATATCTCACTTTAATTTAATTATTATAAAAGTTTGTGCATATTTACTATCATGTGTGCACAGTGAAAAGGTTTGCATATATATTCTTATGGTAAATAAAAAGGTGGTGCTCTGTAAGAGTACCATAGTATCTAGAGCTATATTAATTGTATGGTTGTAGCACAAATGGATCGACTCGACAGAGGGAGGACCTCGCTCTCATGGAATACCAGCTTAAAATAGGAGTTTAATGCTGCTATTTCGTATGGTGAGCGTAGAGAACCGGAGAGCTTTTTACTGGAAAAGAAGCATTCCATCTTAGTCCTCACGGCTGACAACGCATCTGCATTTTGATTCGCAACCGAGGATGTAGATATAAACATCTACTTATGGGCCACAACAACCACTTACCATTAGGTGAACTGTATGCTCGTTTGTCACCCTTATTCTATAAAATAAAAAAAATAAAATCCACTTACCAGCAGCTCAGAATGTAAGCACTGCACTCGCTAATAAAAAGTAAAATAAGTATTCTACAATTTTGGTTTCGTTATGATTCGTATTAAGTTACGATTTTAAAGTTTCTTTACTTAAATATTTAATGCACTTTAATACATTTAAATGTAAAATCTACATTTTTTATAGGAGTAAAGGTGGCTAACGAGCACACATCACCTCATGATAAACATAGGTCACATCCTACGAGTATATACACCTTTAAGTATCATCGAGTAAAAATTAAAATTTGAAGAGAAGTTTTCTTAGAGAACCGAATATATTCACCATACGAAACAACGTACAAAGTTCAGCTGCTAATTATGGAATAGTATAGAATAATTTTATTTTTTTACTAGATATAAAAGCTACATTGTGATTAACTAATGTTTGTATATTATAAAATTTCTCATTAACATAACAGTAGTAGATTATGCATGATATACATTATTATATAATACTAAATTCTGATTTTATTTATTTAACCCTTAATTTTTGTATTCAATTTAATTAACTACATATATACATACATACTTGTGTCTAATTTTTATGAAATGTGTGTAAGACTTGTAATTAAGTCAACACTAATAATTACTAACTAAATAATTTTTTAGACAGACAAATTTTTCAATAATTTTGTACAATTATTTATATGAATTATAATAGAGCCAGCATGGTAGCGATCACCTCATTCCTATGGGCTATTTTCATAAATATATTTCTAATAATTATAATAATCTTTTTGCTTTTTTAATAAAAAAATTGAACTGTGGCTCTAGTGGCTAAATTCTTATCTCCTCTCAATGAGGTGATCGCTACCATGCTGTTTCTAAATGTTTTCGTAATTAATTGTATAAAATATATTGTAAATTAATGTTTCAAAAAAGTCCCGCCGGGTTTCTTGGTGGTTTTTCAAAAACTAAAAGTTGCAACTAATAATTTCATTGGTTCTAGCGGGATTCATATCCCGGTTGCTCGCGTACTGTGAAATTTACTGTTGCACTCAGTCCTTGAATTTTCATAGTACAGTATTTTTAAATATACACATCCCCCGTCATCACTAATCCAAACACGTGATAGAGCCATGTTGCAGCTTTATTAGTAGTACAGTTGTAGCACGAATGGGTCGGCTCGACCGGGGAAGGACCACGCTCTCACAGAATACCAGCGTAAAATAGCAGTTTAAGACTGCTGTGTTTCGTATGGTGAGTGTAGAGAACCGGAGACCCTTTTTACTAGAAAAGAGGCATTCCATATTAGTCCTCACGGGTGACAATGCATCTGTATTTTAATTCTTTATTGGGGATAGATGTGGATATCTATGGGTCAAAATAACCACTTACCATCAGGTGGACTGTGTGCTAGTTTGTCACCGTATCCTATAAAAAAAAACACCACTACTCGCAATTCAAAGTAAGTCCTAGGAAAGTCACACCACCATCTATAGACACGTGTTACGCCTCTAAACAAGTCCTTATCAGCTGACTGACTTCAAGAAACTTCTTGTTGGCGGCGTGCTCGCAATTATTGAGGAAGGATGGGATGTGCTCCTCGGACTGATAAGACACATCATCATTTTATTTTACTACGCGGATCTCAGCCTTTTAAAATCTTTAATACAATGCATTTCGGCAAAGTAACGCCTGATTCTATTACTTGCAATCTAAACTACATTAATTAATTTCGGCAAACTTTACGTCTGTCAATCTTTTCAACTTAATTCCACTTGACGACCCAAATATCGAAGTAAAAACAGTAATTAGAAATTAACATAAAAAATCAATTGCCATTAACGAAACGCTCTCTCGTCAGAGGAGATTTCCATCTTAAGATTGAAGAAAATGAAGCTGGAAAAGATTTTAGTCTCTCGCCACATTATCGTTAATCCTGAAACGAACGGCCGAACGGACTAAATCGACCATGAAGGGAAGCATAAAAATTAACAAAAAAACAATAGAATTAACATAGAAAACATCTGCGCCGAAAATTGCTACAAACTCCCCTACTAAGGTGTATCAATCGAAAACTAGATCTAATATTTTAGGTTCGAGTAGTGATAATTTACAAAATCAAAGTTATCAGCTATTTTCAGAAATAAACATAGAATATGATGCGTGTTTGTAATGTCTCGATCTATTAATCTACTTCTATTGCTACTACTATAAACTTCTAATACTACTATTTACTACTTATCTATTATACTTCTTATTTATCACAGTGGATGCTGTGGCCCATATACATCTACGTTTATCTTCAATTAAGAATCTAAACGCAGCGTTGTCACCCCTGAGGACTAAGATGGAATGCCTCGTTTCCAGTAATTTAGATAAGTAGTAATTATAGGATTTATTGTGGCAAGCTGTGCATCACCATTTTTGGTTACATCTCTATTTATATTATATCATTAGATCGGATAGCAGTCACGCACTGGCTTATAATAATAAAACAAAATAAATAATACAAAGAAGGATTTTTGGACATTATAACTGAAATATTTAGAATTCGATAGCCTTAATTTTTTAACTACCACCCATTTTATTTTATTTTATTTTATATTAAAATCAATAGTAGGCGACTTCCTTCAGAGGCCGAACAACCGCATTGATTCCTCGCCTCGCACCCCCTCTGAGCCGAATTTATCTGCCAAAAAGCAATAAACATTAAAAATAAAATGGCGTATCCACCCTCCCTTGTGTCACTACTTTATATTGCTCACGCTTATTATAGAGGTACATTTAACGTTGAAGTTTTCTAATGTGTTTGTTTTTTCAATAGGTTGTAATCAGTAGATCTTTTGCGGTTACAGTTTGGAACAGTGATCAAACTGCGCTTTACGTCGTCCTCGACGTAATCCTTCTGATAAATTACAATTAGATATCCATATTACATACTATACACATAATATAATATAGTCGAGAAGGCGACTATACAAAATGCCAGAAAGTTATTAATTTTGCATACCTTAAGCGAAAGCGCAAGGTAATGTTCTACTATCGCCTAAAAATTAAAATTACAACATTTTATCGAATAAATCGTATCTAGCAATCATATTATACATATAAATGATATAAAAAGCAAATTGTTAGAAAGATAAATGATTGTTGAACTTATTAATATTTTTTTTAAATCGATTAATTGCAATTTTTAAATAAATAAAAGGGTTTTAGTGGCTTATGGTGTGGATTTATCATGTCCCTGTGGCTTGTAAACACTATAACTTTTGAAAATATCAATTGTTTAACTCAATCTATTTTTTAAACTCTTCATCTATCATGTGGGAAGCCACTGAATGTAAATGGCAATGTAATTTTGTTTTGTTTAGCTATAATTAATTTTTTTCGGCTCCAAAATGGCGAAATTTTCGTTGATTTGCTTGCCTCGTATATAAATTGTTTCTGTAAATGGGGATCTACAGCCACAGAGTAGTTTAGTTCACAGAGTACTTTTGTATTAAGTTTAGTTCGGCTTCAGTCGCTGTCGTGAGTGGACATTGCTTCGGTTGTTTTCAGCGGCTCAAAAAGATCGCTGTACAAATACACAATATTCGAATAACCAAATTTCTTAAATACTTGATTATAATAATAATAAGAGATTTTTTTATTACAATATTTAAAAGCACAGAATAAATAATAGTAGTACGTACTAAAAGTAAGTAGTATAATTTTTTTGTCATGGGTGACATTTTCATGCTTTTCGAGGGTGTCGAAACCGATAGGGTTGTCGAAATGTAAATCCAAGATGGCGGCCGCAATAGGTATCAATTTTTTCATCATGGGTGTCATTTTTATGGTTTTCGAGGGTGCTGAAGCCGATAGTGCTGTCGAAATGTAAATCCAAGGTGGAGGCTGCAATAGGTATAAAATTTTTCATCATAGGTGTCATTTTCATGGTTTTCGAGGGTGTTGAAGCCGATAAAGCTGTCAAAATGTAAATCCAAGATGGCGGCTGCAAAATATATCAATTTTTTAATCTTGGGTGTCATTTTCATGGTTTTCGAGGGTGTTGAAACCGATAGTGCTGTCGAAATGTAAATCTAAGATGGCGGCTGCAATAGGTATCAATTTTTTCATCATGGGTGTCATTTTCATGGGATTCGAGGGTGTTGAAGCCGATAGTGCTGTCGAAATGTAAATCCAAGATGGCGGCTGAAGTAGGTACCAATTTTTTCATCATGGGTGTCATTTTCATGGTTTTCGAGGGTGTTGAAGCCGATAGTGCTATCAAATGTAAATCCAAGATGGCGGCTGCTATAGATATAAATTTTTTCATCATTGGTGTCATTTTCATGGCTTTCGGGGGTGCTGATGCCGATAGTGCTGTCGAAATTTAAATCCAAGGTGGCGGCTGCAATAGATATCAAGTTTTTCATCTTGGGTGTCATTTTCATGGTTTTCGAGGGTGTTGAATCCGATAGTGCTGTCGAAATGTAAATCCAAGATGGCGGCTGAAGTTGGTACCAATTTTTTCATCTCGGGTGTCATTTTCATGGTTTTCAAGAGTGTTGAAGCCGATAGTGCTGTCGAAATGTAAATCCAAGATGGCGGCTGCAATAGGTATCAATTTTTTCATCGTGGGTGTCATTTTCATGGTTTTCGAGGGTGTTAAAGCCGATAGTGCTGTCGAAATGTATTTAAACTACTTTATTAATTCCGTATAATCATGTTATACGTAATTTTTTTAATGCGCTTAAGGTATGCCCAATTGGATTTACCAATATATTTGTTTATATTTGCAATTTATCCTGAGGGAATACATCGTGATCGTAATCTCATAATACGATAATCCTCAGGATAAATTACAATTAAACGACCTTATTACATAGTGGATATCATAGGAAGCGATAGGATAATCACCATCATGACAGCACTTTTCTCTCTCTCAAGGAATGCCAGAAAGTACTGTCCTGAGCCACCTACACCCATCGCCTTCCTGCATGTTTTATTAAATCGCCTACACTTCATCTGCCAGTACGAGGCTGCCAGTCGAGTACCTTTTTCCCCCATCAGTTGTGGGTTCTCCGAGCTATATAGCCGGCTCATTGTTACTTCAACTTACTAATCAGTTACTAAATTACAATTAAACGTCCATATTACATAGAGGCTGTCGTAGGAAGCGACTATAGGAAATACCAAAAAGATATGTTATATTTTATACCAGGCGAAAAATACCCAGTCCAGTTATATGGAACAGCATCAAATCTGAAAGTCTGGTACTGTGATTGTCCATCCCAGGTAGATTCCAAGCAGGACGATTTAGAAAATTCCACACAACGGAAGAGGTTCATGTTTTTTATAGAATAAGGATGACAAGCGTCCTCACAGGCCACCTGACAGTAAGTGAATTCTGAGGCCCATAGACATCTACATCTATCCTTGTTTATGAATCAAAATTAAAAGTTGTCACCCATGAGGACTGAAATGGAATGCCTTGTTTCCAGTAGGAAGGATCTCCGATTCTCTACACTCACTATACGATACAGCAGCATTGATGTGCAGTATTTTTGATAAGAAAGGAGAGAATAGGCCTTTGTTAATATTAATAAGAATTTACTTCAGATTATCAAATGTACAGATTACCATATAATTTGTTAATAAATAAAAAATAAAGATCATGCTTAGTGAGTGTGTTTTACAATCTTCAGCTACATCACCACCCACCATTAGGTGGGTTAATAGACAAGCACCACTTATAACCGTGTAGTGGCGATGTAAGAATATCCACTACCACACACCACTCACAGCAGCAATTTATTGCTATTTCACGCTGGTATTCCTCACGAAACTGGTCGATTCCCGGTCAAGCTGGCCCGTTGGTGTGTCCATAATAGGTATATCAATTGATAATAATAATCTATAACGTCGCCGTACCATGTTAATATAATTTAATTCATTGTATATTTTAACGAAACAGTTCATATCATATGCATGATTTGAACTAGTTAACCACGTAGTGGCGATGTAAGAATATTCTCCGTCCCATATCGTTCTTTGGGAGTTGTAAACGGCGATAGAGGGAAACCAGGAGATGGATAACAGCGTCTTCCTAATAACAATTGAAAAAATAGGATAGTGCTTACCAACCTGCTTGCCAAGCGTGGCAACTATGGCAAACTTCCCTTATGAAGTATTCTATGGGAAGGCCTATGTTCAGCAGTGGATTTTGATGGGCTCTAATGGATGTACGAATATCTGTATATCGAGAGATTTTGTTTTCGTACATCGATAATAAGACAACACGTGTCCCCTATAAAACTGGCATCGATGTCAAAAACATTCCCGATGTGTGGTGAGAAAAGATAACGAGCATAATACTAACACGTAAGAATACAAGCCAATAATATAAGTATTGATATAAAGTCAAACGAGAAGAGACTAGAGCGCAGAAAGACTAAAAACTGAAGCGTAGTTTGCAGCGCTTAGTGGTGGACTTTTAGCGTCTTCGTTTTACTTAAAGGTGACAGTTAGCGCCAATATCCACCTCTGTTCAGCAGTGGACTTGAAAGGCTATGAATAATAATAATAATAATCTTTATTGATAAACATATTACATTCACATATATTTACAATGGTCAACAGCCCCTAAACTATACTATATACCTGTATTTTAGGGGCTAATGAATGAATTAATGAATTTATTTTCTCTTCACAATAGGTCAAGTTAATGCTAAGTATTACAAAATTGTCAGACTGGTACCTAACTTGTTAGAGACAGGTGCCTGATGTAGGTATAAAAACATGTATTACAAGTCACCAGGGCAAGCGGCTAGAGCAACAATCTGAGTAATAGAAACCAAAAAAGGAGCGTGCATGCGTGCGTGCGTGCGTGCGTGCATGCGTGCGTGCGAGCGTGCGTGCGTGCGTGCGTGCGTGCATGCGTGCGTGCGTGCGAACGTGCGCGCGTGCGTGCGTGCGTGCGTGCGTGCGTGCGTGCGTGCATGCGTGCGTACGTGCGTGCGTGCGTGGGTGCGTGCGTGCGTGCATGCGTGCGGGCATGTGTGTGTGCGTGCGTGCGTGTGTGCGTGCGTGCGTGCGTGGGTGCGTGCGTGCGTGCGTGCGTGCGTGCGTGCGTGCGTGAGTGTTTGCGTGCGTGCGTACGTGCATGCGTGCGTGCGTACGTGCAAGCGTGCGTGCGTGCGTGCGTGCGTGCGTGCGTGCGTGCGTGCGTTCATGCGTGCTAACATGCGAGCGTGCGTGCGTGCGTGCGTGCGTGCTTACGAGCGTGCGTGCGTGCGTGCATGCGTGCGTGCGTGCGAACGTAAGCGCGTGCGTGCGTGCGTGCGTGCGTACGTGCGTGCGAGCATGCGTGCGTGCGTGCGTGCGTGCGTGGGTGCGTGCGTGCGTGCGTGCGTGTGTGCGTGCATGCGTGCGTGCGTGCGAGCGTGCGTGCGTGCGTGCGTTCGTGCATGCGTGAATTCGTGCGTGCGTGTGTGCGTGCGTGCGTGCGTGGGTGCGTGCGTGCGTGCGTGCGTGCGTGCGTGCGTGTGTGAGAGTTTGCGTGCGTGCGTATGTGCATGCGTGCGTGCGTACGTGCAAACGTGCGTGCGTGCGTGCGTGCGTGCGTGCGTGCGTGCGTGCATGCGTGCGTGCGTGCGAGCGTGCGTGCGTGCGTGCGTGCATACCAGCGTGCGTGCGTGCGAGCGTGCATGCGTGCGTGCGTGAGTGCGTGCGTGCGTGCGTGCTTGCGTGCGTGCGTGCGTTCGGGCGTGCGTGCGTGCGTACGAGCGTGCGTGCGTACGTGCGAGCGTTCATGCGTGCATGCGTGCGTGCGTGCCTGCGTATGAGCGTGCGTGCGTGCGTGCGTGCGTTAGTGCGTGCGTGCGTGCGTGCATGCGTGAGTGCGTGCGTGCGTGCGTGCGTGCGTGCGTGCGTGCGAGCGTGCGTACGAGCGTGCGTGCGAGCGTGCGTGCGAGCGTGTGTGCGAGCGTACGTGCGTGCGTACGAGTGTGCGTGCGTGCGTGCGTGCGTGCGTGCGTGAGTGTTTGCGTGCGTGCGTACGTGCATGCGTGCGTGCGTACGTGCAAGCGTGCGTGCGTGCGTGCGAGCGTGCGTGCGAGCGTGCGTGCGAGCGTGCGTGCGAGCGTGCGTGCGAGCGTGCGTGCGAGCGTGCGTGCGAGCGTGCGTGCGAGCGTGCGTGCGAGCGTGCGTGCGAGCGTGCGTGCGAGCGTGCGTGCGAGCGTGCGTGCGAGCGTGCGTGCGAGCGTGCGTGCGAGCGTGCGTGCGAGCGTGCGTGCGAGCGTGCGTGCGAGCGTGCGTGCGAGCATGCGTGCGAGCGTGCGTGCGAGCGTGCGTGCGAGCGTACGTGCATGCGTACGAGTGTGCGTGCGTGCGAGCGTGCGTGCGTGCGTGCGTGCGTGCGTACGAGCGTGCGTGCGTGCGAGCGTGCATGCGTGCGTGCGTGAGTACGTGCGTGCGTGCGTGATTGCGTGCGTGCGTGCGTGCGGGCGTGCGTGCGTGCGTACGAACGTGCGTGCGTACGTGCGAGCGTTCATTCGTGCATGCGTGCGTGCGTGCCTGCGTATGAGCGTGCGTGCGTGCGTGCGTGCGTTAGTGCGTGCGTGCGTGCGTGCGTGCGTGCATGCGTGTGTGCGTGCGTGCGTGCGTGCGTGCGTGCGTGCGTGCGAGCGTGCGTACGAGCGTGCGTGCGAGCGTGCGTGCGAGCGTGCGTGCGAGCGTACGTGCGTGCGTACGAGTGTGCGTGCGTGCGAACGTGCGTGCGAGCGTGCGTGCGTGCGTGAGTGTTTGCGTGCGTGCGTACGTGCATGCGTGCGTGCGTACATGCAAGCGTGCGTGCGTGCGTGCGAGCGTGCGTGCGAGCGTGCGAGCGTGCGTGCGAGCGTGCGTGCGTGATTGCGTTCGTGCGTGCGTGCGTGCGAGCGAGCGTGCGTGCGAGCGTGCGTGCGTGCGTACGAGTGTGCGTGCGTGAGAGCGTGCGTGCGAGCGTGCGTGTGAGCGTGCATGCGTGCGTACAAGTGTGCGTGCGTGCGAGCGTGCGTGCGAGCGTGCGTGCGTGCGTGCGTGCATGCGTGTGCCTCCCCCTTAGATTGCCTCATAGGGGGGTTTTGTCATAATTGTCATGCTGCAAGCTTGCATACCTGCAAGGTAAGTTGACGGTTGAGTTTATTATTATAATTGAGTTTTTATTAGGAAGATGCAGTTGCCTATCTCCTATTTAACTCCATCGCCTCTTATAATTCTGGGTGGGTGAATTCCCCCGACACGACAATATGTAACCAACCATATGCACTATAATATTCACACAACAACAAAATAAAATAAGGTCACATTTAGTAAATTTCTCAATCGTTGTTCGTCCCAATACGCGTAATAACAACGGTATGGTACATAAACTCCATTCAAGTTGCCAACAAAGGAATATCAGCCCCACTCCTCCGGGATACTTGTCGATAAGGGCCATTATCGCTCGCGTCATATGACAGTAATTTCTAATAAGATAATATGGTTGCCTTCCAATAGTCCTCCGCGGGCGGGAGCTAATGATGCGGATATACGAGAATTGATGCTTCTTCATGAACGAGGGTTTTCTTAGGAAAAATCTACTACATTGTTTGTGTCTGTAGACTTAGAATTTTAAGTGTAGATTACACCAAATAAATAATATAATGTTATAAAACTTATTATTATTATTATTAAAAAACCGGCCAAGTGCGAGTCGGACTCGCGCACCGAGGGTTCCGAACAAATCCGTAGGTATATGAGTTTAAAATTATTAAAAATATTTTTATTATATGATGTAACTAAACATTTATGCTTTTCGCAATTTTTCCTTTATCTGTGCTATAATACGTCGCTTCGTGCCAAATTTTAAGATTCTCAGTTCACGGGAAGTACCCTGTAGGTTTAGACTTTTGATTCCCTTGCGAATATCGAAAATTTGCGGCATAAACGGCTGTATCTTTTGATTACGTTGGCTTAGAAGTTTGATTTTTTCACAGCCCCAAGGGACAGTAGACTTGAGTATTTGATATAAATTTCAGCTTGATACCTCTACGCGTTCCTGAGAAAAGGGGTCTTGACAGACAGACAGACAGACAGACGGACAACAAAGTGATCCTATAAGGGTTCCGTTTTTTCCTTTTGAGGTACGGAACCCTAAAAAACATTTAATTTTATTTAAAACTAACGAGCTGCTACAGCTCCTCACGGTTTATTTCTGGATCTCGACAACAACGCCACCTACCGGGTCCAATTGTGAATCTCAACCATTCACTAATCAACTTAATCACACATAAAATTTCATCAAAATCGCCCCACCCGTTTAGGAGTTAAGTCATATACACGAGGACAGAAGAATTATATAATATATCCATAAATAATATGCATTTATTACACATATAAACGTTTTTCTTGAATCATTCTGTCTATTGATGTAAACGGCATTAAAATCCCTTGCGTAATTTAAAAGACCTAAGCGTACAGACGGCGGGAAGCGAATTTGTTTATACTATGTAGAAATTTTCTTTTATCGCTAATGATTTCTTGAAAATTTAAGAAAATAAACATATTTAAAAAAAACAGACCGATTTAAAAAAAAACTTTTTCAATAGAATAAAGGAGACAAGCGAGCACACAGTCCAACTGATGGTAAGTGAATGCTGTGGCCCATAGACATCTACATACATCGATCCTCAATTAAGTACTACAACAGATGCGTCCGGTGTTATAAATCGGAGCCTTTTAGCCCTGCTTACATCCAGCAGAAGACTGTAACTGAAATATTTTTTATATGATAAGGTGACAAACGAGCACACAGTTCACCTGATAGTAAGTGGTTGCTGTGACCCATAGAAATCTACATTTATCCTCAATAAAGAATCAAAATGCATATGCATCGTCAGCCGTAAGGACTAAGATGGAATGCCTCTATTCCAGTAAAATGGGTCTCTGGTTCTCTACAATCACCATACGAAACACAGCAATGTTAAGCTGGTGTTTTACGCTGGTATTCTGAGAGAGCGTGGTCCTTCCCCGGTCGAGCAGACCCATTCGTGCTACAACTATACTACTAATATAGCTGCAGCATAGCTCTACCACGTATACGTAAGTAGTTACCACATAGTAAGGTTACGAAATGGTAGGATTCTTTTTTTTTGCCTATACCGTCTGGGTAGCTACCACCGTCTTACTTGTATTTATCGCCAAGCAGCAGTACACGTACTGCTTTGTTCCAGGTATAGAGAGCCAATACAATTTTAACAGTGGTAGAGCCACGCGGCAGCCTTTGCTGTCGCACGGATGGGCCGGCTCAAACCGGGGTGGTACCACGACCTCACAGAATACCAGCGTGAAGTAGAAGGTTTACCTCTACTTCACGCTGCATGCATGCGCCGCATGCTTCTTCGCTTGGTGAGTGCAGGTGGCCGGAGGCCCTTTTTACTGGAAATGAGGCATTACATCTTAGTCCTCACGGGTGACAACGCATCTGCATTTTGATTCGCAAACGAGGATAAATGTAGATGTCTATGGGCCGCAGCAACCACTTACCATCAGGTGGACTGTGTGCTCGTTTGTCACCCTTATACTATAAAAAAAATACAATTACAGGCTGTGATTCAACAAAGGATTTGTCACCCTAATTCTATAAAAAAAACTTAGTCCTTAGAGGTAACGAGGCAGCTGCAGCCTTCTTCGTTTTAAGTTAGTTGCAGGTGTCCATGACCTACAGTATCCACTTACGATTAGGTGGATACTGAGGTTTTTTTTATAAAATAAAGGTTCACAGTTTACTTAATGGTAAGTGAATGCTATGACCCATAGCATATACATCTATCCTCAATTAAGAATCAAAATGCAGATGCGTTGTCACCCCTGAGGACTAAGATGGAATGCCTTGAAACCAGTAAAACGGTTGACCGGTTCTATATACTCACCGTACGAAGGACGGCATTATTCTGATTTTTCGCGCTGGTATTCTGTGAGAGCGTGATTCTCCGCCGGTTGAGCTGACCCATTAGTGCTGCTGCGTGACTCAACCATGTAACAAATAACCTAAAAAGTACAAAATATTTTTCACATAATAGCTTCTGAAGTCTTGTGTATGGAAGAAGCTAACTTCGTGCTCGGTAGGGAAGGAAATATTGCATAAAAGGCTGCATGTGTGAGAAATATTTTTTTTGGAGAAAGACCGCAAACACTGGCGCGGCGCAGCGTACAATCCGCTCCGTGACACTGAAAAATGAAAGATGAAATATGCCCAGCCGCGGGATGTATGTATATAGGATGTTTTTTCTTTCTTTTTTAAATTCTGACGAAATTTTTTTCCGCCGTCAAGCACATGGTAAATCACCAGTTAAAATTGCAATTAACAATCCCGTTAATGCCGACGGGGATCGAACTGCGGTTACTCGGGTACTTTGATATTTTCAGCGAATGCTTAACACTTGACCTAATAAGGCTTTCCTTGATGAAAATCCAACACATTTTACACTCCTGGTAAGCTTAAAATGCTTGTGTTAGGAGTAGTTCTCGACAGTAGTCGAATGGCGGATTTGAACCCACGAACTTTTTGAGTTCGCGGTCCGCACCCTACCATTAGGCTACTGTTGCTTATACTCGTATGTGCGTATTATGAATGCAGTACGTATGGGTTGGTATAGCCGTGGACGAACGAAGTTCTTATAAAAGGTTAGCTTAAAATAGTAGAATAATGATGATTAGTTTCGTATGGGTATTGGAGAGAACCGGAGACGCTTTTTATTTGTAACAAGGCATTCCATTGTAGTCTTCAGAAGTTAATGCAACTGCATTTTGTATCGAGGATATGTTTATGCATGTAGTTGTATATGTGCAATGTGGTTATGATAAAAGCATTTTAAGAACACAAAATTGCTTGACCTTGATATATAATTAATAGAATCAGGCGTTACTTTGCGCTAATCCATTATATTAAAGTTTTTAAAAAGTTACTTCGCAAACTTCCGCTCTCTAAAATTAAATGATGTGTCTCACCTAGTATGAAGAGCACCTCCCGCCCTCCCTCAATTGATAAGATCTTAACGGTCAGCCACCGCAGAGTCTACATCACCTGAGGATGCCTCGTGTAGAGGCGAAACACGTGTCGTATTGTTATCAGTGGTGTGTGTTTCCTAGTGTAGTGGTGTTGGGAGTAGTGGTGCTGGGATTAGTGGTGACGGGGATAGTGCACTCAATCGAGGGAGGGCGGGAGGTGCTTCAAGAAGAAGAAGAAAGCACTTCATACTAGGTAAGACACATCATTTTATTTTATAGAGCGGATGTTTGCGAAGTAATTTTTTAAAAACTTTGACCTTGATATGTCGAGAGTTTCGCGTTATGAGGCGTGCAATTACTTTGCACATTTAAGAGTCTATTTATCAATTCTCAGATAAAAGTTATTAAGAGGTAATGCAACGTAAACAATTTAAAAACAGTTGAGTAAATAAAAAAATACCTGCATTTTGTATCTAGGATATATTTATGCATGTAGATGTCTAAGACTCACAACACCCACTTACCATTCGGTGGACTGTGTGTTCATTTTTTTTTTCTTCCAATTAAACAATAAACGTTTTTAACATTTTCATCTGCCAAACTGCATTACAGTTTGTCGGCTTTATACATATGATCTGAAGCGTAGTTTCTTATACATATTATACTAATATCTCCCAACATCTATTTTATTATTTTAGTTATACATATTTAGTACAAAGTTTGTTATGAGGTCCACATCAACCAAATATTAAAATTGGTTCATTATTTTTTGAATTGTTTTTTATACCTACTATACCTATATATACACATATACACTAGTTGAACACATACTCAAACAGCACACATCGCATATAGACTGCTAATTTTAACAGTACTTTACTCGTGGCCTGTGGAGCACCTTTATGGACACAATGATAGGTAATGTTTTCTTAGAATATTTTTAATTACCCATAGGGCTGATGGACATCATCAGATAAAAGTTATCTATCAAATAAAATATAACCTGATTGATTGAAAAAGTGAACAAAAACTCTTTTAGTCAACTTCAAGGAGGAGATTAACAAATCGACTTTATGTTTTCTTGCATGTCTGTTACGCGATATTTTCGTCAATTGTAAACCGATTTTGATGACTCTTTCTTTAAATAGCTTATATTTCAGATGAAATCTCATATAATTTTGGAGAAAAAAATCTTTTTTTTTATGTAGAAGGGCAAACGAACATGCGACTCACCAGATCGTAAGTGTCGATCGTCGCCCATGAACAACTGCAATACCAGGAGAATTGAAGGTGCATTACTGACCTTTTAAATAGGAGTAAGCTCATTATTTGAAGGTTCCTAAGTCGTGTCGGTCCGGAAAAATCGCAGGTGGTAAACGATTCCACAAAGTAGTCGTGTGAGGAAGTAAACTCCTAGTAAATCTGACAGTAGTGGACCGCCCAGCATCCAGAATCCAGATGATGTGAATGGTAATGTAAGTTTTATCGCGATGTGCATTGGTGAAGCACTTCCCGTGGTAAATGCGATAGAAAATGCTAAGGGATGCGATATCTCTTCGCAGCGCTGGTGAATCGAGCTCATTGGTGAGAACTCGAGTGTCGATGATTCAAGCCGCTCTGCGCTGGATGCGGTCAAGTGGAAGGAGCTTGCACTGGGGAGCACTGGTTCAGAGATGAGAACAGTATTTCCCTGTAACTGAGGAGAATTACTTAAAAAAGCATGCGTGAGTGTCGTCGAGCACTCGGTTGGAACGAAGTTCCTTTCGTAGTATATTATTATGCCATCAAAAACATAACTTGTAAAAAAAGCCAAGTCTCGCAACTCAGTTCTTCTACCGTAAAAAGTTGTGAGATCCATGTAATACCAAGTCGGTTAATTTATTCAGTCCATAGATTGATACATAGATTGACTTGGCAATCGCACTAAACAATATAATTAAATATAATATGTATTACTTGTGAGATATATTGTATTTTCATGCGATTGCCAAGTCAATCTATGTATCAATCTATGGACTGAATAAATTAACCGACTTGGTATTACATGGATCTCACAACTTTTTACGGTAGAAGAACTGAGTTGCGAGACTTGGCTTTTTTTACAAGTTATGTTTTTGATGGCATCTCATTTCTTTTTGTAGATAGTTATATCTAGGTAGCTATTTACACCTATTATTCCATTATACATATATAGGTACACTGATTCATTCACTGCATATGTAACTTTGTAATACTATATGTTTATATGGGATTACAAAGTTATTTATGCAGTTGGTGTATCTCGAAAACTGGACCGAAATTGTAAAATATTTTAATCTGTCCTTGATTAATATGTTAAACAATAATAGTAATTCAAATTTGAAGTTTCTATGTCTGCTAGAAGTGCCTCAGAGTTTTGATGATCGGTCAGTCAGTGAGTGACAAAATTAGGAAACTTTGGCTAGTTATGATTCTTAAACTACTGGTTTAAATTTAATGAAATTTGAAATATACTGAGTCTATACAATGTCTATTTGGTTAGTAAAAATTCAGGCTTCTAGTTTTAACCATAACGAAGTTATAGGCTTTCAGAAATAGCCTGAACTGCTTCGAGAAAAGGATGGTACGGCCGTGCCGCTTTTTTGCTCGACTTGGCGGGGGCACTGCCGTGCCCCCAGATTGATAAATGTGTTATATTATTGATTAACAAATACAAATAAATGAATTGCTAGCGTCTATTAAAATGAAGCGTCATTTAAAATAAAATAATATTGCTTTTATGGCAAGGTAAGAAAAAATGCGAGCGAGATGGATATTATTCCATCTCGCTTCCTTATAGCCGCCAAAGCCGTCTACACTACGTCAGAAGGAGTGGTGACGGAAAAATCTTACACTTTTTCTCGCTTAGCCTCCATCCGCCAAATTCATGACGTCCGATAAGGAACAAAGAGAATAATTTTTTTATGGAACCATTTAGACGACATTAGGAATATGATATTCGTTACTCAACTCAAAAGGGCAAAAAATAACTAACTAATCATAAAAAGTAAAAGCCGTATAGAAAATAATAAATTAAAGATAATAATTTTAAATTCTGAAGTCGCAGCTATAATTCTTCTATACAATATATATATGTATTGAAACAGAGCACAGACTTCAAAACGTGAAATTTTTTTATTACTTTTATTTGTTTGAAGTCGGCTTTTACTTTTTATTATAAAGGTATTTTTATTTCAACTGTTTTTAAACTATTTACGTTGTATTACATCTAAATAACTTTTATCTGAGAATTAATAAATCGGCCCTTAAATGTGTAAAGTAATTTTTTAAATTTTTTATGTATTACCATAGCATTGGAGATTTAATATGTTATAAATAAATTTGTTTTTTGTTCGTACTGTTGTTATATTTCATATAGCATACGAATACACTTATGGATGTTCAAACTTTTTTTTTAATTTCATTTAAAGGTAAAAGACACAAGATATTCCGCCACAAACAATCTGCGATAGCATAAAGCAATAATGGAGACAAACGCATCCAGCATCAATACTTACGAGTTCGCGGCCGACTATTAAGGCCTCCCCAGACGATCGCCATAAACAGGGGGGCAAGACCACGGGGGCTCGTATTAATATATGTTAGAGGTAGACAGTAATGATCTTCGTGTCGATTACGGCGTGTTATTGGAAAATATTGGTGCGGACCCTCGGGGATTGCATCGATGATAGCAAAGTGTAATCGATACGGTCCTTCATAATTAGTTTTAGAAATAGTTCTTCCCATTCGAATGGCAAACTAGTCACAGTCCACCTAATGTTACATTAAAAGATAACAAGGGGTAAAATTAAAAATTAAGTACAACCGACTTCAATATAAATTATTAAGGATAACTCAAAAACTACGAGTCAGCCCTTGAAGAAAATTTATGCAGAACGACATGAGAAGCACCAGCTTTCATATGAAAAAAGAATCATCAAAATTGGTTCACCAAAAAAAAATTATGATGTAACACAAGTAAAAAAATACAGTTGAATTGAGTACCTCCATCTATTTGAAGTCGGTAAAAAAATAGCCTTTATACGTCCCACAGCTGGGCACACAACTTGGTAGAGCCATGCTGCAGCTATATTAGTAGTATAATTGTAGCACGAATGGGTCGGCTCGACCGGGGAAGGACCACGCTCTCACAGAATATCAGCGTAAAATAGCAGTTTAACACTGCTGTGTTTCGTATGGTGAGTATAGAAAACCGGAGACCCTTTTTACTGAAAAAGTGGCATTCCAACTTAGTCCTCACGGGTGAAAACGCATCTGCATTTTGATTCGCAAACGAGGATAAATGTAGATGTCTATGGGTCACAGCAACCGCTTACCATCAGGTGGAATGTGTACTCGTTTGTCACCCTACTCATATAAAAAAAAAACACCATCGTTATCATAAAAATTTTCAAAACGAGCAAAATGACCTGTAATTTATCATTACGGCCCTTCCAAGTCCACTACTGAAGATAGACTACAAAAATGCCACAAAACACGGCCATAAGCCACCTGCATCCGTCGACTATCTGCATGTCTTACAAGGCCGTCACTCCATATTTTTAAACCGTCTTTCTGCCGCCCTACACTTCTCTTAAGTACGTGGCAAGTATTCGCCACCTCTTATATTATCTCTGTTATAATACACATAAAACCTGTGAGACTATCTTCAAGGCATTTTTAGTAGATTTAATATTATAGCCTGGCAATAATTACAATCCACTAGATTTAAAACGTCGTGTAAACAAAATAACACACTAAACAATATCTTACAAACAATTAAAAATAAATGTGTTTTCTGTTTTTTTTCTTTCTTTCCCTTTATAAAATATTACTGGCCAGCTAGTAAATTTAAATTCAACTTCATTCAATTAAAAATACTTCAGCGTAAACTTTGATATATTTTTTGAACTCCATTCAAATTTTACAGAGCACAGAATTTATAGAAACTACCAAAAACGATACTAGACGCATAAAATATCTGCCGAAAAACCTTTTGACGTTCGGAGATAGCAGGCGGTAGTTTTGACATGCTATTCAATTAAAGGAAAGTTCTCAAAGCCGTAGCTTTTTAAGCAACGCTCGTGCAGAGAGAATCTGGGCGGATTTAGCTTCGGATCTGTTAATGTGTATAGTGGAATTAGTGTTTGGTTTTAGTTCAAGGCGCGAGCACAATGTCGAAATAGAGATTTTTATTTAAATACACAATATAATTGAATAGAATATAAATAAATAAAATCATTGTGTTCAATACATATTACAAGAATGTTTATTGATAATGATTTTTACTTTTACCACAGATTCTGAAAAAAAACCTCTGTCCTGGGAAGAACCAGCAAGAAAGCGAGCGGGACTTTTTTTTAAATAAAATCGATTTCCAATGTATTATTTTATACAATTGGTATGAAGACATTAGGAATAGTATGGTAGCGATCACATTATTTATTAACATGTGTTACTTCGTAGTATAATAATTTTTTGATAGATAAAGCCTGGATATTTTCTGGAAATTGTGTTGTAAAAGCGTATACATTGCCCCATCAAGGAATTACCGACTCTTTGGAGTCGAGTAACTGGTATAACTAACTTGTGTTTTTTCCTAGTATTTACAGAATGTACATCACTATTTATAATAAAACTATATTTGTTTTTGTGTAAATACACTAAATATTCGTAAATATATTGAGAGACCAGAGATATATTTATTTCTTTAAATGTTTCTCTAAGGTATTCTCTCGGACCTAGATTATAAATTGCTCGTATGGCTCTCTTCTGCAAAACCAAGATAGTTTCAATGTTAGTCGCTTTACCCTATAGCGAGATTCCATCTATATACTAATATAATAAAGCGGAAGAGTTTTTTTGTTTTTTTGTTTGTTTAAACGCGCTAATCTCTGGAACTACCAGTCCGATTTGAAAAATTATTTTTGTATATTATAGCCAGATTCATATGAAATAGTATAGGCCATCTAGCATTAAGCTATATTACTCAGCTAGCCTTAAATATGGATATTTGTTGAGCAAGTCAGAAGAAAAAGCACTCCCGAAATGATTTATCCGCGTACGCTGGTGTTATCGTTAGGGATATGTAAATAAAATGTTCTAGAAAAATATAGACCTCTACTCCGTCTAAAAAAAAGTCCGCGATACCATATGTCTATTTCTTATACATAAGTCATAATTTGGTATTTTGTGACAAAAAAATATTTAAAATTTAAAAGTGATTTATGAGCGTTATTATAAGGCATGACCTATTTATCCTTACGAACGAAAGTTACTTCATCATCAAGACAATTTTACGAAGATAAACTTTGTTCATTCTTTCTTTGTTTATACCATGTTATTTGGATGCATAGTTTAAGAGATAATGTAAAATTAAAATAATTCAGTACTTGGCTGGGCGCGCGAACGACGTTTAAACCCTAGCCGTTATGCAATGCTTGAACTAGGTCATGTCGCGCACCTCGGACACGTGATGATGCGGGTGAAACCGCGGGGCACAGCTAATATGATATAATGCTATAAAAATTCTTAAATAAAACTAATTTATTTACTGTTTTTTCTTTATTTACTGATGATAAGTGGTTGCTGCGAACCATAGACATCTACATCTATAATTAATAAGGAATCGAAATGCAGATGCGTTGTCACCCGTGGGAACTAAGATGGAATGCCTCTTTTCCAGTAAAAAGAGTCTTCGGTTCTCTACACTTACCATACGAAACACAACAGTGTTAAGCTGCTATTTTTCACTTGTATTTTGTGAGAGCGTGGTCCTTCTCCGGTCAGTAATTGCCAGCACTGCTTATGTCTGAAGAGCACCTATGCAGCTAGTGACGCGGCCAGGGGCGTAGCTACCGCCGTATCAGCCGTATCAATGATATGGGGCCCCCGGGCTACAGGGGCCCCGAACGTGTGTAACCAAAAATTCCAAGGACTTCTACGGGACAGGAAAGGCTATCACTATTATCTATACAAACAAAGTATTTACAAAAAACTGAAACGTCTTCAGCTATGAATGCCGCCGAATCGTCTTCAGCTATGTTATTATTGTTTGGCTAGGTTAGTTCCTAGAGCGAGGATACCGCACGATATCCTTTGAGGCGGCGACACTCCTGGCTCGCTTCCCACCTCTGGACATATTGGCGGACATGGATGCGAGGGTATACGACCGGACGCGTGTCCTCCGCCAGAGCGTCGGGAGTGAGCCAGATGAGGTGTTCGAAGGGGTCAAGCGGCAGGAACGAATTAACGCATTCGTAACGTGGCGCGCTCGCCTCTCTGAAGAGCGTTATGCGTGCAAACGCGTTGTTGGAGCAATCCTGCCGCACTTTGAAGCCTGGATGCATCGAAGAACAGGACGACTCACCTACAGACTCACACAGATAATGACCGGGCACGGGTGCTTCGGTGATTATCTGTGTAAGATTGGACGGGAAGCGACGGCGAACTGTTTCCACTGCGGTGGGCAGGAACAGGACTCCGCATCCCATACGTTGGCAACATGCCCAGCGTGGGAACGGGAGCGGACGGTCCTGGTAAGCCGGATTGGTCAGAACCTCTCCCTGCCGGCGGTCGTGTCGGCGATGCTGAGCAGGGACTCTGCGTGGAGGGCCGTAGCCACCTTCTGTGAATCCGTTATGATCCAGAAGGAGGCTGCTGAGCGGTGTCGGGAGAGGACAGATCCCGCTCGAAGACGACGCCGCCAAGGCGTTCGTCAGGGCCCTCCCCTTGATGATGGTGTTCCCCTACCAGAAACGGGGCCTCGGGGGTTACGGGCGCTCGGGGCGGGGGCCCCGAGCGTCTAGTGATGTAACACCTGAGGAGGACGGTGACTCGAAAGTGGTCTCGAGCACCGTGATAGCATTGCGAGGGTGCTGGGGGTAGTAAGGACTGCCCCCGGGACGTGCTTTAATAGAGCAAAGCGTGAGAGGGGCCCCGGTTGCGTTCCGAACGGAGATCCCGGGACCCCTCATATACGCTGATGAAGACCACCGTGGGGTTTTGGCCGGTAGGAGTCCGGCATAACCTTTCCGTTGCCCCCGCAACAGATGGTATCCATGAGGATTTCCCCACGATAAAAAAAAAAAAAAAAAAGGTTAGTTCCTAGAAGTATTAATTGTAAGTAATAACTTATAATCAATATATAATAATTTTAATTCAATTCAAGTGTCTGTGTTCCTTTTATGAAATCTTTACTCTTCATTTATTTATTTATTCGTATGGCATTCTTACAATCGTTAACAATAAATTAAAATTAAAATCAAAATTATAAAGTTATTCTACGAGTATCTTTCCCATGCTATCAGGGGGTTTTGCGTTCCATTCCTGCAACCACTCAGCAGATGTGTTAAATCCGCCGGACACGAGTTCACATGCGGTCTGGTATGGTCGGTTATGTTACTTCAGACGATGGGGTGGCGGATCAGTAAACTCCGCGTGAGCTGGCAGGTTGGAATTTCCGTAGATCGTCGGGACTCTCGTAGTAGTATTTGTTGTCTTCTCAAATGGGGTAGGCTTATATGGCTTAGCACGGGGAGCCACTGGAGGAGGGTACATTTTAAGGTTCCAGATATGCATCTCATGGTCTGGTTCAGCTGGATGTCCACATGCAGCACATGTGCACTATTTGACCATAATGGTGCACAGTACTCTGCTGTTGAGTACACCAAACTGAGACCGGTTGTACGCAGCAAATCGTCGCGGGCCTCCCAAGTGGTGCCCGCTAGCCTGTGCAAGATGTTGTTTCTGGTTTTTTTTTATAGGATAAGGGTGACAAACGAGCACACAGTCCACCTGATGGTAAGTGGTTGCTGCGGCCCATAGACATCTACATTTATCCTCTATTACAAATCAAAATGTAGATGCGTTGTCACCCGTGAGGACTAAGATAGAATGCCTCATTTCCAGCAAAAAGGGCCTCCGGCCACCTGCACTCACCAAGCTAAACGCAGAGGAAAACCTCTACTTCACGCTGGTTTTCTGTGAGGTCGTGGTACCACCCCGGTTCGAGCCGGCCCATCCGTGCGACAGCAAAAGCTGCCGCGTGGCTCTACCACTGTCTGGAGCTTTTTGGATAATTTGTCCATGTGCGGAGCGTACGTGAGACTCCGATCGAGAGTCACGCCCATGTATCTCGGAGTGGGGTTGTAGTGCAACATGGCTCCAGCAAACTCAACAGTGGGCTCGTATTTTGCTATTTGGTTAGCCAAGTGAAACACAGTTACTTCGATTTTGGCAGTGTTTGGTACTAGTCTCCATTTCCTAAAGTATTTGTCTAGTATGCTTAAATCCTCGTTAAGGATACCTTGGGATGGTTTGAAGGTTTCATGTTGGGAAGCTAGTGCAGCAGCATACATAAATTTACGACTCTGCGTTTCAGGTATATCATGTAAGTAAAGATTGAAGAGCAGCGAAACCAAAACTGAATCCTGTGGTAATCTTTCCTTGGCGACTGTCGCCAAGGAAAACCATGAACTCACGGTTGCTATGCATGCTATTTAACAGCCCTACCATTTTTCTGCACGATACCACTTTCATGAGCTTGTAGACCAATCCTTGCCACCAAACTGTGTCGTATGCCGCTGATAGGTCTATTAAAACAGGAACCGTCTTTAGTTTCTTTTGAAATCCTGCTTCAACGTGGGTTGTGAGGGACAACACCTGTCGGTACAGTTGCGGCCACAACGGAAGCCAGCTTGTTCCACTGGAACCACCTTATCAATGAGAGGCATAATACCGTTGTAGATTAGTCTGTCCAGAAGTTTGTAGACACAGCTCAGAAGGCCGATAGGACAGTAGCTCTTAGAATCGAAAGCAGGTTTTTGGGGTTTCAGCATAGCAATAATCTTCTATCTATTGAAGTCGCGAGGCAATTTGTTATGTAACAGGATATCAGCCATTTCCTGCATTTCGGGCCCAGGTGCTTTAGAAACTCATTGTAGACTTCATCGAAACCGAAGCAGCTTTATTAGGGGGCAATAGTTTCAAGTCGCGATCGCTTTCATCTTGGGAGAATTCTCGTGACAGCTGGTAGTCAATTGGTAGCGACGCTTTGAGCTGTTTAGCGCACTGTCGTGTCGCCTGAGTATCATATTTCCTGCCTTTAACTCGGGACACCTTAACTATTCTGTTTGCAATCGCGTTGGCTAGTGGAGGAGATCCTCCACGGCAGTTTGTTTTCCTGCTGGAAGCCTTAAAATCCATTGACTCTACGGTATCGAGCCACCTATTTCGACGCCCTTCGTCGAGAGATTTCAGAAGGTCATCACCTATTTCATAGTTACCCGTGCGCGTGTACTCATCAAATAGTTTTCAGCAAGGGATGTACGCCTTGCGGTAGCCTCGGAGAATGCTCTTTTTTGCTGTTGCTATGATAAGTTTAGTGAATCTCTTGTAGTTTTCAGCACAGGGAGGTATCCATCTGTTAGCAGCACCCATGTCAGCACTGAATTTGGACCAGTCTGCTTTGTGGAAGTTCCATCGAGGCAAAGGCACGGAGTTTGTTAAGGGGATCTTAATACCAACCTCCACAAGCACCGGTCGGTGCTGGCTGTTCGGGAAGTCTGAGAGAATTCTTCGTGTGGTTTGTAATAGGGTTCGATTGATTTCACAGGTAGTAAACGTTAACTCTGGATTATAATCCCGTTTCCATCTTGCTGACCTGAACGATCCTCTATCCTTGGCATTAAATACCAGGTGTAGGTTGTTGTTCTCCGACCATTGCACGAGGTGGTTAATTGCATGAGCAAGGTAGTATCCCGGGATAGCACCACGTTTATATAGATCCTGTTCATCTCTAGCGTGAGTTTCTTGTAAACGGAGTACGTCTATGTCATTTTCTAAAAGAATCTTACTTACTACTTCGCATTTAACTTGACTAATACTTTCTATATTAAGTTGGCAGATTCGGGTAATAGGTCCAATATCTCTAGTACGGTGGCTCTCCGAGGAGAGCTGATCACATTGAGGCATTTCAAGTGGGTAATGAAATGATGAAATGTACAGTAGGGCTACGATGGCTATCCGAGTACAGAACCAGAGTACGAAACCTATCCAATTGCAGAGAGGAGTAAGACAGGGTGACGTTATATCCCTGAAACTCTTCACCGCTGCATTGGAAGACGTTTTCAAGCTTCTGGACTGGAAAGGATACGGTATCAACATCAATGGCGAGTACATCACTCACCTTCGATTTGCCGACGATATAGTCCTTATAGCAGAATCGCTAGAGTAACTAAGCACCATGCTCAATGACCTCAATAGTGTCTTCCAACGGATAGGTCTTAAGATGAACATGGACAAAACAAAGATCATGTTTAATGTCCATGTCACGCCTATGCCGGTAGTTGTTGGGAGCACTAAGCTCGAAGTTGTTGCTGAATATGTTTACCTAGGACAAATAGTTGACTAGGTAAGTCCAACTTCGACCGAGAGGTCAGTTAACGGATTCAACTCGGCTGGGCAGCATTCGGGAAACTACGACACATCTTCTCGTCAGACATACCTCAAAACCTTAAAACGAAATTGTACAACCAGTGCGTGTTGCCAGTGATGACTTACGGATCTGAGACGTGGTCCTTCACTACTGGCCGTATGAGGAAGCTAAAGGTCGCTCAGCGAGCTATGGAGAGGGCTATTCTCGGGGTTTCTCTGCGTGATAAACTAAGAAGGATAGCCGCAGTAGAACCAGAGTAACCGACATAGCCCAACGGATTAGTAAGCTGAAGTGGCAGTGAGCCGGCCATATAGCTCGAAGAATCGACAACTGATGGGGAAGAACCGACAACCGATGGGGAAGAACCGACAACCGATGGGGAAGAACGGTTCTCGAGTGGCAGCCTCGTACCGGTAGGCGAAGTATAGGGCGACCTCCCACGAGATGGAGTGACGACCTGGTAAGACATGCAGGAAGTCGATGGATGCAGGTGGCTCAGGACCGTGCTTTGTGGCATTCCTTGGGAGAGGCCTATGTTCAGCAGTGGATTTATGAAAGGCTGTAATGATGATGATGATGATGAATTAAATGATACAATATTCTTTGAACGACTGTGATAGTGCTGTGAGTTTGCAAAATTATAGCGCAACAGTACAGCAGCCAGTAGTTTGTTTTTCGTTTAGCGCCACCCAGGGGACACGTGCAGGGTGTGGGCGGCAATTCCTGTGGACGTGAACAACTTCATCCCCCTACTCTTCATTGGGGCCCCCCAACATATTTTGATACAGGGCCCATCTAAGGCACGCTACGCCACTGGACGCAGCATTTCATTTTAGTCTTCAGAGGTGGCAAAGCATCTTAAGTCTTATTTGTTTGAAGTTGGTAGCATGTGTGCTTTATAAGCCACTTAACGTCAGGTGGATTATCAGTTTAAAAAAAATATATTTCATTGGTGCCGGTGTAAATCGAACCCGAGTTACTCGCGTACCGTGAACTAAGACTATGTGGTAGAGTCGTGCTGCAGCTGTATTTCGGTTGCAGCACGAATGGGTCGGCTCGACCGGCGACGGACCACGCTCTCACAGCACATCAGCGGAAAATAGCAGCTTAATATGGCTGTGTTTCGTATAGCGAGTGCAGAGAAACGGAGACACCTTTACTGAAACGAGGCATTCCATCTTAGTGGTGGGGTGACAACGCATCTGCGTTTCGATGCTTAATTGAGGATAAATGTAGTATGGGTCACACCATCCACTAACCGTCAGGTGGACCGTGTGCTCTTGTCACCCTTATTCTATTAAAAAAAAAACTAAACAAAAAACTGTTTAGGCATATGTACCCCACCTAACAGTGGTCGCCCATTGCTGTTCGGAATATACTAGTTATTTTTCGTTAGAAGCTTATGGCTTTTAAATTATTCGAAGCGCTTTTCGCTTCAGTCTCTAAGCATTATTATACGAATATTTGTCTGTTTATAGAGCTTAAAATGTTTAAGATACTGAATTGTATTTATTTTTTTAAATTAATTTTTATGCTCTACTACCTAGCATAAAAATTTATTTAAAGAAATAAATATATCTAAGAAAGTCTCCCAGGATACCTGTAATTAACTACCCTGTCGTCACTTTTATTGCTTAGTACTTTACTTAGTACCGTTAGTTTAATTTTGTTTACGACGGGCTGTTTTGTGCAACTCAATTCAACAGTACTTTGATGTTACATTCAACTCCAGGGAGTGACCTCGGCGTGCCGAGAATTTCAGCCCTGTATGTAGCGACCTCCGGACATTTCAGTAGCACGTGGGCTGCCGTTCCTTCCTCCCCCATATATGCCCTACACAGGGGACTATTTGTAACACCTATAGTAAATAAATGTTTGTTAAAGTTGCCGTGTCCTGTGATAGCGCTTGTTACTATCCTGATCTGCAGCCTGTTCAATCTCATTAGAACTTTGTTTAAACGACTGTTTATTTCAGTCAAAGCCTCCCTAGCTTGTCTATAGTCTACTAGATTTTTCCAAAGCTGAACGTGTTGATTAGTAAAGTGTCTACGTCGAAAGTCTCCCAGGATACCTGGGAGACTTTCTGAGGTACTCTTTTACCTATCTCGGTTAAAAGGAAGCAGTGCATGTATTGTGTAAGAAGAGAAGAAAAAAGAAAGAAAAAACATTTTTTTAAGCTTTTGAGTGGAATAACAAATATCTCAATGTCGTTTAAATAGTTACGATTAAAACTACATTCTTGTGTTGGCGATGACGACAGAAGTATAACTTATTTAATAAAAATATTCTTCTCACTTTCTCCTATATGGTGGAGGCAGATTGCAAATCTAATTGCACAAGGATAAACATCCAGACACGGAACAATTATTTGTAGTCCATACTAATACTTGTTCCGTGCAGGATTCCAACCCGCAGTCCTCAGCGCTGTAACTTATTGATAAGCAACTGTGCCATGGAGCCGCCAATATTCGGCAACATTACATTAAAACATTTACTACAATATCCTATTAAATCTTCTACGTGGTAGAGCCATGCTGCAACTATATTATGGTTGTAGCACGAATGGTTCGGCTCAACCGGAGAAGGACCGCGCTCTCATAGAATACCAGCGTAAAATTGTAACTCAATGCTGCTCTGTTTCATATGGTGAGTGTAGAGAACGGGGAACCCTTTTACTGGAAATGACATTTAATCTTACTTCTCAGGGGTAAAAAGGGATAAAGGGGCAACTCATCTGCATTTTGATTCATAATCGAGGATAGATGTGGATGTTTATGGGCAACGGCATTCACTTACTATGAGGTGGACTGTGTGCTCGTTTGTCACCCTTACTCTATAAAAGAAATCATATCTTTAAATATACGTGTTAAGGTACTTCATCTCAGTCCTCACAACAACGCACCTGTTGCCTCACTTTCTTGACATTGTCCACAGATGTTCATATATCACAGTAGACGCTTATCGTCAGGTGCGTGTATCCGATATCCGAGTATAAACGTAAAATATTTTAGTAAGGACAACGAGGAGTATCTATGGGGGATAAGAGTAGAAAAAACTGTAAGAAACCGAATAAGAAAAATAACGTGTAGCCAAATATAATCTTATTTATCGCGAGGGGACGTCCGCTGTAAATGGGATTCGATGAGCAAAGGAGCACTTAACGCTTTTGATGTCCACCCTGCCCAGCCTCCCCTTTATTTCGGGTTATGCCGCTTGCACACCAAAGAAATATGATACGAAAAATAGCAAGCGAATTTAACATTTTAGTTTCGGTTAACGACTACGGACCAATCTATACAACTGTACAGAGATAGAAGTATTTTAATTGTCTAGGAATAAAAAGTCATAACTCGGTCACTAATTTCGTTCGGTCAATCTCGTTGGTTACGTCATTATCATCTAAATTAGACATTATGTTTGTAATGTCAAGTGGTGAATTATTTATTGGTTAAACATGAAGGTTAATATATTTTTATTTAATAACTAATTGCTTCTTGCATGATGTGCAGTTTTTTGTCAGAAAGTAATTTCTACCGAAATATGAATGGAGTAGGAAACGCATTGAATGTAAATTAAAAAATACAAAAAAGAATTTAAGAAATATTATATTTTATAAATGTTATTACACATAAATAATCAATTTTATATACCTACATAATAATAAGTCCTCCAGACCGAATTTCGGCCACGGCGGCCAGTCTCAACGAAGACTAGCCATCGGCGCAGGACAGGATTATAGTGCCCAAGTGTATGCGCAATCACAGGTGCACTCTCTATTCCCTCACTCTCATAGCCCGATGGGACGGTAAACCGACACGACCGGAGAGAGATCAGGCGCAGGACCAACGGCTTTACGTGCTTTCCGAGGCACGGGGGTGAAACACCGCCAACTTCCCGACTCCGGGCAGCTGCTGAGAATTTCTTGATGGAAAAACTCAATAAATGATTTTTTGGCCCGACCCGGGATTCGAACCCGGGACCTCATGATCAGCAGTCGCACTACTACAACCACTAGACCAATGAGGCAGTCATATACCTACATGATCTCGTGTCTTAATATAATATTTTACTTGACTTTTATCATCATCATCATTATTATTGCAGCGCGAATGAGACTTATCTTTATAAAACCACTTTCCACTTGACCGCATCCAGCACAGAGCAGCTTGGAATCGACGACCGAGTCCTCTCTGATCGGCGTGGAAAGTACCACACAATATAGCGAACAACCTTTGAATCAACTCAAATCAACCATAAAAATGACAATGATAAGGTCATTATCATCATCATTATTACAGTCTATCAAAGTCCACTGTCGAACTGCTTTCCCCATACATACCCTAATTTTTGCCATAGTTGTCACGTTTGACAGGTGTAGTGACAACCGCAGCTTTTTTTTTAATTATTTTGAGCTGTTATCAGGAAGTTGCTGCTGC
The DNA here is from genome assembly GCA_033319125.1 of Parnassius glacialis. NCBI lineage: Eukaryota > Metazoa > Arthropoda > Insecta > Lepidoptera > Papilionidae > Parnassius > Parnassius glacialis. The sequence goes on along the minus strand of JAVANC010000003.1, from coordinate 35,682,018 downwards.
ACATTTTCTGTCATCCCTTGGGTATCGTAAGGGCGTTAGGGGAAATGAACCCTAACGCCCTTACGATACTCAAGGGATGACATTTCAAAGTGGATTCTACACGGTGAATAATAAGGTGCTAATTATTAAAGATATTGTCAGCATTGTTTCTGTTTCTGTTTCAAAAAAAATCCTCGAGTGGCAGCCTCGTACCGGTAGGCGAAGTGTAGGGCGACCCCCCACGAGATGGAGTGACGACCTGGTAAGGCATGCAGGAAGTCGATGGATGCAGGTGGCTCAGGACCGTGCTTTGGGGCATTCCTTGGGGGAGGCCTATGTTCAGCAGTGGACTTGTGAAAGACTGTAATGATAATGATGATGATAAAATAAATATAAGAATTTAATATAAAATATCTTAATTTCATCTAAACAAACATGTTATATTTCTAAATAAATTGTAACAATAATTATTTTATGGAATTCACAAATCTTCAATTTACGCAATATTTAGTTTGTACGGATTGCAGTACAGTTCAGTTGAACATAGTCAATGTTCGGAATGCCTTCTCTAGTACGTAGTACATATAACTCAATGGTCAGCATCGCTTTTATAGTGCAACAGGCCTTACACCACGTGTGGACAGAATTTTCTTTCTTTGATTATAAGTCGGCCATTAGACTTATTTTTCCGCTAATATATGATTTAGAGGGTTGTAATGCAGACGTGCGGTCTACACCAATGTATCTTGGAGCTGGATTAGGGTGCTTATTAGATATAGACCGGACATGTGTCTCCTATATTAAAATAACCGATGGTTATCTTTTTGCAATGGTAAATATTAAATGAAACCAATTTTACGGATTTTATCTCGTTTAGTTTAAACTTTTTTAATTCTCATCGTTTGAGGTGCAAAGGCATCAAGATATGTAGCAATTTGAAGTCGATTTTTACTTTTTGTTTAAAGTTATTGTTAAAATGGAAAACAGTGAACTGCTACATTTAAGTTTTTTGGCGATACAGAGTTTTCTGCTATTTGCTTAAATATTTACATAAATCTTTATTATAAAGCAGTAGAAAATTAACTTCAATTTAATGATATGATCGGTCTAACGATCGATAAGACCCGCCCGTTACCTACGGCTTGAACCTCCATCGAAGTCAGCATGCGTAAAGCAAGAATACTAACTTAGATATGTATATTATGATTCAGTAGCAAAGGACAATGCCCAAAATCGCCCTGTGTAATAAAAGCTTCGGACATACACGATAATTAATTTTCTATTTTATTATGTTAGTTGCAAATACTTTTATAACACGGACTAGCTGCATGCAAAAATTAACATTAAAAAGTATTCTACTCGACTAATAACATTAATCGCCGCCATCTTCGCCAAACATCATGTGGTGTCGAAAAATGATTTGGGATGCCCAATCGATTGTAATCGATTTTTGAATTTAATGAAATACATTTTGAATTTATTTCGAATAAAGTTTCAAAAAGAAGCTACAATAAAAATATAAAATCACCATTATTTTATATTCTTTTATATTATTCCCTAAAAGTATAATTTAAAAAACCTACTATACCTAATGAATGAGGTCATACTTGATTTTGAATAGGTAGTTAGAATAATGCTGAAGAAAAATATTCGCAAAGATAATTATTCAGGATTTTCTAACGATCATTTAGAAAGGATTGTATTCTACGTCTTACTAAACGATAACTTACGAGTTTACAACAATTAATATTAAAAAAAAAACACTTATCGTTACTGCATTAGTTATAAATGTGTTCTTTAAAAAGAGCAATATTGTAGACTAGATACAGACGTTATTATTAATATTGTTACAAGTATGGAAGAAGTAGAGACGTACGAGTATTATAAGTAAAGTAGGATATTGTCATACTTGTTATGGTATTAATATTATCGTATGAAAAAGATGATGTATGATGTGATGTGTGTTTGTAACGTATGGCTATAAAAAATCTTAAGAAATATTCATAAATCGTATCGTATTTGGCGCTCCTATTTTTGATGTCACTAAATGGTCACTTGTCAGTCTCTCATGAAAAAAATACGATCTCCAAATCGATCCAAATCGAACATACTAGAAACGAATCTCGATTAAATTAAGCATTAACAGATCTATTTTGATCAATCGCGACATTTTCAAACATGCCTAAAATGAACAGAGAACAGTATTAACGATAGTTTACCGTAAATACAAATAATTGTATAGAAACATCATTAAACTAATAAACATAACATCACGCTTGTATTTCTCAGAAGGAGTAGGTGGATGTGTTATGTTGTTGTGTTGGTAGTACTGTTATGTTATACGTCCCATATAATAGGGGGTGCGCGTATTGCCAAACACCGGACACAAATCCAGACTCCGTGCTACTACTAGGAACTTAAAGTTATAAGAACCCAATAATAAATTGTCGGACCCTGGGATTGAACCCAGAACAGAACAGTTTTTCTGTCTGTCACAAGGAACAGATGTTCCAACTATGCAAAAGTATTTCTTGAATCGTTTGAAATATTCTTGAATAAGTCCAACTCGAGAGGTTTTTGGATTTATTCATTGAATCGATGGAGTGTTCTAAGTCGACATCAGGTCATCGGATAAGGATTCTTCATATGTATATCGATCTGGAAAATCGATTATTTTATTATAAACAATCGATTAAAAGATTTCAAATCGACATGCCTACTTTATACTGTCATCCTTCACTCTGTCAAAATTACATTGGTTGGCGTCTTTTGCTCTTTCTAATTGTATCGGTGTTTTGGTGAATTTCGGGACTATATATTGAACATTACGACTTGGCTTTTTTAACGGACTCTGATTGCTTTCAAGAACGACTTACCTTGCTGTGATTTTCGGAACTGTGTACCACTCAACGATAACCTAGCATTCATAAACGGACTTACGCATACGCAATGGAAAGTGTATTTTGTGTAAATTGCGGCTCTGCTGGTGGCTCCATGTTGTTAAAAGATGAACAGAGAAGCAATCGTGCAATATTGCTGTAATTGCATCGTTGTACGCAGAACCATCGGTTGCTGTGCCCATGTTATGACCATCATTTGGTACTTGAGCTTTACGAAACATCAAAATAATATTGACATCCTTGCACAGTTTTTAGACAATATTCTAATTTCCAATTTAGAAGATGAACAATATACATGAAATTAATCTGTGTTTTATTTCTAATTCAAACATAATAAACTAACGTATTTGTAAAAACAATGTGTTGATACGCTCGCTGTTCGACGGCATGTCTAGCGGCGTGACTGGAACCAGCCTAAATCCTATACATTTAGGTACTAGGTATCTTACCGTACCGTATATGCTAATGACAACATCTAAATGCTAACAGCCATTATACACATACATTTTTATTTTTACATTAATACACAAACATTATCTCTCATTTCGAAACTAATGCTAAGAAAGCAGGTTTGTTAACTAGATTCTATGCATTTATACGTTGCAGTTACATACACTTAGGCTTTAGAACAAAATCTGAATACCTAATTATCTAGATAGGTACTAAAAATAGCTAAATGTTTTAGGACATCGTTTTTCAGTTTGTTAAAAATCACTCGGAGCTATGAAAAACCGTAATATTCGTGGTTCGATTATAACCTCAAAATCTGATACTTTTTTTGAAATATATCTTTTATGCAGCTAGTCCGCTATAAAAATAAGGTCATATAGCAATTTACTAATGATCGACAATAAAACACATAATTTTCCGATGCTCTTGGTTCCAGGGCGAACAATGTATGGGAGCAGAGCAATGTCCTTAATGTTTCTAACATTTATATTGTGTTTTTTTTTTTGTCCATTTTCACTAAACGTGGCAATTTAATAAAGAGGTAGTAGTAAAAACTAGCTTGTAACAAAAACGTGGTATAGCAAATATGCCCCCTATGAGAAAATCTATATGGAAGACCTATTTAATAGTTTGTAACGGTGACAGTCTATTTTCACCAGTTTTGTGCCAGGTCATCACTGGCAATGATGACCTATGGATCTGAGACGTTGAGAAGCTTAAAGTCACTCAGCGAGCTATGGAGAGGTCTATGCTCAGGCTTTCTCTGTATGATAGACTTTAAAACGAGGATATCCACAGTAGAACTAGAGTAACCGATATAGCCTAAAGGATTAGTAAGCTGAAGAGGCATTGGGCCGGTCATCTAGCTCGAAGAACCGACAACCAATGGGGAAGAAAGGTTTTCGAGTGGTAACCTCGTATCGGCAGGGGGCAAGTGTAGGACGACCTGGTAAGGCATGCAGGAAATCAATGGATAGTCTCGGGACTGTACTTTATGGCGTTCCTTGGGGTAGGTCTATGTTCAGCAGTGGACTTGTGAAGGGCTGTAATGATGATGGATGATGATGATTCTGTGCAAGCGTGGTCCTTACCAAGTCGAGCTGACCCATTTGTACAGCCATATTACGCTGTAACACTCTACCCCACTACACTGCGTACTCCGCGTATAGGTAATATTTGCACAAAACACGAGTAGTGTTTAAAATTAATGGTGACAAATGAGCTCCGTTCATTTGACGATCAGTGGATCATCCTGCGTAGATCACCTCACATTCACCTACCCTCGATTAAGAATTAATAAAGATGTGTAGTGTGTCTACAGTTAACAAGATGAGTGCGAGACGAGAAGCTGTAAAAATATGTAAAGATGTAATTACATATTTTTACTTATATTTTTACCGTTACATATAGTGTACGAAACAAACCCAATGTAAATCGTTCTAACACTGATTTTATTGTAAAAAAAGGTTGCAACCTTTAAATATGTACGTGCCACTGCTAGGCACAGGCCTACTCTCATTTCTGAGAGAGTTTTAGAGCAAGGAAAAGTCCGCCGCGCTGTTCCAATGGGTGTTGGTGTACTTCACTTCGAAGTTTATTTTTCTTATATTTCATACACGCAGGTTTCCTCGAGATGTTTTTCTTCACCGCTGAGCACGTGGTAAATCAGCACTTAAAATGCAACTAACAATTTCATTGGTGCCGTCGGGGATCGAACCCGGGTTGCTAGCGCACTGTGAAATTTACAGCGAACTTAATAGCCCCTGAACAACCACAGCTCGATTTTATTGTAAAGGCACTATAAAAATAATGTACGAGCAGAGAGGTACGCAAGTTATACATGTGTGCGTAATTAACAAATAATAGTTTCTAAATTACCTAAATTAATGAGTCATGCATATTTTATTTACTATTGTGCGGTAACCCGTACAAGATGAAGTGATGAATTCTCACCCACGAATGGGGACGAATATGTTATCGTTTGGAAAAAATGGTTCTTGTCGATCGCCCCATAAAAAGCAGCCTTATGCTGCTATTTTATGCTGGTGTTGGCAGAACCAACCCATGGCGCAGTCGTAATACAGCTGCTGCAGCTATTGCTATGCAGATATTTGTGTCGATATTAATTATTTGGTTAACCCTTGGGTGTTATAAAACGCGACAGAGAGAAACTGAAACATGACAGCAACAACTTTAAAAAAATACGTGAGTGTCGTTGAACACTCGGTTGGAATGAAGTTCCTTGCGTAATATATTATTATTGATAAACGTAGGTACATAGTATATTATTGATTAACAAATACAAATAAATGAATTACTAGCGTCTATTAAAATGAAGCGTCATTTGAAATAAAATAATATTTCTTTAATGGCAAGGTAAGATAAAGTGCGAGGGAGATGGATATTATTCCATCTCACTTCCTTATTTCGCCGCCAAGGACGTCTACACTATCACACAAGGGGTAGTGACGAAAAAATCTTACACTTTTTGTCGCCTAGCTCCCATCCGCAAAATCCGTACGGTCCGATAAGGAACTTCGTTCCAATAAAAAAAAAACCGCGGCTGCCAACTTGCCAACAATCGTCGCAATTACATCAAATACCCTCCATGAAGCAAGTTATAAGGGATATCCATGTTCGGCAGTGGATTTTTTAAAGGCTATATATGATAAATGTTTGAATTGATTATTTGTATTTCACACGGAGGCCGTATCCTTGACGCATCACAATGACAGCTCACGATAGAAGGGGATTTAAGCTTGAGATTTCGCAGCGTATCGAATGCAAATCGAACAGGCGTCGGGTTCGGGAGCTGTCAGTGTGACGTGGCGCTGATTGGAGCGGCCTGCTCAATTGCGAGCTGTCAGTGAAATATATTTACAGAGCTGATAAACCGCCACGAAAGAAAAAGTAATTAAAATTCTCATATAAATTCATATTGCTTCTTAATTTGGTTGTGTAGTAGTGGTGTTAAGGTATCCACTACCACTAGTCATCCCGTGACGTAAAGACGACAGAGGAAAACCGAAACATGGGCAGGGCATAAATTAATAAAAATGTTGCTAATAAATAAATATTGCTTCCATTTTGGCATGAAGGCGTCAGTTGGAATCCAAAACAGGAGGTGGGCAGCTCGTATCTTTCTGGTAACAACTTCTATAGTAACAAAAAGACTGTGGGTTCCAAACCCCCACTAAGCGAGGCAACTATGGAAAATATATCTATTATGAGGCGATCTATGTTGGAGGCCCATATTCAGTTTAAGACTTTTGATAGCCTATGATGAATGAATAAAATTGAATTCTTCAGACAAGTTATTATGAAGAGATAAGTCATTATATTATTAACTTTACTAAATTGAAATATTTTAAAATTAAAAATTTTGTACATCCGACTTCAATATCAATTATTAAAAATAACTCAAAAACTATTGGTCAGACCTTAATCAATATAAAAAGACCTAATCTATAGTGACATGTGAAGCACAAGCTTTCAAATAAAAAAGAATCATCAAATCGGTTCACTCAGTAAACATTTATGAGGTAACACACATAAAAAAAACATACAGTCGAATTGAGTAACGTCTCCTCTTGGAAGTTGGTAGAAAAATGGTTGTTTCCTGATTTTATTTTATATTTTAGATAAGGATTACATTAAATTCTTACCAATCTTTCTTACCAATCCCTTTAAGTGAGATTTATGTGTTGTTCATTTATTGTTTATTTCTTGCTTCTCAATTATTATAAATTGTGTCCATACTAATTTACTACTACCCGTGGTAGAGCCACGCTTCAGCAATATTAGGGTTGTAACACGAATGGATCGGATCGTTAGGAGTAGGACCACTACTCTCACAATAATACCAGCGTGAAAGAACACCTTAATGTGAGACTCTTATTACTAGAAACGAGTTATTTCTTCTTAATCGTCAGGAGTGATAACGCATTTGCATATCGATTCTGAATCGCAGATCCACTTAATATTAAGTGTACTGTGTGTTCATTTTTTTTGTATTTTTTTTATAGGATAAGGGTGACAAACGAGCACACAGTCCACCTGATGGTAAGTGGTTGCTGTGGCACATAGACATCTACATCTATCCTCTATTACAAATCAAAATGTAGATGCGTTGTCACCCGTGAGGACTAAGATGGAATGCCTCATTTCCAGTAAAAAGGGCCTCCGGTCACCTGCACTCACCAAGCGAAACGCAGAGGTAAACCTCTACTTCACGCTGGTTTTTTGTGAGGTCGTGGTACCACCCCGGTTCGAGCCGGCCCATCCGTGCGACAGCAAAAGCTGCCGCGTGGCTCCACCACTGTTAAAAATTAATGGTGAATATCAATTGGTATGTTGATAACATTTCTAGAAGTCGGTTAAAAAGGTGAGAGGCAGCTCTGTATAGATCCAATCAGTCTCAAGGCGATCGTCTTGCTTTATAATTTGATTTGAATTTAATTAAACACCAGCATCGATTTCTGAACTCGGTTGACGGAGGCGATGTAATTTCCCTCCTTAGCCTCCGGTAGTTCGGAATTCGTGTTATGCTGTGATTTGGGTCTGCTCTTCTGAAATATGTTTGTTTATTTGTGTTTATTCATGTATATAATGATTGATCGTATTCTACACGATTAATAAAACTTATTTCCCTTTTAATATGAAACAATTATGTGATCTATGCCGCGTAATAGCGACATAAGAAAAACCACTATCCCATATCACACCGTGGGTGTTGAATGATGCGAGAGAGTTTATTGAAATAGGAGCTAAGCGACATGTTCCATATATTAACTTAAAATAATAATGCACTGTGATTGCCAACCCGCATGCCAAGCGTGGCGACTATGGCAAATATCCCCCCTACGAGGCAATTTAAGTGGGTATTCCAAGTTCTAAAGTGCTACATTAGTTTTACGTGGTAGAGCCACGCTGCAGCTATATTAGTAGTATAGTTGTAGCACGAATGGGTCGGCTCGACCGGGGAAGAACCACGCTCTCACAGAATACCCGCGTAAAATAGCAGTTTAACACTGCTGTGTTTCGTATGGTCAGTGTAGAGAACCGGAGACCCTTTTTACTGGAAATGAGGCATTCCCTCTTAGTGCTCACGGGTGACAACGCATCTGCATTTTGATTCGCAAACGAGGATAGATGTAGATGTCTATGGGCCGCAGCAACCACTTACCATCAGGTGGATTGTGTGCTCGTTTGTCAGCCTTATCCTATTAAAAAAAACTGTAAATTTTGTTTAGAAAATATTTTTTTACAAATATGTGTTACAGTTACGTAAATAAATAAAATTAAATCCCTTCAATTTATTTATTATAAAATTTTTAAATCTCATGATTGTTATCGTTTTGTGAAACAAAACTTCACCAAGATGTTTTTCAAAGTTTTTAAAGCGGTTTGAAAAACGCTAAGTATTTTTTAAGAAAAAGTTGGTCGATTCCTTTGGACGAAAGTTTACCGGACGCATTCAACGACACGCGCACGCCTCGTTCTTGCAAGTCTGGCTGTAGCTTAAGAATCCATTAATTTCTTCCCCGCATAAGGTTTTCAATAGAGCGTCAAAGACTGCATAGGTACGACTTCATAATAATTTCGTGCAGAACTTCGTTCAAAAGTTTATACGTTTGAACCGAATCAGTCGGATTGAGCATTCATATTTAAAAGTTTGCTTTTCGTTGCTTTAGAATTTAAAATTGGCCAGCCGCTGTTGCATGCAGTATCTAAGATCTATTCAACAGTCTGTTTCATAATATTTATGTATCTTTATCTGTATTATCTATGCAAATAAATGAAAATTAAGTATCTATATGTAACATCGAAATAATCATTATCATCATTACAGCCCTTCACAAGTCTACCGCTAAACATAGGCCTCCCCCAAGGAATGCCACAAAACACGGTCCTGAGACTAAACTTGTCTTACCAGGTCGTCACTCCATCTAAATGCCATTTCAGCTTAATACGTTGAGTTATTTCGGTTACTCTGGATCTACTGAAGATAACCCCGAGCATAGCCCTCTCCATAGCTCGCTGAGTGACCTTGAGCTTCCTCATATTGCCTGTAGTGAAGGAACACTTCTCAAATCCATATTTCATCATCGATCTATCTTTTATTGAACTGAAACGGTTATTTGCATGTCATTAACACATGAATAAATATTTTAAAAACATTTATCTGTCTGCATGTCTATCTATCTGTCTGCAGGCCAATCTATAGAATAGCAAAGTCGATTGTTATAAAACTTGACTAACATACATTTTATCCGAAAAGCTTGAGAAATCGAAAAATGGATGAAATAAGTGCCTACCAAGGCGAAACCGGGGCAAGTCACTAGAAAATAATATAACTCTATTATTGACCAAAAAGTTACCGGAAGAATTCTATTGCCGTATCTTTTTCTGTTCGAAGAATCTCATTATTTTTATTTATAAAAATTGAAGTGACTAACGGACTAACGGACTAACAGTCCACCTGATGGTAAGTGGTTGCTGCGGCCCATAGACATCTACATCTATCCTCGTTTGCGAATTAAATTGCAGATGCGTTGTCACCCGTGAGGACTAATATGGAATGCCTTTTTTCCAGTAAAAAGGGTCTCCGGTTCTCTACACTCACCATACGAAATACAGCAGCATTAAGCTGCTACTTTACGCTGGTATTCTGTGAGGGCGTGGTCCTTCCCCGGTCGAGCCGGCCCATTCGTGCTACAACTATACTAATATAGCTGCAGCATGGCTCTACCACGCATGGAATTGTTGAACACTATTTGCTGATAATTGGCCACTGCAGCCCATGGATACTTGCAAGCAACTTCTAACAAAAAAAAGTTGTCACATCGAACTAAGATGGAATGATAATTATTACTTTACGGAAAACCATTATATTAAAGTTGGAAAAAATTACTTTGTCCATATACATATGCCCATATTACGGATATGGGCAAAGTAAATTTTTCCAACATTAATAAGATGGAATGCCTCACAGTCTTTATGTTATTATACTGGCTATCTGTACAGTTCAGATCGGAACCCAGCAGTGCAGCATGCACTGCTATTTGGTGGCTGAAATAGAAATTCACTGGCATTACGAAGAGATTAAATGAAACTAATTTTTACGGGTGTTATCGCGTTTAATTTAACTTTTTAAAGCCCGACGTTGCGGGTGCTTAACAGCACCCATGGTCACGGGAGGGAGAGGGGGGGGGGGGCTGAGTTGTTTGGCGACTTGAGTTAGCACGGCTACCTTCGGTTTTTGAAAATTAATTTTTGGTCCGATCTACTAAAAAAGAAGTCTTGCAGTGGTATGCTTGGGTTTGGATTTAAATTTATTCATTATAGGATCCCAAGCAGATGGCAGCACCCATCCATCTTCTCTATTAAAATTAGGATGTTTTTTTAAAATTTCAATAGCTCTGCTGCGAAGAGATGTTGCATACCTTTACATTTTCTATCACATTTACCAAGGGCGGTAGTGGAGAAATTGTTCGGATTAATTCCACCAAAGCACATCGCGACGAAACTCACGATACCATCCACACTATCTGGATGCTTGGCAGTCCACCACGTTTTTGTGTAATCGTTTCCCACCGATTTTACGGACCGATGCAAGGACCTTACTTATTTATAAAAGGCCAGCAGCGCAGCTGCATTTTCCTTCATGTTGCAGTTGTTCATGGGTGGCGGTCGACACATACGATCAGGTGAGCCGCGTGCTAGTCTAACCCCTCTTCTATAAAATAAAAATATTTTGAACAAAATTCCCATAAAATGAATTGCTGGACATAGGATTCTTCTCGTGTGGAGAAGATTTGCTTCGATCGTCACCTTTAATAATTGGTTTCACGTTCACAGTGCTAGACTTCTAGAAGCGCAGGACGAAATGGAGTGATAAATTATTATCTTTCATTACCACCACAAGGCAATATTTTTGTGCTTTCATGATTAATTTTCGCATCGCATATCTCAAGAGCAGCACGTGGTAGCTCAGGCACTAAGCGCTCGCTGTAAATTTCACAGTACGCGAGCAACCCGAGTTCGATCCCCGCCGGCACCAATGAAATTGTTAATTGCAATTTTATGTGTTGATTTACCACGCGCTCGGCGGTGAAGGAAAACATCGTGAGGAAGCACGCATGTCAGTCGAAGTTCGCTAACACGTTAAGAACAGCGCAACAGACATTTCCTTGCCCTAAACCCCTTTGAGAAATAAATGGTGCCCTGTGCCTAGCAGTGCGACGTATATAGACCATAACTTTATCTCAAGAGCATATAATGATATATTGACGTCGAATCAATTTTATTCAATGCACAATTATGGTATTAAAATAGTTTTGTTTTATAGGATAAGGGTGATAAGCGAGCACGCATTCCACCTGATGGTAAGTAGTTGCTGTGGCCCATGGACATCTACGTCTATTCTTGTTTGCGAATCAAAATGCAGATGCGTTGTCAGCCGTGAGGACTAAGATGGCATGCCTCTTTTCCAGTGAAAAGGGTCTCCGGTTCTATACACTCACCATATGGAACACAGGAGTGTTAAGCTGCTATTATTAAGCTGATATACATACATATACATATATAGAGAGAGCGTGTTCTTTCTCCGGTCGGGTCGACCCATTCGTGCTACAAATATACAATTAATATAACTGCAGCATCGCTCTACAAGGTATCAAAATCGACGTGAATTTTACAATTGATAGTCTGCAATATCGAAATTTCTTTCGTAGTTCTTGAATATTAAGATCAGAGCAATATTTGAAATATGTTTGATATGTTTACTTGTGGTAGACAATAACAAACATTGTCACGTTTGACATATTCAAGTTTCCGTGGACTGCAGCAACCACTTAGGATGAGGAGGAGGCAATTTATGTTCACCACAATATCAGTTTTATCAACAAAAAGGTTTTAATGAAATATTTTTTAAATATTGTAGAAGTACCTAATTTATGTATCATACAAAATCTCGTTAATAACAGACACGATCTAAAAACTCTAGTTAAATAAAATCGCGTCACTCCGATAAAAGCTGTATAAGCATGTACAGGTCCAAAATAGATGTAGCGGCGCATTAAGGAGTTAGCCGGGGGCAGTGCTTCTTTTTAAATGAAGAGGAAAATTTTAATTTCCTATCGCGTACCAACGCTAGTGATGCGCCTATTGTATATCGATAAATTTTAGATACCTACATTATCAATTAATTACCGGATATTTTTATAGAATACGGGTGACAAACTAGGACATAGTTCACTTGATGGTAAGTGGATGCTGTGACCCATAAACATCTACATATATCCTTGATTAAAAATCAAAATGCAGATGCGTTATTACCCCTAAAACTAAGATGCAATGCCTCGTTTCCTGTTAAAGGACTCTTCGATTCTCCATACTCACCTTACGAAACACAGCAGCGTTAAGCAGCTGTTTTACGAGCTCGATATACTGCTTGTGTTCTGTGAGTTTAAAGAATGCGCCAGTTGGTATGCATTTCTGAAAAGCTTAGTCTATAATCAATGCATTAGAGAATCCGGGGTGTTGCAAGAGGCGCCTTTTTTATACAATAAGGACGACAAAAAAGCACACAGTCCACATGATGGTAAGTAGATGCTGTAGCCCATAGATACCTCCATATATCTATCCTCGACTACGAATCAAAATGCAGATGCGTTGTCACCCGTGAGAACTAAGCTTGAATGCCTCGTTTTCAGTAAAAGTGGTCTCCGGTTCTCTACGCTCACCATACGAAACACAGCATTAAACTGCTGTTTTACGCTGACATTCTATGAGAGCGTGGTCCTTCCTCGATCGGGCCAATCCATTCGTGCTACAACTATATCAGTAATATAGCTGCAGCATGACTCTAACAATTAGAATGGAACATACCAAAAGATCATGTAGCGCTGTAGCGGCACGCCACAATTTCGACAGGTGACGGTATAACCATCTTTTTTACTTTAGTCGTAAAATACACAGACCAGCAGTACCACAGTTGCGAAACGTCTGGTAATGTGAGCGTCAATCCGCCCACCAGCATGTCAATTGAAGCAAATCCTCAATAATACGGGAGTGGTCCATGCCCTTTGCAGTGTCTCCTTAAATTCTATTATCGCAACTGATAAATAAAAAAATATATATGTTGGTTATTAACTTGAAGATCAATTACTGATTTAAACTACTTATTTAAATTATACGACTGCAGTACATAGTGGATAGCTAAATTATCGCTTTTTATACCTGATAATGCCTTCGAGACCAAATTTCAGTCAAGGCAGCCGGTCTAAACGAAAACATACACCGTTGATGTTTCATTAAGTCAAAGCACTGGGAATTTAAATCTGCTGTATTCAATATAGTTACTCGCCAACTTCTGCAGTTATTTCTGGCAAAAATTCAAAAATAAAATCGGCTCATGAAAATTTTTGCGCTGCGACCATATGGCGAAATAACGTAAAATACGTCCTATACTCTTCAGTATTGCTCTCTTCTTTGAATGAAAAGGTCAAATATAAACACAGTCTCAATACATTGACAGACGACGGTGGCGTGAAAGTTCCAGTACTGTACAGTACTAAATGTTTTTCTTTAAGTTTTAGCTTTAGGTAATGTATTACCGTCCGTGAAGGCAATATTAGGTCCTATTTGAAAATCAGCGCTGCTGTCATTTAGTTCAGCAGCTGTTAGCTGAAATAGGGACCTAATTTGACTTTACATAAATCCTGTTATTTTATATCTCGTGTTATTTTGTTTTTTTCTTTGTGAAGTCAAATAAATTTTTCTTTCTTTCTTTTTTTCTTCAGTAGTTTGATCGTCAATTTACTTGCCAAGCGTGAAGATTAAGCCAAATTCTCCCTACAACAAAAGAGGTATATATGTCCAGCAGTGGAATTTTGCAAACTGACAAAGTAGAAGTAGAAGTTGCTTTATTTGTATTATGAAAGACCTAACATATCTCCCAAAATATGTAGGAAGTTCTTGCAGGGTCCAATAAGTCACCCGCAGGATTGCATTTATTTTATAAAATTAAAGTGGCAAACGATCTTACAGTAAATAGCCAAACATTAACAACATACTTTAAGTAAAGAAGCCTAGAGAAGTGCTGTTATCTCTGAAAATTATGATAGAATACCTCACAGCCTGTTGTTGTTATACTGGTTCTCTATAACCTACAGACGGGAACACAGTACAAGCACTGCTATTTGACTTCAGAAATAAGTAAGGGCGTGGTGTTATCTAGTAAAGGTATTATTATCTAGTTAATAATAATTTATATTAAATAAACATTACTCCAAACAGTGTCTTGGCGTTGTTAGAATAATCACAAACCCATATGATCCCGTCGTTGTCATGGGTGTCGTTACAAAAGGTAACTGAACCAAGTGATGCGCTGTAGCATCATCCTAACAGATGTATATAAAACATGCAAGAAAACTGCGGTTACCGACCTTTTTGCCAAGCGTGGCAACTGTGGCAAACGCCTATGAGGGAGGCCTTTCTTCAGCAGTGGATATTTTGTAGATTGTAATTGTAATTTTAACATTATTCTATTTCAGTCGAATGTTAATAGAATGATCGTAATATATAAATGAGACCAAGCCGTAAATGAAGCGTCACTAAATAACATAACATCAAACTTGAATGAACGGTCACAAACATAATCTATTTAAAAGGCAATACAAAAATTGATTTGTCGCTAGTAAATATCAATGAGCCTGATGACACTATCGCGAAACAATGTGACCGCGACCGTTCGAATGCACAAATTGATGCGTGCACAGCACGAAACAATCAATTCCTATCTATTAGTTCGACGCCATGCTCCTGTGTATGACATCACCGCTTGATTGTTCGATAAAATCGTCCCACATTGTTATCATTCAATTATTTCATATTGATGTCAAATTGATTCAAGACCTCAGATCTCTTAGGTCACGCGCTATCTTCGTGCCGTTTTTAGCAACGGACAGACAAATTTTTCATTTACGTATCTAGCAAAGCTTTCATAATTTTACCAACCTTACCTTTATACCAATGTTGTATAATTTACTCACAAATAATTCTATAATATAACGTGGTTTATAATCTCAGGATTAAATTTAAATCTGTTTCTGGAAAGAATTTCCGCGGAAATAGGCGAACTTCGTCGTATGGAATTCGACAGCTAAATATAAATAAAAAATATGTACACGAAATATATTATGTACAAAATAATATTATGGATTCTAATAAGTACATCATCAATAAATAAAAAAAATACAATTAAATAATTTTTTTTGCACACGAAAATCAAATATAGTACCTACAATGGACGGTCTCGTCTACAAGATTACAAAAGATTTGAAGAAACACATTTGAAATTATAAAATACAATCCATATAATTATAATTGTACACATAATATATATAATTGAATATAGAGTAAAACATATAAAAATTTACAATATTGCAAATGTTTTGTATTTGTAAAATTGCATTGCAAATGTAGTATCGTGAGTCGAAATTATATTTTAGAAATTATTTGCGTACAATAATAATTTGAAATTTAAAATTTTGTACAACCGACTTCAATATAAATTATTATGAATAACTCATAAACTATTGTTCAGTCCTAGTTGAGACCACATGAGAAGCACCAGCTTTCATGTATAGAAATCAGTTCTCCCAGGAAAAGGTTATGATGTAACACACATAAAAGTCCGCCCTTTGTAACCACTATTTTGTATGTTGCTATAAAATAAATTAAATAAATAAAAAACATACAGATGAATTGAGTACCTCCTCCTTTATGAAGTCGGTAGAAAATGATTATTAGCGTTGGGGCCCTATACCTTAAAGAAATTATACTACCTCGTTGGTCTATAGATCGTAAACGCGACTGTTGATAACGTGATCATGGATCATTCAAAGCTTGGGTCGGGCCTAATTCGTTATTGGGCTTTGCTGTTCAGAAATTCTCAGTAGCGAGCAGGAGTTACAAAGGTTGCCATATTTACCCCCGTGACGTGGAAAACACGGTTTTGCGCCTGATTGGCCTCCGATCATGTCAGATTGCCGTCCTATTTGACTATCAGAGTGAATAGAAAGTGCACCTTTGGTGCGCACATACTCATGCACTATAATCTTGTCCTTCACTGTTGACTTATCTCCGTGTGACAGGTGATTGACCATGACCGAAATTTGGTCTGATAAATAAAGAAAGAAGTAAAATAAAACCCAATATTATCCTAACAATCGAAATATCGATTAAATATTTCACTGTACAACACTATCCCTAACCTCCGTCGTTAAAAATATTGCTGTTTGAACGCGGAGTTCGCTTAGCGTTTTAATAAATTTGGAAAATTAAAGATTCATATCTGATGCCTTCACTAGTTAATACGCCCGGTCTCCCCTGCCGATAAAGATGTTAATGTTGCATGAGGGCGCTTTCGAAAATTCAGTTTTTTAAAGACATATTATAGCAATAATGTTTTTCTTGTCTTTCTTTAAGATTAACTAAAATTCATTTACTCAAGTTAAGTTACTTAAGTTACTTATTTATATACTAATTGAAATGTTTGATAGAGATGATTATGTGGAACGAATGAAAGTCGTGGTAGCTAAAAGGTTAAGCGATCGTCCTTAAATTTCATAATGTTATAGAAGCAATCTTTTTTAAAAGATAAAGGTGACAAGCGAACACAAGGTCCACCTGATGGTAAGTGTTTGGTGTAGCCCATAGACATCTGCATCTATCCTCGTTTGCGAATCAAAATGCAGATGCGTTTTCAGCCGTGAGAACTAAGATGGAATGCCTCTTTATCAGTTAAAACGGTCCCCGGTTCTCTACACTCACCATACGAACCACAGCAGTGTTATGCTGATATTTTACGCTGGTATTCTGTGAGAGCATAGTCCATCCCCGCACGAGCCGACCCATTCGTGCTACAACTATACAATTAATATAGCTGCATGACCCTACCACGTTGAGAACCTGACTTCATTTCCTACCAGTACCAACAAAATTATTAGTTACAATTTGTTTAATGATGATTTACACCATATGGTAAGCTGCGTGTCTAAGAAATCGAAAAAAAATTGAACTTTAAATTGTTTTAAATTGCGTGTTTGTGGAGATACTGTACATAGTCCACCATCACACATTAATGCAGTGCGACGGACGCTACGTTGTCCTAAAAAGCCTAATAGACAACGAATATTTTTATACGTGGTAGAGCCATGCTGCAGCTATATTAGTAGTATAGTTGTAGCACGAATGGGTCGCCTCGACCCATTCGTGCTACAACTATAAACACTGCTCTGTTTCGTATGGTGAGTGTAGAGAACCGGAGACACTTTTTACTGGAAATGAGGCATTCTATCTTAGTCCTCACGGGTGACAACGCATCTGAATTTTGATTTGTAATAGAGGATAGATGTAGATGTCTACGGGCCACAGCAACCACTTACCATCAGGTGGACTGTGTGCTCGTTTGTCACTAATATCCTATAAAAAAAAATCTGTATCCTTCTATTTTGAAATCGATTGAAGATCTACCGTGGGCTACTGTAGCCCTTTCCATTGGACTATTAGCTCATGGTTATACATTCATTACAGCCATATTCAAGTCCACGTCTGGTCGGTGCTGAATGATGCTCGGTGGTGAAGGAAAACATCGTGAGGAAACCTGCATGTCTGAGAAATAAGAAATATTTCGAAGACATGTGAAGGTCGCCAACACGCATTGGGGCAGCGCGGCGGACATTTCCTTGCCCTAAAACCCTCTCAGAAATGAGAGGAGGCCTGTGCCCAGCAGTGGGACGTAAATAGGCTGCAACCTTAACTTTTAACTTTCTTGGCAAGATGACGCCTATCTCATGTTTCATTCCCCTCTGTTAACCTTGACGACACCCGGGGTATAATATGGGGTAGGGGATTTTTTTAAAGAATGATGACAAACGAGCACACAGTGCACCTGATAGTAAGTAGATGCCCAAAAACATCTACGTTAATCCTTGATTAAGAATCAAAAGTTGCCACCCTTGAGGACTAAGATGGAATGCCTCGTTTACAGTTAAAATGGTCTCGGATTCTCTATACTCACCATACGAAACACAGCAGCATCAAGTTGCTATTTTACGCTGGTATTCTTACCCCGGTCGAGCCGACCCATTTGTGCTACAACCGTAATATAGCGTGGTTTAAAAAAATACAGTAAAATTTGTTTCCCGGCTCTTGAGCTTGCTATTCTCTAATATTCCAATTTGAAACACATTTTAACGAATGCAAATATCAAGATATGTTTCAAATTCCCTCTATTGTAATTCTTCAATGCGCTAACGACGAAGTTAGGTTTAGATTTAGTTGCTAGGTTCTTTATTTAAATGAGTGCTTAGTTGGAATAAATTAATTTGGGACGGGAAGTTTAATTTTGAATTTAAACCCAAATGCTTCATCGCTTTAACTTTATTTTTACTAAACGTGACTTAGAATAAATAATTATGAAAAAAAATTTAATTGTTATTTTCAAAATTAACATTCAACCGAACTTAAACTACAAATCACGTATTTAGCAAGGTATTGTTTTTGATTTAGAAGAAGTTCGACAAACGAACACACAATTCACCTGATAGTAAGTGGATGCTATGGCTCGTAGACATTCACATTTATCCTCGATTAAGAATCAAAATGCAGATGCGC
The DNA here is from genome assembly GCA_033319125.1 of Parnassius glacialis. NCBI lineage: Eukaryota > Metazoa > Arthropoda > Insecta > Lepidoptera > Papilionidae > Parnassius > Parnassius glacialis. The sequence goes on along the minus strand of JAVANC010000003.1, from coordinate 35,663,005 downwards.
TGTCACCCCTTGAAGACTATGATGTAATGCTTCTTTTCCAATTTCTATTTAACGCTGGTATTCTGTGAGAGCGTGGTCCTGCCCCGATCGAGGCGACCCATTCGTGCTACAACCATAATATAGCTGCAACATTCTACTGCTTATAAAATACACTAATGACACGTTATTTAACTCAACTTCGTCATCTCTCCATTCACCCTCTATCGGAAGCCTTTGAGACATTTCTGAAATATTCCGTAATCGTTTCTATGGGAGAAATTGGAGTATTAGGGACTCTCTTACGCCGTCACCAGACAGTATCGTTCTTTTTATCGTTATTTGTTATTTATCGATTAAAATTTTTTAGCCTTGGTAGATTAGCGGAGTATTCACAGCTATTCTAGTTTTTTTTTATAGAAGAGGGGGCAAACGAGCATGCGGCTCACCTGATGGTAAGTGACTACCGCCGCCCATGAACAACCGCAACACCAGGGAAATTGCAGATGCGTTGCCGGCCTTTTAGAAAGGTGTAAGCTCTTTTCTTGAAGGTTCCTAAGTCGTATCGGTCCGGAAAATTCGCTGGTGGTAATTGATTCCACAAGGAAGTTGTGCGAGGGAGAAAACTTCTTCTAAATCGCACAGTGGTGGATCGCCAATCATCCAGATGGTATGGACGGTAACGCGAGTTTTGTCGCGATGTGCAATGGTGAAATTGAGCGGCTGGAATTAGTCCGAACAATTCCTCAGAGCACTCCCCGTGATAGATGCGATAAAATACGCAAAGAGATGCAACATCTCTACGCAGTGCCAGTGTATCGAGCCGATCAGAAACAACTCGGTCATCGATGATTCGAACCGCTCTGCGCTGGATGCGGTCAAGTGGAAGGAGCTGACACTGGGGTGCCCCGGCCCAGAGATGAGAACAGTATGCCATGTGAGGCCGAACTTGCGCTTTGTAAAGTTGCAAGCGATGTGCCGGCATGAAATACTGTCTCGCTCTGCTGTGCACGCCAAGCTTTTTAGAGGCCAATTTAGCGTTTCCTTCCAAGTGACCACGAAACTGCACACTATTCGATATGTCGACGCCAAGGATTCCTATACTAGCTGAGGCAGCAAGGGGAGTGCCTTCAAACTGAGGAGATACGACAAAGGGGTTCTTTTTAGTACTACGGCCTTTTTAAACGGTAAATCATTTAATCATTTTTATTTTCTTTTTTTAAGTATATTTTTTTTAAATTTTATAAATGGAAAATCAAAGCATCACTGGTAATTTACCTCTTAATTTAATATTTGTTTTTTAATTAGCAAAAAAGCGTTCGCCCCCAACGGGGAGCTAATTATTTCAACGCTTATCTACCGGATGATTTATCCGAGGACTCGTGCTAATTTTTTTTAAAAAGATTGAGAGCTATTTTTAAATACTTTCAAGATGGCTTCGGGATTGTCGAGAGTTCGATAATTGTATTAATTTGATTATCAAAATGGACTTTTAATGTCGACTATTGCTAAAACGTCACTTATTCATAATATACTCTATTTTACTATTATTTCTGAAGAAAACGTTTTGTAAACTTAGTTTATTAGATTATTAATGCCGTGTCGTATTAATCTTTTTTTTTTATTTATTCTTAAAAAGAGTGTTACATTATTTATTTTTTAAATTTTGCCAAACTGTAAGCCAGTTTGTCGGCAATAAGTCTAAGTGACTCCATGTGCAAAAGATGTTTGTGCGTAATACAAGAAAAATTTCATGGCCTTTATTAGGTATACGGTTACAAATCTCTCAGCGTGAAAACAATGACACAGCGGAGGAAGGGGGGGCGGGGCTGGCTCTGGATGGTAAATATAGTAATTTGCGCGCCTTAACTTCTCTTGCTTAATATAATACTTATTAGATGGACTAAGTCCTCTGGCATGATAGTTTAGTTGTCTATAGGCCACAGCATCCACTTAGCAAACCATATAATTATTATCATAAACGAATACATAAGTTATTGGGAATTTTAATAGATATTATAAAACAGATTGAACTATTAGTGCAATTATCAAGGGAGGAAAACTCGCGGTCCGCACCATGGGCGCACGGCGAGGCGTTAATTTAAAACGACAAAACAAATAACCGTTGGCTTCAGTCGCAGTCAAAATTCGCACTATTCCAATGCGGGAATTAATTAAATACTGGCCAGTGACGTGGACATAGAGTTGATGGATGTGACATCGATTATGATATTAACTTTCAATACTTACCATCAGGTGGGATTCAATTCAATTCAATTCAATTTATTTGCTATTCTTGTTGTACATTTGGTCTTATATTTAAAAAATTGTTCAAAACAAGAACCCTTCAGGGTCACTGCAAATGTAGGCAATTATTAATATTATTATTACATTAACAATTATATTATTATTAATAAAATTATCATTTAATTAATATTTACAATTAAATATGAATGAGATCATATTATATTATTTATTTCAATTTCCTATATCCTACTCAATCACTAAAAAACTCCTGCAACGAGTAATAACATTTTTTCTTTAAATATGTATTAACTTCCTTTTTAAATTTTTTAATGCTTTAAGGATTAGGAATTTTTAGAATAGAATAGAATTTTTAGAATTAGGAAGTTTTAGAAATTTTTAACTCTTTAAGGATTTTAATGCTTTTTAATGCTTTAAGGAATAGAGTCAAGGGCTGATTATAATATTATTATACTAAATAAATAAAAAATATTATTTTGAAATATGGTAATTATTCACTTAGACAAGGTTCATGTACTCCGAGGACCGATTATAAGCTAATAAGATAAGTAAATCTCTTTTCTACCGACTTCAAAAAGGAGATGGTACTAATTCCGACTGTATATTTTTATTTCTTTTTTTATGTGTGTTACCTCATAACTTTATTCTGGGTGACCCGATTTCGATGATTTTTTTTATTTGAAAGCTGGTGTTTCTCATGTGACCCCATATAGATTTAATCAAGATCTGATTAATAGTTTTTGAGTTATTCTTAATAATTTATATTGAAGTCGGTTGTACAAAATTTTTAATTTTTAATTATAATTCTGGTAAAGAAAAAAACCAAAAACTTCTTTTTTTATTAAATAGGTTAGAAATCAATACAGTCCTATATGAGTTTGGAGAAAAACTTCCATCTCTATACGCAAAATAGGGGATAAGTTTTGACTTTGATATTCTAGTTGTTACTTTGAGCTCATGACAGCTCAGTACTATCAAAAGGATTAAAATATAATAAACCTAGCAAGCTAACAGCATAGCAAAGTGGCGAAGCAATCAGCTTTGTAGCGGTTTCTAACGGTTGCCGTTGAGCAATCAGTTTCAAAATAGGACGTTCAGATGGCTGGGTGATCAGTAATCGATTGCTGAAAACAGAATTTGAAAATTCGAAACCGTTCTCGAGATAATCGTGGGACAGACGGACAGACGGACGGACAGACGGACAGACGGACAGACGGACAGACATCGTGAAATCAATAAGTGACTTCGCAAGCTTCGCCACTTAATAAAATATAATTCTTCGAGACACTATAATTTAGTATCTACTTCAGAAGCTATTACGTGGGAATTATTTTAATCTGTTTAGTTTTTGAAGTCGGCTTATTTTATAATACATTAAATAATACATTTCGGCTGCCAAATAGCTTGCACTGCTTTGTTTCGGTCTGAAGTTTATAAGGAACCAGTATAGTTATTGACTGTGAGGCATTCTATTTTAGTGCTCAGGGGTGGCGCATCTCTTTAGTGTTATTTGTTATTTGTGGTTAGTACATGGACATAACCAGTTTTAAAAAAAAATATTATTAATGTAAACTAAATCATTAATTACATTATAACATAAACACTTCCAGCAGCCGCATAAAGTAAGCACCACAGTAGACAGCGCGGGCCATAAATTGAGCGCCGCTGTCAATTGCACGCGGGCACCAATAGTTGCGGTCATGGCGCCCCTGCTCACGGCGGTCTGTTTTCGCAACTGTTTATATTCAATTTGTTCGCTTAAAAATATTATTGCACTTTAAATGGTTTTCAATAATTAGAAAGGAAAAAAATATTTGAAGTTCGTGATTTATTACATTTATATTCCTCAAATAATTGTAATTCACAGTAAAATTATATTATTTTTCTTAAAGCTGAATTGTGATTAGGTAATAATTGGAAATTATAATTTATTAATGATTTAATTTTTGTTATGTTTAACGTTTATAAAATTTCTAATATTAATAACAATTGTGGAGTATGCATGATTTAATTTAAATAATTATATAATACTAAATTTTGATATATTTATTGATCTCTTAATTTTTGTATACAATTTAATTCACTGCATATGTTTACTTGTGTCTATTTTTTTTTTAATGAAATGTGTGTAACACCTGTAATTAAGTCAACACTTAGTTTTTATGATTTGTTGCAAAAATATTATGCTTTTGTTAGTGTATGTCTTGTTGGTGTTAAATAAATAAATAAATAAATAAATAAAAAGAGAACTTTACTTGCATTTTTTCAGACCCCTTTTTAAAGTATAGACAATATTCATTTGAAGGACGCTATGACGTAAAATATGCAACGAATAAAAGCTTTTTTTTTTTTGATAAGGGTGACTATCGAGCACACAGTCCACCAGATGGGAAGTGGTTGCTGACATCTACATCTTTCCTCCATTAACAATCATAGCTGTCACTCTTGACTTTATGGAGTAATCTGAAGGTGTACTTCGGTGAATGCTACTGGAAATCCTCAAAGAGTAGAACTAGGTATGCACAGTTTAGCCTTGTTTTGTTAGTTATGTTGAGACCTTACCTCTGGACTTAATAAAGTGACCTAAAGGTGTACTTGGATACTGCTACTGGAACTCCTCCACGAGGAGAACTGGGTGTCCCGAGTTTGGGCACGTTTTATTAGTTATGAATAGACCTTACCTCCGGACTTGATGGAGTGACTTGAAGGTGTACTTTGGTGACTGGTACTGGAACTCTTTGACGAATAGAAATACAATTTACAATTATTAATTTTCACAATCATATGAACATTATGAGTCATGCACTTTTGGATTTTCCAAGATTTTTTTAATTTAAATTTGACATAAAATTATCGGAAAATTAGAAGTATAGTAATAATTATAAGGTTTTTAGTGAAAACTTGTGTGTAATTAAACTACTTTAAAAATTTACATATAATCATGTTATACGTAATTTTTTTAATGCGCTTAAGGCATGCCCAATTGGATTTACCAATATCTTTAACTTGATTATCTCGCACACGCTCTTCATTCAGTCACTGTAAAGGCAAGTAAGTCTTCCCCCATAAATTGTCTCGGTATGGTTTTTATATAGGCCAACCCACCTGCCAAACGTGGCAACCACAGCACTTTAGACCCGAAGTCTTTTTATTTCCTTGTTGTTATTGGAAGACTGCTTCCAATCTCCTAGTTAGTTGCTCTCTGACAGTTTTTACAACATTCACGGGTCGATATGGAGCCACTACACTGGTTTTGCGCCATCGGACACTCTTAACTTAGCAGATTATGATATACTCACCTTAGCATCATATGAACTGGCAATACACACTGCAAACAGTGAATTAATGTTAATTTCTTTAATATAACTGGGAACTATACTAAATGACAAAATAAGCTTATACATAGTTAAGCCATGCTACAGCTATATTATGGTTGTAGCACGAATGGGTCGCCTTGACCGAGGAAGGACCACCCTCTCACAGAATACCAGCATAAAATAGCAGTTTATTGCTGCTGTGTTTCGTATGGTGAGTATACTTTTACTGGAAAGAGAGGCATTCCACTTTAGACCTCAGGGGTAACAATGCATCTGCGTTTTAATTCTTCATCGAGAATTGATGTAGTAGATGTCTATGGGCCAAAGTAAACCTTTACCATCAAGTGAATTGTACCTATATACATTGTTGACACTTATATTCTATAAATAAAGCTAGGTACACATACTATGTTAAGCAGCAGTAAATAATAATATAAAACATATTTGTACTTGTAAAATAAATTTTGGAATTAAAAAAACTTATATATTGTTTTAATTTAAAATAGTGTAATGGTGTTTTTCGTTACACATCTCGAAGCCTCGGTGGCGCAGTAGGCAGCGCGTAAGTCTCATAATCTTAAGGTCGTGAGTTCGATCCTCACCCGGGGCATTATTTTTTGTGAATGTTCACAAGTCTACTGCTAACATGGTCTCTTCTAAAGAATGCTACAAAGCACGGCCATAGACCACTTGCATCCATAGATTATCTTTATGTTCGTAATTATTCTCCTCCCAAACAGCGTGGTACTTATTGGGTCACTTGGATGGGTCTTAGCTATAGTTGGACCCAGTAGGTGTCGCAGGTGTCGAGGTCCTCCATAAATATTTTATGGTCGTCTTAATACGTTCATATCAAGCGTGTATAAAACAACAATACTTCATTCTGCAATCATTAAACACGAATATGTCGCTGTTATAATCAAAGCTTATAACTTATAAATATATAGTTTTGACAGACGTTTTTATACGTGGTAGAGGCATTCCGCAGCTATATTGCTGGTATAGTTGTACCACGAATGGGTCGGCTCGACCAGGGAGGGACCACGCTCTCACAGAATACCAGCGTAAAATAGCAGCTTAATGCTGCTGTGTTTCGTATGATGAGTGCTTGTTTGTCACTCTAATTCAATAAAAAAAAATTGTGCGTCCTATCAAGTTCTCGTCTGTATTTTTATTCTATATTCAAAATTGTTTAATTTTCCCCCAACGTGTCGACATTGGAAAACCACAGATTATTAACAAGAAAAGTTGCCCGATTACGCAAGCAAGGAACTCGGTAATTAAAAGTGGGATGACGATCATAAATCTATAAGTTTTAGGTTACTTTAAATTAAAATTTCTACATCGTGCCGGTCCGATAACTCCTTGACAATGGCGCCGGCGAGAATAAATTGAAAAGAAGATAGCAATAAATTTAAAAAAAAAGTTGAGCTAGCCCTTGATAAGGCTGAAAAAATTAATGGAGCATTGAAGTTTTCTGCTATTTTTTTAATATTTGTAATATTATAATGATTTTTTTGTTTGTTACGTATTGGTACTGTACGTGGTAGAGCTACGCTGCAGCTATATATTAGTTGTAGCCAGAATAGCTTGGCTCGACCGAGGAAGGACCAAGCTCTCACAGAATACCAGCGTAAAATAGCAGCTAAATGCTACTGTATTTCGTATGGTGAGTGTAGAAAACCGGAGACCCTTTTAACTGGAAAAGAGGCATTCCATCTTAGTCCCCACGGGTGAAAACGCACCTGTATTTTGATTCTTTATTGAAGATAGATTTCTATGGGCCACAGCAACCACTTACCACCGTGTGGACTGTGTGCTCGTTTGTCACCATATCCTATAAAAAATATGAGAGTATAGTAACACAGAAACCCCTAGAGATTGCCAGAGCAAAGTCTTTGGCACTAATTGTTAACTGTATCTGATACTGTCTTAACCAATCTGCCAGTCAAGAATAGCTACCAGTCCATCCACCTTGCTGATGAACATGTTTAAACAAGTTCATGGTCATACAAAAAGGTAATAAAATACTTCAGTTACATGTGAACACTCACAGCAGTACAGGTCGCAGGTCACCGCTGGTCTTAATTAGTTGAACCGTTTGATTCCGGCCACGGTTTTATTGCAATGAGTCAATTTCTATCACTATCCATTCTGAAAGGTGTGCTTCTGCTTCGAATTTATATTATTTGGTAAATATGCTATTTACATAGTATAATAATGACACAAAAACAAACGAGCACACAGTCCATCTGATGGTAAATGGTTGATTTGACCAATAGACATTTAAATATATCCTCGCAGATACGTTGTCACTCCTGAGAACTAAGATGGTATGCCTCGTTTCCAGTCAAAAGGGTCTCCGATTATCTATACGCGCCATACGAAACACAGCAACATCAAGCTGCTATTTTACGCTGGCATTCTGTCAGAGCGTGGTCCTTCCCCGATCGAGGTAACCTTTTCGTGATACAACTATAATATAGCTGCAGCATGGCTCTACCACGTAGAGATGAAATAACGGTCAAGTTTTCGGTTTTCGTCTCTTCAGTTAGTGTTAAAGCGACAAGTCACAAAAGTACAAACACTATACCTACATACACCCTGACCACATGTCCCTCCTTATGGGATAGTCGGGTAAGAAGTAATAGATTTTTATTATATTAGGAAAATGTTACATCCTTAAGTTAACTTGGTAACAGTGGTAGAGCCAGACGGCAGCTTTTGCTGTCGCATAGATGGGCTGGCTCGAATCGGGGTGGTACCACGACCTCACAGAATACCAGCGTGAAGTAGAGGTTTACCTCTGCGTTTCGCTTGGTGAGTGCAGGTGGCCGGAGGCCCTTTTTACTGGAAATGAGGCATTCCATCCTAGTCCTCACGGGTGAAAACGCATCTGCATTTTGATCTATAACAGAGGATAGATGTAGATGTCTATGGGCCTCAGCAACCACTTACCATCAGGTGGACTGTGTGCTCATTTTTCAAAAAAAAACTTTCTTGTACTTATAGAATAATGGTGCCAAACGAGCACACAGGGAAATAAAATAAAAACTTTTACTTTAGCTATATTCTCTAACCGTTACATTTTAATTTGATGTTAGTTATTGCTGAGTGGTACGGCCGTAAATTTGGTTTGTAGAGTGTCGTTCATGTTTCTTGTATTGTTATAAAAGAAAAGTTATAGCCTATATACACTGGACACAGGATTCCTCTCATTACTGAGAGGGTTTAAGCGGTTGGAAATTGCCCTCCACACTGCTTCAATGTGTGTTAGCAAGCATCACTTTTCATTGAAATTTTTTTTGAATTTCTCACGCATGCAGGTGTTATCTCGCGATGTTTTCCTTCACCGCCGAACAGCGCTTAAAATTACAATCAACAGTTTTATTAGTACCAGCGAGCGTCGAACCCGGGTTACTCGCGTACTGTGTTTCTAGCTTAACTACTGAACTACCACGGCTCATATCACTATGGACTATTGACAGAACACGACTAATACGTAAACAATAGGTACTTATATTCACTTCACTGTGAAGCGACTAATTAATTCAATAGGACAATATTAAAGAGATAATTAATACATTTAAAAAAAAAGAAACGAGCGCGTTTTTCCCAAATACAGACTGAACGAATAAAGAGTGGTACCGCGCTAGCTCTCAATAAAACTAGCACACGTTATACGCATGATCTGTGCTCATGCATTTTCTATTAATAGACGTCGCTCTGATCAAATCACATATCATTGACCATATTGACTGGCGCTAAATATAGCGATGACATTCTATTTAAGTGAAGTGCCTTTTACGATTGGGAAGCAAACGGAAGACATAATATTATATACTATTAATTTACGCTTGGAGAATTTCCAATGCACCGATTTAAATAAGGTCAAATGGTGTTTTGTAATGGTAAGAATATCTACTACCCCATATCATCCCGTGGGTGTCGTAAGAGGCGACAAAAGGGAAACAAATCAGGAGATGGGCAGCAGCGCCTTCCTAATAACGACTAAAAATAAAAAACTGCGGTAGCAAACCCGCTTGCCATGCGTGGCAACTATGGCAAATATCCCCATATGAGGTCATCTATGGGGGAGGTCTATGTTCAGGAGTGGACTTTAATAGGATGTAACGATAAATGGTACCCTGAGGTGATCCAAAATCGAGGTAAACTAGATACCACTAAACAGTTTTAAATACGAATAAAAAATGTCAAAGTACCTTATTCCTTCGAATTAAGCATTTCAGTCGCACTTATTCTGTTTATACCCTGCTTGTTTGATGGCTCCGTGGCGCAGTGACTTAGCATCGCTTTGCGGCGCTGAGAACCGCCAGTTCGAATCCCGCACGGAACAAGTATTTGCATGGCCTACTCATTGTTGTTCCGGGTCTGGATGTTTGTTCTTGTGCATTTTATGTTGGTAAACTGCATCCACGATACAGGAACAAATCCTAGTGTGAAGGTAACGTTAAAAAAACAATAAAAGTCCGCCCTTTGTAGACTTTATGCATAATACAATAAAGTTTCAAATATATAAATATTGATTTCTTATATTTACGCGAATACTAGACATTAAATAAAACTAATTTGACGGATATCTTACGGAAGTCTGCAGTATGTGAACATGTTCAAGATCATCCCCACCATTACAACAGGTTTGATAAACCACAAATCCACGCAAAAGAACACCAATTCCTAACTAAAGAAAATATAATAATACTACGTAAATATAGGTGCCTCGCAGGTTTATCAGAACAAAAAAATATATACAGATTTCAATAGGGAATATGGATGGATATGCTACCATCTGTTTAGGATCCTAACATTGATAAAATAAATACCAAACTCAAACATACCACTGTATTACTTCAAAATGTACTAAGCTCGTTTTGCGTAGATCCGACTTAATATTAATATTCAAAAGCTAAAGTTAACTATAATATCTGGACCTCAATCTGAGTTCATCCGTGACTATGGACCATAATGCATCCGAAAGGTTGGGAATAGGAATAGTGTGACAAACGAGGACACAGTCCACCTGATGGTAAGTGGTTGCTGTGACCCATAGACATCTACATTTATCCTCATTTGCGAATCAAAATGCAGATGCGTTGTCACCCGTAAGGACTAAGTTGGAATGCCTCTTTTCCAGTAAAAAGGATCTCCGGTTATCTACACTCACCATACGAAAAACAGCAGTGTTAAACTGCTATTTTACACTGGTAATCTGTGAGAGCGTGGTCCTTCCCCGTTCGAGCCGACCCATTCGTGCTACAACTATACTACTAATATAGCTGCAGCATGGCTCTACCACGTAAAAAATCCTAATAAAAACTCAAAGTAGGTAATAAAAAACTGCGGTTGCCAAACTGCCTAGCGTGGTATCTATTTCAAAATCCTCCCTATAACGCATCTGTTGAGGGGCCTATGTTCAGCGTTGGATTTTTAAAGGTTGTAATGATGATGATAATGATAAAATGCTATTGAACAAAGCACAGATAATGCTTTAAGTATCGATAACAGGCAATTTAATTGCATTACGGTAGCTCGATGCCGCGTCCGAATTCTTTGATCCTCTCACATGTAACTCCAGTCGCGGTTTTTTTTTATAGAATAAGGATGGCAAACGACCACACAGTTCACCTGATGGTAAGTTAATGCTGCGGCCCATAGACATCTACATCTATCCTCGATTGAGAATACAAATGCGTAGCGTTCAGTCGCTGCATCGAAACTCTTAGAAATGACTTGATCACCGCATACCAGCTACTCAGAGAAGAGTAAATAGGAGCATAGAATAGTAACTTAATGCTGCTGTGTTTCGTAGAGCGAGTGAACCGGAGACACTTTTTCTGCCGACTTCCAAAAAGGAGACGGTACTCAATTCGACGCGTATGTTTTTTTTTATGTGTGTACCTCATAACTTTTTACTGGGTGGACCGATTTCGATGATTCTTTTTTTATATGAAAGCTAATAGTTCTCGTGTGGTCCCATATGAATGATCAAGGTTAGACCAATCATTTTTGAGTTATTTGAGTTATTCTTAATAACTTATATTGAAGTTGGCTGTACAAAATTTTAAATTTTTAATTATTACTAGTAACGAGACATTCCAACTTAGTCCTTGGGAATGACAACGCATCTGCATTTTGATGCTTAATCTAGGATAGATGTAGATGTCCATGAGCCGTATGCACTTACCATCAGGTAGACTGTGTGCTCACTTATTACCTTTACTATAGATAAAAAAAGTTTGCATGCAATAATAAGCTCGCGTCTTACTTTTGGAAAGCATCATTCATAATGGCACAGAAGGGACGTAGGAAACGAACAAAAAAAAATTCTTTCTTTCTATAACCGACCAGACTTAAATCTACATTATATTACATATTGACTACCTCATTGGGCCATCTCTGTTACAGGTTCTTCTGCCAAGTAATTATCAGTAGCAGCCCAGCCCATTATCAGGGAGATAACGGTTGCCTTAGCTCGGAAAGCACACAAAGCCGTGTATCTGGCGCCTAATCTCTTTCCGGTCATTTTGGATTACCGTTCCAGCGGACTACAAGATTAATAGAATAGAGAGTGGTGCTCTGTGCTTGTGCACACACTTGGACAGTATGATCCTGACCTGCGCAGACGGCTAGTTTCCGTTGAGCCTAGCGGTCGTGGCCCAATTTCTGGACGTGGTCTGGGGGACATATTACATTCATAATATAATACTTGATATATGTATAAATTCATAAAATAATAAAATTAAAAGAGGGCGATTTATAACTTAAATTGTAAAGAGTTCCTCAGAGAAAATTTTAAAAAGAGAAGGGAAAGAACCTATATTAAAAAAAATCATTCTATTCTATATAATTCCGTCTACTTTTGTTTAAATTACTACCACTTTTTATAATTTGGTGGTGGTAGAATCCATAATTATTCAAAAGCAACGAAATAATATTTTCAATCAAATATTGCTTTCATTTCCCATAATGAATGCAGTGTTGTCGTTTTTTTTCCTCAAATTTATAGCTCTAGGCGATAGAGCTTAATTATTGCCGACGACTTACAACATAGAACTGAGAACATGTATCTATTCGAAAAAATCAAGCGAAAAGACTTGTTATTGCATAGAAATAAAGATGATTTTTTTAGAGATTTTTAAATAAAAAGTCCCAATCTCTTTGCGGAAGGGTACAGGGTACCGTTATCTTTCGGTATGATAGGTTTCCGTTGCACCCATATTAATTAGAAGTAAAGGAAATTAACAGATCAAAAATTCGCCATTTTCTCGCCTGATATTCAGTGAGGGGTTACTTTAATTACTTGCTTCTATCCAGATTAAAAAATATTTCTTTTTATGTATGTAATACTTTTTAATGTAAGGTTTGAATGAATATATAAAATCCATACGAAAGTAAAGTACACGTTAAGTCACATACAGTATATATATCAAGTAGATACCCCTTCAGATTAAAGATATACTTAGATGATAGTTTATTAGAGTTTATTATAGGTTTTAGGGCAAGGAATTATCCAACGCGCTGTCCCTATATCTGTTGGCTGACTTCACATGTCTTCGATGTAATTTTTTCAATTCCTAGGATAGATTTCCTCACGATGTTTTCCTTCGCCGCCGAGCACGTGGTAATTCAGGACCTAAAATTGGAATTAACAATTTCAGTCGTGCTGACCGGGATCAAACCAGAGTTGATCGAGTGCTATGAAACAGCACAGCGAGCGCTTAGAATCTGGACGACTATAATAATAATATGACATCGCCTTAATTACCAGTGAACTGCATTCGTTGCGATTAATTATATTAAAGTTACTAAATTAAATTGAAAGATTCAATTTTCAATACTCGAAATTTATTAGAAAATATTCTATCATGAACATCAACAAAAATAATTAAATAACAGCATCTTATACCGATAAATAGTCCAATAATGCAAACAGTTGCCAACCCACCTGCCAAGTGAGGCAATCTGTGGAGAAATCCTATGTTCAGCATTGGATTTTATTGGACTAATGATGATGATGAATTATGATTTTTTTTTGACATGACATCTAGCGGCGATTATGAAAAATAACTTAGAAATCAATTTATCACGAGGAAATAGTTTATCATATAATCAATAGATGTCTACTCACTATGAAACTATTGATTGTGTACAAATAGTTGTTACAGGGACTCGTAAGATGGCGCTAAAACGAATGTAATTTTATAAGATGGAAATAATTCTATATTATGACCACTAGATGTCGATAAAGAATAATCGTTGTTCGCTGCATTGATTGTTTGTAAACGTTTAACAAAAACACGTAAGATGGCATTGTAGGAAATAATGATACGAATGTTGCATTTGCTCCGTGGTTGCAAAATATTATATTTTGCTAAATTATCAATTTATTATCCCTATAACTACAGGCTTATATGTAATTATAAGTAAATTGCTTACAAAATGTACACGTTTGTCTACATTTTATCTTCTAAAAGTAATAATAGCTGCATCGAATAAAGTGGTACCGAAAATTAAACACAAAAATTGATTTCCTCTTATTATAGCGATAATAATGCATGAAGCTAATACAAAGGGGAGACGGCATAATCAACTGTGCACTGTGATTCTAAGTAGGTCCTGACGTCATCATAGTGGGCGTGGCTTTAGTTAGTATACTGTCAGCATTCGTCCTGTGCGCTTATGTGTTGAAAAAATCGCAAATCGGTGTATTTTCGTAGTATTAAGAAGAAAAGGATGAAGTGTTGAGTTTTATTGTGTAAAAACTACTCAGATAGACGCTTCGATGCTATGGATGGCATTACATTTCATTTGTAAATAATTTTACACCTATTTTATTAAAATAGTTCTAGAAAAATCTCTGCGTCCGCTTTCAAATATAATTAAATATATTCGACACTAGATGGCGTCACTGTGTGTCCTGTGAACTAAAAATATAAAGGTATGTTGAGCTCAGTAATGATAAAATAATCATACGAAGGTGCTGAAATTTGTTTTGCATTCAGACATAAAGAAATTTTAATCGCCAAAATATTATTTTATACTTTATAACATTTTGTGGACATGCCGCCATCTACCGTCAAGGTAGCTAAGCTACATTGCAACATCGATATGGAAATATTGGAGTAGTTTTACTATTTATCGGTAGATGTAGATAATGTAAAGTGGGCGGGGCTTTGCATCCCCTCACCCCGCAAATTGTCACGCGTTGTTACATAGTGAAATTTAATTACAACGTCTCCTCTTTGTATTTGCTTCATGTAATAATGTAATATGGCGTTTATACGTTTATGTAAATTGTAATTATGTGAAAAGAAGGCAATAAGATGTTATTGACTGCAACTTTAGATAAATCATCATCACCGTGTAGCGGCAGCATAGAATTCAACATCCCTTCATAATACGTCAGTGTTATAACTTATAAGAGGTGACCTATATTTATGCCTCGTAGGCCTTGTGAGGTCCGATAGATGGCTCTTAGCTATATATTACGGACATGTGTTTCTACTTTATACCAGATATAGTAAAATCAAATACGTACCTACCCACTGACCTGTAGTTATGTACGTACCTATTTATACAGTACTTATTATAACAGACTCAAATGTACGAGACATTTGGTTGGTCCTGCCACTAGGATTTTGTAAAAAATGCTGTGCATATGCATTAAGCTGAACGCACATTTGTCCGCGCCGTACGCGCCGAATTTTACTGATGGCCTCGCACACTTGCACGTACGCACCGTCCGCGCTGTCCGCAAATCTTTTGGATTGCCAACAACTCTTGCTGTTTTTTCCAACCACTGGTGTGAAACGGTACATTAGATAGATTAGATTGAAGACATTATCGCTCAGAATCACTATGGAAAAAATATTGTAATAGCCTGGTTATTGGCAGAGGAAGAAGAAAACAAAATTCGAAGAAAAAGAAGATTGTGGATTCATAGTATTAATTTAAAAAGGCAATTGTATGGAGTTTATTATACTTTATTTAAAGACTTGTTATATGATGATGAACGATTTTTTAGATATTTGCATTTAACATACAAGAAATTTCTAGAATTGTTACATATATTAAAACCATATCTTTCTATGGAAAACTCAAGATTTAGAAGGCCAATTAAACCAGAGGAAAGACTTGTTGTATGTTTGAGGTAAGTATTTTTATTGATAATTAAGTAAACAGGTATAATTGGGTTTTTGAATTAAAATTCACTATCAATTTTTTTTTAATGTATTTACGTAATTTATCACTAAGTATTCATTTCACAACATTTATCGGAATTTCAATTTCGTTGCAGCATTTTTATGCCAACCTCTAACCGCAGTGTACATTTAACACTTAAAAAATATAATTCGAAACAAAAGTCGAAACCACCAGTTTTATTGGAAAATTCACTAATTTGGCAACATTAGACAAAACTGAGTATCAACATACGCCAATCGCGCCGCGTTATATGACGTCATCAGCATTCGTCCTTCCATATCGTATACCTACCGCATTTTATAAAATTGGGCGCGTACGGTGCGGCTGTAATGTGCGAGGTTTCATATGATTTCATACAACGAATACTAAAATTCGGTGCGTGCGGCGCGTACGGCGTGGACAAATGTGCGTTCAGCTTTAATCTCCCTCTTTCATTAATTAACATCACATTACAGAATACTAGCATCAAGTAGCAGCACCAAAAGAACAGCAGGATCTTCAGTTCCGTCACTCACTTACCATGTGAAAAACATAGGCGTTGCTATGTTTTTCACATGGTAAGTGAGTGACGGAACTGAAGATCCTGCAATTCTTTTGGTATTGCAGTTGTTTATGAGTCTGGTAGGACTGGAAGTTGACTCTTACCATTAGATGATCCAACTGCTCGCTTGCCCCACTTCTATAAAAAATCCTCTGTTAACGAGGCATCAGATTTGTTTGATTCGGAACACCAAGAGTTTATATACATTTAACTTTATACAAACTTTTAAATCTACATAGCTATTAAAAGGTATTCGCATATGAAAATTAAATATAATATACCACACAATCTTTGCCTCAAAATCATTGAGTTATATGTACTAGGTACTAGAGAAGCTATTCCAAACAAAAATTGTGCGCTACTCTATGTCTTCGCGACAGTAGATAGTAGAGTCGCGTATGCGCGAAGACTAACTTAATATAAAATAAGATATTAATATAAAATAAATATAAGAATTTAATATAAAATACTCTTATTTTAATCTAAACAAACATATTTCGAAATGAAATGTAATAATAATCATGGAATTCACAAATCTTCAATTTACGCAATATTTAGTTTAGTGTACGAATGAGGGCTAATAATCTTCCACTCACCAGATGTCGCTAGTTGTGACTGAGGTAAAGTTTTTTTGTTACACAATGTCAGTAATTGAGAAATTAATTTATAATAGTTTATCATTATCTAGAATATTATATTAATACACAACACAATGCGTCAGCGGTTTGATTTTTAATTTTTTGCACTTTATAACTCTTCTTTTTTTATAAAAATCGGCTTTTAGTTATATTTTATAGTTTGGTTTATTCATTTCGAATGTAATTAATATAAAATATAACTAATAATACAGAAAGAAACCTTAAAGATTACATTTTCCTATGTAATTATCATCCCCGCTATGAAATCTGTCAAATATTTTACCTCACTGTAAAGTGGCGCCGCCCTGGTGGCAGAAAAATCGTGGATGCCCTCATTGCAGTAGGTACAGTTCAGTTGAACATGTCGATGTTCGGAATGTGAAATCTAGTGCGTAGTACATATATATCGATGCTCAAAACAAAATCGATCATTTATGGGATAACAAAATAAATTTTTTAACACATGAAATTCCCACAAGCTCACTACTACTATTTGATCCTTATCTTTTACACATAAACAGGCAGCACACAGTCCACCTGATGACAACTATTCTCTATTTAGAATCAAAATGCAGAAGCGTTTTCACCTCTGGAGACCAAGTTGGAACGCCTCGTTTCCAGGGAAAAGAATCTCCGGATCTCTACGTTCACTATAGGTTCGAAAACAGCAGCATTAAGCTGCTATTTAACACTGGAGTTCTGTGAGAATGTGGTCCTTGATCCGTGTGCATGATCCTTGGTCGAACCAACCCACTCGTGCTACAATTATAATGTAACTGCAGCGTGGCTCTACCACGTGCTGTTTATGCGTTCGTGGTGTGCGACAAATTTATTATTTTGCCACGTATCCAAAGGCCATGAAATAGGTGCAGTATAGGCTTTACGTGTGGCAAGAGAGCTTACAATGAGGGCTAATAATTTTCTGCTCACTAGATGTCGCTAGTTGACACTGAGTTAAAGTTTTTTGTTACACAAGTAATTTAATTGAGAAGTTAGTTTTTAATAAAAGTTTATTAGTTTCTAACGTATTATATTAACACAGAAAACAATGCCTCAGTGGTTTGCTGTTTAATTTTTTTGCACATTTTTAACTTTTTTTTAAAAATTGAACTTTTATGAAAATCTGTGACTTGGTTTATTTATTTTTATACTTATTAATACATAATATAGCTAACAGTACAGAAAGAAACATTAATCTTTCCATTTTCCGAACAAATTAACTTCCCCGCTATGAATTCTGTCAAATATTATATGGTCACCCGGGGCGAAAGCAACTATGAGGCTAAAGTAACTAACTAACTTTTTTCTCAATCTGATCGTTATTTTAAAACATGTCATCTATTGTAGCGTAGACCAATTAGTGTATTTTCACATAAAGTGTAGAAGGCATTTTTAAATCGCTAACTGTTGTACAGATAGACCATTTTTTGACAACCGCCATTTTGGAGCAACGTTTTGCGGCGTCGTCTCTTCGGTTTAGTGCTATAAAAAATATTTCACGTTGTTTCCAGCAAAATTGCAAGTTCGTCTTAGTAAAAATATAAAACGTAAGTGCTTTTGATATATTTCGTTAAACGCTAGGTCTTATAATTAACATTTTATTCATATAGTTACATTTACCTCAAATTTTTGTACAGATGGGTGATTGCAACTATATTTGCAGTTGCATTCGCCCTATAGAATTTGTATGAAAAATGCAAATCGCCAGTGGTGTTCCGTGTCAATATTTCGATAAGTGAATTTCACTAACTTATTTGGATAAATGTTTATATTCCATGTATTTTTTTACGTTGCCATTCCATTTTATGAGTAATGAATTAATTATGTTTGTTAAAATGAGAAAGCGTATACCCGAGAGACGCTTCTTGAAGCCGTACAATTAGTAAAGCTGCTGAGCGATTTAAAATTCCTCGATCAACAATCATATGTCATGTATACGCTACGCGCGGACAAAAACCGATAAATCCTGGTAAAGATACTGTATTTTCACGATCGTTTGAGCAAGAAATATCTTCCTATTTGACTACAATGGAAAAACACGGATTTCTTTTGACAACGGAAGAAGTCCAGGAATTGGTGTTAGAATAATATATTAAAAGGAACAGTATAATTACGCCGTTTATAAAAGATGTGTATTTGTTATTATACCGTCCTTACAGATATTTTTATTAGTTCATTAGAAAGGTTAAAAAACTTTTCCTACTTCGACTGAGATAAAGAATTGCAAGACTAATTATTATCTTAAGTATTTTAATGATATTTCACATAAACGTATCATTATAAAATATAAATGCCAAATAACCGATAGTTATCTAGTTATAAAGTAAAAATATTAGTTCGTATATAACGATTTTTTGTTTGGTTAACTCTGATTATTTACTTACTTAGATGCTTTTGTACTGTCCTTACAGATATTATTTAGTTTATTAGAAAAGTATAAATACTTATTTACGTACTTAATACTATACTACTAGTTAACACCATTTCGTATGAAGATTTTTTTAAATTAACATAATTACAAGATAAAAACAGGAATCGCCTTTTTTTTAACCTAAATATCAGATTACTTCGTTATTGTCATTGCGAATCTGTTGCCCGCAGATTTATCGATAAGTAGCATGAATCTATCACAACACTAATCAGTAAGGAGCACAGTCGCATTCGCCCCAAAAAAATTTAAAAGCGTTTTTCTTGGAAACTGAGCCCTGTAACTGGCGTCTAAATACCATTTTCAAATAGTTTTGTGGTGAAACTACATATATTCTGAACTCTAACATCTAGTTATACATTACAACAGGGTATAATCGCTAATAGTTGCATTAACCCCAAGGTGTGGTGAATGTAACTTTTACCTCTCTTTTTGATTAACAATGTAAATTATTAAAAAAAAACCTAAGCCTATTTGTAAAGTATTTCATCTAGAAAATGTTCATTAGAAGGTGTGGAATTCAGTAAGTTCATTCAAGTAACCCTTCTTATTAAGTAGCTCATGGTGGATGATAGCAAAGTTATATTTTTTTTAGTTGCTTTCGCCCCGGGTGACCATACCTCACTTTTAAGTGGCGCCGCTCTGGTGGCGGAAAAATCGTGGATGCCCTCGTTGTAAATACCTGTTCTTTCATCGTAACATAGAAAATTTGTAATCAATATGTTCCCTAGTGTTCACTAGCTTACAGAGGCCCCATAAAGTTTAAATTCAGGAAGGACATTTGTCACTTTTCTTTAATATTTTATGTATTATAATCATCACAACAGACATAATCATTGTTTCATCATCATTCCATCATGTTCGTCACAGAACAATTTTTCAAAGAAAAACCATATTTTAATTTAGCTCGTAATAATGTGAAGGTAAATAATGTATTTTCAAAATTAACTTTATGTGGCCAGTATCTCATACAACTTTTTGCACAATATATGTAAGGCCTGTTGTATAATATACAGAAAGTAGGTACCTCCTATAAACAATTTATGTTTAAAATCTCTCAAGCTTTGTAGGGCCTAGGGCCGCCGCATGGTTTAACACGAAGCAGGCATGAGTAGCTTTCGGACATCGCTACAACATACATCCGTACACAGTACCGTACACAGGGAAAATGAAAACAAAATTATACAAAAGTAAAACAAATTTATTTCAATAATATAAACAAAATTAGTCTACTTAATATTCTATATGTATTACGTCACTAAAACGTGACGATAAGCACACGGCACCCTTGTAACATTTATTTCGGTAACTTTTTTAATTTTTTATGCCTACAAATCACAAATTTTTATTTTTATTTATTTAATATTTATTGCAAAAGAAACCAAAGGCCTTTAGGCATTCTTTATCATTATGTTTTTCATAAAACTTGATAATTTTTTTTCATAAAATGGTGCCCTATTGTCCCGTGGCCTGGGTAGGTTTTATATATGGCACATATACATGATGAGCATACCGCCATTTACTAGAAGCCATAGGAACTTAATAGAATTTTCTGTTGTTTTCTATTCTTGTTGTCGTCTTCTGACAAGGTCAATGATGAGGTTGACGATGATAACCATGTCGACTACGCCGAGGCTCTTCGAGCACTTTTATTATTTTCTTCTTTTTTTCTTTCTTACAGGTATATTATAATATTATGTAATTATAAATTAGACGTAGTTCCTACTAACTCCAACAAAATATTAAGTGATTTAAAACAATTTTTTTTTGCAATAACATTAAATAATGTAAAAAATATTTGGAATAAGTAATGAAAATTTAATCAAAATTTAGGAATCCAGTCCTTAGCATTGCGGATGTAATATAACATTGAGTATAGTTGTTGTGTTTTTCAACTCCATAGCAAAGTATTAAAACACACATTTAAATAACTTCATGTTCAATTAATCTGTACCTGATATATTACAAATTATCATAGAATCAATTATTATAGATAATATTGATAATGATTTTGCGATTTATTATCATAAAATACTATGGGCGTTTTAAAATTAACCTTAAAAAATTATTTTACTTAATTTTTCTGCAAACCAAGTTTTTTTTTTATTTTCAAGAAAGGTGCTGTTACATAAAAAATATATTATAATATACGCCTATTGTATTCATGTTCCATAACATTATGGTAATAACGACTTTTTTTGAGAAAGTAAATTAAATAGTTATAAAAAAATCTAGCTTCCGCCTAGGGTTGCCACCTTTTTTTGAACAAATATAGTATATTTCATATTATATGTAATAGAATGAGGTGATCGGTACCATGTTGTTTCTAAATGTTTTCATAACAATTGTACAAAATATTATAATATTGTAAATTCTGCTTTTTAAAAAAAAGTCCCGCTGGGTTTCTGGCTGGCTCTTCCCAGGACAGAAGATTTTTTGCGA
Source organism: Parnassius glacialis (assembly GCA_033319125.1). Taxonomy (NCBI): domain Eukaryota; kingdom Metazoa; phylum Arthropoda; class Insecta; order Lepidoptera; family Papilionidae; genus Parnassius; species Parnassius glacialis. The sequence goes on along the minus strand of JAVANC010000003.1, from coordinate 35,641,174 downwards.
ACCAGTAGTAAAAGTAAAAAATTACTTTCAATAAGTATTATGTCTATATTGATCTATATTGAATAAAAATGATTCTATACTATTTTATTCTAATTTCATATTAAATGCGTGATTGAGAAACTAATATCCAAACATCATAATTACAATTTTTTGTATGGTTGTATTATTATAGATCATTATTTTCTTTGTAACTATTAAATTACACAGATACCTACCTAAGTTTGGATATTTTCATTGCATACAAAAGTTCTTAATATTTTATGTTTAATAGGTTTTAAATAGATGATTTGTTAAATTTTACTATAAATAATATTGTATAACCTAATGATTACAAACATAAAATTAGAAAGAAAGGCTCGTACGTTTTCGCAGATTGCGCCAGTCAAAATTTCCGCCATTGATTTGTTTTAATTTTTTTTTGTAATACCGCATTTTAATTAACGTCGCGTTCGCGCATCAGGTATCACAAATCAAGAGACGAGTAGTTTATTTCTAGATTCTTCTTTTTCCATTCTATCACGAATATTTTCCGTTGCTTTGACTGTTTTGTCTGGTCCATGTGTTGGTAGATCTGGTGCTGGATCCGAAGGCCGGTGCCACTCCAGTCGGTGATTGAGGTGGTGACGGCGGTAGCAAGTTGGTGGCCGGGTGGTAGACCTTCGCTGACATGGACATTCCACCTAGAAAATTATGTTTACTTTGTAAAGAACTTAGCATTTTTAATTGTGAGAATTTTTAATTGTCATCATGAAAGATGTCCTTAAGTTTATTTGTTCAGCGGTGATTATAAAGTCGCTTTACTTGCGGCACAATCGAGTTCTGAATCAACACTCGAACTCAAAGTAATTTCGTACTCCTGAAACCGTAGCACACAATCGAATGGAGGTTCAAATTGGAATTATCAAAATGGAACACTTTATTTGTCACTAGATGGCGCTATTAATCGCAAACTAAGATAATGTTCTTTCTTGATCTCCGGAAAAATAATATCCGAATGTGTCAACAGCGCTGATACACTTGCTCGTAACTCGATCGTGTTTCTCGATTCGAATGTGAATTTGAATTGAGAACCGATTCGAATTCGAAATCAATTTCGGGAGTAAATCAGAAACGATTACTGTTTACAACACTATTAGTGTGTGTATAAGTGTTTGAAATAGTAAAATTACGCATTCACTCGTCCTTATATTGTAGTATCTATAAGATTGGAGGAAGGTCAGACATAGCGATAGCGTTCACACGCAATAGTGGTTAACTGCTGGGCGGTTAACCGCAACGTGTTTTTAGTATGATGCCACCCAACCGGTCCAATCCATTTGTTTAGAGTATAAAAACAATGTTTAAACCGTGGTTGTTAAGAGCCTCGAGTACTAAACACTTCTTGTTCTCCATTAGCCCGACAGTCAAGCTGGACGTGGGCCTCTACGTATGTGGTCCATAGAAATTACATCTATCCTCGATTAAGAAACAAATTGCAAATGTGTTGTTATCCCTGAGAACTAAAATTGCCTCGTTACATGTAAACAGGATCTCCAGTTCTCTATACTCACCATACGAAATACAGCATAATTCTATGAGAGTATAGTCCTATCAGTATAGTATAATCCTATCGTTCAGCGAGCTATGGAGAGGGCTTTGCTCGGGGTTTCTCTGCGTGATAAACTTAGAAATTAGGATATCCGCAGTAGAACCAGAGTGACCAACATAGTCCAACGGATTAGTAACTTGAAGTGGCAATGGGCCGGCCATATAGCTCGAAGAACCGACAACCGATGGGGAAAAAAGTTTCTCAAGTGGCAGCCTCGTACCGGTAGCCGAAGTGTAGGGCAACCCCGCACTAGATGGAGGACGACCTGGTAAGACCTGCAGGAAGTTGATGGATGCAGGTGGCTCAGGACCGTGATTTGTGTCATTCCTTGGGGGAGGCCTATGTTCAGCAGTGGACTTATGCAGGGATGTAATGATAATCACGATAGTCCTATCATGGTCGAGCCGACTCATTTAGGGTATTACCACACTAAACGACTGATACACGTCGATTGATGTCGATCGATTGGTGTGGTAGTAACTGATCGACGGATACTGGTCGAAAAAACGTTGTTCAATCATCGATCGACATCGACAATTAATCGATGTGGTTGTGAACTCATCATCAATATCTTTCAAAATGTATTCAGAAAAGAACCATAGGGAGTGGTCGATGGAGCGGGGCAGGTTCTCGAACAATCGACGTCGACTAATCCATTCTATCATTGATCGATGTCATAGATTTATCGGTGTGGTAGAAACTGTAACGTGGTAGCGCCATATATACGTGGTAGAGCCATGTTGCAGCTATATTAGTAGTATGGTTGTAGCACGAATGGGTCGGCTCAACCGGGGAAAGACCACGCTCTTACAGAATACCAGCGTAAAATAGCAGTTTAACACTGCTGTGTTTCGTATGGTGCCGTGAGAGTAGAGAACTGGTGACCCTTTTTACTGAAAAAGAGGCATTCTATCTTAGTCCTCACGGGTGAAAATGCATCTGCATTTTGATTCTTTATTGAGGATAGATGTAGATGTCTATGAGTCACAGCAACCACTTACTTTCAGGTGAGATATTTTTATAAAATAGAGATGACAAAGGAGCACACAGTCGACCCGATGATAAGTGGATGCTAATATTAAGAATCAAAATGCAGATGCATTGTCACCCCTGAGGAGTTAAATGAAAAGCGTCGTTTCCAGTGAAAAGGTTATCCGGTTCTCTACACTCACAAAACGAAACACAACGGCATTGAGCTGCTATTTTACGCTGGTATTCTGTGAGAGCGTGGTCCTTCCCCGGTCGTGCTGACCCATTCGTCAAGAATTTATCCACCCAATGATCGCTTCCCGCCCATATTGTTTTATACTTACTGTGTGAAATGGATCTACTGTACGAGTATTTGGAGGAATGATCCTTCGTCGCAGGCATTCTTGATCTGAAACAAGAAAAAATAAAAATAAAATAATAGTCTAGAGATGATAATTTGTAGATGTATGACACTAATCGAGTACCACCATCGATTTTTCCAGACCGATACGACTTAGGGACCCACAAGAAAAGAGCCTACTCTTTTTTAAAAGTCCGGCAACGCACCTGCAGTTCCCCTGCTGTTGCAGTTGTTCATGGGTGGCGGTAAGTGAGCCGCATGCTCGTTTGCTCCTTCTTATATTAAAAAAAAAAATCCACAATGTCTTTTTTAAACTGACAGCATTGTGACCGTTGAGGACTATAGTGTACTTTTTTTTTATAGAATAAGGTGACAAACGTGCTGTGACCCACAGACATTACGAGTAACATTTATCCTCGATTAAGATTGAAAATGGAGATGCGTTTTCACCCCCGAGAACTAAGATGTAATGCTTTGTTTCTAGTAAAAAAGGATCTCCAGTTCTCTTCACTCACCATACGAAACACAGCAGCATTATGCTGCTATTTTACGCTGGTATCCTGTGACAGCGTTTGTCAAACTTTTATAATATAATTGTCTACAGTAGCCACTCACAATCAGGTAGTTGCTGATTTTCTTTGTCTTTTGAATTGTCTAAAAACTACGATACTGGCTGAAATTGATAAAAAGTACAGTTAATCTATTTTTATATCGTAAAGTACAGCCTCCCGATCATTTGCGAAATGTGCCACAGTAAATAACGTATAACTAATACGAAATTCCTTTATTTATGAGGCCATCATCGAAGATCACAAGACGGGAGCGATCTGAGGGCACATTAATAATGTACACGCGCCTTTATCGTACCGAACTGAGCTATCGGCGCAATATAAATTACCCTGATTACGATTTATAGGGCGGCTATACACTATATGTTCAGCTAACTTCTTAAACTTCTAAACCTTTTTGTTACTTCGATAAAAAAACCTAGCTATTGTCGCAGAGTTAACATTTAAGAAGATAAAAGAAATGACTCACATTAAATTTCATAGTCATCATCATCAATATTATTTACTGAAATAAATTAATATTATGTTACTGAAATAAAGTTTATTTTATTTATTTATTTAATATTGCCCATCACGAATCCATTATGAAACTAATACCTTCCCAAATAATATCACGAAACACGGTCTTGAACCGCCTGCAATTTCAAAAGTTCACTGTTGAACATAACACTCCCCCAAGGAATGCCACAAACGATGGTCCCGAGCGACTTGCATCTATTGACTTGCATGTCTAATTAGGTCGTCGCTCCAACTAGTGCTTAGGCATCAAGGAAAAGTGCCATTGCAGCGAGCAGACGCTGATTCGGGTAAGAAGTGTCGTGTACTTGCGTCGCTAATTAAGTACATACACAACGCAGGAGTCCTAACCCTTTTGACTTTGACGGCCTCGTTGGTATCGTGGTCGTAAACGCAGTTGTTGATCGTGAGGTACTGGGTTAAAATCAGCTATATGGATTTTCTGACAAGAAATTCTCAACATTAGCCCGAAGTCAGGAAGTTGTGGCGGTGTTTCACCGCCATGCCGCGGAAAGCATGTGAAGACGTTAGTCCTGCGTCTGATCTCGTTTTCTGTCGTGTTGGATTACCATCTCATTGGACTATGTGAGTTAGGAAATAGATAGTGCTTGCGCATACATATGGCTTGTATCCGTTCAGACTGGCCGCCGTGACTGAAATCCGGTCTGGAGAACATTATGTACCTACAACGTAATGACCAACAAAATCAAGGCTAGATTAGATCATTATGTAATCTTTTTCGTGGGTAATTACGTACATAACTTTTTTTTAATGTGGTAGAGCCACGCTGCAGCTGAAGGCTGAAGTGCGATTGGTTAGCTCTACCGGGGAAGGACCACGCTCACACAGAACACCGGTGTGAAACATCAGAATATTATAGTGTTGTGTTTCGTATGGTGCTTGTAGAGAACCAAAGACCCTTTTCACTGATAAGTAAGCATTCCATCTTAGTTTTTAGGGATGACAACGCGACAGAATTTTGATCTGAATCGAAGATATTTTTAGATGTCTATGAACCACAGTATCCACTTACCATCACGTGGAGTGTGTGCATGCTGTTTACCCTAATACTATAAAAATGAATCCAGCTAATAGGAATAAAGAATTACTATCATAAACAAGCCTATCAATGTCGTGAATAGGATGCCGTAAACTCAGTACATTTATTAGACAATTTTTCCCTTGAACGATTTCCGTCTTAATACCATGTTATAACGATAAGGCAACGATACTGTATTGATGACGCCGTATTAGATACGAAAAGGCGTAAGTACCTTTACGCTTCCTGCGAGAATAGCTCTTAAATCCACATGTTTACGTGCAATTATCTTTGTTTCCGATTACTAATAAAGTTAGCTTTGATACTTTCACACAATGTTATCATATTTGGTTATAATATTATAAACACCATAACTCCACAGCAGTGACAATTGTAAATTGAATTTTAAGAACAACTGGTATGGTTTAGTTCAAAATGGTTCACGGCTAAGCTGTGTGAAGGTTTACAGAGAATCATCTGGGCGAAAGAAAAAGGCGAGTATACAAGGGGACATTTGTAAAATTGATTACGTTTGACGTCTTTTGATGGTACTCCTTTAGCTTTGATACTCAAAAACGGTGAAGCGATCGATTTTAATTGAATCCTCAAAGAAAGGGATCCGAGATAAGCGCGATATGGCTCTGCAAGGCTTTTAAACGATTAGTCGTGTTCCAATACACAAAGAGAGTGTTTTTAAATCTCTTAAGATTCTTTGAAAAGTTTTTATCGATGTTGGTATCGATATGCGGTGATTTTGGCATTTTGTATACCAGTTAAATACCTGGCCGTTTAGGTTGTAGATACTTTGATTAAAAATCAAACACAAAACCTGACATAACTAATAACATTTGTTATTTTTATTATATTAACTACTAACGTTTCCACACATGGTAGAACCATGCTGCAGCTATATTATGGTTGTAGCATGAATAGGTCTGCTCAACCAGGGAATGACCACGCTCTCACTAGCGATAAATAGGAGCTCAATATTGCTGGGTTTCGTATGGTGAGTGTAGAGAACCGCAGAGTTTTACTGGAAACGAGGTATTCCATCTTAGTCCTCAAGGGATACGTAGTCAGTATCTGCAGTTTCATTCCTAACCGAGGATACTCATATATACATATGTATATTGGTCACAATATCGACTTATCATCAGGTGGAATATGTGCTCGTTTGTCTCCCTTATTCTATAAAAAAAAAAACGTTTTAACTTGGCTGCTACCTTGCACTGTCAATAAACGTAAAGTTTGTACATGCTGAGTGCAAGTTAATGCTAAACGAAATCCGGATTACGGTGTCTTATAATATATTGCATACTTAAGTCTTAATATTAATTGGCGTGCTCTAAATTTAAATTAAAATACAAAATATTTTTACTGTAAATATATTTACGACTACAGAAATCTTAATATTTTGTGGAGTAAATATTATTTTGATTTCTATGTTTTTTTTTTATAGAATAAGGCTGATAAACGAGCAGTCAGTCCACCTGATGGTAAGTATGCTATGGCCTATTGATATCTCGTTGTCATCGCTGAGGACTAAGATGGAATGCATCGTTTCCAGTAAAAACGGTCTCTGGTTCTCTGCACTCACTATACGAAACAGCTGCATTAAGCTGATAATTGACGCTGGTATTCTGTGAGGGCGTTTTCCTTCCCCAGTATAGCCGACCCATTCGTGCTACAATTTCTTTTTTTTTATGGAATAGGGGGCAAACGAGCATGCGGCTCACCTGATGGTAAGTGACTACCGCCGCCCATGAACAACCGCAACACCAGGGGAATTGCAGATGCGTTGCCGACCTTTTAGAAAGGTGTAAGCTCTTTTCTTGAAGGTTCCTAAGTCGTATCGGTCCGGAAAATTCGCTGGTGGTAATTGATTCCACAAGGAAGTCGTGCGAGGGAGAAAACTTCTTCTAAATCGCACAGTGGTGGACCGCCAATCATCCAGATGGTATGGATGGTAACGCGAGTTTTGTCGCGATGTGCGATGGTGAAATTGAGCGGCTGGAATTAGTCCGAACAATTCCTCAGAGCACTCCCCGTGATAAATGCGATAATTGCAATTATAATATACGTGCATTATGGCTCTACCACGTAGGATAGATTCCGACAGTTCACCGTGAAGTGATGGTGTAGGAATATCTCCTACCTCATTTCGTCCCGTGGGTGCCGTAAGAGGCAGTAGAGGGAAACAAAGCAGGAGATGGGCACTAGTGTCTTCCTTAATTAAAAAAATTAAAGAAACCTATGAAGCAACCACGGCCCATGTTCAGTGAACTTTTGTTAGGCTGCAATGGTAGAGGTAACAGGTAAGGCAGTTCACGACAATAACCTAATGGTCAGGGTATCGACTGTAAATTTAAAAGGTCGTGGCTTCGAATCTACCTCATACCTTATTTCGTGAACCGCTAATAAAACAAGCATATTCAATGAACTTGGAGTGCCGGGAATACAATTATTATTTTTAACAATTAAAATTAAGTAAATACGGCTTACCTAAATATTTAACAAACTTATCTAACGTTACGAATATTTAATAAGTTATTTAATTTAACTGTATCTTTACTGTTTTTCTCTTTTCCTTACATACGAGTATGTATGTAAATAACCCATTTAGTGGCTTCTGTTGTAATTCACTGATTTGTGAGTAAATGAAGTCCCGGTTTCGAATCCCAGGTTGGACCTAAACCAGTTATTAGGTTTTTTCTGTCCAAAAATTCTCAGTTATAGCCCGGGGTCTGGTTTTGTCGGTGTTTCACTCCTGTGCCCCGGAACGCACTTAAAGCCGTTGGTTCTAAACCTGATCTCAATCCGGTCGTGTCGGATTGCCGTCCTATTGCACTATGAGAATGAGGGAATGGGGAGTGCACCTGTGTTTGCGCACACACACGTGCACTATAATTCTGTCCTACACAGATGAGCTAGTCTCCCCTTAGTATTTGTATGCGTGTGTATGTGTGTGTTATGCGTAGTTCTGCTGTATTTCTCACAGTGAGTTACGAGACCGAAGACCTTTTTCACTGGTTCCATCCAGACATTCCATCTTAGTCTAGCATATAGATGTCGATGGGCCACCAGAATGCATTTGCACTGTGTGCTCATTTGTCATTTATATTTCAATAAAAAATACCTGTGTGTTACCTGTACTGTGCTTTGAACGTTTTCAAACGATTAAACAAATGTTCTATAATAAAAAAGAATGCCACGCCCGGTTTTATTTAATTAAAATCATTGCAACAGAGGCGGGTTAACTTGATATTTGCACAAGGTAGCTAGAGTATCGGAACGGGGCGTATTCACACCGAACACAGTGGAAAGTTTGCCTCGGTTTGTGCTTGCGTTTGATGACGTTGGGACTGTATGGACATGGTTTATTTTTTATTTATTTTTATAGGAGAGGGGGCAAACGAGCATGCGGCTCACCTGATGCTAAGTGACTACCGCCGCCCATGAACAACCGCAACACCAGGGGAATTGCGGATGCGTTGTCGGCCTTTTAAAAAGGAGTAGGCTCTTTTCTTGAAGGTCCCTAAGTCGTATCGGTCCGGAAAAATCGCTGGTAGTAATCGATTCCACAAGGAAGTTGTGCGAGGAAGAAAAACTTAAGTTAAAACTTTAGTTTACTTTACTAGTTTTTGTTTTACTTTAGTAGTTAGTTGTAAAATATAACACCGATTATAAATTGGATTGTTTGTGTGTTCCATTTAAGGTATCTGCTGATCGATTTAACTCAGGGAATGTCATATATCGACCCAAACAGGCATCTTGCATGTACTGCGATCGTCAGTACAAAGACAAGCGCGACGATTAAGGGAAATCCTCTCTACCATGGGTAATATTAAGTAGACAGTGGAACGTGCTGATGAAGGGAAGTTGCAATTGGTTGTTTAGATATAAATACTTAACAGCGTTATTCAATAATACTTATAATTTATTATGCTATTGCTGACTGCAGCTAAGCAAATTCAAAGCTATCAGCGTTTTTTGTTTGTATTTAATATTAATTTAAATTAACTCACGTTCATCACTGCTTGTGAAGAATTCGATCGTGCCTTTTTGCATTATAATTTTATTGTGTAGGCTGCGGATATTTTGCAGAATCGCTTACTCAATTGCAAACGTGCTTCTTTATATTTAATGAACAAAAACGATATTTGTAAAAGAAACTGAGTAAGTTGTGTATCTATACAAACATAAATCTTACGTGAGCAGATAATTCTTAATTAATGCTATGATATGAATGTAAATATGATGACCTTTGGACGCCGATAATTACCGTCGATAAAAATCAAAATTGAGATGCGTTTTCACCTCTGAGGAGTACGATAGACTGCCTCGTTTCCAGTTAAAGGGTTCTCCGTTCACTTACGATATGAAACACAGTAGCATGAGGCATTACGCTAACCGTCTGTCAGATTACGTAACTAAATCACTGCTTTTGGGCTTAAATTCTGCCAAAGCCTCGGTACTCTAGCTTTTTGTCAACAAAATATGTTAGAATGACAGGCATTCAAACATGAATGAATTAAATCATTTGTTTATACATCAGTGACCAATTTTTTTCTGAATCAGGCCGTAAATGTCTACAGCTGGACATGGCGCTCTCCCGTTGTAAGGTGGTTTTGCCTTAAACGTCACGCTTAGCAGGTGAATTTACACCACTGATTTATCGAACGTTTGACGCTGCTCGCTACCACCGGTCTGGGTAATTTACATCTGACAAAGAACGCAATGCTTTTACCGTCATCAAAGCTATTAGATTTTTCTGGAATTTGTCATGGGTTCACTAGAGATAACTAAGGGCCTGATAAATGAAATGAGATGATGGATTCTTTTACGCCGCTACCAGACGCTAAGTTATCATTTAAGGGACTGTTGAAATGTGATGTGCTACTACAAAGTAACCGTAACAGCCACGTTGTCGTGAACAGAACTGATTCTTTATTTGTCACACTTATTACTTCTTGGATCAACAAGGTGCGGAAGTTGCTACACTTTTAATAAAGATAAAAGAAATGGGTGTGCTAAAAATGTAAAGATAGTGTAAGTATTACGTGCATTCGAGTCCTTTAGTTGCCACTTTGAGGTCTTGTTAGTCATTAAGGCACTTATAGATAAAGGAACAAAGAAGTTGGTAATTTTTATTAAATCTACTGTGCTGACAATAATGTAATTATTAAGTTTGCTGTTAAGTAGAGTTCTTATGTGTTTATTGTTATCAAAATGAATTACTATATTTATTTGTGACGAACACATGTCCCCGTTTTACGATTACTGGTATTGCGTTTTTGTTGTACATTTTTTTTAAATAAAATAACATCCTTAAATTAAAGACATTGTAAGTCAATAAGAAGGATTATAAAAATCGATTTGAGCTATAGCCAAATGTGTCCCGGCCAACTTACATTCTTTGTAATTTTTTATAAAACTGAATTAACAAACGAACCAATCCACAGATGCGTCGTCACCTCTGAGAACTAAGATGGAATTTCTCACAGCCTGTAGTTATACTGGCTCTCTATAACCTTTAGAGCAGAACACAGGAGAGCAAGCACTGCTATTTGGAGGCAGAAATAGGTACGGGGTTGATACCTACTTAGATGGACTCCCAGGCAGAAAAGGAGTCCTACCACCTAGTAGTTGACGGCTCCGTGGCGCAGTAGCTTAGCAAAAAAAAGATCAGCGGTTCGAATCCCGCAAGGAACTGGTATTTGTATGACCTAAAAATAATTGTTCCGGGCCTGGATGTTTGTCCTTGTAAAATTTACGTATGTAAACTGCCCTTACGATAGAGGAGAAAACCCTAGTGTGGAAGTAGCGTTAAAAAAAATAATCTTACCACCTAGTATTATATAGTATTATTATACCACGTAAAAAACTGTAAATACAAGTAAAATCAGACGTAAAATTTTATATTCCAGCTTTAGAACATATTTAAGGTAATGAATCTAATAGAAGTCGCATCCGTCATAATCCAACGTCGCAGAGCTTTGTCTAGCTCCCGGTGCACAAGTTGCATATCTATTTATTTATGTATTTACTTTTCATCGGCGACAGCCATTCTGCTTATCATACAACTTGATGGGATGTGTGTTTACGTGAGGAAAGCGCTAGATGTTTGATTGTGTCGCGTTGCGATGATAGCGAAGACTACTCACACTGTCGCTGATATAATTTTCATGTACACAACGTGTTGTTTATGTGTTTGCATCACTATTAGCACTCGATTTGATATTTGTTGCAATGGATCTGATTTTCGAGACTACACTACATGTTTCGATCCTATTTTACTATTCTTAAAAAGATCCTTCTAAGAAAACTATATGTACAAAAGAAACTCCTTCGCAGAAAAGAATCTTTAATAAAACATACATACACATCATTACGCTTGTTCTCCCCGAGATAGGCCAGAGTCAAAGAAGCAACAAGCTACTCGGATCACGTAGAAAATGAATAGATAGCCCATTGCAATCACAAATCCAATATCCCATTACTCGCTTTTTGCGACATGCTAGGAAAGTAACACAGTTAGTATATTCTTTTCAATCAACTTCAAAAAGGAGAAGGTTCTCAGTTTGTTGGAATCTTTTTTTATGTATGTTCACCGATATACTCAAAGACACCTGAAACGATTTGGAAAATCCTTCTTTGATTTTTTTTATAGGAGAGGGGGCAAACGAGCACGCAAATCACCTGATGGTAAGTGACTACCGCCGCCCATTAACAACTGCAACACCAGGGGAATTGCAGATGCGTTGTCGGCCTCTTAAAAAGGAGTAGGCTCTTTTCTTGAAGGTCCCTAAGTCGTAGCGGTCCGGAAAAATCGCTGATGGTAATCGATTTCACAAGGAAGTCGTGCGGGGAAGAAAATATCTTCTAAATCGAACAGTGTTGGACCGCCGATCATCCAGATGGTGTGGATGGTATCGGGAGTTTTGCCGCGATGTGCGTTCGTGATATTTGGCGGGTGGGATTAATCCGAACAATTCCTCAGAGCACTCCCCGTGGTAAATGCGAAAGAAAATGCAGAGGGATGCAACATCTCTTCGCAGTGCCAATGAATCGAGCCGATCGGAAAGGACTCGGTCGTCGACGATTCGAGCCGCTTTGCGCTGGATGCGGTCAAGTGGAAGGAGCTGACACTGGGGAACCCCTAATACTTTCCATGTGAGGCGGAACCTGCGCCTTGTAAAGTTGCAGGCAGTGTGCCGGCATGAAATACTGTCCCGCTCTGCTGAGCACGCCAAGCTTTTTAGAGGCGAATTTGGCCTTCTCTTCCAAGTGACCACGAAACTGCACGTCACTCGATATGTCCACTCCGAGGATTCCGATACTGGCTGAGGCAAGAAGGGAAGTGCCTTGAAACTGAGGACATATACTCGCCTCGAGGGGGATCTGATAAGTCCTAAACGAACATGGGAGCATTTAATAAAAATAAATAAAGTAACAATCTGGATACGTATATTATTTCCAACACACTTCGGATACCACCTTTTATTATGAATCAAATAGTCAATCGCGGTTGTGCGAATTAACTGACTGATCGGCATTTATGTTCAAGATCTTTGTATTTTGCATATTTTACCGCGATTAACCCAGAGACTTGCGCAAAATAATTAGGTGGACCAACTTGAGAGATAGGATAGTTTTTATCCCGTTGTACGGTCTTTACAAACCGCACATTTTTGCACTTAAGCATTTTTACCATATTGTATCATTTTTCATTCTCATCCATTCAGTACGCAATCATTCGCCGTCGCGCATTGTACTCACTATCAATAATATCAGAATAAATTACATAATCAGTTCAAGTCCTTATCATTTTTATCAACTTCTAAGATTGTACAGCACACCAGCTCGTACATCTTAATGGTCCTTCGAGCATTGATCTAGTGCCGGTAAGAGAAAAGCGGGACCACGCGGTTCGACAACGTGACTTCGTTTCGCCGTTTAGTGCTGCCCACGTATTACCGCCTACTTAGCAAAAACGCTACAAGTTATTTTTAAAAGCTATTGCGCAGTGAACAATTTTCTGCTACCGCATACATCATCACCAGCAGCAGTGATTGGTAAACATCACGCCATCACTCACGAAAAACATTTTTTGTCTTGTGTTTCTGTGTCTGAAGTGCAATAGCGAATCGGTCGAGTCGGCCTCCCACAAGCGGGTCTCACCGACGAGATTGAGAAGGCGCATATATTGCATTAGGATACCGGAGCACTTAGCAACAGCATCACCTCCGTGACTCGGAAGCATCCGTCACCGGATTATCAATCAAATCGTCCATTAATCAAATAAAAATGGAAGATTTACTATCAACTCAGCAACAACTTCTTCAAGCAATGGAGCAGTTATTCACCAACTTCAAGAAAGATGGAGCTGAAAGAAAAACCCCATCTTACATATCAAGGCGACTAGAGACTCTGGATCAGTACTGGAGAGAGTTCCAAGCCAATCATGTCAAGTTGTGTGAGTACGAGGACCAAGACTACACTTATTTCTTGGAAAATCACTTCGAAAAAGCAAAGTCATATTACACCGACTGTCGGAGAATTATTCAGCAACACCTATCTACTGATCAAGAAAAGAAGTCAGTTCTGAGACCTGCTACTCCTTTAGCCGGCGTGACTACAGATTGGCGTCCACCATCAACGGCTGCAACAGCGTCCCCATCAGGTCAGGCCAGCACCAGCCGAGTAGACAGAGGTAACCACAGCAAACTTGACGAGATGTACCGGAAACAAAAAAGCAATTTTAAAGCACTAGAACGAGCAATCAATGCCACTAATCTCGAGTTACTTACCGAAAAGTGGGAGCTCGAGGACAGCTTACGTGACTTACAACTTCGCTGGAATGCCGTGGACTCCTTACACTGGGAGATCGACAGCGAGCTTACCACAGAAGATGTGCAGTACGAAAAAACATACTACATGTTCGAAGACAGCTACAAAAAGATCAAAAAATCAATCAACAGCAAGATGTGGTCCGTATCTCATCAAAAGCATTCTACGCCAAAAATGGAAATCCCTACGTTCAGCGGCAACTATCAGCAGTGGTCATCTTTCAAAGATCTCTTCATGGAAATGATCCACAAGAATAAATTCATTTCAAATGTGCAAAAAATGCAACATTTAAAAAGCAAGGTCAAGGGAGAAGCCGAGAAACTAATACAACATCTAAATATTAGTTCAGAAAACTATGAAACATGCTGGGAAATTCTGAATCATCGGTATAACAACAAACGATTGATTTTTAGTTCTCACATGAACACGCTTTTTGGCTTGCCAACAATACAACACCAATCATCATTTGCCCTGAAAAAATTGCACGACACCACAAAAGAGTGTCTAAGTGCCGTAAAAAACTTAGGCGTGAATACATCAAGTTGGGATCCTTTGGTGGTACATTTGTTGATGCAGAAATTGGACACTGATACACACAATGACTACTTCGAATATCTTGAAGATCCGAGGGAATTGCCTACGCTATCAGGATTTCTAACTTTTTTGGAAATGCGATTCACAGCATTAGAATCGTCTCGACGCAAGCAAGAAGCGCCGCGGAGCAATCAGCAAGCTACCTATCAAGATTCCAAAAAAGCTCAATATTCCAAGGCATACCCGGGTGCATCAACTAAGGCATTTATCAATCATACAAATGTGAAGTCATTGAAATCGTTAGCAAGGAATAAATACACGTGTCCATTGTGCAATGAACAACACGGAATTTTCCACTGTAAATCGTTTCTAGGTCAGACACCAGAATTAAAACGAAAAACAGTGGCAAAATTGAATTTATGCGAAAACTGTCTTTTTGATCATAAAGGCAAGGACTGTTTTTCCGACAAAAGATGCGCGCATTGCAAATGCGGTCACAATACTTTATTGCACGAAGCATACGCATCAAATATCAACGCGAGCGAGCGAGACAGCAACAAAAGAGTTACACAGCAAAGAAACGTGACACATGTTTCACAAGAAAACGTCGCCGAAATCCTCCTGGCAACAGCCCAAATCAAGGTGCTATCAGCTGATGGAAGCTATCTGACGATGCGAGCGCTGATTGATCAAGGGTCACAAACATCACTTATAAGCGAAAATGCCGCTCAAAGACTTGGCCTTCCACGACAACGTTGCAAGGGTATTATTTTCGGGATTGGCACAAAGGAAAATAACTGCAAAGGTATCATCACTATAACAGCATCATCTATGAATTCAGAATACACATTCAATACTGACGTCATCATCATGAAAAGTTTGGTAAACAATCTACCGAACAGATCCTTTGACAAACCGTCATGGAAACGTCTTGAAGGCATACGGCTTGCTGATCCAGACTTCAATATCAGCCGTCCCATAGACATATTACTGGGTGCGAACATCTACTCGAACATCATCATGAGTGGAATCATCAGAAAAGATGAAAATCAACCGATTGTTCAGCAATCACGACTCGGTTGGATCATCTGCGGCAACCTGAAGTCTTATCAGTGTAATGTTGTTCTGCACGATTTACAAAATATTCAGAGGTTTTGGACAATCGAAGACATAGCAGACAACAAAATAACAATATCATCCGAGGATCAATACTGCTTGGAGCATTATAACAACACAACAACACGACGAGAAGACGGTCGATATGTTGTACGTCTGCCCATGAAACCAGGCTTCGAAGAAAAGCTGGGTGATTCAAAGCAGAAGGCCGTGGCACAACTTTATCAGCTGGAAAAGAAATTCGCCAAAAACGAAGACCTCGCAGCAATGTATAAAAACTTTATGCGCGAATACATTGAATTAGAACATATGCAGCAATGTACTCGTAACAGAAACACGATCCCGGCAACGAGTTGCTACCTGCCACATCATTGTGTACAGCGCGCCGAATCGCTTACAACTGCATTACGCGTCGTATTTAACGCGTCATCAAAGACGTCATCAGGCTACAGCCTAAACGACTTGATGTACAACGGACCCAATCTGCAAGCAGACTTACTATCATTGATCATAAGTTGGAGACAGTATAAGGTCGCCTTCACTGCAGACATCGAAAAAATGTTTCGAGCGATCCTCTGCAATAATAACGACAAACATCTACAAAAAATCATATGGCGTGAATCATCAAATCAGCCACTTCAAGAATACGAACTATTAACTGTGACGTACGGGACGAAAGCAGCGCCGTTCCTGGCAATGAACACACTAAAGCAATTAGCACGCGACGAAGGACAGCATTTCCCTGAAGCAGCTAAGGTGTTGAAGAGAGACTTTTTCATGGACGATGTCTTAAGCGGTCAGCACAGCATCCCAGCTGCTCTAAAATTAAAAACAGATCTGATCAACCTACTCAGATCAGGGGGGTTTAATCTACGAAGGTGGTGCTCAAACAGCAATGAGTTACTACAAGCAGCAGGATCAGACACAGATAGCAATCATCAAATTGGGGTTGATTTCAAGCAGAAAGAATCAACAAAGACCCTGGGACTGCGCTGGAACCCTCAGAAGGACGTCTTCACCTTTGAGCTCAAAATCAACACATCAACAGACAAACCAGCCTCAAAAAGGTCACTACTTTCAGACATCTCAAAGGTTTTCGACCCGGCCGGGTGGCTCTGTCCTGTAACAACAAGATTGAAACTCTTATTCCAATCAGTCTGGAAAGAAGATTTGAAGTGGGATGACCAACTTCCACTAAGCATTGAAGAAGAGTGGTCTAAGATCAAACATGACCTCGAAGGCATCAATCAAATCCAAGTACCAAGATGGCTTCAAAGTTATGAGAACGACGACATTGAGCTACACGGGTTCTGCGATTCCTCAGAACGTGCCTACGCTTGTGTTATCTACAGCAAAATCAAGAGCAAGAAACAAGGTGAACAAGCAGTAGTTCTGATAGCAGCAAAATCAAAACTAGTTCCGACATCAAAAATCATATCATTGCCGAAATTAGAACTGTGTGCCGCTCACTTATTATCAAGACTCATGCAGACAGTCAAACACAGTCTATCAGAGCAAAACATCAAGACCTTCGGCTGGTCAGACTCAACAGCTGTGCTCGGCTGGATCCAAGGCGACATCAATCGCTGGAAGCCATTCGTCGCCAACCGTGTACAACAAATCAAAGAAATCATACCTGCGGACTGTTGGCAGTATGTCAAGTCGACTGATAATCCAGCAGACTGCGCCAGCCGTGGGGTATCAACAGCAATCCTCAAAAATCATCCCTTGTGGTGGCAAGGCCCATCATGGCTGAAAACATATCAAAAAGAAACCACCACAAAAACATACACTACGAATCAAGAAGTGAAGAAAGCAATGCAAACCAACGTCACTATTCAACGTCACAGCTCTGACGTAATCGAAGCGTTGATAAACAAACATAGCTGTATGACGCGAGTGACGCGTATACTTACCTGGGTATTGCGGGCGGTGTCGAATTCCAAACCGAAGACGCCGTATCTAACTGCACCTGAAATCAAACAAGCAAAATACATTATTATAAAGCACATACAAGAAAAGTATTTTTATGAAGAAATACTTACCATCAAGAAGCAGGGGAAAGTGAAGCGTAACAACAAACTGCTGTCCCTTAATCCATTCTTGGATAAAAACGATCTTCTAAGAGTTGGTGGCAGGATCAATAATGCAAGCATCGATGAAAACATGAAGCATCCTCTCATCGTGCCACACAGCGGACACTTCACTGAGCTCATAATCGATCAGGCACACAAGGCCACCTTCCACGGTGGAGCCCGCCTGACTCTATCGCATCTGAGACAGCATTACTGGATTATTGGCGGCAACAGGGCTGTCAAAAAAACGCATCCGTGAATGTGTTGTCTGCAGAAGACACAACCCAATCAAACAGACTCAAATCATGGGAGACCTACCGTCAGCAAGATGTAACCCAACCAGGCCATTTTACCACGTTGGTACCGATTACACCGGTTTCATCGACGTGAAAGCAAACAAAGGACGAGGCATAAAAACGACGAAAGGATACGTCGCAGTTTTTGTGTGTATGGTCACTAAGGCCGTACACCTGGAAATGGTATCAGACCTCTCCTCATCAGCATTCCTCGCAGCACTCCGACGAATGGCAGCGCGCCGTGGAGCACCGCGTCACCTGTACAGCGACAACGGGACCAACTTCGTCGGCGCCTACAAACACTTACAGCAGGAATTCATCAATCTTCGACAAGCCTTGGACGATGATTTCTTCGCAGCAATATCAGACATGGAGATCGAATGGCACTTCAACGCCCCCTCGTGGCCTAGTGCAGGAGGTCTATGGGAAGCGGCGGTGAAAAGCCTAAAATTCCACTTACGAAGAGTCATCGGAGCACAAAAGCTTACATTTGAGGAGCTATCAACATTGTTGTCACAGCTGGAAGCGTGCCTGAACTCAAGGCCACTGTGCGCCCTGAGCGAAGATCCCGAGGACATCAACTTCCTCACCCCGTCACATTTTCTGGCGAGTGGCCCCACCCTCACCATCATCGAAACCGAAAGGGACGAGCGCACACGTTGGCAACTGGTACAGAAAATCTTCTACGACATATGGAAGAGATGGCAGTCCGAGTTCCTGTGCCAATTATCAGCTAGAAGCAAGTGGCAACAGAAGCAAAGAAACATGGAAATTGGTGACGTTGTCGTCATACATGACGTCAACTTACCTCCCGGCAAGTGGGCGCTCGCTAGAGTTGTTGAACTTCACCCTGGAAAGGACGATCTGGTCCGAGTGGTGTCCCTGAAAACTAAAAACAACATTATCAAGAGGCCTATTACAAAAATATCACCACTTCTATCAGATGATTACGTTGGTAGCGAGCAAAATTCGGAATCAAGCAATAAGGAGTCTACAGCAAAAAGCACCAAAGCAAAAAGAACGCGAAGCAAAAAATCATGCAACTTCATAGCTTTAGCAATGTTGACTTTACTTACCATCATTTCACCCGTTCAGTGTGCCTTCAACCTACTTAGTCTAAGCAATAATCAGAGCATTTATTTGGACAAAATTTCCAACATGCACCTTGTCAGAGATCAGTGGAAACTCATTGTCTACTACGAAATGAATCCGTACTGGCAAGGCATTGAATTGTATCGCAAGTACTTCGATTATTTGGATAACATATGCTCCAAGATATCCAAACAAACAAAATGTGACGTAATGTTGTCACAACTACGTCATGAGGCCACTGAACTGGACTACTATCATCATATGTTGCTCGGTCAGCAATACACGCGCTCGAGACGCCGGCGCGGGCTTATCAACGGTGTCGGATACCTAGCGCACAGCTTGTTCGGTGTGTTAGACGAAGAGTTTGCTCAAAAATACGAGAGAGACATCAATATAATCAGGATGAATCAGAAACATCTTGCTCTTTTATGGAAAAATCAAACATCCGTGGTTGAAGCTGAATATAACCTTTTGAGTCGAATCGAAGAGTCTATTAACAAGCAGTACAAGATCTTCAATGCCCACATCATAGAGCTAGAAAAAGAAGCCAACATCATAACAAAGGAAATTCAGACCGAAAAAATCATCAATGAATTTATTCTCTCATCCATGATAGCAAACAACATTTTGGCCAATCTTAAAAACATTCAAGAAACGTTGGTGGAGACCATCACAGACATCCACTATGGGCAGTTTAATGTTTATTTATTAACGCCTGAACAACTGAATGAAGAGTTAAATATTATCTCTGGCCAATTATCAAAGGAATTAGCTCTGCCTATAAACAACATCCAAAACAACTTATCCAGACTCTATCATTTACTGGAAGTAAAAGCAAGGATGACAAGCCAATACTTTATTTTCGAGATCAAAATCCCGTTGGTAAGCAGGGATACCTACGAGATTTACAGGCTTATATCTATCCCGCAGCAAGTACAAAAACAGATGGTCCGCATCACTCCTATCGCAGATCATATCGCGATCAACATCCAAAAGGACTCGTACGTACCATTATCAGAAGAAGAAGTTCGAAGATGTACACAGTTCAACGCTGAGACTCACCTTTGCCCGCTACAGAAACCTATTTTCCATATGAATTCGGACGATATTCTCTGCATCAAAAATGAAGACACAGGTCAGTGTGAAATCAAAACTTCGCCCTGCAAGGATATATGGGTTGAACTTAACAAACTAAATACGTACCTGTACTTTTGCTGTAATCAAAGGATGATAAGAATAATATGCGAGCATCATGTTACAGCGCAACGACTTAGCAAGGCCGGTATTATCATTCTCGAGGACGGCTGTTTCATTAAAAGTGAAACATTGACAATATTTTCACACAGAAAGCAGGTCACTAATTATAATATCAAGCCCGACCTTGCAAAGATAGACATACCTCCAATCAATGATGTCATCAACCTATCTATTCCTCTCCAAAGGCTCGAGAAATTCGACGAGTCAGAAAATGAGGAGAATCGAAAACACTTGTCAAGTATTGGACACCAAATAGAGCAGCTGAAGACAAGCAACGCTGATACAGAGATGGTAAATCAGTTATCAAACCACGACCTACATCAATATGTGCTTATTTATCTTCTGCTGGGAGCAGCTATACTAGCATCAACATTAATCGCCTTGCGGAGTCTACGCCGCAGATGCGCCGCACGTATACAAGGTCCCTCTCAAAGCGAAAGATCAGCTGGCTTGAATGTACAGTTCACTGGCACGAACCGAAACACAGAGCAAGCAACATCGGTCGAGCCCCGCGGTATCGCAGTTACGTCATCGGGTGAACTGAGTGCACGCGCACTGGATAAGTCGACGTCGCCTACAGTTTGCAAACGTTTTTGTGATCTTAGTGCAGTGTAGTGAAGTGTGAAATTTATAAGTTTTTTAATTGAAATTTATAAGCTAATTTTTATAGTATAATCATCGTTATCAATTAGTATCAATTTGTAATCGCCTATCAATCATCATCTGTTCTCTCTCTCTCTCCCCGCAGCATGTACGGTCTTTACAAACCGCACATTTTTGCACTTAAGCATTTTTACCATATTGTATCATTTTTCATTCTCATCCATTCAGTACGCAATCATTCGCCGTCGCGCATTGTACTCACTATCAATAATATCAGAATAAATTACATAATCAGTTCAAGTCCTTATCATTTTTATCAACTTCTAAGATTGTACAGCACACCAGCTCGTACACCCGTTAAGTGAACCTCAATATTATTATTGCGTATTTAAGGATTTTTATTGGGAAAAGGGTCGTCGGAAAGTGCAGTATTATTATAAAATTCCTTTTTATATATCGCCTTTTTAATAAAATAAAAAATAAAATTTTGACAGATACTCATACTTTATTTCAGCAAACTTAGCCTTTAAGTATTTGGAGCAACCTCCTAAGCAAATAATCTTGCTTGTGCTAGGCAGCAACGCTCTTCGACAGGTTATATTCTACAATAGACTAAATACCGTTCATAAGAATAAATATAAACTACAATTTTAAATTTTAAATAAATAAGCTATTAGAAATATAATTAAAAAAAAATAAAACCGTGTAAAGTATACATTGTTCGATGATGGAATTATTGACTCTTTGTGGTTAAATATAGTTAAAATCAGTTTGACGTTTTAAAAATATGAAAATAAGATGATTATTTCACGTAATTACAATATATAATATTTTTATATCATTTTAATGTAATTGCCAGATTGCCAAATACCCAATTAGTAACTACCAAAATCAATTACATCTATGCTATTAAAGTAATTTGTTTTATCCGGCAATTTCTCTAGCCGACCCCCTCTCATTAGTCAAACGAGAAAAAAAACCAATAGAGCCGGCCCTAAGAGAGACAATCACTAATTACAACCGTCGTAAGCCATACAAATCGGTAAGAATGTTTGCTAATTTGCAAAAAGAAGTAGGAAAAACTTCAAGCCCGCCAAACGAACTTATTTAGCCGAGGCGGGATTTAATAAGGATTTTTCAACGAAGCCCCCGGTTTTCGTCGAAGATTTCTATATTTATTTTTTTTCGCTCCGCCGCTTCGCTAATTTTTTTTTCTCGCCCCGACTAATCCCAAAGATATATTTTCACTTCGTAAATTGAATTAGTGCACGACAAACGCACCTCATTCGAGAGTCAGGGAAAATGACTGAATTACGGAGAGTCTCAAATTATAATTGAATAGTAAGGTGTTACTTGATATAAATATAATGAATGTTTTTATTGCTTCAAAAAGGTTATCTATTTATCTTCTTCCGTGTTTAACGAATACGTTGACCATTACGACAGCATAGTCTGATTGCGAGTGGATCTGTGGCCCTTTGTCACTTACATCTACACTTGATTAGGAATCAATTTTAATCAAATTTTAATCAGTGGTAGAGCCACGCGGCAGCTTTTGCTGTCGCACGGATGGGCCGGCTCGAACCGGGGTGGTACCACGACCTCACAGAATACCAGCGTGAAGTAGAGGTTTACCTCTGCGTTTCGCTTGGTGAGTGCAGGTGGCCGGAGGCCCTTTTTACTGGAAATGAGGCATTCCATCTTAGTCCTCACGGGTGACAACGCATTTGCATTTTGATTTGTAAGAGAGGATAGATGTAGATGTCTATGGGCCGCAGCAACCACTTACCATCAGGTGGACTGTGTGCTCGTTTGTCACCCTTATCCTATAAAAAAAATCAAAGTATAGATGCGGTTCTCTTAATTCATTCTCTACATTAATTTAAGCGACAATGGCCTAATGGCCCTGCCATACGGACCGCGATCTCAAAAGGTCCTGGGTTCGAATCCACCATTCGACTACTGTCGTCAGCCTCTCGTAACACAAGCATTTTTCAGCTTACCAGGAGTGTTTAAAGGGAATATTAGTAACGCTAATATCATTTCTAGAATGAAAAAAAAAAAACAAAAGAAAACATAAGAATCACGGCATCATTCTGCTGCTGTTTTACGCTGGTATTCTATGAGAGCGTGGTCTCTCCGAGGTCGACTTCATGTCCTTCTTATAAGCCATCTTACCATCAGGTGGGATTGTAGTTAAGCGCTGGCTTAGAATAATATGAAAAAAAAACTTATTAGTCAGTTTAGAAAAGTATAGTTACTTACTTAATTGCATTCAATATTTTTTTAAGTTGTTATAATATTGATGCGTAATAAATGATTATTAGTTTTTAGATTAGTAGATTTACTGAATAGATGTTAATGGCATGCAGTTAATATTTATGGTTTTACTTTTTATTTTAGTGTATAAAAATTTAGTGCTGTAAAAATGTACTTTTTTAGTATACACTGTAAAACAAAAAAAGAAAATATTACAGAAAGAAAAACTTAAGTAGGTACGGTAAGAGGCGTCTTAACGTTATAGAGCTATCTCTTTCGGGCAATCTTAGGGCTAAATATAAATTGAACTATTGGATTTATACATAGTAGAGCTAAGCTGCAGCTATATTATATTATGTTTGTAGCACGAATGTATTGGTTCGACTAGGGTACGGCCACGCACTCACAGAATTCCAGCGTGAAATAGCAATTTAACACTGCTGCGTTTCGTATGGTGAGTGTAGAGGACCGGAGATCCTTTTCACTGGAAACGAGGCATTCCATTTTAGTCCTAAGGGGTGACAACGCATCTGTATTTTGTTTCTTAATCGAGGATGAATGATGGAGGAGATGTTTATGGGCCACAGCATTCACTTATCTTATCCATCGGGTACACTGAGTGCTCATTTGACATTCTCATCCTATTAAAACATTGGACATTGCTTGGGAAGTTTATTTCACCATCGCACATCGCGACAAAACTCGCGTTACCATCCATACCATCTGGGTGATTGGCGGTCCACCACTGTGCGATTTAGAAGAAGTTTTCTCCCTCGCACAACTTCCTTGTGGAATCAATTACCACCAGCGAATTTTCCGGACCGATACGACTTAGGAACCTTCAAGAAAAGAAACACCTTTCTAAAAGGCCGGCAACGCATCTGCAATTCCCCTGGTGTTGAGGTTGTTCATGGGCGGCGGTAGTCACTTACCATCAGGTGAGCCGCATGCTCGTTTGCCCCCTATTCTACAAAATATATATATATATATATATATATATATATATATATATTATGTATAATAAACTTCTATGTTAATACCTAAATAAACTGCACCAATATCATATTATTCTATAAAAACATAATCATAGACTAAACGGCGCCGGCGTTATAGAATGATAGGTTATATAGATATATAGATACCACATTCCGCCACGTGGGTATCGTGAAATACGACCCTGAAAAATGCTATGAAAACCTTAGGTTTCCTACAGATATGCCTATCTAGTTTACGTCTCACATTGAATACTAACACATACCACTGGATTTAACAACTAAATGAAACTAAAAATGTAAACATTATTAAACCAGTATAGATTGAACTAAAGTTACGATTATTGAAAAAATTGCTTACAGCATCATACAGTAATTGTACAATGTGCACTTGACCTATTTAATTCTGTGTCAATGATACCTTTAACCACAACACTGACAACATTTACACTATAAAAATAATCATAACTTTTTTTTTATTAAATAAGTGTGTGAAACGCATTCACAGTACACCTCATCTAACCTAGATTTTGAATCAAAATTTAGAGCGTTGTCACCACTGTGGACCAACATGGAATGCTTTGTTTACAGTGAAAATAGTCTTCGATTATTTAGTCTTACAATACAAAACACAGCAGCATTAAACTGCTATGCCATCAAAAACATAACTTGTAAAAAAAGCCAAGTCTCGCAACTCAGTTCTTCTACCGTAAAAAGTTGTGAGGTCCATGTAATACCAAGTCGGTTAATTTATTCAGTCCATAGATTGATACATAGATTGACTTGGCAATCGCATGAAAACATAATATATCTCACAAGTAATACATATAATATTAAATAAGATTGTTTAGTGCGATTGCCAAGTCAATCTATGTATCAATCTATGGACTGAATAAATTAACCGACTTGGTATTACATGGATCTCACAACTTTTTACGGTAGAAGAACTGAGT
Organism: Parnassius glacialis; assembly: GCA_033319125.1. Classification (NCBI taxonomy): domain Eukaryota; kingdom Metazoa; phylum Arthropoda; class Insecta; order Lepidoptera; family Papilionidae; genus Parnassius; species Parnassius glacialis. Next base: position 35,616,105 of record JAVANC010000003.1, on the reverse strand, counting down.
TGCGAGACTTGGCTTTTTTACAAGTTATGTTTTTGATGGCATCTCATTTCTTTTTGTAGATACCTATATCTAGGTAGCTATTTACACCTATTTTTCCATTATACATATTATATAGGTACACTGATTCATTCACTGCAAATGTAACTTTGTAATACTATATGTTTATATGGGATTACAAAGTTATTTATGCAGTTGGTGTATCTCGAAAACTGGACTGAAATTGTAAAATATTTGAATTTTTCCTTGATTAATATATTAAACAATAATAGTATTGCAAATTTGGAGGTTCTATGTCTGCTAGAAGTGCCTCAGAGTTTTGATGATCGGTCAGTCAGTGAGTGACAAAATTAACAAATTTTGACTAGTTATAATTCTTAAACTACTGGTTTAAATTTAATGAAATTTGAAATATACCGAGTCTATACAATGCCTACTTGGTTAATTAAAAATTCAGGCTTCTAGTTTTATCCATAACGAAGTTATAGGGTTTCAGAAATGGCCTGAACTGCTTCGAGAAAAGGATGGTACGGCCGTGCCGCTTTATTGCTCGACTTGGCGGGGGCACTACCGTGCCGCCAGATTTTACGCTGGTAGTCTGTGAGAGCGTGGTCCATTCCCTGTTGAGCCGATCTTTATGTGCAAAGCTATAGCTAAACTGCAGCATGCTATACTCGTAGATAGTAAATATAGATAATTAGCTGGTATTCACTGCATAAGATATAATTGTGGAATGGCATATATGAATTGGTATAGCTTAACTAAGTAGGCATTGCATAGACTCAGTATATTTCAAATTTCATTAAATTTGAACCAGTAGTTTAAGAATTATAACTAGTCAAAATTTGTTAATTTTGTCACTCACTGACTGACCGATCATCAAAACTCTGAGGCACTTCTAGCAGACATAGAACCTCCAAATTTGCAATACTATTATTGTTTAATATATTAATCAAGGAAAAATTCAAATATTTTACAATTTCAGTCCAGTTTTCGAGATACACCAACTGCATAAATAACTTTGTAATCCCATATAAACATATAGTATTACAAAGTTACATTTGCAGTGAATGAATCAGTGTACCTATATAATATGTATAATGGAAAAATAGGTGTAAATAGCTACCTAGATATAGGTATCTACAAAAAGAAATGAGATGCCATCAAAAACATAACTTGTAAAAAAGCCAAGTCTCGCAACTCAGTTCTTCTACCGTAAAAAGTTGTGAGATCCATGTAATACCAAGTCGGTTAATTTATTCAGTCCATAGATTGATACATAGATTGACTTGGCAATCACACTAAACAATCTTATTTAATATTATATGTATTACTTGTGAGATATATTATGTTTTCATATATATATATATATATATATATATATATATATATATATATATATATATATATATATAGTTATAAGTGCCGTATAATATACTTTCATATGCATTAAGTCATTTTTTTTATTTATTTTATAGGACATTTTTTTTGATAAAAGAAAATATTATAGGATAAAGTGACAAACGAACATTCAGTCTACCTGATGGTAAGTGATTTCTGTGACACATAGACCTTTACATCTATTCTCAATAAAGAATCAAAATGCAGATGCGTCGTCACCCGTGAGGACTAAGATGTAATGCCTCTTTCCAGTGAGAAGGGTCTTCGGTTCCCTACACTCACCATACGAAACACAGCAGTATTGAGCTACTATTTTGAAAAAAAATATGCTGGTATTCAGTGAGAGCGTAGTTCTACCCCGGTCGAGCCGACATATTCGTGTATTGCAACCGTAATATAGCTGCAGCGTGGCTCTTACCGCTTACAAGCTGTTATTTTGACATTACATACAGACACTTCAATTATATTTATTTGTATATATTATAAGACAGTTATATTTATAACCGGTACCAGTAACTCAAAGTTAATCTGTATGTCTAAAAAATTTAAATATTAAACAATTTAAAGACATGTGCAGTAGGTACGCAAACACGCAATGGGGCAGTGAGGCGGACGTTTCTTTTTCCTTTAACCCTCTCAGAAATGAGAAGAGGCCCGTGCAAAACAGGGGGACATATATAGGCTGTAATTATACTTTTTTTATGTATGCTGTATTATACGTTTTTACACCAGGTGGTAAAGTACCACCTGGTGGTAACTGGAAACTGCAGCCCATGGACACCTGAAACTTCAAACAAAGAACAGAAGGCTACAAATATCTTGTCACCTCTGAGAACTAACACTTATGTCTCACAGTCGTGTTCGTTTATCGTGTTCCTTCAGTGCCCTTACGTTCCGGAGCCGCGGTATCTCTTTCGAACGGCCCGCAGCCCCGGCAGGCGTCGGCCCTTGGGGGCCCCTTCACGCTGCTGACAGCTCTTTGAGGCGCGCGTGGAACAAAACGCGCCGTCGACACGGCCTGTCGTCGTTAGACGGACGGACGACGAGCTACCCATTGCTCGCCGTCCACAGGCCCGCGCCTACGGTGGCCGGGGGCCACGACGTAGCCCCCGACGCCCGGGGCGTCTCCCGCGGCGGCCGGGAAGGAAAGCTGCTGCTCTCTCCTTCTCCCGCTCCGCCACCTCCTTCGCTAGCATCACTGCTTCGCAGAAGGTGGTGACGGCATCCCATTCCGTCTCGCTCCAGACCATGGCTTCGACCAGGGCCGGACGCGAGAGGTCGCCGCCGCCTATCGCCGCTACGAGGACACGGCGGTGCTCCGCCCAAGCAGGGCACTCCTCCACGGTGTGCTCCACCGTGTCCTCCAGTCGATCCTCGCAGTGGGAGCACCCGGGCGTTTCCTCCCGCCCGATTCGGTGCAGGAACCTCCCGAACACACCGTGTCCGGTGAGGACCTGCGTCAGGCGGAAGGTGAGGACGCCGTGGCGTCTCTCAAGCCACTCCTCAAAGAGGGGTCTTATCGCCGCTATAGTGGCGTGCCCAGCACGGGGTTGCGACAGTCGCTCTCTCCATGTCGCCATGAGATCATGCCGGAAGTCTGTCCGCTGCGCGACAACTTGCCGCGGCAGCGGGGTTTCCCCCCGGCATAGTGCCTCCGCGCGCCATTCGTGCAGGCGCGCGAGGACTATCGCCTCCAGATCCCATGGCGGCAATCCGGCAAGGAGGCTCGCCGCCTCGCAGGAGATCGTGCGGTAGCCGCGAACCATTTTCACGGCGACCACCCTTTGGGGCGCGTTCAGGTGGTGGACGGCAAGCCGCGCCAAACCAAGCGCCCACACCGGGGCCCTGTAAAGGGCCATGGACCGCATGATCCCCGCGTAGAGTCTCCGGCAGGAGGCGTTTGGCCCCCCCAGGTTCGGCAGGAGCCGCCTGAAGGCAGACCCGGTCCGTTCCAGTTTGGGAGCCAAACGTCGGAAGTGCTCAACGAAGTTCCATCGGCCGTCAAGGACGAGTCCTAGGTACTTCAACGTCGACTCGACGCCGATGGATACCCCTCCTACCATCACTGAGGATCCCGGTGGTGGCCTGTTCCGAGGACCATGGAAGTGCATGGCCTCGGACTTGTGCAGAGCCACCTCGAGACCCAGTTGCCGGATCCTCTCAACGACTATCGCAACCCCGCGTGTCATAGTTTCCGCCGCCGCCTCGTACGACCTCCCTTGTGCCAGTACCAGCGTGTCGTCAGCGAAGCAAACTACGCTGACGCCGGTAGGGAGGTCGGCGCGCAGCACCCAGTCGTAACCGATGTTCCACAGGGGCGGCCCCAGAACCGAACCCTGTGGATCCAGACGTACCCTTGGACCAAGAAGTAACGCCACTAAGTAAAGTATTTACTCGTAAGTACAGCTAAGCTGCTGCTGCTCATACCCTTACTATTTTATACGTGGTAGAGCCATGCTGCAGCCATTGAGTTATATGTACTACGTACTAGAGAAGCCATTCCAAACAAAAATTGTGTCCTACTCTATGTCTTCACGCATGCACGGGAGTTTTAGTTGCGCATGCGCGAAGACTTTAATGTGATATAAAAAATATATTAATATAAAATAAATATAAGAATATTATATAAAATATCTTAATTTAATCTAAATTCTAAAAAAACATATTTCTAAATAAAATGTAATAATTATTATTTTATGTAATTCACAAATCTTCAATTTACGCAATATTTAGTTTGTACGGATTGCAGTACAGTTCAGTTGAACATAGTCAATGTTCGGAATGGCTTCTCTAGTACGTAGTACATATAACTCAATGGCTGCAGCTATATTAGTAGTATAGTTGTAGCACGAATGAGTCGGCTCGACCGGGGAAGGACCACGCTCTCACAGAATACCAGCGTAAAATAGCAGCTTAACACTGCTGTGTTTCGTATGGTGAGTGTAGAGAACCGGAGACCGTTTTTACTGGAAAAGAGGCATTCCATCTTAGTCCTCACGGGTGACTATGCATCTGCATTTTGATTCTTTATTTAGGACTAGCTGTGCCCCGCGGTTTCACCCGCGTCATCACGTGTCCGAGGTGCGCGACATGACCTAGTTCAAGCATTTTATAACGGCTAGGGTTTAAGCGTCATTCGCGCGCCCAGCCAAGTATTGAATTGTTTTAATTTTACATTATCTCTTAAACTATGCGTCCAAATAACATGGTATAAAGAACAAAGTTTATCGTCATAAAATTGTCTTGATGATGAAGTAACTTTCGTTCGTAAGGCCATGCCTAATAATAACGCTCATAAATCACTTTTAAATTTTCAATATTTTTGGTCACAAAATACCAAATTATGGCTTATGTATAAGAAATAGACATATGGTATCCGGGACTTTTTTTTAGACGGAGTAAAGGTCTATATTGTTATAGAACATTGTATTTACGTATCCCTAACGATAACACCAGCGTACGCGGATAAATCATTTCGGGAGTGCTTTTTCTTCTGACTTGCTTAATAAATATCCATATTTAAGGCTAGTTGAGTAATATAGTTTAATGCTAGATAGCCTATAATATTCCACATGAATCTGGCTATAATATACAAAAATAATTGTTCAAATCGGACTGCTAGTTCCAGAGATTAGCGCGTTTATACAAACAAAAAAACTCTTCCGCTTTATTATATTAGTAAGTTAATAGATATGTGTATTTTTCTATGGGTCACAGCAACTACTTACCATCAGGTGTGCTCGTTTATAACACTATCATATAAAAAAAATCTATCTTTGGCTCCAAATAGCAGTGTTTACACTACTGTGTTTTTTCTGAACGGTTAGAGAGTCAGTATAATTGTAGGCTATGAGGCAGTCCATCTTTCCTCAGAGGTGATAACATCTGTAGAATTCTTTGTTTGAAGTGGTTACAGGTGCTCATGAGTTGTAGTAGGCTTGCAATCATTGGACTGTAAGTTCGAATGATTTTAATTCATTAATTGCACACCTCACATCATTTTAAGCTGTTTGTTAAGAAACGAATAGTTCCGCTGGGATTCTTGCTGTTTCTTCCCTGAAGAAAGGTTTTTGCACCAGCTTTAAAATTAAAAATGACTTCCAGTATTATTTATATTGTATGTCGATTATAAAATATTATATTTCATATAGGTAGATATAGATTTTATCGAATATCTTTTGCAATTATATTAAATTAAACTTAAAAAAATGGAGCGATTTTTGTTCATCTGCGTTTAAAATATACGCACCAAAGCTTGTGACTCCCCTTTTGATGTTTCAAACACTAATATAGATTAAAAAGAAAAATATAATCCGTACACTTCAAACAAAGAGGGCGCCTCACAAAGGGTTGCAACGCCAAATATTAAATTACTCAATATTTCATACCGATACTAATTTCGGTATCTTAACCCCTTGCCGGCCGCGGAACGACAGAAAATATTACCGAAAGAAAAAAATACAGCCGAAGAAAAAACGTCCGGGGCCTTAATTGACATTCTTTATGAACGTCAGTCTTGAGACGGGGATATTTTTTAATTAGATATATTTTATGGGCTTTTTTTTCGAAAGGAAACGGGCGCGAATAAAGGGTTAACATTTGTTTGAGCTGGGTGGGACTGGGGGGTCAATATTAGCCTTCTTGGTAATCAGGCGGGAAAAAATGGTCGATTAGGCCCCTTGGCGACGTTAATTTAGGATCATTGGTCGTCCTACGTGCTCGAGGTGTGCAAAAAGGGCCCCCTTTCTTTTACAAACTGTCTCCTTAGTTAAAGGGTATATTGCGTATTGCGAATGAAAGATATTTTTTAAATATAAATTGTACTTTTTATCTGTGCTGCTAGAGTACGGTGGTACGTAATAAAGATTAGGTTGCAATTTATGTGCTCATTTCTGTTTTTTTTTAATTTGCTACTTGCACATTTTGATGGCTTGTCAAATCCTGGTGCTTGGAGAAAGTTTGAAATGGTAGCACTGTTTGATGATGACATTTTTTGAGCACTGGCGACAAATACGCCACAAGTTATTACTTCCATTGACAACACCTCCCCCCCCCCCTCCCTCAAGCACATACACTAGGATTTTTTTATAGTATAAGGGCGACAAACGAACACACAGTCCACCTGATGGTAAGTGGTTGCTGCGACCCACAGACATCTACATCTATCCTCGATTACGAACTAAAATGCAGGTGCGTTGTCCCCGTGAGGACTAAGGTGGAATGCCTCGTTTCCAGTAAAAAAGGTCTCCAGATCTCTACACTCACCATGCGAAAATGTAACATTTACTAAACTACTTAATGTATAATGATTTCTTATATTTACGCGAACACTATACTTAATGTAGTTAATTTTATCCCACAAAGAGATTTAAAACAAACTAAAATCTAGATCAATGAACTGCTTATTAATTAACTGAATCATCGTGATTCAAACAAGCGCGGGATATTCTCGGAAGAGTAAAAGGAAACAACGACCTAAAGGTTTCAGGTTAGGGATTTCTCAATAACTAGCGTTACAAAGGAAGACTTAATTAACGCTGTTTTAAACAAAGGTTTCGCATTTTTTTCTTTATAGAAGGTTACCATTAGGTGACGGTAAAGATCCGTTTGTCAATTCAGTCCACTTACCGTCAGGTGGACTTAACAACAGAAAAAGTCACAGTTATAAGTAAAAAAATTCAATAACAAATGGAAACAAATCGTGTTACGAAAAGGAGTAGTTAATTAGTCTCAGGTTCAAAGTAGAGACACAGGGCGACAAATAAATATCATATAGTCCACTACATAGTAAATGGATCTTGTGGCCCTTAAACACCTACATATATTCTCCATTAAGAATCAAAATATAGAAGCGATGTCACCCTTCACTCATTATACGTAACACAGCAGCATTAAGCTGCTATTTTGCGCTGGTGTACAAATAAAAAAATCTGTTGAATTAAGAGCTTGATTTTTGAAGACCCTTTTTATTCAGCCTAGGTATATGTATATATGTAATATTAAATTATAAACAAACGTATACGTTCATAAGACTATTGCACTTTGAATTACAATATTTTTCATCAGATAGATCAATTGATGTATTCCTTCCCCGGTTGAGCCGAACCATACGTGCTACAACCACAATATAGCTGTAGCATGGCAATACCACGTATAAAAAGAAGTCCCGTGTAAAATGTGCTGTCATTTTTTATAGGATAAGGGTGGTGAGCGAGCACACAGCCTGTGTGCACAACTGATAAGTGGTTGCTGTGACCCATAAACATCTACATCTACCCTCGTTTGCGAATCAAAATGCAGATGCGTTGTCCGCTGTGTGGACTAAGATGGAATGCCTCTTTTTCAGTAAAAATGATCTCCGTTTCTCTACACTCACCATACGAACCACAGCAGCATTAAACTGCTATTTCACTCTGGTATTCTGTGAGAGCGTGATCCTTCCCCGGTCGAGCCGACCCCTTCCTGCTACAACTATACTGCTAATATAGCTGCAGCATGGCTCTACCACGTGTTAAACTAAAATGTAAACTATGAAATTTGACACCAAATGTCAAATTTCGTGAAGACGTTTCACCGCGGTTAAGGGACTTCTATCGTGAGAAAGAATATTAAACCATGGTTTAAATTAACAATAAGTTTATAATTAAAGTAAGTTATGCAATAAGATAGCAAACGTCTGTATTTCAAAAGCAGTTTTTGTGCCTCGTAGATTCTGCTAGCATAACTACGTTCAATTTTGACTATGAGCTTGAAAGCCAACGTAGTAATTAAACCGACGGATCCAACAATTATTTAGAATGAGAACCACAGCCAAGACAGTTACTCATTCGAACATATACAAGGTTGAACGAACACAGTGGTGAGATATTTTTACTGATATTTTTATACAACTTTTGAGTTACAATTCATTTTTTATAGGATAGGCTGACAAACATGCACACAGTCAACCTGACGGTAAGTGGTTGCTGTGTCCCATAGACATCTACATCTAACCTCGTTTGCGAATCAAAATTCATATGCATTGTCACCTGTTATGACTAAGATGGAATGCCTCTTTTCCAGTAAAAAGGGTCTCCATTTCTCTACACTCACCATACGAAATACAGCAGTGTTAAACTGCTACTTTACGCTGGTATTCTATGAGAGCGTGGTCCTTCCCCGGTCGAGCCGACCCATTCGTGCTACAAATATACTACTAATATAGCTGCAGCATGGCTCTACCACGTGCATTTTACCCGTCGTTATCGTTACAGTCTATAAGTTCATTGTTGAAAATAGGCCTCATAGGGAGATATTTGCCATAGTTGCCATGCTTGGCGAGCGGGTAGCCTATCGCAGTTTTTATTTTAGGTCGTTATTAGTAGCACGCTGCAGCCCATCTCCTGATTTGTTTCCTTTGTCGCCTCTTTCGGCACACACGTAATGATATGAGGTAGTGGATATTCTAACACCGCCACTATATGGTAATTTTAACCGTAATCAACTGTACACAAAGAAGTAATGATAGGGTGTGTCTTTAAACTCAGAAACTTGTGTGTTGTAATCCGCCATTTGGCTACTGTCATGAACCACTTCTAACACAAACATTTTAAACTTACTTGAAGTGGTCAATGGGATTATTAGTAATGTTGGTAGTATTCTATTTTTTTCTGCCGACTTCCAAAAAGGAGACGGTACTCAATTCGACTGTATTTTTTTTTTTGTATGTGTTACCTCATACCTCATTTACTGGGTGAAACGATTTCGATGATTCTTTTTTTTATTTGGAAGCTGGTACTTCTCATGTGGTCTCATATGAATTTGATTAAAGTCAGACCAATAGTGTTTGGTTTATTCTTAATAACTTATATTGAAGTCGGCTGTACAAATTTTTTAATTTTTGAATGCAATTGCGCCCTTGAACGGAATATCATCGTAAAATAGCACCATACTCTTATTATGTTATGTATGCTATGAGACGAGAACCAGAGGACCTTTTAATGATGAACGATACATTTTGATGTACATGAAGCGACAGTAGCCTAATGGCAGGGTGCGGACCGCGGACTCAAAAGATCGTGGGTTCGAATCTACCATTCGACTTCTCGCTTAGCAGGAGTGGTTAAAGTGAATATTAGTAATGTTATTAGCATTGCTAGTATTTAAAAAAAATATCTAAGCCCTTAACCAACAAAGAAAGGTAGACAAAGCGCTGCATAATTTTTTAATTTACTTTGAAACCAGGTCAAAGCCATGCCTCCTTTTTATTTAGCTTATATTTAAATTAATTCTAACTATTTTTACCACACCTTGGGTTAACAGTTAAGGAATGGTGGCCGGCATTGAGTCTGATCTTCGTAACCTATATGGTTAATACAATAATTAAAAATTAAAAATTTTGTACAGCCGACTTCAATATAAATTATTAAGAATAACTCAAAAACTATTACTCTGACATTGATCAAATTTATATAAGATGACACTAAAAGTATCAGCTTTCAAATAAAAAAAGAATCATTGAAATCGGTTCACCCAGTAAAAAGTTATGAGGTAACACGCATAAAAAAACATACAGTCGAATTGAGTACTGTCTCCTTTTTGGAAGTCTGCAGATAAAGTTTTCAATAAATAATTAAAAAGCGGGGCATGGTGTTGGCTTGATTCTAGCCTCACTTATTTATGCAGCGCTCCATATTTTTTTTGTTGAATTGACTTGAAGTCTTAGAGAAACACAGCAGCATTAAGCTGCTATTTTACGCTGGTGTTCTGTGAAAGCGTGTTCCTTCCCAGGTCGAGCGGTCCCTTCCGTGCTGGAGTCATAATATCTGCTGATAAATATTATAAGATTGGATTCTGATCTTATTCTACCACGTGAAAGCTATTGTCATTAAATTCTTAAATTTTATTAAGTTGAAGAATTAATTGAAATCCCACAAAAGATATAAAATGTTGAAAGGGGCCAAGTTTGGTACGAACGACGTTCAGGTTTGTCGCCTTTGCCGAAAAACAATTGATATCTGAATGGGCACTAAGCATAAGTTGCTTAAAATATAGGTTCTGCTGGTAAGTGGATGCTGTGGCCCAGTGAGGAGAACCAAAATGTAGATGCGTTGTCACCCCTGAGGACTAAGATAGAATGTCTCTTATCCAGTAAAAAGGGTCTCCCTTTCCCGACACTCACTTATTAAGCTGCTATTTTAAGCTCGTATTCTGTGAGAGCGTGGTCCTGCCCCGGTCGAGCCGACCCATTCGTGCTACAACCATAATATAGCAGCGTGGTTCTACCACATATAAATATAGCAAGTGCCTAGATATGCATCTCCGTAGGTGGTACGTTCCACTCTATCAAAGCATACAAAACGTCAGAGTATTGTTATAAATGTGTTTCAAGCTTGTGTTGTGTCAAGTTGTGTTGTTACTATATCAGAGGCAGGGCAAACGAAAATAGAACTGGGTCAAGAGCGAGTTGACACAAAGTTATTAATTTTTCCGTTTTACGTGTTAATTATAATGTGCAGTAGGGAAAGTTTTTCTAAAAATGTTACAGTGATTTAAGTGTACCCATGTTTGGTTAAGCCTGTATTGGCAGCGATACAGGCTTAACCAAACAGGGATGGATACACTTAAACCGTCCGATAAGGAACTTTGTTCCAAGAAGGTGCTCTAGATAATTTGTCTTACATCAACACTACGCGCCTTCACATATATCTATCATCCCGTGCGTGTCGTAAGAGGAAATGAAACAGGAGATTTTTTATATGATAGGGTGACAGACGAGCACACAGTCCACCTGATGGTAAGTGGTTGCTGTGGCCCATAGACATCTACATTTATCCCCGTTTGCGAATCAAAATGAAGATGCGTTGTCAACCGTGAGGACTAAGATGGAATGACTCTTTTCCAGTAAAAAGGGTCTTCGGTTCTTTACACTTACCATACGAAATACAGCAACATCGACCTGCTATTTTACGCTGGTACTCTGTGAGAGCGTGGTCCTTTCCCAGTCGAGCCGTCCCATTCGTGCTACAACTATACTACCAATATAGCTGCAGCATGGCTCTACCACGTATACCACGTACTAGGTAAGACACATCATGATTTTATTTTATTACACAGATTTTAGCTGATTAGTTTCTAAAATGTTTAAATAAGTGAAGTGGAGCAGTGCTCCTAGGCCGAAAAAGACCCCAAATAATGGAATTCTACTAATACCAATAAATAAATTGTGTTTTAATTTATAAAATTTTATTAAAACTATATTTAGATCAAGGTATTGGTTTGTAGGTCTTTGTCGATCTTAATAGGCAATTAGTCTTCGATAAGATGCCCTTGACCGACAGTGAATCAAGTGGTAAGTAAATAATGTTCAGCATAGTTTTTTTTTTATAGAATAAAAGTGACCAAGGAACTAACAGTTCACCCAATACTAGGATACTATGAACCATAGACATCTACATCTACCTTCAATTAGAAACTACACGGCTGTACCTACTATACCAGTAGGTACAGCCGTTCTGCAGCTATATTATGGTTGTATTTATTTATTCATTTATTTTTACTTTAATTAAAACGGCTAAGGCAATTACAATAATGAAACAACATATTCTATCTTCTCGCTCACAAAACTTCAAGCATTCAGTCAATATTACCGTCCGTTCATCTGTAAACAGGCGAGTAGGCGCGCCCAACGGTGCGTGCCCATGGTACGGCAAAAAATTTATGCTTGCGATTACGACTGTAGTTATTTGTATATTCAGGTCTAGAGCGTTTATCTTACAGCGAATTATTTTACACGCCATGATAGCTTGTTGAGACGTTCGCCGTACTTGCATTGCGTTGTAGCACAAATGGGTCGGCTCGAATGAGAAAAGCCACGCTCTCACAGAATACCTGCGTAAAATACAAGTTCGATGTTGCTGCATTCCGTATGGTGACTGTAAAGAAGTTTAGACTTTAGTCCTTAGGGGTGACGACGCATCTGCATTTTGATTCTTAATCGAGGATAGAGGTAGATGTCTATGGGCCACAGCATCTACTGACCGTCCACAGGTGGACTGTGAGCTCGTTTGTCACCCTTATTCTATAAAAAAATGAAAATTCGTTGCCACTTCTGAGGACTAAAATGGAATGCCTCGTTACCAGTAAAAGGGTATCCAGTTCTTTAAAAACATAACACAAAACGCGGCAGCATAAAACTACTATTTCACGTTGGTATTCTGTGAGAGCGTGGTCCTCTACCCAGTCGAGCCGACCCATTCGTGCTACAACTATACTACTGATACAGCTGCAGAGTTTCATTTAACAATTAATTAATTTAATTATTAGTTTATTAGCAATTCACTGTATAATATTTATACATCTGTTTGCTAGGTTAGTCTCAGCGTATGTGTATCTTCTCTATGCACTTTAAGAATACTCTCTAACTCGTAATTATTAATAGTAAATCGTAGTAGCTCGTAATTGGGGGATCATACACCGACTTGTCAGTGAAGTCACAAGGCTCCAATTGAAAAACAGCGCTGCCTTTGCACTATTATGCACTATTATAAAAAAAATAGAACTGAAATATAACATCAAATAGGTATCCAACTCAGGATACCTATTTGATGTTATATTTCAGTTATATTTTTTTTTTGTTTTGTTATTAACGAATGATGTGCATGTACTTATTGGTTAATGCGTGAGACAGTCTTACAGAGCAGTCTTAGACTGTCGCGCACATATTTTTGCCCCTTACGTTTATATATTTTTTTTAAATGTGTGTAAAATGTATGTATCAAATAAATATTTCTTTGTTTCTTCATTATGGAGTTGTAGCGTGGATCTATTACGTAGACATGTGTCAATTGTGAATTATTCGTTCATTTGACTTAGGTCACATCAAAGGATTGATGATTATAATTACATTTTATGAACGTTCCAGATCAAACCATTGACAGTACCAATGACCAAGTTCAGTTATGTCCGAGGACTGACATTATCGAGAGAGTCTCATAGATCACGGAATACTGAAACTCAAAATGATCCATTTGAATGACTGTTCCGAATGACCGGTTCGTGAGACGACACAAATGAATGAATGACACATGACTACTGCCACGTAAAAAGTTATATATAAAAAATGGCATTGAAATATTTTCTACTGGTGTGATATGGTAGTCATCAATAATAGAAAACTTGGTAAGATCTTTGATATTCGGGGACAAATGTTAGTTACTAATAATTCCGCGTCAAAACAGGAAAGGACCGGTTGACCGAGAGGTGTAAACTTTCACTTATATTGACGTTGCTATATTATTGCTGGTATTATGGTTATACTTTACCGTTACCGTCTAATAAAAGTCCACCAGTGCATAGTTTCTCGACTCCACAGAGTCAGTAATTCATTCTTGGGGCAATGTATACGCTATTACAACAGGGTCCCGGAAAGTGTACAGGCTCTCTCTATTGCCAAGTTTAAATGTTTTGTTAAGTTGAAACTGTATAAAAAGGGTTATTATAGTATAAATGAATACATGGTTGATGGGAATGAGGTTGTCGCTTCTAAGCTGTTTCCAAAATAAATTTTGTAACTACCAACAATTAATGTAAAATATACTTTAAAAAAAAAACTCCCGCTGGGTTTCTTGCTGGTTCTTCCCAGGACAAAGGTTTTTTTTCGAACCAGTGGTAAAGTAAAAAATGACTTTCTATAAGAATTACATATGTGATCTATATTGAATGAAAAATTATTCTATTCTATTCTATTCTTTTATACAAAACTCTTTGGTTTCTAATTCTATACCAATAATGATTTCTTATATTTACGCGAACACTACACAGTTAAATAAAACTAATTTTACGGATTCTATCGCGTATATTAACTTATTTTATATTCCCGACGTTTCGAGCACTTTACAGCACCCATGGTCACGGGGGGACTGCAGTGTATGACGTCCCAATGTCATAGTTTACCACGGCTACCTCCAGATTAAAAATTATTAATCTTTAATCTGGAGGTTCTAGATGTGTTAGTAATTCGGAATCCTGATAACACCTTGAGCCACACTGTGTATAGAAAAAAGACCCATACAGATGGATATTTAAACGGTGATTCTCACCACCATCCTTCACAGTTAGCTACCGTGGGTAAATCTTTGTTTCAGAATGCACGAGAGATCTGTGACAGTAAACACCTGGCCGCCGAGCTCCAACACGTAAACCAAGTTTTGCAGGACGATAAGCTTCGGGTCCCGCGACTACGTCACAGTGAACGAGTGAAGCCGGCCACAGTCGTGCGAGTGCCTACTGTACTGCCATATGTCAGAAGTATCACTGACAAGATTGGCTACATCTTGAAGCGTGCTTCCATTAAAACATACTTCAAGCCGCCGAAGAAGATTAGTCAGTTTTTACTATCAGTCAAGTGTAATGTTCCTCTGCAAGATACAGGAGTGTACAAGCTTTATTGTGAATGTGGTCTCTCTTATATAGGACAAACTAAAAGATCCATAAAAACCCACGTTAAAGAACACATAGCTGATGTGAAGAATCGACGCTCCGGGAAGTCTGCAGTCTATGAACACATACAAGATCGCCCCTGTCACTACATTAGATTTGATAAACCACAAATCCGATGATTCGCGAGGCTATTGAAATCAAAAAACATCCTAATTTCAATAGAGAAGATGGCTGGGTGCTCTGCGTGGGATCCCATAACTAATAAAATTAAATCCCAACCCAAGAATATAACTGCAAGACTTTACTGTAAGTTCATACTGCGTAGATCGGAACAAAAATTAGTAATCTTTAATCTGGAGGTAGCCGTGGTTAACTATGACATCCTCAGTGCCCCCCCCCCCCGTGACTATGGATGCTGTAAAGTGCTTTCTCTTTCATTTCTTAAAATTTTTAAGCAAAATCGTATTTTAACTTTTTTCGCTTACCTCAACACCATTTTAGAACAAAACTATGAGTGGATGGATAGATCTTCAATTTTTATTTTAACCATTTTCCCATTCTGCTCATAGTTTTCGAGATAATAACAAAACATTGTGCTTAAAGTGGTGTTTCGATAATTGAACTACATGTTTAAAAAACAATTATTATATATCTACAAGTGCTCTACGCGGATAAAGTCGCGGGTAAAAGCTAGTAATTAATAAATTTAATTCATTCGAGATCAAAAATAACTATTAATATTGTGAGCATATTAAAACATATTTGTAGATATCATGGCACACTAACACAGACCAAGCGGATTAACGGAATCCTTTTTTTCCTCTGATGGTTAAAATGGTCACTGACCCGGCACGGATGACTAATCCAAAAGTAACACGTGCTTTTTAATAGATGATGTGGCGTCAAATGTTTGGTTATTGTACATGTGTATGTATATGTAAAAAAATACTAAAACAATATTATGCAATATTTCTAATAAAAATTACTATCCATATGCCACCACGCACTCATACTAAGCAGATTGTTTCGTCTTTCTTACGTACAAGGCAAGAATGAATTGTTACGTCAAAACAGTGCGATTTACCTACCACCTAAGAAAGAAAAGAAAAATAAAAAAGAAAAATAAAATATACGTAATATAAATTTCACGGAAAATAAAGTTAAAAAGTTAAAGTAACAGTCTATATACGTCCCACAGCTGGGCACAGACCTCCTCTCGTTTCTGAGAGGGTTTTAGGGCAAGGAAGTGTCCGCCGCGCTGTTCCAATGCGTGTTGGCGAACTTCATATGTCTTCGAAATATTTTTTTCTTATTTATTTTTCAGACATGAAGGTTTCCTCACGATATTTTCCTCCACCACCGGCACGTGGTACATTTATTTTTATTTATTTAATAAAATTGCCTTGTAATAATAAGTAATAACAAAAATAGGTAAAATCATTTTATAGAACAAAAATTGATTGATTCCAAGAAATGCAGTATAATACTACAATGGAATATGTATATATATATATAACTCACGCTTATAACCAAGAGTGATAGGCAGTCTTCCCTTTGCCACGATCCTGACACATCTTTCTCGCTTCTTTCTGGTCCATATATCTACGTATACATGTTCGTTGGATAAGGGTACTTTTAGTTGGGCCCACCTTCAGTAGATCGCCAATTTGATAAACTTCCGTCTAGGGCACTAGGACTTCCCTTTACGACTCTACCACTCACTTCTGCAGCATAAATTTGCGTTATCACTGTTTCTTGATTTCTTTCTACGTGTCCAAACCACCGAAGCATTTCTTACTTAATACTTGTCATAACACCGTGTTACAAAACTACACATTCCTCCTATCACACAATTTATCAGACTATCATTCAGAGTCAGACCTGAAATACTTCATAATAACCGCATTTCTACATTCTTTCTACTATTCTAATAAAGAATATGTAGTATGTTATACATAGTATTTAATAATATCTCATGTAACATACAAAATCAAATAAATAAATATATACTTCTTCTGCCACATTCAACTTTGCCTGCCATACATTAAGGTAGGAATTAACACAGCATTGTGAATTGCCATACGTGACACATTCTGACTA
Organism: Parnassius glacialis; assembly: GCA_033319125.1. Lineage (NCBI taxonomy): Eukaryota > Metazoa > Arthropoda > Insecta > Lepidoptera > Papilionidae > Parnassius > Parnassius glacialis. The sequence goes on along the minus strand of JAVANC010000003.1, from coordinate 35,599,188 downwards.
CCCACAATAGAGCGAGTGAAATATAGTTAAACAAATATAATACTTTTTGAAATGTTTATTTTATTTATACTAAATTAATTCTATTTATATATAAAATTATTTAATTTATATAATATTTATTTTATTTATACTTAAAATTAAAATATCGTATATTCTATTTTTAATTTATCAAACATGCCAGTTCTCTCGAGCTGTTTTCCTTCATAGGCGATGTGGTAATTAAAAGTTATAATTAACAAATTTATTGATGCTTGTAAGGATCAAACCCAGCTAGCTCATGTACTGAAAACTTTCAGCCAGTGCTTAACAACTGAGTCACTACGGTTCTACAATGATTATTGAAAAACAATAACATTGTATAAGCAGATTCTATTGTTCATTTCAAATGATGATCAAACAAATTAATTAATTTGCAACTTAAACAATGGAGTCTTTGTTTCAGTACAGTTATTTAAAAAATTATTTACTCTGCAGTAAGTTACCTTACCCTAATTATATAATATACATACACTATAATATAGCTGAAACATGCCTCTACCACGTTAAATATATTATTTTTGATCATACCTTGATCGAAAGTCCGTATTTCGACCCTACTTTCAGGGATGAGAGTGCCACATTGCCTTCCGATTCAATGACTTATTAATTTAATACGCATGCGTCAAATTTCTAGCTTTAATGTTTTTAAACGTCAAAAGTATTTAGCAATACGGGAGGAAAGCATGACATCGCAACCCGCGTTCTTATTACAATACCACGCGGGTTGCTACGGGGGCGGCACTGAAAATTTCGGGAATCAAGGAAGAGACTCAACATTACTATTTAAAAATGTATTGATTGCTTTTCGAAGTATTCTCCGCGAAATTTGGCACATTTTTCCATCCGATGGAACCAACCATTGAAGCAACCATTCCATTCGGAAGTTAGGGTCTCCAAAATGGCCGTTTTGTAGGCGTCCACAGCTTCTTCAGGTGATGAAAATATCTGTCCACGCAAGTTATTCTTTATTTTAGGGAAAGTATAGAAATCATTAGGGCTTAGGTCGGGGCTGTACGGCGGATGGTCTAATAATTCTATGTTTTTTTGCTCTAAAAACTCTTTTGTTCTGTGTGCGGTGTGAGAACTCGCATTGTCGTGATGGAGGATGATGCGGCGGTTGCAGTTCTCTTTACGGAGTTCAGAAACGACCTGTGGCAAACAAATGCTAGCATACCATTTTGCATTAACCGTTCTTTGTCCCTCAAGAGGAATAGTCGTAACATGGCCGGTTTTGGAGACAAACGTGGCCACCATTTTTTTTTGCAAAACTTCGTGAACGAACAATTTTTGTTGGCTTTAACTCATTTTCGAATACCCAAACTCGTGCCTGGTTTTTTGTTTCGGGTTCGTATGCATATATCCAGGATTCGTCACCTGATACGATGTTGTATACAGCATTTGAGGACCCTGCGTGGAATCTTTCGAGAGTTCTGACGCACCAAGTAACGCGAGCCGCTTTTTGCTCTTCACAGAGCGAATGCGGTATCCATCGGGAAAACAATTTTTTTACACCTAATTGTTCATGCAAGATTATTTGTATTTGACTCATGCCAATTTTTAAAGTTTCCTGAATTTTGCGGTATGTCATATGTCGATCTTCCTCAATCAGCTTACGCACAGCATCAACGTTTTCTTGGGTGACTGCAGTTTTTGGACTACCTTGACGGGGATCATCACTGAGCTTGACACGTCCACGTTGAAATTCAGCAAACTAGCGATAAATTGTGGTTTTGGATGGGGCTTAATCACCAAATGCAGAAATCATCCGGTCAATACACTGTTTTTGTGTTAAACCACTTCGAAAGTCATAATAAATCATCGCTCTTGAATTTTCTCGAGTCAATTCCATTTTCTCAACGACTAAACAAGTTTGACAAAACCTTGGGACAAGACCGAGAATCTTTTTTTAAATAAATAAATGGTATTCGATTTTTAAAACCAAGGACTTTTCAATTAAAAAGATTTTAATATGACAGGAACAGTGGAAATATTCCATTCCCGATACTTTTAGTGCAGCCCTCGTATATCACACTTTCATCCCTAGTGGCGTAATATACTATTAAGAGCACGCGTTCTCGTTTGTATGTTTTTAGGTTTAAGAAGGTATTAAAGAAGATTTATACGTGGTAGCGCCACGCTACAGCTATATTATGGTTGTAGCACGAATGGGTCAGCTCTACCGGTGAAGGACAACGCTCTCACTGGATACCAGCGTGAAATAGCCGCATTAAGCTGTGTTTCGTATGGTGAGTGTAGAGAACCGGAGACTCTTTTTACTGGAAACGAGCAATTCTATATAGTTCTCAGGGGTAACAACGCCTTAAGACTGCTATGGGCCACAGCATTCACACACAATCAGGTGGTCATTGTGCTCGTTTGTCACACTTATTATAGAATGAAAACTTCTTGACATTAATTCATGTAGAAGGACATGCTAATCCAGATTACGCCACGTTACGCTATAACGGAATACTGCCTTAACACTTTAGTAAGTTCGATACGTTGGAAACAGGTCCTCAAATTATTGCGCAACGCACAGTTTGGGGTAAGCCCCATGTTAAACATGTCGATGTTATTCAGAGAAAGTCGGTCAATGGTTTTAACTCGCGGAATTTAAAGTAATATTGAATCTAATCTGGAAAATCCACGGAAGACCTCTCTGAAGACCACGGTTTTATTTATGTTTAAAAAAAACACTCCGGGCTCAGAAGGTGAACGTTTGCCATGAATACCGCAATAAGTATCCGAGAAACCTGGATTCGATCAGGTTTACCATTCAAATTTTCAATTTCAATATTAAGTGCTAAGTTAACCCCTTTATACGTGGTAGAGCCATGTTGCAGCTAAACTATGGTTGCAAAACAAAGGATTGGCTCGACTGGTGAAGGAGCACGTTCTCACATAAAGTGTAAAATAGGTATGTGCTCGTTTGCCAAACTTTATTGTATAGAATAGCTTTGAATTTCCCTTCTTTGACCGTCTTCATCAAATAAAAAACTTTTCAATAACTATGACATTGGCACCAATATCAATCCTTAATGAAACATGAACATGTTGTTATCTAAAACATTTTCAATTTACGTCTTAGAGCCATGCTGTAGCTATATTAGTAGTATAGTTGTAACACAAATGGGTCGACTCGACCGGGGAAGGACCACGCTCTCATAGAATACCAGCGTAAAATAGTAGCTTAACGCTGCTGTGTTTCGTATGGTGGGTGTAGAGAACCTGGGACCTATTTTACTGGAAACACGGCATTCCATCTTAGTCCACACGGGTGACAACGCATCTGCATTTTGATATGTAATCGAGGATAGATGTAGATGTCTGTGGGTCGCAGCAACCACTTACCATCAGGTGAAATGTGTGTTCGTTTGTCGCCCTTATCCTATAAAAACATTCTGATGACTGAGATGGTATGCTTCCATCTTAGTAACTGGGTCAAAAGTTATGCAACTTTAATTTAAATAAAGATTAAATCCATCTTTATTTTATTTGAATGGCGATTATCAAAAAAAAAAAATAATAATATAGTGGTAGAGCCTGGTTGCCGCATGAATGGGAAGGTTCGACTGGGGAAGGACCACACGAAGTCACATTTGATGTAGCATTTCACGCTGGTCTGTAAAAAGAAGCGGATGCGACTTTACTGGTAACGAAGTAGTCCTTTTTATTCCTCAGGGATGACAAAGTTTTTGTGATACCTACGTCATGGTCAACGTCAATCGCCTACCTTAAAGAGGGGGAAAACGTGCATCAGCTCATCTGATGGTAAGTGAATATAAGAATTGCAGATGGGTTGCATACTTTTTGAAAGGAGTAGGCTCTTTTTTAAAGCGTCCTAAAGTACAACTTTTTGTAGCGGCCCGTAAAGAATGCTGGATGGTCGTGCATGGCAGAAAATTGCTTCTAAACGCAAAACAAGATATCTGTATATAAATATAAATATCCTGTTACAATATTTCCGAATACATACTTTTCATTTCAATACTAATTCAAATGTGCACAGGCTATTTGAAAATTTGAAGCACCAGCTTAATGATTTTTTTTCTAATTATTCTGAGAGGACAAAGGACATGAGTCACGGATCCTATAACAGGTAGAAAGCGACGAGCGCCTAATTACGTTCTGACTCACAGTTGCTGATGGAATGTAGAGAATGTGTCAGTCAGGTCGATTGTACCTTACTACGATTATACTTAGAATGCCTTTTATTGATTTTTAGGCGCTAGTAGAACATATCTACGCGCTTTGCGCTTAAGGCATGCAATACGGCTCGGTATCTCAAACAGAGTTATTTACGTGGTAGAGCTATTCTGTATCTATTTATGGTTGTAGCTCGAATATGTCGTCTCAACTGAGAAAGGACCACACTCTCACAGAATACCATTGTAAAAGACGTCACCTTTATTCTATAAAAAATTAAGGTCGAGACTTGATACGCAATAAAGATTTACTTATCAATTAACCATTGGAACCACAGAACGGGAATGTAATCGTGAGTTACCTTGACTTGGGCTATGCGTAGTATTGTGGTTACCGCTATGTCAATAACGAGATAGTGACTTGTTGGATACGATTTAGGCATTTTTTATAAAATAAAGGTAACACATTCCATCTTTTTATAAGTGAACGTCTACGTAGATCCTTGACCAGGAATGAAAATAAAGATGCTTTATTGGCACCCCTGAGGACTAAGATGGAATGCCACGTTTCTTCACTATCTCCACTATCTACAGACTAAAATATCACACTATCCACTATCTACAGACTAAAAGTAAGCACGTTAGCTATTTGTCAATTGTGTCACGTAAGCACCAACACAGATTCCGATGCGTTTTTATTGTCACCGAATAGTTTTATCAAAACAATGAAAATTCTCAAAAAGTATGAACCTTATGTCGTTGTAATAAGATTTATAAACGCAAAAATATACATGTGTTAGTCCCCATAACTGTATTATTTCAGTATTTAAGCAAAAAGTTTTTTCCTTTATTTGCATGTATTATTAATTTCAAACGTTTATTAAAAATCACATAATCACACAAAAATCGATTTACAGTGGTAGAGCCACGCGGCAGCTTTTGCTGTCGCACGGATGGGACGGCTCGAACTGGGGTATTACCACGACCTCACAGAAAACTAGCGTGAAGTAGAGGTTTACCTCTGCGTTTCGCTTGGTGAGTGCAGGTGGCCGGAGGCCCTTTTTACTGGAAATGAGGCATTCCATCTTAGTCCTCACGGGTGACAACGCATCTACATTTTGGTTTGTAATAGAGGATGGATGTAGATGTCTATGGGCCGCAGCAACCACTTACCATCAGGTGGACTGTGTGCTCGTTTGTCACCCTTATCCTATAAAAAAAAACATTGTGATGAAGGGAATTTATTGTTGTTTTTTTTTCCAAAACACTACATTATTTAGATAAGTAGATTGGGGACAAGTTGATCAAACCAAACTATGTATTATCTTTGTTCTAATTTCAAATTTATAGGCAAAAAAATTCTGGCATAAAATTAAATATATTTTTTTAATAACATACCTACCAAGAGTTTTTTTTACCTATAAAAAACCGCATAGAAATCGATAAATGAAAGCCTCAAAGTCCACAGTATCGTTGTCTCTTTGGCCACGTCGCAAAATATTTGCTGTCAAAAGGCAACGTTAGCTAACATTATTATAAAAAAGAAACAACTCAAAATAAGATTTAACAGTAAAGTGAACTCCAGAAATAAACATTAGAGTATATTTTGCAATACGGTAGTGATTAGTGTGCTAATGTGGTTCTGATAACTTATCTATTAGTACACTACATAATATGCAAGACGGTTTCCCACGTTAAAGGTTCACAGAAACTTAAGTACCTATAGGTATTCAAGTTGTTGCGAACCGAAACACGATTTAGGCAAATATTTTGCAATCGCTGATTTGCTAACAATGCAAAGATATTTAAAAAGCTATTTAAAAGCAATATCTTCTAAAGATAATATACATTTTATAAAACAATTCAATTCAGTAACTAGTAATAATAGTTCTAATAATCAATATGTAATGAACCATATGATGCAAAATTAAAACAGATAAAAGATATCGTTGTTGCAACTTAACAACTTTGTGGTTATAAAGCGCGCTCCCGCGTCGTTGAACTTGAAAATAATATGAAAAAAAAAACTTACAAAAGAATGGTTGAACTGCTACCAAATCCAAAAGATGAAATAAAACTAAAAAATTATAATTTAAGTTTTAGTCACCACCAAATCATTTAAGCACTGGTTAAGTATTTGTTTATTATAAAAAAATTTATATTTATAATTATAAATTCACTTGTATTCAATACAACGAACAGTTCGCAACTGAATGGGCTGACCATTTGGAATACATTGACAGCACTAATAAATTGATACGGTTCTTATTATTTTCTTCAATGTGATTTCCAACTCTAACACATTTTAACAAAGTTGAAATTTACGTCGCATATAACCAATAAAACTTTGTCAAAATAAGACGGCGTATTGAGGTCAGTGACGTCTTTTTTGTGTGGTAGTGATAATAACAGAACTGATTTCGCGGAAGCGAGAGAGTTTAATTAATACAGTTACAAGTAAGAAAGAGAAATATTAATCATAATCAAAATTTCGCACATTGTCTGTGGTTAGTCTCATTTGCTTTTAATTTCTCTTAGTTGTTCATAATTAATCAAGTTTAGGAAGTAAATAGATGAAAGTGTTACAGCCAGTATTCAGAGACAACCTCAAGTTTAGGCTCAAATTCCTCAAGGACGGTAAAACAATTATTGTTACATTACACTACACATATTACTACAGTTAGCATTAAGCTGCTATTTTACGCTACTACTCTGTGCGAGCGCTCCTTTGACAGGCGAACTAACACATTCATGCTGCAGACATAGTATAGCCTTTTATAAAATTTGACTTCCTTGTTGATCTAGTAGTCATAAACGCGATTGCGAATCATGAGGTCCCGTATTCGAATCCCGTGTCGTGCTAAAATCATTTATTGGGTTTTTCTATTAAGAAATTCCAAGTAGCAAGGGAATAAGGAAGTTGGTGGTATATCACGCTAGTAAAGTCGTTGGTCCTGCGCATGATCTCTCTCCGGTCGTGTCAGATAACCGTTCCATTGGACTACGAGAGTGAGGAAATAGAAAGTGCACCTGTGCTTGCGCATACACTCGGGCACTATAACCCTGTCCTGCGCCGATGGCTAGTCTCCGTTGAGACTGGCCGCTGTAACCGAAATTCGGTCTGGAGGACATTATTATTATTATATTTGCAACGTGACTTTACTCGTACCATGACTATCTAATAGTAGTAACAGTGTTCTGTGACCACGATAGAAGCTTTTTTGTAGTGTCTGACGATCATCTAAAACTCGCAGGAAGTGAAAGTAAGAAAGTAAGTACCAAATTACTGGTTGGAACTATATTTTGTAGATGACAGTATGGTAGCACAATGGCCAAGAAGTTGGTTACGGCGGTTAGGGTCGCGGGTTCGATTACTGCCCGGAAGAAATATTTGTATGTATGTTATTATAGTTCACACAAATACATTTTTTATATACAATGATGTGATGAATGATCAATAAATTTATCAAATATTTACTAATCAGCTTACGCACTTCTATTTAATTTGAAATTATATGAAAAAAAAATTTGGAAAGTCCAAAAGTGCACACCTCGAACGCTCGTGTATTGTTTTGAATAATCAATTTACTTTTATTGATTACTGAAACACGTATTCCGTTTAAAGATACGTTATAATTCTTTAGTTAGCGTAACCTTAAATATAGTTATCAGTTCCCAGTTCCCACGAAAACTTGAGAGACAGTTACCCAATGAAGTTGTCGCTTTGAGATGTAAGTGTGCGCGCACATTGTACTCGTAACAACTTCATGGTGTCGTTTTTATCTGTCGGTGTGCGCGCGCATCGTAAAAAATTCACTCTCATATTTTTTCCCAAACGCCCCAACAGAAGTACAACTTCAAAAAAACTGTTTCTGTTTAAGTAACACGATTTTTTTGACTGGGCGATACCAGTGATTCGTATTTTGTTACCGATAAAAATTGTCAAATAATCAAATAAAACAAAAATAAAATAATAATGAACGGGACGGTTTACAATACTGAAATTCAAAAGGCTTCCTAATGATTAATATCTAAAGCTAATAAAAAAATCAAAGTGATACCAGTAAGTTCAGTTTTTCGAAAAATATCTTGTTCACATCCATATCGACCAACTGACGTCCAAGTGAAATTATTTTCAATTAACTTTTTTTTAATAATAATCGAAATAAATAATCTCATAACTACGTCAGAAGTGTTAATTGAAATCTCCTCTTGCTATTGGTGTACTTATTTCATTATATAAGTGCAATATAAAGCTGGTGGAAGTGATTTAATTTGAATGAATCGCGATTTTTTGATTTGGTGACAATAGTGCACTACATCTCCGCTTCGCGTTCGATGTGTGCAAAATTAAAATTTCGTTTGTTAAATACACATACATATAAATTAACATACAAACAAATACACATACATCAAATGAAACTAGCTTTTTATGAATTTTGTCACGTTAAATTAACTTATTTATATAATTCCTATCGCTGGTTATGAACTGACATTGAGACGTCGAACACCTGTCTTTTTGTGACTATAAGTAATGATAAGATCCGTAAAAAGCTATTTTCATTAGATGTATTTGTATGTTGTATATTATGTATTTAACAATCGCAATTTTGATTTTTTTATCTATCTTCTATCTATACTGTAATAAAACATGCAGGTAGTCGATAGATGCAAGTGGCTGAGGACCGTGCTTTGTGGCATTCTTTGGGAGAGCCAAAGAATGCCACAAAGCACGGTCCTCAGCAGTAGATTTATGAAGAGCTGTAATGACGAGTTTTGTATGGCTTAAGCATAAAAAAAGAAGTACTGTTTGAAGATTGATGATTGATGATTGCTTAATTACTTCGGATTTTGATGATGCTAACGCATTTAGTTATTTATTTGCTAATATTCTTAGAGCCACAACAGACTCAGTAAAATTATCTTGTTCAGATGATATACAAGTACTGCAAATCTTTAAAGCAAAAAGTAGTCAGACATTTAGTCCCATAGATGACAAAATTATACAACATTTTTTTAAATCTTCAAATATGTAGAAAACTGCGGACTTATGGGGGTTTTCAATGAAAATATTTAGTTCTGTTATTAAAGATGGTTGCCGTTGTTCTCGCTTTTATCTTTAATGAATGTATAGAACATGGAGTTTTCCCTGATTCAATTAAATTTGGCAAAATAGGACCTTCTTTATTTTTTTAAACGTAACCTCCACACTAGGATTTTCTACTGTATCGTGCAGGCAGTTATAAACATAAATTGCACAAGGACAAACATCCAGACCCGGAACAATTGGCTATACAAATACTTGTTCCGTGCGGGATTCGAACCCGCGGCCCTTAAGCGCTGCAACTCAATTGCTACGTCACTGCGCAACGAAGCCGTTTATTCAAAGCAGGGGATAAAGAGGACCCATCAAACTTTTCACCAGTTACATTTTTTAAATTAAAATATTTGAAAAATTAATGTTAAGTCAACTAACTACATACTTTAACATTAACAATCTGTTACATGAAAAGCAATATGGCTATATAAAAGGCAGATCGACAACTTTAGCTGGTTTTTCACTAATACACATACAATCACAGATAACACACATGGAATCACAGATAATTCACAGAACGAGTATTTGATATGAATTTCAATTTGATACCTCCACGCGTTCCTGAGAAAAAGGGTCTTGACAGACAGACAGACGGACGGACAACAAAGTGATCCTATAACGGTTCCGTTTTTTCCTTTTGAGGTACGGAACCCTAAAAACTTTGCCTCAGTGTCAACTAGCGACATCTGGTGAGCAGAAAATTATTAGCCCTCATTACAGCCTATGAAAAGTCCACTGTTGAACGGAGGGGGAACATAATATGTCATAGTTCCCTATCTTAGCAAGTGGTTCGGCAACCACAATTTTTATTATTTTGAGTCGTTATCAGGAATATACTGTTGCCTATCTCCTGTCTCATTTCCCTGTGTCGTCTTCTACGATACTTACGGGATGGTATGAAGTCTTAGAGCTTCTACGTAATAGAGGATAGGGAGAAGAAACAACAGCAGGTATATTTAAATAGAAAATAAATAGAAAATAATAGACCCAATAGTAACTGTACCAACTAAAGTAACTACCAAACGTTTATTACCGCATATCAAACCCAAGCGGACCAACAATATCTACACAAACACTCACGCCTGTCACCCAGAGGAGTAGGCAGAGCAAACTTCCATTTGGCGCGATCCTTACACACCTCTCTCGCCTCCTTTACATCCATATATCTACACATACACGCTCGTCTGTTAATTTTTTCCATCAGTTTCTTCCATAACTCTTTCAATTAACACCTTAGCATACAGTTGACCCACAATGCTAAGCAAGCTGATACCACGGTAGTTATTACAGTCCTGCTGTGAGCCCTTTCCCTTATATATTGGGACAATAACGGCTTTGCACCAGTCTTCCGGTACCCGCTTCAGTTCCCAACATAAATTAAACAAAGTGTACAGCAGGCCTGCAACCACACCCTCTCCAGCCCTTAGCATTTCGAGTGATATTCTATCATATCCAGCTGCCTTACCTGCTTTCATGCTTTTCATTGCTTTCTTATTTCATCTACATTTATCTCCCTACCTCTCTCCACTTCTTCCAGAATTTCTATTTCACTTCTTCTTTATCTTCTTCAGACTACTCTTCACTCTTAAACACGCTTTCAAAGTATTCCTTCCATCTCTTTAAATTCGAAACTTCATCATTCAGCATGCAGCCATTCTCGTCTCGTATAGCATTCGTTCTAGGCTGTTTTGAATTTCCCCTGGCAGTTCTTACAAGCTTCCAGAACATTTTAATATTTACCTGGAAGAACAATATCTGTTCTCAAAAATGTCGCATGTGACAGCAAGCGAGCTCCTTGACCATAAAGGGAAGTGGACGACAAAACACACCACATGTACTATAACAAGTCAATTCATGACTCAATTTAACGATGATGGAAGTCCAAGAAGGGACTACTTAATTTGATCCAATTGACATAATAATCTTCAGACATTAAGCTATTGAAGTTCAAAATAAAGGGTTCCATATTTACTTCCAATCTACCATTCAAAAGATGGTTATCAATTATTTTTTTATAGAATAAGGATGACAAAAGAGCACACCTAATGGTTGCTGTGGCACATAGATATATTCAACTTTATTCAATTAAAAACCAAAAATCAGAAGCGTTGTCAGCCCTGAGGACTAAGATTTTTACATGGTAGAGCTATGCTGCAGCTATATTATGGTTGTAGCACGAATGGGTCGGCTCGACCGGGGAAGGACCACGCTCTCACAGAATACCAGCGTAAAATAGCAGCTTAACGCTGCTGTGTTTCGTATGGTGAGTGTAGAGAGCCGGAGACCCTTTTTTACTGGAAACAAGACATTCCATCTTAGTCCTCACGGGTGACAACGCATCTGCATTTTAATTCGTAATACAAAATAGATGTAGATGTCTATGGGCCACAGCACCACTTACCATCAGGTGGACTGTGTGCTCGTTTGTCACCCTTATCCTATAAAAAAAATGCAATATCTCATTTCCAGTAAAAAGTGTCTCATGTTCTGTACACTCGCCATGCGAAACACAGCAGCATCAAGCTGCTATTTTACGCCGGTAATCTGTGAGAGTGTGGTCCTTTGTAGGTAGAGCCGAACCATTCGTACCATAATATAGTTGCAGCGTGGCTTTACCACGTATAATACATACATTTGACTAGTAAGACAATACGTACATCGACGATCCAATTCAAATTTGCATCGTTCATCATAATGGTTTCTTATGACATGCAAACTGCTCACTTGCTCTTTTATCTTCTACATATTTTTCCCCGTCCTTAAAATACAGTACACTTTGTGTTCTTTTTTTTATAAATTAACTAGCTTTCCCCTACGACTTTGCCCGCGTGTAATTTATTACGATTGGATTTCTTGGGTTTAAATTTTTTGCGTGAAATCTTATTACGAGTATTATTCTAAAATAAAAGTAGCCTAAGTTACTCATCATAACATCAGCTATCTGCCAGTGAAAATCCAAAATCGGTCCAGCGTTTCGAAGATTGGACAGAACAAACAGACAGACAAAACAACAACAAAATTTTAAAAATCGTTTTATTGTTATTAGTACATATCGTATAATATATACTTTTATATGCATTTAGTAAAAAACTTTTCAATTTAATTTATTTGTATAGATAAAAGGAATGTACTAAGCAGGCTTATTTGATTCCAGTATTTTCTACCGACTTCAAAAAGGAGACTGTACTCAATTCGACTGTATGTTTTTTATGTGTGTTACCTCATAACTTTTTTCTAGGTGAACCGATTTCGATGATTCTTTTTTATTTGAAATACCATAGACATCTACATTTATCCTCGATTACTAATCAAAATGCAGATGCGTTGTCACTCGTGAGGACTCAGATGGAATGCCTTCTTTCCAGTAAAATAAGTGTCCGGTTGTCTACACTGACCATACGAAACACAGCAGCGTTAAGCTGCTATTTTACGCCGGTATTCTGTGAGAGCATGGTCCTTCCCCGGTCGAGCCGACCCATTCGTGTTACAACTATACCAGAAATATATCTGCAGCATGGCTCTACCACGAAAACTTCTCATGTGCTCCCACATAAATTTCATCAAGGTTTGACCAAAAAGTTTTGAGTTATTTTTAATAATTTATGTTGAAGTCGGTTGTACAAATATTTTAATTTTAAATTACATTAGCAATATTCTAATCAAATTTATAATATCTTTAGATAGTATAAAACAAAGTCGCTTCCCGCCGTCTGTACGCGTAGATATTTTAAACTGCGCAATGGATTTTGATGTGGTTTTCATCTTCTGTCAGTGTATGTGACAACTCCTAAACGGCTGGACCGATATTGATGAAATCTAGTGTGTATAAATAAGTTGATTAATGGTTTAGATTCACAATTGGACCCCATAGGTGGTGTTTTTGTCGAGATCCAGAAAAGCGAAGCCGATTTATTACTATAAAACTGAAAACTTAAATTATCATTATCAGCTGTTCTACTTCTCGCTGTATAGTGCCAAGAACTAAAAACTAAAAAGACAACTTAATGAAACATTGCATCAACCGCAGTTTTTTATTACTTTGAGTTCTTATCAGTAATATGCTGCTGCCTTCATTTTATCTGTTGCCGCTTGCTGTTTACCTACAGTTTATCTGTTGCCGCTTACGACACCCACGGGACGATATCGGGTAATGGATATTCTTACACCGCCACTACACCGTAAGTTTTTTTTATAGGATAGGGTAACAAACGAGCACACAGTCCACCTGATGGTAAGTGGTTGCTGTGACCCATAGACATCTACATTTATCCTCGTTTGCGAATCAAAATGCAGATGCGTTGTCACCCGTGAAGACTAAGATGGAATTCCTCTTTTCTAGTAAAATGGGTCTCCGGTCCTCTACACTCATCATACGAAACACAGCAGTGTTAAGCTGCCATTTTACGCTGGTATTCATGCTAGTTGCTAGAACAAGTGAAATTTAAAAAATCATGTTTTAATATTTTTATTACCTATATCACATTTTTTTCCTTATATTCTTACATTGTTATTCGATTTTGCCCTATGTTCAAAATTTAAATTTTCCAGCTCATCGGGAAGTTAGTTTAAACTCTACTAGTAAAATTATGCGAGTCTTGTAATGTTCTTCTTCACAGTAGTTTTCGGTCTTGCAGGGATCTTCGCCACGTCAATTGGTGGAGATATTGGAGTTGCTGGATCAGCTGGTGGGTCGAGTGGAGGCAACAGGTTCCTGGGCGGCTGGAACACTGTCGCCTTGTTTGATAACACTGAAAAATATAATTAAATATTTTAATAGAAAGAACAAACCGACTTCAAAAGGTGGGACCGACTTTCAAAGGGACCGCCCGTGAAGTGTAATCAATTTAAAATTTAGCCGAAATAACAAGGATAATGGTTATATACAATATTAAAAACTATAATAATAATAAAAAAAACTAAAACTAGAAACTTAATTATCATATAGTCCTACTCCCCGCGGTATCGCCAAGAACGCTGACTGCGTTTCCTCGCTGAATGGCCATACTTAGTATAAAAAAAAATTAAATCGGATCGTCCGTTATCGAGAAAATGGTGAATATAGCTTCATCACCATCACTACTTACTACTCGTTGGGATTGTAGTCAAGCACTGGCTTGTAATAAACAAAAAAAAAACATAAACATTTTGTATACAGAGTAATTTTTCAAAGAGTAGCCTAATTTTAAACTTAAGTTCAAATATATAAATAATGATATACCCAAATATATAAATAATGATATACCATTATTACATTTTTTGAAAATACCAGTAAATAAGGCTTCTACATTTATTTTAAATTATCCCAAATAGAGTGTGATTTATGGTTAACAACGTTTTTGCTTACCGATCGACTCTTCTTCACTTAAATCACTTAAAATAATGCATTACCACACATTTTGAATTTAAAGGATAAAAAGGACAGAATGTTTGAGATTTTTTTTAATTAATTTTTCTCTACCATTTGCCTATATTACTTATTCTGAAACTTGGCTGGTTATTGCAAAATAACTTTGTATCAAAACTTCTCGTTTTTTGAACTCCGTTGAAACAAGTACCTATCTGTAAATAGATTAATTTGTAAATCAAACCTAAGTTCCAATAATGACATTTGTAATAGAAGTACGTATAGAAAACGGAGGAACATTCGACTGCTGTAGTAAACATGAGAAAAAAGAAACATTCGACCACTCGAAACACAAGCATTTTTAGCTTCCTTGGTGTGAGTTAACGGGAGTGCTGTGCTAGTAATGACCGGAGAGAGACCAGACTCAGGAATAACGGAAACTGTAAGAATTTCTTTGCGGAAATAATTCTAACCGATTTTGACCTGTTTAAAAAGTGACAAAGAATCTGTACCCCTATTTGTTGTAGTTGGCTGCAGACGTCCATGGAGTGCAGTGGCCACTTCCCACCAGGTAGACTGTAAGTTCGTGTGTCATTTTAATTTTAATTTTATAAACGGTCGCCGGTGGTCGTCCAATGTCATACGAAATACAACAGTATTATGCTGGTACTATGTGCGAGTGTCGTCCTTCAACTGTCAAGCCAAACAATTCCTGATGCTATCATAAAACACTGTATGGTACAGTGTGCTTCACCACTGTATGGTACTTAATAAAAACTTATTCACTCTTGCCTTGAAGACACCCACATTATACTCGGATGGAAACGATTAAAAAAAAATCCTAAAAAATCCCTAAGAACCCATTTAATAGTGCATGAAATAGCCTTTTGTATAATACATGGTAGCTACGTAGTTACGTGGTAGAGCCACGCTGCAGCTATATTAGTAGTATAGTTGTAGCACGAATGGGTCGACTCGACTGGGGTACGACCACGCTCTCACAGAATACGAGCGTAAAATAGCAGTTTAATACTGCTGTGTTTCGTATGGAGAGTTTAGAGAACCGGAGACCCATTTTACTGGAATTTTGTCCTCAGGGGTGACAACGCATCTGCTTTTTGATTCTTAATCGAGAATAAATGTAGATGTCTATGAGTCATAGCATCCACCATCAGGTGAACTGTGTGCTCATTTCTAACCTTTATTCCTTAAAAAAAAGGTAAAAGTTAGGCTGGATTTCAAACTATATTTCACATCTTATCAAAAGCCAGGTAACCCATGAACTATACAGCCATCATGATAATCTGTTGACACACTGACATATTTGACTTTGAGCTTTAAGTGCATTTCTTAGGTACCGTTTAATTCATGACTTGAGTCACGCTCAACCCAACATTACCATACACTTCATTCCTTATAAATAGGGTTCCCAAACATAAAATTGCCATTCTGGGACATTTTTATCTTAATAATATTTATCTTTCATTATTTTCGTTATTCTCTCAATGATTTGTGTGATATTTAAGGACCTAGTAATATTGATTTTTTTTGATATGACATTTTCAAGAATTAATTGTATAATTTTTTATGCTTTTAATTAATGGTGACCTGTAACTTTTTTTATAGGAGAGGGGACAAACGAGCATACGGCTCACCTGATTGTAAGTGACTACCGTCGCCCATGAACAACTGCAACACCAGAGGATTTGCAGATGCGTTGCCGGACTTTTAAAAAGAAGTAATCTCTTTTTTTTAAAGGTCGTTAATTCGTATCGGTCCGGAAAAATCGCCAGTGGTAATCTATTCCACAGAGAGGTCGTACGAGAAAGAAAACTCCTACTGAAATATACAGTGGGAGACCGCCAAGCATCCAGATTGTGTGGATGGTATCGGGAGTTCTGCCGCGATGTGCGTTCGTGAAATTTGGCGGCTGGGATTTATCCGAATAATTCCTCAGAGCAATCCCCGTGGTAGAAATTAGGTTTTAATTACCTAATTCAGGCACCAGCTATCAGCCGCCATATTTGTAATAATAACTATTAATGAACCCTACTTAAAGACCTTGTGGGTTTATGTTGTAAGAAAATAAATAAATTTTCATTTACATTTTTCATTAATCATTTGACGATAACTCAATTAAACGTGGTGTTTAGCAAAGTTTTTGTTTTATAAATAGATTGCAAGTGAATAAAGGAGTCCATAGACACCTACACCATCTACTTCATACATGAGATCTATCCCCGATTAAGATTTTAATTATAAATTAGGGTTTTAGATTATAATAGATATTTGCATCGTCATCGTGTTTTATATCTTCTTTATATATAAAAATTACGTGTCACATTGTTTGTCCGCGATGAACTCCTAAACTACTAAACTGATTGCTATGAAATTTTGCACAACGTGTGCAGTTTGGTCCAACTTGAGAAATAGGATAGTTTTTATCCCTGTAAGTGACCTTCAATATTTTTTATTACGAATTTAAGAATTTTTATAGGATACAGGGTCGTCGAAGATGGCAGAACAACGTCTGCCTGGCCGGGTAGTTTAACTATATTTTTTAATTTCGAATGTAGGTGACTAGTACAGAATTCATATTACAATTCCACTTATTGTAAATAGTCAATGAAAATTTAGGCAGAACTTGTACTTTGTACGTGGTAGAATCATCCTGCAGCTATATTAATAGTATAGTTGTAGCACGAATAGGTTAGCTCGACTGGGGAAAGACCACGCTCTCATAGAATACCAGCGTAAAATAGCAGCTTAATGCTTCTGTGTTTCGTATGGTGAGAGTAGAGAACCGGAGACCCTTTTTACTTGAAAATAGGTATTCTATCTTAATCCTCACGGCTGACAACGCATCTGCATTTTAATTCGTAAACCAAGATAGGTGTAGATGTCTATGGGCCACAGCAACCACTTACCATCAGGTGGACTGTGTGCTCGTTTTTCACTCTTTTTCTAAAAAAAAAACTTCCACTTAATACACAAAGTATTAGCAATCACATTTTTATTATTTTTGATCGTTATAGTAATATTTTTATTTACTTAAATTGCTGGCCAATTTAAACATTGTCATAATAAGATAGAGAGAGCAGCAGCATCTTCCTGGTAACAACTCAAAATAATAAAAAAAACTGCGGTTGACAACCCACTCGCCAAGCGTCTATGGCAAAATCCCCCCTATGAGGCCAACTAATGGGGAGGCCTATATTCAGCAGTGGACTTTTATAGGCTATAATCATTGAATTATATGTACTACATACTAGATAATCTATTCCAAACAAAAATTGTGCGCTAATGTCTTCGCATATGCGCGGGAGATAGTAGTCGCGCATGCGCGAAGACTTCAATTTAATATAAAATAAGATATTAATATAAAATAAATATAAGAATTTTATAAAAATGCTCTTATTTTAATCGAAAGCAACATAATTCTAAATAAAATGTAATAATAATTATTTTGTGGAATTCACAAATCTTCAATTGACGCAATATTTAGTTTAGTGTACGGATTGCAGTACAGTTCAGTTGAACATAGTCAGTGTTCGGAATGCGAAATCTAGTGCGTAGTACATATATATCGATGGTTGTAATACGAGATAGATATCAGGCAGTATTCAGGATAATCCAAAATATCCGATAAACGTGGTAAACCTAGTTGTAATGATAATACTCAAATTAACATTAAGGAAAACTTTTCGCAGCGGTGTATTGATAAGGTCTTATAATATATATTGCCATCACGTAATTTTAAATATGCGAAAGTGTTTCTCATAACTTACTGAATAATTAGCTCGAGCTATCAGTATCATACAACATATAACATAAACATTAAATGAAATTATTTTTTACAGATTTTATCGCGTTTAATTTATTTTTTTAATTTCCGACGTTTCGGGTGCTTTACAGCACCCATGGTCACTGGAGGGACTGAGGTGTTTGATGTCCCGATGTCACAGTTAGCCCGGCTACCTTCACTTTTTGTTTTTGAATATTAATTTTTGGTCCGATCTACGCATAATATTCGCAGATGGCATTCTCTATTCAAATTAGGATGTTTTTTAATTTCAATAGCCTCGCGAATCATCCTTGATAGGAATCAGTGTTCTTTTGCGAGGATTTGTGGTCTATCAAATCTAAAGGGAATTCTGCAATGTGTGACAAGATCGTCCCCACCATTACATTAGATGCCAAGGATGATTCGCGAAACTATTGAAATTAAAAAAAAATCCTAATTTAATCTTAACCCAGGATTCCAAGCTCAAAAATAATTGTAACTATAATGTAATGTATGCTAAATAAATTTAATTTCATTTCATTTCCCAACCCTATGAGAGTGAGAGAATAGAGTGCACTATTCTCTGTTCTCGCGCAGATGGCTAGTCTCCGTGCAGACTAATTCGGTCTGCAGGGCATTACTGTACAGTAGTGATAAGGTTTACTATATTATATTATAAAAATGTGGGCTTCATATGGTTTAATATAGGAAAGTATAAACCGAAAAATTAAAAATTACTTACATGGCGGATTTTTTTTAGGTGGCAGCCCGCTACGCTCCATAACTGGGATAATATTCACACACACACACACTTTTGTATTGATTTTCCTCTTATTTATAATGTTATGTGTTAAAAAATATTATTTACTAAACACAACCGTCTAAACGTTTTCGCGTAAGTATGGCTTACAACAATATAGATTGAAGTGAGAAACATTTTTGTTTATATCTACTGCATAGGGACTTTACAATAAGACTGTGACCGTAGTGCTAGCGCGGTAGCGGAAGAATATTTTGGATTTATGCATAACCTTTGTTAGTTCTGAGGAATAGAAAATTTATAAATTAAGAGGGAATATTAGCATTAATAAATATTAGAGTAAATAATCGAAAAAAGAGAAATTAGAAAAGTATCTGAGAAAGCAGAACGAGTAAGAGAGTTAGATAAACATTAAGTAAGCAGTCTAGATTCCGTGATGTTAATGCTGTGAGCCTATGCGGCTGTTATAGCTTCATCAGACTCAAGAGTAAGCAGTAATTACGAAACCTTTCCAACTGCAGAGAGGTGTAATACAGGGTGACGTTATAGTCCCGAATCTCTTCACCGTTGCATTTGTGGACGTTTTCAAGCTACTCGACTGGAATACACCACACGTCTTTGATTTGCCGACGTTATAGCCACCATCACGTGGTCTGTAAGTTCGTATGCCACTTCAATTTTATAAAAAAAAAACGAGAAAGGGGAAGATGCGTCCTGCAGCAGTATTATGGGTGCAACACTAATGGATTAGTTCGACCGGGCATGACTACGTACACTCACAATATTAGTATAATAATAACGTATAATAGTACTGCTGTGATGAGTGACGTGGAGCGGCAAAATCTATTTTTAATTAATCTATTCAGATCTCGTCAGTCCGCTTATCAGGCGTGATGATTATGGCAAATCCTCTCCATAATGGAAAGGGCTTCCGTCCAGCAGTGGATTTTAATCAGCCAATGAAATAGAAGAATATATAACGTCACCATGACCTAATTCAGGTCGGCGATAGTCGCAGTTGATTTTTTCGCTTGTCTTCATTCCCGCTACTTCTACCGCTCCTTCTTTTAATATAATCTTACCTTGGCCGGACAAATACAAAAATGATTCAGTGTTTACTTGGGATTCCCCGATACAAAAATAAAAATGGATGAACTACCAAATATACGTTATTAGTGATTTTTGTAAATGTATTTATCATTATCATTGTCACTACAACCTATCAAAGCCAACTCCTGAGCATAGGCCTCTCCTTAGAATTCCTCATAGAAGAAATAGTAATCCTTATAAAAGGATAAACCAGGAGATGGGCAACGACGTCCCCTAACTACAATAAAACAATGCGGTTGCCAACCAGGCGGCCAAACGTGGCAACTATAGCAAAATCCTCCCCATGACCCAATTTGTGGAAGAGGCCCATGTTAAGCGCTGGGATAAAATTGTCATACAGTTCTACTCCCCGAGGGAGTGCCAAGAATACTGGCCGCATTTCCTCGCTGAACGGCTATACTTAGCCTTTTATATGGGGAAGTAACC
This sequence comes from Parnassius glacialis, assembly GCA_033319125.1. Lineage (NCBI taxonomy): Eukaryota > Metazoa > Arthropoda > Insecta > Lepidoptera > Papilionidae > Parnassius > Parnassius glacialis. The sequence goes on along the minus strand of JAVANC010000003.1, from coordinate 35,578,482 downwards.
AGTGCTTTTGTCGTCAGCGGTAACGATCAGTCGTGGATACATTATATCGTTGAGGATCGAACTCAATGTGCTGAGCTGGCAGGGTTTTATTTGGTAGTAAAGCAGTTTCCATTTCAAGTTTACTTTGCGTATACTGTAGCGTACCCGTGGTAGCTGAGATGTTTAGCGCTCGCTGTAAATTTCACAGTACTGGAGCAACCTGGGTTCGATCCCCGCAGGCATCAGTTAAATTGTTAGTTGCAATTTTAAGTGATGATTTACCACGTGCTCGGCAGTGAAGGAAAACATCGTGAGGAGACCTGCATGAATACTAACGTAAAATAGCAGCTTAATGCTGCTGTGTTTCGTATGGTGAGTGTAGAGAATCGGAGACCCTTTTTACTGGAAAAGAGGCATTCCATCTTAGTCCTCAAGGCTGACAACGCATCTGCATTTTGATTCGCAAACGAGGATAGATGTAGATGCCTACGGGCCACAGCAACCGCTTACCGTCAGGTGGACTGTGTGCTTGTTTGTCATCCCATTTCTATAAAAAAAAATGTCTGAGAAGTAAGAAAAAAAATATATTTCGTATACATGTAAAGTTCGCCAACACGCATCGGGGCAGCGCGGCGGATACTTCCTGTGGACCAAAAAAAATACAAAACCCTCCCAGAAATGAGAGGAGGCCTGTGCCCAGCAGTGAGACGTATATAAGCTTTACATTTTTTAATAGGGTAGGGTGAAAAACGAGCACACAGTCCATCTGATGGTATGTGGTTGCTGTGACACATAAACATCCACATCTCTTCTCAATAAAGAATCAAAATGCAGATGCGTTGTCACCCGTGTGGACTAAGATGAAATGCCTCTTTTCTAGTAAAAAGGGTCCCCGTTTCTCTACACTCACCATACAAAACACAGCAATGTTAAGCTGCGATTTTACGCTGGTATTATGTGAAAGCGTGGCCATTCCTCGGTCGAGCCGACCCATTCATGCTACACTAACAAACACTACTAATATAGCTGCAGCATGCAGCTCTACCACGTAAAAAAACTTTAACTTTTTGAACTTTTTTGCGTATAACATCGTCTTACATTATCTCGTGTGTTATAAAAGTAGAGTTAGGGGAATGTTATGAGGCTAATAAAGGAACAACTATTCAATAAAATACCCCCTATGATTGGAAGGGATATATTGCAATCGCCAAAATACTTCCCCAGCTTGGCAGTGACAGAAAATTCCCCTCGAATAAAACATAATTTAAAAGTGGACTTTTGCAATGGAAATTTCCCGAGAAGAGGACTCACTAAATTAAAAAGTAAACTTTCGAAAAGGCAATTCTCAGAAGAGAAAATAACTAAGCAAGTGGTAAAATTAAAAATGTTATACAACCGACTTCAATATAAATAAAATGAGAACATCATCAATGTAGTCGAAGTCAATTAAATACGCATTATTAAGGATAACTCAAACACTTCTGGTCAAATCTTGATCAAATTTGTATGATACCACATGAAAAGTACCAGCTATCAAAAAATAAAGAACATCAAAATCGGTTTACCTAGAAAAAATTTCTGAGGTAACAAATATAAAAAAATACAGTCGATCTGAGAAGCTCCTCATTTTTTTGAAGTCGGTTGCAAATACAATTTAAATGAAAATTTCCACAGAAAAGGACATAATTAAAAGAGTAGACTTTTGAACTCTGAAACTTTTGACTTCTCTCCGAAGAGGATACATCTAAACAGAAATTGAAATAGGATTTCCTCAGAAAACGATATACGTAGGTCACTCAATAAGATTTGAGATATACAAAAAGTATTCTAGATACTATTAATATTTATTTTACATCTTTTCTAAATATTCTCCAACATGCTCTATAGAAAGTTCCGTTCGCCTAAACTAACTATGAAAACACTTTTGCCAGTCTTGATCTGACAGGTATAAATCGTTTCTTCGTAGGCAGCCATGGCTTATTCGGCGCTTAAAAAAAACTTGCCTTTTATTTTTTCTTTGACTCTTGGGCACAAAAAGAAGTCACAAGGAGCTAAGTCAGGGTTGTAGGTGGGTGACTTAGAGTTTCAGCACCAGATTCCTCAAGAAATGCGTTTGTTCTAAGGGAGGTATGTGAAGAGGCGTTATCGTGATGCAGCGTGATTCCCCGAAGCCCGGTTTTTGGTCTTCTTTCCCGCATAGCTTGAAAAGCTTTGGGTAATGCAACTGTAGTATACCATTCAGAGTTGACTGACCTACAATTTTCCAGCACTGACGTCGAAAAATGTCTGCTCCGCAAAAAAAAAAAAACTAACCACCATTTTTTTGCTGACTTTGCTAGGTCTTTGCAGTTTTGTCGGTAACTGTCCTTCTAAGTAGGCCCATACCGGTGATTGCCTTTTATTTTCCGGATCATACTGATAGATCCATGTCTCGTCACCAGTAAAGATTTCTGAAACACGCCTAGATGCCCCGTTTTCAAAACGTAGACGCATTTCATGGCACCAATCCACATGAGTCTGTTTTTCGCTTTCGAACAGCAAACGAGGGATCCATCGACAACAAAGCTTCCTCACTCCAAGATGTTGATGTAGGTTGGTATGAATGCTCCCGAACTAATGCCTACAATTTTTTCGATGTCCGTATGTGTGATTCGTGATTTTTTTCGCACCAACATTTCAGTAGTCCATACATTTTCTGCCGTTACTGCTGTTTGTGAGGCCCCGGTTCTTTGGTCATCTTTAAGATTAATTTTACCCCTTTTGCATGCAGCAAACCACCTAAAAATTGTTGCGCGTGATGGAGCTGAGTCCCCTGATGCTAATTGTAACCATTGTAAACTTAATGGTTCGGATAAACCAAATTTAAAATCATAATATATCATAGCGCGCAAATGTTCACGGTTAAGATCCATCGTTTTATATGAAAAGCGCGGGAAACGTTGCAGGAAAATTAAAAGAACTGTGTTTTTTGAGCAATTGGATTTATGGAGTTCTATTTTTTTAAAAAATTGCTTTTTAGAAACATATAACATGGGTGCGTTTGTTTTTAAATTTCGAGCATCTCAAAACTTATTGAGTGACTTACGTATTTAACCCTATAATGACATCAACCTAATAATGACAACAATACTAAAAATAGCGTTTAAATTAAATTTCGTGCGGTTAATATACTGAGGCTGCCATGAGGTCGCCAGCGCTGGCGGGGCCGCAGATGTGTACGAAAGCGTTCCCGTGGCGCTGCCGGCGGCGATGGTGGAACACAGTTAGTCGGTGCCAGTCCGACATAACCCGTCCTTGGCCCCGCGAGGCGGGTATGCGTAGGCATTTCCCCATGTTAAAAAAAAGGTAAGTGGGTGCGGTAGCTCATACACATACGTTAAGAATCAAAATACGGTTGCATTTTTACCCCTAACGACTAATACCAGTAAAATAAAATAAATAATAAACGTAATATCCAGTAAAAAGGGTGTCGCGTTCTTTAAATTCTTCATACGAAACACAGCAGTATTAAGCTAATATTTTACTAGCATTCTTTGAGAGCGTGGTACTTACCCGAGCATGACTTTACCACATTAAAGATAAAGATAACGATTAGATAACGAATATTTTTTTTGCTTCTTAGAAAAATGTTGCCCTTACAATACAATTTTCTCCTGCAATTTACATATATACATATTGCACATGGAGGAATACCAAAGATATAAGTCATAAGAACGCTTGTTTCGTGCTGGATTCAAACCCGCGACCCACGCTACCGAGCTATCAAATAACGTAATGAAATACATTAACTGTATTAGTCAACATAACACTTTAAGTCAGGATCTTAAATCTCCTGCCACACCACTTATCTCATAATGGTTAAGGAGGCGTGAACGCAACTGCAAAGGTACCCCGTGATAAACCCGAGAAACTTGTCCATATATTGTCCGGTTAACTTGTGAGGAAGTTTGCTCACGTCCGGACAGTCCACTGTCCGCAAGATTATGACGCACGGACGGACAAACTTATGACTACCGGACTAACTTCTGAGCGTCGGACAAAGTTTGTCTTTTGTACAGAATTTCTGAAGACGCCGATAGCTATTGTTCATGCCCGCTGTAATATTATTTGTCATTTAGAAGTTATAAATAAGTTTGTAAAGACAGATATATTTCAAAAAATAGCAAAACATAGAAAACGCAAATAAGTTCTCAAGGGTGACAAACGAGCACACAGTCCACCTTATGGTAAGTGGATACTGTGGCCCATAGACATCCACATCTATCCTCGATTGAGAATCGAAATGCAGATGCGTTGTCTGCCGTGAGGACTAAGACAGAATGCCTCTTTTCTAGTAAAAAGGGTCTCCGGTTCTCTACACTCACCACACGAAACACAGCAGCCCTAAGCTGCTATTTTACGCTGGTATTCTGTGAGAGCGTGGCCCTTCCCCGGTCGAGACGAACTATTCGTGCTACAACTATACAATTAATATAGCTACAGCCATTGAGTTATATGTACTACGTACTAGAGAAGCCCTTCCGAACATTGACTATGTTCAACTGAACTGTAGTGCAGTCCCTGCAGTCCATACAAACTAAATATTGTGTAAATTGAAGATTTGTGAATTCCATAAAATAATTATTATTACATTCTATTTAGAAATATGTTTGTTTAGATTAAATTAAGACATTTTATATTAAATTCTTATATTTATTTTATATCAATATCTTATTTTATATCAAATTAAAGTCTTCGCTCATGCGCGACGCGACTACTACTACCGCGCATGCGCGAAGACATAGAGTAGACACAATTTTTGTTTGGAATGGCTTCTCTAGTAAGTAGTACATATAACTCAATGGCTACAGCATGGTTGGCATGCGTGATAGAGCCATATTGATAAATAAATAGATGCTGGTAAAATAGCAGCTTAATGCTGCTGTGTTTCGTATAGTGAGTGTAGAGAACTAGAGACCCTTAGTCCTCACGGGTGACAACGCATCTGCATTTTGATTTGTAATAGAGGATAAATGTAGATGTCTATAGGCTACAGCAACCACTTACCATCAGGTGGACTGTTTGCACGCTTGTCACCCTTATTATGTATATATATATTATAAAGAAATGCGTTATCACCAATGAGGATTAAGATGAATTGCTTCGTTTCCAGTAAGAAGGGTCTCCGGTTCTCTACACTCACCATACGAAACACAGCAGTGTTAAGCTGCTATTTTACGCTGGTATTCTGTGAGAGCGCGGTCCTTCCCCGGTCGAGACGACCCATTCGTGCTACAATCATAATAAAGCTTTAGTATGTTCTATCACGTAAAACACGTAAATGATTTTAGTTTAGTTCAAGTTTAATTAGTGTATTTTGCGGTTGGGCAGGAATGCTGTGATTATTCGAGCCATGAAAACTCCTCAAATAAGTTTAGCAGTTATTTGATGTTGCCAACAATTTCGGGGAGTGATCTCGACGTATCGAGATGTTTATCCCTGTATATAACAACTTCTGGACATGCCAGCAACACTATGGCCTCCGTTTCCTCCCCCATACATGCTCTGCACAGGGGACTGTCAGTAATACCTATTATAAATAAATGTAAAATAGCATTTGTTGCTATCCTTACCTATGGTTTGTTTAGTCTCATTAAATCCTTAGTTAAGCAACTGTTCATTCCTGTCAGGGCCTTCCTAACTTGCCTACAGTCTTCTAGATTTTTGAATATCTTGACTTTCATAACTTTACTATAGTGGCAATATTTTAAAATTGTAGAGCTCATCGTTGCAATGCAAGCCTGTGCAGATCACCTCCCACAAGCAGCACCTGTTCACGATATTGTTTTGATTTAGTTTCAAAGGTAACTCTTGTGTGTGATAAGAGTTAGGATCACACGCTGGGCTGGGATAATCGAATGTTTTCTTTGTTTATATGTTATGGTGACAAACGATGACCAACAGTAATCACTTACCATCATGTGAGCCGTGTGCATGTTTGTGTCCTCTTCCATAAAAAACGAGCACACGGTTCATCTGATAGTAATTCTACGCTGTAGCCCATATATAACATTTATTTTATAGAATAAGGTTGTCAAAGTAGCACACAGTGCACCTAGTGGTAAGTAGATGTAGTAGCCCATAGATATCTACACCTATCCTCAATCATAAATCAAAATGCAGATTCTTTGTCACGGCTATTCGTACTACAAACATTATATAGCTGCAGCATGGATCTACCAAATATAAAACATACATCATATATTATGAATCACTGAGGACTGAGAAGTGATGTTCGTTACCGCATTACGAAACACAGGAGCATTACGTTGCTGTCTGTCTAATTGCTATGAGAGCGTGATCCTGGGCGATCCGACACATTTTTGCTGCAACCACATTGCTAGAGCCTCCTTTGACCAAAATATTAAGGCTTTTTTTGCGCCCAGAAGCAATTGAAAAGGGGTAAGTACCTACCCACTAAACACCACCTGTGAGACTGGCATTGGCTTATAAGGCCTTTCTGCCGAATAGAAAGCGAACCTCTTTTGGGAAAAGTGGGCGCAGGCGGCGACGAGCCGCTGAGGGGAGCCTAACTAAGGCAAATTAAGAAGAGTCGGCCTGAGCTGCCAGGAGGCAGTTCAGGTCGGCCGAAAGCTTGTTTGGCGGGTCCGAGACAGAGTTTCTCGGTCTTCGGACTCGATAGCGAGAGGTGAGTGAGGCTGGATAGAAAGCTGCCTCACGAATGAAATGATTAGAGTGAGACTCTGAGACTTTGAAAAAGTTCTAAGAGAGTGTTTTCAGAAATTGCTGTACTGTGGGGAGCTCTAAGTCTCGATGGAGGTCGGCGTTACGGATGTACCAGGGTGTGTTCGTAGCTCGACGACAGAAGAGGTTTTGAACTATTTGGAGTTCGTTAATTATTAAGGCATGGTAGAGGCCTCTACCAGAAGGCTCTACCATATCTTAATATATTTATCAAACACGAAAATCAATAGTTTACGTTTAAACACAATTAGTGGCTCAACACTGGTATGAATCACTTTGTAGATTTAATAATTGTTGACAATAATTAATTCAGTATAGGTAAGAGCGCTGAGTTATAGGTGAGAGCCTATGTTCAGCAGTGGATTTGTGAAGGCTGTAATGATGATGATGATGATGAAGAGCGCTGAGTCCGAGGACGTAGACCGTAATGACCGATGTTCGAGCCGCGGCCCCTTTGCGTAATTCAAACCGGTACCTCGATGATCACCGCCCCGTGGCGCCTAGGTTTCTAGTAGCCAGGTATTCTATCATATGAACTTTATATCTTATTTTTTCTCGTAAAAGACACGATCCTCCCCCTTTGTAGAGAGAATTTATCTTAATCGTCACGCTTAGTTTTATGCTTGGCGAAAACGAGATAGTCATATCACCGTCTATTGAAAGCAATAACACCGTTTTTGGCATGTTTTCTGGTCGTCTCTAACGACATATTATATAGGACAAACGTGGTAGAGTCACGCTGCAGCCATTTTATGATTGTAGCACGAATGGGCCGGCTCAACAGGGGAAGTACCACGTTCTCAGAGAATACCAGCATAAAACAGCAGCCTAATGCATTCCATCTGAGTCCTAAAGGGTGACAACGCATTTGAATTTTGATTCTCAAACAAGACCAGAAATATAGATGTTTATGCCATAGTATCTACACACTAACAGACAGATTAATTACAAAATTAATAGACAGGGTAATAGATTCGCTTACGTCACTATCACATGAAAAAATAAAATTTAATGCCATTAAAATATAAATAATTGGACTATAAGCTAAAATATTAACCGTTTTTTAAACTCGTAAAGATTAAAAAGCAGTTGGTTATTTAAAATAAAATTATTTTATTTTATCTTGGTGATCTCGATCGGAATACTAGGATAAAGTTATTTAATTACTGTTTTGTCAATTTTCATGTCATCGGTCGTCGACAAGTTGATGAAAAGTACATTAAAAAATTCCGTTACATAGATAGACAGACTCGCGAAGCAAAGTCATCCGTTTCGAGTTATTCATGCATGTCCTTCAATAATGACATTTAAAGGAGTTCTTAACTTTTTCTTAACAAGACGTTATTCATTTGAAAATGGAATCGAAAGGTTTAAAATGCGGCAAGTTTAAAGTGAAAAATAGGTTTTGAGGGAGAGGACCCTCTTATAATGTCACGTAGCTGGCCAATTTACCACTCCATTAGTATTGGAATAGCAATCGAGCCGAGGAAAGGGTGAAAAAAGGCAATCGTGGCTTTCGGGAGTCGATTTTGTAACAAAATTAGAATTAAGTAAGCTTTTGAAGAGTCAGGGAGTCAATTTGCATATTAAATCACCAATTGCTTTACTTTACATTTTGAAAAAGGAATTGGATACCTTCGTGTTTGTTTAGTTTTATATTTTTAACTGACATGAAAAGCTTTTAATGTTCAGAATCTGATTAAAACATATTTTGGCTTCTTCGTCAGCCCTTAAAAATTAAGAGTATTAAAGAAAGAAAGAAAGAAAAACATCTTTATTTTTGGTTTGGATACGACATATTTATACAGTGTTATTTATGAATAATACCCAAAAAAAATTGGTGTGTGTCAGCTCTCACGCGCGACTGGAGTTCACTCTTTAAAGGCCATCTAGCGGCTATTTGACGCTACATTGTCCCTTCCCTACATCCCTACATCCCTACATAGGCCCGGCGCCCACCTACGTAACGTAACACGTGATCTGACGCGTGATTTGACGCGTAACTTGTCACTCGCCTCAACATTCAAAGGGAATGTATGTAGTAACGCCCATTTGCGTGGCGTGACGCCGCATGATCTGACGTGCCATTCAGCTTGCTACTAGTGACGCATTGAAGTGGCACGTAACACGAAACTTGTAGTTTTAATATTAAATTCATTGATTTAGTTCATGAAAAACCATGTTTATATGATTATCCTAGACACGATTACAATAACAGGAACTCGCAAGATGCTTCTTGCAAATTGTAGGGCAAATCTATGCGAAATGTAATTCTAATTCCTTCATAAAATTGAAAGTACCACCACTTTTCAAATTTTTTCCCTTAGGGATGTACTCAAAATCTTCAGCTGGCACTTTGAATGTTTGAAATCTGTAGCAAAACAAGGGCATGTTTATCCTCTTCAGGCGAGATTTTGGCCCAAAATGAACTTTGCGACATGCTATTGTTGCACAGGTTGGTGCAAGCAGTGTCACTCGTGGTCACGTCAGAGCATCGTCAGAATCATGCTACAAGCCATGTCGAAATCATGTAGCTTAGGTGGGCGCCGTGGCTTAAGATGAATTCAACCAATTTGTTCGATAAAATGACCAATATAAAATGAAGTAGATGGCGCTATTATTTACACGCGTTTAGTATAAGACGTGCGATGTGCTACATACGGACTTCACTTTTTGCTTTCACTCGATTTCGCTCTCCATCTAGTTTGTGTATCGCGGGCTATATTAAATGAAAATCGATTGTTAGGAACTAAACTGCAATAGGTATATAGAAAAAAGAACAGAATCAAACTTATGACTATAAATGGTACGAAAAAGGCAGGCCTCAGTATGCACTGATATTAGGCCCGACCCTCACCGGCAGCTCGAGAAGTTGTAAATTATTATTATTTTTAAAATTTGATTTATTTAAATTTATTTATTTATATTTAAATTTATTTATTTTGAGTGAGATTGAGAGGTTCTATGGGAAGCTGTACACGTCATCGTTGGAGCCACACGCAAGTGTGAGTAACGATCCAACAGCGTGTCTCATCCGACACTATTCCGAAGATATCCCGGACGTCAGTCTGAGCGAGATTAGAATGGCTCTCCAGCACCTTAAAAACGGTAAGGCCCCAGGCGAGGATGGAATTACAGCGGAGCTTCTGAAAGCGGGTGGAAGACCGGTACTTGAAGTCCTTCAGAAACTCTTTAATTCCGTCCTCCATGGTGGCATTACACCGGAGGCGTGGAGCAGAAGTGCGGTGGTCTTGTTCTTCAAGAAAGGTGACAACGCTCTCTTGAAGAACTACAGACCGATTTCCCTTCTGAGCCGCGTCTACGTGCTGTTTTCGAGAGTCATTACGAATCGTCTCGCGCGTAGACTTGACGACTTCCAGCCTCCCGAACAAGCCGGTTTCCGAAAGGGCTTTAGCACCATAGACCACATACATACCCTTCGGCAAATTGTACAAAAGTCCGAAGAGTACAATTTGCCACTATGTCTGGCGTATGTGGACTATGAGAAAGCCTTTGATTCCGTCGAAATTTGGGCGGTGCTGCAGTCCCTTCAGCGGTGCCAAGTTGACTGTCGGTATATCGAAGTGCTGAAGTGTTTGTACAGTAAAGCTACGATGGCTATCCGAGTACAGAACCAGAGTACGAAACCTATCCAATTGCAGAGAGGTGTAAGACAGGGTGACGTCATATCCCCGAAACTCTTCACCGCTGCATTGGAAGACGTTTTCAAGCTTCTGGACTGGAATGGATACGGTATCAACATCAATGGCGAGTACATCATTCACCTTCGATTTGCCGACGATATAGTCCTTATGGCAGAATCGCTGGATGACCTAAGCACTATGCTCAATGACCTCAATAGTGTCTCCCAACGGATAGGTCTTAAGATGAATATGAACAAAACAAAGATTATGTTTAATGTCCATGTCACACCTATGCCAGTAGTTGTTGGGAGTACTAAGCTCGAAGTTGTTGATGAGTATGTTTACCTGGGACAAATAGTCCGACTAGGTAAGTCCAACTTCGACCGAGAGGTCAATCGACGGATTCAACTCGGCTGGGCAGCGTTCGGGAAGCTACGACACATCTTCTCGTCAGACATACCTCAAAACCTTAAAACGAAATTGTACAACCAGTGCGTGTTGCCAGTGATGACTTACGGATCTGATAAGTGGTCCTTCACAGCTGGCCATATGAGGAAGCTCAAGGTCACTCAGCGAGCTATGGAGAGGGCTATGCTCGGAGTTTCTCTGCGTGATAAACTTAGAAATGAGGATATCCGCAGTAGAACTAGAGTAACCGACATAGCCCAACGGATTAGTAAGCTGAAGTGGCAGTGAGCCGGCCATATAGCTCGAAGAACCGACAACCGATGGGGAAGAAAGGTTCTCGAGTGGCAGCCTCGTACCGGTAGGCGGAGTGTAGGGCGACCCCCTACGAGATGGAGTGACGACCTGGTAAGGCATGCAGGAAGTCGATGGATGCAGGTGGCTCAGGACCGTGCTTTGTGGCATTCCTTGGGGGAGGCCTATGTTCAGCAGTGGACTTATGAAGAGCAGTAATGATGATGATTATTTACATACACTTTATTCCAACTTGCATTACAAACAAAATAAGTTCGAATCGGCTAAAAGCCTTTTTCAGGTTATAAAATTAAAAAAAAAACATCGTTCGTTTTCCTTAATGCGTTGAGACCTATTCGGTCCACTTTATATTTCAGAATATTTCAGTGAGTGTACGAACGTACAATCGGAGGTAGTGCACGGGCCCATCAAGACTCGAGGTGTGGACAATAAAAAGGCAACAAACCGACGGATGGCAGATCGACAGTGACGTAAACGTTAAGCCATTTTCATACTTAGTAAGTTTTGTCTTTATACAAGACTAGCAATCCACCAGGCTACGCACGAGTAATTTCTGGATCTCGACAACTGCGTCACCTAACGGTTTTATTTGAAACAAAAATTTTAATTAAAATCAGTTCAGCCATTTTCATTTTCGAGTTTTTGCGAAACTAACGGACATAAATTGATTTTTATATATAGAGATAAGAAACAGTTAAGTAATGAATTATTACACTTTTAGGCGCAAATATAAATCTATGTGGGATGACTACATATTCGTGCCAATAAATTAAATCTAAGCCATACCGTTCGGTCTTCTGCCATCATCTCTATATTTTACTCAAGGCTCTAAACTGAAAGAACATTTATACTGATAAAAGCCCTTCGGACAACATCGTTTGGAGAACCGTTATCCGAAGGGATTTTGTCACTATAAATGTTAAGTATTCGGACAAATTAACGACATCTTCCTTATTTGTAACCTTGAATTTCTCTAAAGTCCACCGTTGAAAATAGGCCTTCTACATAGATCATCTCATAGTTGAGACATTTTAGCTTCCACGCTTCCCTAGCGGTTTGACAACAGGAGTTTTTTATTTTATAGGATAAGGTAACAAACGAGTACACAGTCCACCTGATGGTAAGTGTTTTCTGTAGCCCATAGACACCTACATCTATACTCGATTACGAATCAAAATGCAGATACGTTGTCACCCGTGAGGACTAAGGATTGCCCCTTTTCCAGTAAAAAGGGTCTCACCATACGAAACACAGCAGCGTTATGCTGCTATTTTACACTGGTATTCTGTGAAAGCGTAGTCCTTCCCCGTCAAGCAAACTCATTCGTGCTACAACTATACTACTAATTTAGCTGCAGCATGGCTCTATCACCTATATACTATATTTAACGTTGCCACCCGTCGCCTAATATATTTCCCTCTTACGACACCCACGGGATGAGATATGGTAGTGGATGTTCTTAGACAACTACTCAGTATTTTTTTTGTGTGTATTATGTTCTTATTCAGTTACTGTCTATACCGTTATTTTTTCTGATATCATAAAAAGTAGGTGTATATAAAATAATACTGCACGTGTGAAATGCTCTGAGAGCATGAAGCTACCGCATTGATAGGAGATATAAAATCACTAAGTACATTCAGCAATAATACGACTTAACGGGACCGCGGCAATACCACCTCAAAGTACTCATAAAAACACCCTCGATCCCTGGGGAAAATTGATGACCCCGGCTTATTGGTTCGGTATCAAATCAGAGCTGAGCTTCTTGGGTTATTTGAAACCATAAATATCCCACTAGCTTTTTTACTAAGTGGTAGATTACACTTTTAGTATAGAATTGCGTATTTGTCTTGCCCCATTTCTGTAGTAAAACAGCAACATTGGTGTATTCTATTGCAAAATATTAAAGAGCCAATGTTATTACAGCCTGTGAGAAATTTCATCTTAGTCCTCAATGAGAGCTACAATTTTTCTGCCACCAGAGCGACGTCACAATTGAAGTACTTAAAATATTTAACAAATTTTATGAAGGGAAATTATAAAGTTTACTGTTTCTTTCTGAAATATTAAAGTTGCAGCCTATTTACGTCCCACTGCTGGGCACAGGCCTCCTCTCATTTCTGAGGGGGTTTTAGGGCAAGGAAATTGTCCAACGCGCTGGCCCATTGCGTGTTGGCGAACTTCACATGTCTTCGAAATATTTTTTTTTGTTATTTCTCAGACATGCAGGTTTCCTCACGATGTTTTCCTTCACCGCCGGGCACGTGGTAAATCAGCACTTAAAATTGCAATTAACAATTTCATTGGTACCGGCGGGGATCGAACCCGGGTTACTCGAGTACTGTGAAGCTTACAGCGAGCGTTAACCATCTGAGCTACCACGGCAAAGCTGAAATATTAGTAACATGTTATATTAATTAGATAGAAAAAAGTAAAAGGATTAAACAGAAAATTAGAAACGTGTAAAAAGTTGAAGAGCAACCACTGAGGCATTGTTTTGTATATATACGGTTTAAACATCAGAAACAGCAAAACTTTTCACTTAAGGTGACACAGTGTAACAAACACACCTCAGTTCCAACTAGTGATATCCGGTGAGCGGTAAATTATTATCCCTCATTTTGTCAATGGGTCTACTCGTATAGTCTTCCTTATTTGAAGTTAATTGCAAGGTTCTATGGACCACGGAAGTCGCTTACCACCAGGTGGAGTTAGGTCGCAGCTCTGTTAGTTCGTATTTCGATATAAGTCATAGTGACAATGAAGCACAGACCGTATATAGCATAGATGGTTAGTTGTTGCTGTGGACCGTAAACTTTAATCTATCTTCGATTAAGAATAAAAATGCAGACGTGTTGTTATCCCTGTGGACTAAGTGCAACGCAACGTTATCACTTAAAAGTAATGATATCTTATAACGAAGACTCGACATCGAATAAGTGACGGTGCCGTCATCGCGCCGCAAGCGAAATGCACCTATGCCTAAATCACGCTATCAAAAGTTCCGAAGTACCGTGCTATCATTTTGGCCGTGATAGGAAAAGTCCCCTTCTCTCACCGGGCAAGATGTTCAGCCCGGAGAGCGGCGAGTGCTCCATGTGGTAGTTCAAAGCTGCTCTAAATATAGCGCAGTACTTAGGAACAACTCGCTTGTGGTGCGGCGGCAGCGCCACCTACATCACCCCTGCTCAGAATGGAGGTCGATGGTACAGTCTAGTTATCGAAGAATGTGCAGGTGCCAGGGAATGCCTTGTAGTCTGCGGTGAGTCGAGAAAAAGGCAAGTAATCTGCGAGATTGCTAAGCACTGCAACGCAGAGAGTAGCTTGATGGAACAAGAAGCGTTATTCCATCACACCAGTGCTGCGATAAACCTTGTAAAGCTGGATTGCAAGATCTGCAGACTGCAGATAATATCTCTGTGGTAAGTGTATGTGTAATATTTTTACGTAGTCTCTGCCTACCCCTCTGGGTGACAGGCGTGAGTGTTTATGTATGTATGTAATAGAGGCTGCCATTGCAGAATATTTGTTGTTAATGTTCAGAATGGTTAAAACAATTTTATTGAAACATCACAAACATCAGTGAACAATGCCACATTTATCCTCGATTAGGAATCAAAAAGCAGATGCATCGTCACCGCTGAGGGCTAAGATGAAATGTCACGTTTCTAATAGAAAAGGGTCCAGGATCCTGGCTATATATAGTTCGTCCGAAAACCTTAGATATTGAAAAAAACTTTTCGTTGTTACAATAAATAGTCTTAATGTAAACCTCCTCTATCCTGGATTGTGAGATAAGCAGGAGCGGGATGTTAGTTTCTTTAAATACTTTTCTATAAAATACTAGTACAGTTGTTTTGAAAAGACATTCTTACTATTTGTATAGATAACAATATATTCCATACAGGTAGCTCCCTGAGTGATTTTAACCATTTTCATACGGTCAGCAGTAAACGCGATGGTATTAGAAAATTCATGTATATTCCCTATCGACAACGACAAGGTATGTTATAAATTTTTATTAAAATCTTAACCAAATATTGTAAAATAGGTAAGTACATGATTCTTCTGGAAAAGCAAAAGAACACTGTATCGCCTATCGTCGTAATTTCCCCGTTGAATTATGCATAGAAAATAATTTTCCCTTTCATTTAACGTCCGAGATGCGAAAGCGTTATCAAATTCGACGCAAGTTGGGGGAGTTGTAAAAATTTTACCGTTCCCCATTTTCTGGCCGTAAAGTGTGGTCAATCCCGTACGTTATACGTAGGGAGCGTCCCGTTTTATAGGGCTAATAACTCGGGCACCCTGCACCCGTGAAGAAAGTCACAAATTGTCCACGCATTGTTTTATGGTATCTGCCGAAGTGAAATGAAGACGTACCTGAATGTTATTTTGGTAAGGGAAATGGACGCCCGCCGTATAAACTTGATTTAATAAGATATATCGCGTAGTAATAAAATGTTAGTCCTTCTTTAAATGGCAAGTCTCTTATTTATTTATTTATTTAAGTACACTAAAGATTGTATCAACAATGCAGTATTAGTATGGACTTAGTATGGACACCAACTTAGACGCTAACGAGGGCATCCACGACTTTTATAATTTTTTAAATAATATTATTAGCCCTCAAAAAAACAGGCTAATGAAGTAGAATATGTTTCTTTTAGTTTGTAGAGCTGAGTTTTAACCATTGTTTAGATTTTTAGAAAATACGCCGCGGAACTTATTCCAGTTTGGGGAATCACAACGACTAATGAGCCGACAATGGCTTTCACTAATTTACCAGCCAAGCCACCAGCACCACAAGCTACCAGCTGCATTGGATTTACAACGAAACAAATGGTAAGAACACTTTTTCCATCACAACATTCCCTATTTGTCACATTTCACTTACTTTATTACAGCTTATCAAGAGTCCACTGTGAAACATAGGCATCTCCCATAGAATGCCTCATAAGGGAGAAATTCGCAATAGATACCTAGATCAGAGATTCCTAAAGTGGGTTCTGCGGAACCTAAGGTTTCAGTGGAAAGTCACCAGGGTTCCGCAAAATTATATATTTTGCTTATTAAATAATTTTACACTTAAGTACTAATATTATTTTATAATATCGCAAAATATGGTGATGAGAAGAACCCATTACTGTTATGTAGATACGTAGGTAGTTAGCGACAATTATATTACAATATTTAAATTGCACTGTGTATGATATGAAATCATTTGATGCGGAGTTCCATAAAATAAAAGTGATTTAGTGAGTGTTCCATTACCTTGAAAGTAATCACAGTTTTTATTTTTTGAGTTATTACCGGGAAGACGCTGCCGCCCATCTACTGGTTTGTTTCCCTCTGTCACCACTAGCGACATACATGAGACAATATGGGGTAGTGAATGTTCTTACAGTGGCGTACGGTTTATTATTATAGGTATTTAATACTACATCTAATATATAAAAATTAATATTTGTTTGTTCGCATTTTATGCGCTGCCACACCGTTCATCAGATTGCGGGAAAACTTTGTCAACTTTTTGCTTGCACTTATGCGGAACTTATAGTCACAGTATAATTAAATTACAGTAGGTGGTTTTTCACAGTGGTAGAGCCACGCGGCAGCTTTTGCTGTCGCACGGATGGGCCGGCTCGAACCGGGGTGGTACCACGACCTCACAGAATACCAGCGTGAAGTAGAGGTTTACTTCTGCGTTTCGCTTGGTTAGTGCAGGTGGCCGGAGGCCCTTTTTACTGGAAATGAGACATTCCATCACATGCATTTAGAGTGTATGTATGTATGCCTATTTCTTTGGCGCGCTCTGTAGCCTAAACGGCTTGAGGGAATTAAATATTTTGTTTTTTTTTTTAGATTCGTCTTAGTCGTGGAAGTTATATAGTTTTTATATATATTTATTTATTGGGTTTTTTATTATTGTTTTAACCTTTACGCTTATTCCCTTCCATTAAATATTTACAATAAATCAATAGTGTTATGTATATTGGTTTATATCATTTTTACAGTCGATTATAAATGCATGACGAATTTTATTCTGATACGATCTTATTCTTCAAGCGTTCGTCAAAGATAAGATAGACGTTGCTAGTACGGTATTTATTTTAGACTAGCTTTTGCCCGCGCCTTTGATCACGTAGAACTAAAACAAAAAAAAAGCGGCCAACTGCGAGTCTGACTCACCCATGAAGGGTTCCGTAGCAGCAATTACATTATTTACGATTTATGACGTATTAAAAAAGAACTACTTACTAGATGTCGTTCAAACCAATTTTCGGTGGAAGTTTACATGGTAATGTACATCATATATTTTTTTTAGTTTTATCTTTCTCTTATTTTAGAAGTTACTTGGGGGGGGGGGGGACACACATTTTACCACTTGGAAAGTGTCTCTCGCGCAAACTATTCAGTTTAGAAAAAAATATATAAAAACCTCAATATCACTTTTGAAGACCTATCCACAGATACCCCACACGTATGGGTTTGATGAAAAAACATTTCTGAGCTTCAGTTCTAAGTATGGGGAACCCCCAAAATTTATTGGTATTTTTCTATTTTTGTGTGTAAATCTTAATGCGGTTCACTGAATACATCTACTTACCAAGTTTCAACAGCATAGTTCTTATAGTTTCGGAAAAAAATGGCTGTGACATACGGACGGACAGACAGATAGACATGACGAATCTATAAGGGTTCCGTTTTTTGCCATTTGGCTACGGAACCTTAAAACGCTGCTACATAACGATTCTCCAAGTCTTTGAATAAAATATAGCCTTGATCACTCCTGACATTGTTATCTGTTCGTAAAGTTTCATTACAATCAGTTCAACCATTACGAATAGCTAATAGCCCGGACAGAAATACAAAATTAAAAACAAAGTGGTTAATATGTCTAAATAAACCTAGCAAGCTAACAGCATAGCAAAGTGGCGAAGCAATCAGCTTTGTAGCGGTTTCTAACGGTTGCCGTTGAGCAATCAGTTTCAAAATAGGAGGTTCAGATGCCTGGGTGATCAGTAATCGATTGCTGAAAACAGAATTTGAAAACTCGAAACCGTTCTCGAGATAATCGTGGGACAGACGGACATACGGACGGACAGACGGACAAACGGACAAACGGACAGACGGACAGACGGACAGACGGACCGACGGACAGACATCGTGAAATCAATAAGTGACTTCGCAAGCTTCGCCACTTAATAATATGCAAATAGCAGAAGACAGTTATTACGATATTACTACCCACACACGCTTAAATTTTATTTATATATTATGTAGTATTTTTTAACATTATATTATAAGTAAATACGACAGAAAATGTATAAATATCATGTAAATCTCTATATATAAAAATCAACTGCTGTCCATTAGTCTCGATACAACTCGAAAATGGCTCGAAAGATTTTGATGAAATTTTATCTATGCGTTTGAGTGTCCCTGGATGGTTTAGATTCACAATTGGAGCCGGTAGGTAGCACTGTTGTCGATATCCAGATACCACTCGTGCAATGCCGGCGCGGATCGCTAGGGTAAATACAAAAAAAAAGACCAATTTTAATAAACTATACATGTAGTTTAGTAATATTATCAAGACTTGTGACAATCCGAGTATCGTTGATTTAACCTCATCATCAGCCCGTAGGAATCTACTGCTGGACATAAGGTATGACGACTCCGTGGCGGAGTGGCTTAGCATTAAGTTACGGCGCTGAGTGTCGCACGTTCGAATCTCGAACGGAACATGTACTTATGGCCTATATTATGTGAAATGCCTCCACAGACACAGATCGGTTTTTATAGTTATGAAATTAATAAATTAAAATAAATATTAAGTAAACAAGTATAGATGTATATGAAAATCACAGAAGTAGTTTGTTAATAATTTTGGGGAGTTTTAGGCCTGATATTTTTGACAGTCGGTTGCCATTTAAGATTTTTCAATTGTTTTTTTTCAATTACAAGGTAAATATACTATGGCAGGAAAAGTTTATCTAATTTAGCCTATAACCTCTTCTTCTTCTTGCTACATTATTTAAAATTATAAGTTGTGAATTTAGTAGAATATTTACTTCTAAAACTTTCTCTTTTAACAGTAGCAAATCATTTAATGAATGGGCGACAGTAGGAATTTATAAAAGTAGGCGAAGGTTATACGAGCTTTATGATGAAAGATCATATAATAGTAGTGTTATATTTAGAGATTATGTAAAAACATATTCTAAAATATTTAAAAAAGTGTGCTCCACTGCTAAGGCTTTACATTTAAGCAACAAAATTAAAACTGCATCCGACAAAATTAAAATGACCTGGAGAATAATAAATAGTGAAACGGGCAAGGTCAAACCGCGCAACTCGGATTTTCAATTGAATATTAACAATAATTTAACGCGATCTGATCAAGAAGTTGCTATAGCTTTTGAGAAACATTTTACTGATGTTCCTTTTTTGACAACAAAATCATTAAATCCTTCTCCTACTGTCGCCGAATCATTGCTCAAACAAAATGTAAAGGCTTGTTCTAATACTTTTAAATTCCATAGAGTACTGCCAAAAGATATCGTTAATTATTTTAAAGCTATTGATGTTAAGAAAACGGCAGATTTATGGGGGATTTCCGTTAATGTTATTTTATCTATAATAGATATATTAGCACCTTATCTAGCCACTATATTTAATATAAGCGTCGAATCTGGTGTGTTTCCTGATTTAATGAAACAAAGTAAAGTCATACCTATATTTAAATCTGGTAGTACAATAGACCCCGCCAATTTTAGACCAATTTCTGTACTACCAACATTAAGTAAAATTTTTGAAAAAATTATTTTAGATCAGATGTTAAGGTTCTTTAATATTAATAAATTGCTACATAAAAATCAATTCGGTTTTACAAGGGGTCGCTCGACAACTGACGCTGGAGTTGAGCTTATTAAACATATTTTTTGTGCATGGGAGAATTCAGAGGATGCTTTGGGTATATTTTGTGACCTTTCCAAGGCCTTCGACTGTGTTCACCATGAGACATTAATCAGGAAGCTACAGTACTATGGTGTCAAGAACACAGCGCTTAATTTTATTATTTTATATTTAAGTAATAGAAAGCAGAAGGTTATTATCAATGGTAAAAGTTCTTCCGGGTCACCTGTACTAATGGGTGTTCCTCAGGGCTCGATTCTCGGCCCATTCCTGTTTCTGGTGTATATTAATGACTTACCTCACCTTGTAGGGGATAGTCATGATATAGTATTATTTGCTGATGATACTTCCGTGATTTTTAAACTTAAACGTCAATCATTTAAATGTGACGAAGTGAATAATGCTATATCAAAATTAGTGCATTGGTTTAACGTTAATAATCTGCATTTGAACGGAAATAAAACAAATTGTGTTAAATTTACAACAATGAATGTTAAAAATCTGAATACCAATGTGTTTTTAAATGGAGAGGAATTGAGCCCTGTTGTATCCACTGTTTTTCTTGGCATCACTCTTGACGCAAAGCTTCAGTGGGGCCCCCATATATCCAAATTAGCAAGCAGACTAAGTTCTGCAGCTTATGCTGTAAAAAAGGTTAGAGGTCTCACTAGTGTCGAGACAGCTAGATTAGTTTATTTTAGTTATTTCCATAGCATAATGTCTTATGGGATTTTGCTATGGGGAAATGCGGCTAATTCTAAAAACTATTTTTGTTTTACAGAAGAGGGCCATTAGAGCTATTTACAATCTAAAACCGAGAGAGTCTCTTAGAGATAAATTTAAAGAAATTAATATATTAACTTTGGCCTCTCAGTATATTTACGAAAATTTAATGTATGTTCACAAAAACAAAGATAGTTTTAGTAAAAAAAGTGATATACATTCTGTAAACACTAGGAACAAACACAAGCTAGTGATGCCAGTTTCTCGACTCCACAGAGTCAGTAATTCATTCTTGGGGCAATGTATACGCTATTACAACAAGGTCCCGGAAAGTGTACAGGTTCTCTCTATTACCAAGTTTAAATGTTTTATTAAGCTGAAACTGTATAAAAAGGGTTATTATAGTATAAATGAATACATGGTTGATAATAACCCCTGGGAATGAGGTGGTCGCTTCCAAGCAGTTTCTAAAATAAATTTTGTAAATAGTTCGTAATCATTTATATTGTAAAATTTATTTAAAAAAAAATGTCCCGCTGGGTTTCTTGCTGGTTCTTCCCAGGACAGAGGGTATTTTTTCGAACCAGTGGTAAAGTAAAAAATGACTTTCAATAAGAATTACACATGTAATGTATATTGAATAAAAATTATTCTATTCTATTCTATTCTTAATAACTGGCTTTACGGCTCTGGGATCTAGCCCTTCTGAGCCTGAAGTTACAATATATTATAATAATTATCTTTCATAGTATACTGCTTTACAATATGTTGATGCGTCACATAGAGCAACCCTTGGGAGATTTTGTCGGCAACTTGAGCCAGCAGACAGCTGACGGTTGGCGATGGTATCTCAAGGCGCCTCAGCAGACAGACAACTTATTTTGAGAATCACATCACCATCAGAGCACTTGTTTCACAGTTTCCACTAATAGTTCACATGCGCAGACACTTAATACACAAAATCGCACCACTTTTACATATTTTTTATATAGGAGAGGGGGCAAACGAGCATGCAGTTCACCTGATGGTAAGTGACTACCGCCGCCCATGAACAACTGCAACACCAGGGGAATCGCAGATGCGTTGCCGGCCTTTTAAAAAGGAGTAGGCTCTTTTCTCGAAGGTCACATATCAAAGTCTACTTCAAACCATTATTTAAACAATAATACAAGAGCAGCAAACCGCCGCCGGTCAAATTCCCGCCAAAACTCCCCTATAACCTCCTGATATCAAACAAAGAAGACTTATCGTACGTTAAAGTTCCTCGTATGGAGTAACTATGAACATAGCTAAAGTAAACAGTTTTATTTAATTTAAATTATTACTTATTTATATCAAATACGTGTTTCTTTGACGTAAGTAAGGATCTTATTAAACAAAGTAAAGCGTTTATTAACCTGTGGTTACAACTTCAGTAGACTGCGGATTCGCTCGTAAAAATCCGTAGCGGATCCCCACAATAAAGCATATGGCAGTATCCTGGCCGCGGAGAATGTCTCCTACGTGATTCCGTTTTGTCTCATAAGTTAATACTTAGAAGTTTTAGACACGGCATCATAAAATATTGGCTCCGTATTATTTCCTAAGTCATTTGGTGAGATTTATTTTATTTCTTTATAGGATAAGGGTGACAAACGAGCACAGTCCACCTGATGGTAAGTAGTTACTGTGGAACATAGACATCTACATCTATCCTCAACTACGAATCAAAATGCGGATGCATTGTCACCCGTGAGAACTAAGATGGAATGTTTCATTTCCAGTAAAAAGGATCTTCGGTTTTCTATACTCACCATAAGAAACATAGCAGCGTTAAGTTGTTATTTTACGCTGGTCAAACATTTAATAAATGAAGTAGACGACCCGTCCGCGACGACGCGGCAAGCAGAGTCCTCTTATCAAGCTTGACATAATCATATACATGGAAAAGAAACATGTTACCCCTGAAAATCTAATGGAATTGATCCATAGGCAGCTATATATTTGTTCTTAAAATAATATAATTTACGTGATAGTTCTACGCTTTTTCGTCGTATTTACTTGTAAAATATGATGAAGGTATTATGATTTCTCTGATTGCGCATTACACAATTGTTTTTTTTTTTAATATTTTATACAACTCTGCAAACTCATAGGTCTACGTATCGGCTCTTATGCGCGCCCACGTAAATATAAGAGTGACGAATGTCGGCCGGGTATAGTTTGAAGGATCCATGTGATAGATCATACAAGGCCGTATCTCAAGCTACGTGAGATGAATCTCAGTTGGTGGCTGTATTTTTATTTTGTCGGATCTCTCTGTTGCGTAATATTCTCTTTTATTGATGAAGATTATTCCATGATTTAACTTTGTTTAGCTTTCTTAATTTCGTTTAATAAAAGTAAAATCACAGCTTACTTACATCCCATTGCAGGGTGTATGCCTCATTTTGTTACTTTTTTTATAGAATAAAGGTGACAAACAAGCACACAGTTCACCTAATGGTAAGTGGATACTACGACCCATAGACATCTACACTTATCCTCATTTAAGAATAAAATGCAGATGCGTTGTCACCCGTGAGGACTAAGATGGAATGCCTCGTTTCCAGTTAAAGGGGTCTCCGGTTCCCTACACTCACTATACGACACACACAGCAGCATTTGTTGAAGCGCCTGCGCCTTCTTTCTGAGCAACGAGTTAAACAACGTACATAACGTTATATTTAATCAGGTTCTTTGTCATTGCAATATTTTATTGCCCTCTCAACTGTTGTAAGATCAATATAATCGTGCAAGACCACATTCAAGTTGTATTTTTTAAAAATTTCCCTATACTGTACTAAGTTGCTATTTTTCGCTGGTACTTTGTGAGAGCGTGGTCCTTCCACGGTCAAACCAGCCCATTTGTGCTACAACATTAATATAGCTGCAGCGTGGCTCTAAAAGGTTGGTAAGATTTTGGTGGCGATGCCTCAGTAAATGTTGGTTGACTTCACATGCCCTAATTTTTTAATCTCACTTGAGACGTGGTAGCTTAGAAGATAAACGCACGATTTAAAATTTCATAGTTAAGAACTAACCGAGTTCTATCCCCACCGGTACCAATGTATTAGTTAATTGCAATTTTAGGTTCTATTTATCACGTTCTCTGCTGTAAAGCAATAAAATTTTAGGAAACTGATTTTTTTTTAAAAACAACAGATATAGTTAACGTATTTGCAGTCCACCTGATAGTAAGCCAGCAGCCATCTTAAACCACAGGAGTAAATGTTTTTTTCATTTTCTAACAAATAAGGTTACAGATGTGCTGCACATCACATCTGTAGCCTAAGATGGAATTGGAAATTAAGATGAAATGCTTCTTATCCATTACTAAGGGTCTGCGGTTCTCTACACTCACCATGCAAAACACAGCAGCATTAAGCTTTTTTTTTATAGGAGTGGGGGCAAACGATCGTGCGGCTCAACTGATGGTAAGTGACTACCGCCGTCCATGAACAACTGCAACACCAGGGGAATTGCAGATGCGTCACCAGCCTTTAAAAAAGGAGTGGGATCTTTTCTTGGAAGGTCCCTAAGTCGTATCGGTCCGGAAAAATCGCTTGTGGTAATCGATTCCACGAGGAAGTTGTGCGAGGGAGAAAACTTCTTCTAAATCGCACAGTGGTGGACCGCCAATCATTCAGATTTTATGGATGGTATCGCGAGTTTTGTCGCGATGTTCGATGGTGAAATTGAGCGGCTGGAATTAGTCCAAACAATTCCTCAGAGCATTCTCCGTGATAGATGCGATAAAATGCGCAAAGAGATGCAACGCAACGCAGGGGCCAGTGAGTCAAGCCGATCAGAAAGAACTCGGTCTTCGACGATTCGAAGCTAATACTTTACGTTGGTATTCTGTGGGAGCGTAGTCCTATCGCGATCGAGCCGACCTATTCGTGCTACAACCATAATATAGCTGCACTATGGCTCTATTATATACAAATAGTGTTGTGGTGATGTAAGAGAAACCATCACCCAGTTTCCTAAGTGTCCTAAGTGCTAATCATATAACTATACGGTGACACTTATACCAGATATATTACATATGAAACACCGTGGTCGATGACTTGAAGGCTTGAAGCAGTGTTAAAGGTCTGGGTTGGTGGCGGAGAATAGGCCAGATCAATCGCTGCGGTCAGGAAGGCAATTGTCTCCAAGTGATCGTTTTTCCTGGCCTAATGGGCTCCACGCATTACATATGGGAGGGTCTGTGGCGCAGGCCGCGGAGGCACGCCATGTGTTCTGGTGCGCCTTGCCTGAGAAGGAAAAGGGGGCGTAGTAGTATTGTACCGAGAAGGGGTTGCCATGGGACGGCTAGCACTGGTGGGTCACTAATATGGTGAAAGCGTTCGAGAGGCCATGCCAATATTAAAAAAAATCGTTATCTTCACACTTAGATTTACCTAGTGTGTAGTCCTGTGTAGTGATAGCAGTTTACAAAAAGAAATTTCACAAGGACAAATATCCAGACCGGAACAATTGTTTATAATCCATGCAAATAAATGTTCCGTGCGGGACTAGAACTCGCGACCCTTAGCGCTCGCTTCAAGCTAAGCCACTGTGCCATCGAGCCGTCAGAATATGCGCCGAAGGTGAAACATAATAGGGTACAAGTCGGTACGAATCCGACATAACCTGTCCTTGCGCCGGCAGTGGGTACGCGTAGGCATTTCCACATTTAAAACGAAAAGTGTTAAAGGTGTGATACGTCTGGTACTGCACGAACCACTAAAACACAATTATCAACGCAAAGAAGTTACATATCTATATAAAGAATAGTCTAATAAAGTGCTAGCCTTAGAAAACCGTCTTAACCGCAGCTACGAAATCGACACATCAGAAATCATTCCGCTAAGCCAACACCATTACGCCCCACTCCAACAAGATCAGACATGTTTATCTGGAAGAAAAAAGAGACATCAATAACGCACATCGTTTAAGGGCCCTTCGAACCCCATACGATGCCTAAACACATCTCCCATTACAAACGGCGACACAAAAAAAGATCACATTTGATATACATCAAGAATCGAACATTAGCCCCCGAGTTTCTTGCGTTTCGTTGTTGAGAACATACGGGCTGATAATTCAACTAGAATCGCAGCTTTGAATTATAATACTGGAATACATCTTCTTCTTCTTCATGACATTATCGAAAGTTATTTGCGGCCGATATAGCATGTCTTCCTCGTCCATTCTCATTTGTTGACCGTCATCTCTTCACCCACTCTTTTCTTACGCGCATCATCCCTAACACAGTCAATCCATCTTAGGATATATGATTTATCAGTTCCGTGTCATTTTTATAGAAGTAAAGTTAACAAAAAAGCATAACGTCCACCGGATGTTATGGCCCTTTGCATTCATCATATTGCAATAAATTAGAGACAAGAAATATAATAATATATTTAATCCTTTTGTAGTTGATACCTTCGCATAATGATGGCCTTATAGGTAAAGTATAAATAATGGCGGCAATTTTTGAATAACCGAAAGTCATTATCTGAGAAATATTAAATTCACAGAATGAGATTCTTGAGATAATATCGATGGGTGGGCAGTATCTGACCAATGTTAATGACAAACTTCAACCAGCCCAGTATAATCACAACCCTATATCTTCTCGAAAGTGTCGTATCGTATACCAACCGTATACCTGCTAATCGTGACAACTATGGCAAATATTTATGCTCAGTAGTCGAACTTTATAGACTGTAATAGATGGATGGACGAAATCAACTAACCCAGACCTGAAAATTATACACTATGATAGATCAAACTAACCGCTGATAATTTACCATAAAAATAATTTGATATTGACGTTTGACGCATAACCGTATGTTCTTTCGCAAAAATAATCTGAGAACTTCCAGGGAGAAACAAAATAGACCTTAGCGTGAAAAATAAATAACTCAATTTTGATTGAAGACACATTCGAATAAGTCCTTCTGAAGGAAGTGCTATCGAAAAGAAATTGTAAAATAAAATCAAATGTAATTTGTGGAATCGGTCTCAATTTGCGCGGATCCGTATGGAGTGGCGGCCGCCGGCAGCGATTTGAAGATGGCGGGTTTTGTTCGTATGTAAATTGGAAATTTCTTTTACAGAGCATGTCGTTTGCCCTTAAGTGAGATTTGATTGGACGGGTTCTGTTGTGTTTCGGGATTGTCATGTGTTGTTATTGAGTTTCAATTGTTTGGGCAATACTTACCTCATGTTGTATTTTGTTTATTTTTATTAAATTTTTGCTCTTGAGTTAGAATAAAAGTTCGGGACGTCAAACACCTCAGTTTCCCTGTCACTATGGGTGCTGTAAAGCACCCTAACGGCGGAAATTAAAAATAAGTTAATTTAGTTTTAGTTAATTAAAGGTGATGAAATCCGTAAAGTTAGTTTGTTATGTTTATATTTTCTAGTCATCTTTTTAAATAGTTGCTTGAGATGGTTCAACTCAGATCAGACCTTCATTCAGACCTTGAGATTCTCACCGGTAATTAAAATGTACGAAGCGTTAGAAACAGAATAATTATTAACTTTGTGTAATTAAGGTTGCATTACCTTTTTTGATGAGCAGATGAAATATGATAGCTAAAGAACCTAGAAAATATCATTCAAGGAAAATAGAAGTCTTTAAAGGATTTGTTTCAGTTCGTGTCAGCAGTAATGTAGCAAGACGATATCCGATAATAAACGAATGTGCTAGTGTAAGCGTAATTAATGTACTAGTGTAGACTTCATTAAAAAAAAAAGAATAATATATTTTTGTAATTCTTTCTACTCTTGACAAATTCTGTCAATTATCAATTAAAAAATTAAAGCGGGGCTTTTCTTTTTGAAATGCTACCTCCTAATATCTGTCGACCAGGGCTATATTCCATTTGCCCCCCCCCCCCCCCTGCTACGCCACTGTCCTTCCAATTTTTCAGATGGTCGTAGTTAATATGGTGATACATCTTTTTTCGATAGTAGCTAGGATAGTAGGCAAGCACTGTCTTTTGATAGTTAAAAAACCGATACCATATAGAAAATTTCCATCATTTAAAGGCCAAAACAATATCGTAACTATAAAATCAAAAATAACCACAAGGTATACGGACCCTGCTGAGAAGATCTCGACACATCAAACTGACATTTGCCTCGGCCATTGTGAGCGGAATAGAAATGATGTACGATATACGCTCAGAGCAATATGACGTATGCTGTAGCGGGCTACGTCGCTCTTGCATGTATCATTCGTGACATTGATTTGCCTCTTTTAAATTGTGGATGGTATTATGCGAAAACGCCAAACTAAAGTGTTTGTTTTTGTTGACACATGATTGATTTTAAATTGTTACTTCATCATTCATCATCATAACATCTCTTTACAAGTCCACTACTGAACACATACCTGTCTTAATTAATGTCAAGAAAACACGGTCATATACAGGTGATACTGGATCCACTTCCTTCATCTCATACCAGATCGTCAGTCCGTCTAGTGGGATGGCCACTCTATACTTCGCTTACGGTACGAGGCTGTACACTCGAGAACCTTTCTTCACCATCGGTTGTCGGTTTTTCAAGCTATATGGCCAGTCCATTGCAATTATTTCAACTTATTGATCTGTTTGGTTTGTCGGTTAATTTATTACCACTGCGGATATCTTCATTACGACGAAGTCGTTTGTGAGAGTGGACTGATGTTCGGACTGGTGATGCTGTTCCGCGTAATCAATTAAAATTATTTGCGAAATTAGTTTTCAACATTTATGAATGATTTTTTTTAAATTAAATTGTAGTGAACAAACGAACTTACATTCCACCTGGTGGGAAGAACTTTAAATAAAAAGGGCTTCAGATACAGAAGGTGTTGTCACCTCTGAGGACTTCTTAGTCCTCAGAGGTTTCTGTCTTTAGAATGTCCGGTAACCTGTTATGATAAAAGCTCTCTAAGCAAGATAATAGGGTGGTATCTACTTTCCTAGGCAGCACAAGAAACTTACTACCTTTCCCACTATGTTAAGTTGTCATCATAACCTTGATAATTTAGTAAGCATCGGCTCTTATACACGTTTATAATGATTTGGTCTATTAACTTTCGATAGAATTTTACGCAATTTATTTATGTAATATATTTATTATAATTCTACAACAATCCTGTGATCCTCTTGCCTCGGTGATTTTAAATATACATAATGCTATTTGCATTTTATTTAAGCATGGGAAATTAACGATTTGAAGTTAATCGCTGCACCTTAAATCGCTATGTAGGTACCCGCAGTTCATTTTTGTGTGAAAGTTCTTTTGTTTCGCTTATTACCATTTAAAAAGGAAATATATTAACACTTGCGTCGTTATTGCATAATCGTATCCAACAGTAATACAGATAAATGTAGTAGCCGAGAGGGATTCTTTATGCGGGGAGGGCAACGAAACTATTTATATTGAATTTGTTATGTTTGTCCCGGAATTTATTATTTCGTATTTGCCAGTCGATTTCGTACATTCGTCTTACGGACGCGCATATTTGTGTATATTGTTCGTGACTTGGAATGATCTCCTTACGATTTCAAGATTTTTCTGTTTTCTTTTTCTTTCGTGTATCTCATTCGTTGCTATAGAAAAATCTAAGACGATTTTCATAGCTTATTTTTCTGCTACGCTTAAAACAACAGAAGAGCTAATAAAGATCTCTCAAAGGAATTGAATCTAGATAGTTCCATCCAGATCGTTCCGAAACACATAATAAGACTTCGTAAACTCTATAATCTTTTAAATCCAATTCACAATTGATTAAGAGGCCAATAACTCATTAGCTATCACGGATATTCAAGTAATCCCAAATCGTTACCGTGTAGTGACAGTGTAAGAATATCCACTACCACCATATCATCCCGTGGCTGTCGTAAGAGGCGACAGAGGGAAACAAATCAGGATATGGGCAGCAGCGTCCTCCTAGTAACGAAGTAAAATAAAAAATTACGGTTCCAACCCGCTTTGCAAGTGTGGCAACTATGGCAAATATGGGGATATAATGAAGTAATATAGGAGGGAGGCCTATGTTCAGTAACGGACTTAAATAGTCTGTAACGAAACCGAAATCGGAATTTAATAACTTAATACTAATTATAACCGATATTTCTTTGACACATCATCATTCTCAGATATCTAATACGAGAACATTCTTGTTTCAAAGAGTGTAAAGGATATGTGACATTAAACACCTTACTGCGGTGTGAAGCATACTGTTCAGGACTGCTGACATTGTTAATATAATCGGGCGTTACTTTGCGAAAATCCATTATATAAAAGTTGTTAACAATTTTAATTACTGCTACGGTTACGTCCGCTACGGTTGATCAAAAATCCTTGTGAAATACGGATAACTAGCGAGCGAGGCTATTGAAATATTCGATTTTACTTCAATAAACAAGACGCCTAGGTGCTACCATTAGCGTAGGATCCAGTTGTTAATTGATTTTTTTTAACTTCCAGCTTTGAAAATTAATAATTTTCAAACGTAGAAAGTTAGAGATTTCGGTTCGATTTTGAGAATGCGAATTTTCATAAGATCTTCACGTTTTGCGGTCCTAGGAGTTTCAACTATTCGCGGCTGGACGTCTGGCCCTGTTTGTGTGTGTGTGTGTGTGTGTATGTGTGTGTGTATGTGTGTGTGTGTGTGTGTGTGATTATGTATGCATGTATGTATGTAAATACAATTTTGTCGTACGATATCTTTAGAACGAATCAACCGATCGAGATGGGCGACACTACACGGCGTTCGAAAGTGTTTAGTGAGACTTCCAGCTGATTAGATGTTCAGGTCAATTGGTCGAGCCGTTTCAAAGAATTTCAATAACTAAAAAAACAAAAATTAAATAGATTTTCTAGCGCAACGCTCTGAAACGGGAAGTTTCAAGGATCGCCTGCAGGGACAACCGTTTTTCAGATTTTTTAAATCATTTTTATTACTGCATACTGCATACCTTTAGAAAAGTGCAAGTGAAGTTTCACCCTTATATGGCCACTAGTAGGCACATTTCTGATAGTTTATAAATCCATTACTATGCCGCGTCGCCCTAGTGCGTGATGGCAGACATTTTTATAGAATAGGGGTGAGAAATGAGCACATTGTTCACCTGGTAAAGTGTATACTGTGGCCCATAGACATCAATGTCTATCCTCGATTAAGAATCAATTTCCGTTGTCACCTCTGAGGACAGAGGTCGAAATAATCGTATCCAGTAATAAGGGTCTCCGGTTCTCTACATTTACTGCACAAATTAAATTTACTGATATTTTACGCAGGTATTCTATGAAAGCGTAGCCGACCCATTCGTACTACAATCATTATATAACTGCAGCATGGGTCTACCATGTACAAGGGCTTAATTTAAGTTTAGAATCTTTTAAAGTGAAAGGTAAGGTTTTTTAAGGTATGCAAAGATTTTGTAATCAAAAGTATTGGGAAACAAAAAAGTCTATATTTACACTAGAAAAAATTCTGTTAAATATTAAGATATAACCTTACGTAGAAAACTTGTCATGTTTTCTAATTCGATAGAACTTTATCGAAATTTGACAGAGTTTTTTTTTTATAGAATAAGTATGACAAACGAGCACACAGTCCACCTGATGGTAAGTGGTTGCTGCGGCCCATAGACATCTACATCTATCTTCGTTGGCGAATTAAAATGCAGATGCGTTGTCAGCCGTGAGGACTACGATAGAATGCCTCTTTTTCAGTAAAAAGGGTCTCCGGTTCTCTACAATCACCATACGAAACACAGCAGCATTAAGCTGCTATTTTACGCTGGTATTCTGTGAGAGCGTGGTCCTTCCCCGGTCGAGCCGACCCATTCGTGCTACAACTATAACTATTAATATAGTTGCAGCATGGCTCTACCACGTATGAAAAGTTATAATAAATTCATTAATTTTATTATTTTTTGGACCTCGTAATCAAGCAATATAAAAATTCAGTAGAAATACTAGCGGTGTCTTAAAGAAATGCTTACTAATCTGTACGATTCCTTTCATTTTTGTAAAAAAAATATAACAAACTTTATATATGCGGTATCCGTCTTAAGCCTTTCAGACAGTTCCTACAGAACTAAGAAACAGTACCCATTGTTCCGTTTAAAAACTTCCATCTCGTAAAAGCTCAAGTTTCCGCAACGGAAGTAGCCTGAGTTCGAAATTCAAATTCGAAAAATACGCTTCTTTCCGCTTCCGGCGTTTGATTCCTCCCGTGATACGACGTTTCCTCTGCAGTATTTGAATACGATTTCCCGTTAAGGTCTTTCTGTTGAGATTGTTTTTAAATAGGACTGATTACCGACTACTAGTAAAGAAATAGATGCGGGTTCGATTCCCGTATGGGAATTTTTCGTCATCATCATTATCATAATTACAGCCTATTAAAAGTTCACTGCTGAACACAAGCCCATAGATTGCCTCATCACTTGGCAGACGGGTTGGCAAACACAGTTTTATATTTTCTAGATTTTATCAGAAAGACGCCACTGTCCATCTCTTGATATGTTGTTAACCATGAAGTGCCATTGTTAGAATATCCACTACCCCATATTGTCTCGTGGGAGTCATAAGAGGCAACAGAGTGAATTTTTTGTAATATGTATATCTGACTTACAGAACACATATTTGTAATATTCTTTTATATTTATTAGATACAATACTTAAGTACAGTCCTGTTGAAAAAAGTCCTAAAAATCTGTTTTCTGCCGACTTCCAAAAAGGAGACGGTACTCAATTCGAGTGTATGTTTTTTTTTTTTTTTATGTGTGTTACCTCATAACTTTGTACTGGGCGAACCGATTTCGATGATTCTTTTTTTATATGAAAGCTAATAGTTCTCGTGTGGTCCCATATGAATTTGATCAAGGTCAGACCAATGGTTATTGAGTTATTCTCAAATAACCTATATTGAAGTCGGCTGTACAAAATTTTTAATTTTAAATTATTATTCGAGTTCTTAATGAAATTCTACCTTGGAGTATATTTTTTTAGTTATCACCCTTTTAATTATGTAGTTCTGTTGCAATATAGAAATATTTATCCTTCTTTATTTTGGAATAACTGCAAATGTCTCATGCCGCAATGTCTGCTTTACATCAGGTGATCTACATGCTCGAAAATGTCGAAAGAGTTTACTTAATACAATCCAATAAAGTTAAGGTGCAGCATATATACGTGCCACTAATAGGGGTAAGCAATTAATTACTCCGTCGGGCTGTTCCAGTTTGTATTCAAATGTCTCCGAAAATTTTCTTCCTCAAACGTGCAATGCTCCACGACTTTTCCATCACCGTCGAGCACGTGGTAAATCAGCATTCAAAATTTCAAATAAACAATGTTATTGGTGCTGACAGGAATCGAATCCAAATTGCTTGCGTACTGTGTATTCGATATCGAGCACATAGCTACTAAGCTATCGGGTCTTAGTATCAAATACATAGACAGTTACGGGAGTGCATCAAGCGGACGCTGCGCAGGGGTCGGTGTGTGCCATGCCTTTCTCAACGAAACATTGCTTTAGAAAATTGGAAAATTATTTCGTACATAAATCCAACCTGATAGCACACTACAGTGCCAGAGAATAGGAGAGAGTATTTGCAAATCGGTTCATACGAGAGAAGAAATTGTGTGATACTAGGCAAACATATCGCTTGTAACATCGGTATCTGTAAAAAATCAATTAGCTATCCAAAAATATTTTACAAATCACTCTTCAATAAAACAACGGCTACCGATGTAATTGTTAATTAAAATTTTAAGCGCTTACTGATTTATTACGTGCTCGACTGTGAAGGAAATAATTGCGAGGAATCCGCTAACACAGAGCAGTGCAGAACGAATTACTGCATGATTCTTAAAAATGATATAAAGCTCAACGACGTATATATATATATATATATATAGGCTGTGAGTTTATGTTCTATATATGCTGCAGCTATATTATCGTTGTAGAACGAATAAGACAGTTTGACCGGTTAAGGATCACAATATACAAGAGTAAAATAGCAGCTTAATGTTGCTTTGTTTTTTATTGGGTGTAGACGAACCGGAGACCCTGTCTACTGGAAATCAGGTATCCCATATTAGTCCTTAATCTATGATAGATGTAGATGTTTATGGATCATAACATACACATACCATCAGGTACTGTGTGTTTTGTTATCCTTACTATAGAAAAAAATATTTTAGGTACATACTTTAAACGTTGAGATGTATTCATCATCATTCATAATTACAGCCTTTCATAAGTCCACTGCTGAACATAGGCCTCCCCCAAGGAATGCCACAAAGCACGGTCCTGAGCCACCTGTATCCATCAACTTCCTGCATGTCTTACCAGGTCGTCACTCCATCTCGTGGGGGGTCGCCCTACACTTCGTCTACCGGTACGAGGCTGCCACTCAAGAACCTTTCTTCCCCATCGGTTGTCGGTTCTTCGAGCTATATGACCGCCCCACTGCCACTTCAGCTTACTAATCCGTTGGGCTATGTCGGTTACTCTGGTTCTACTGCGGATATCCTCATTCCTAAGTTTATCAGGCAGAGAAACTCCGAGCATTGCCCTCTCCATAACTCGCTGAGCGACCTTGAGCTTCCTCATATGGCCAGCAGTGAAGGACCACTTCTCAGATCCGTAAGTCATCACTGGCAACATGCACTGGTTGTACAATTTCATTTTAAGGTTTTAAGGTATGTCTGACGAGAAGATGTGTCGTAGCTTCCCGAACGCTGCTCAGCCGAGTTGAATCCGTCGATTGACCTCTCGGTCGAAGTTGGAGTTACCTAGTCGGACTATTTGTCCCAGGTAAACATACTCGTCAACAACTTCGAGCTTAGTACTCCCAACAACTACCGGCATAGGTGTAACATGGACATTAAACATAATCTTTGTTTTGTCCATGTTCATCTTAAGACCTATCCGTTGGGAGATACTATTGAGGTCATTCAGCATAGTGCTTAGGTCCTCCAGGGATTCTGCCATAAGGACTATATCGTCGGCAAATCGAAGGTGAGTATTATTGATATTAGTGAGTATGATGTATTATAGATAAATTATTATCTAAATCATACATAAATACTAGTTGACCAGGCAGACGTTGTTCAGCCCTTTCTGATGACCCTTTGCCCAATGAAAAAATCCTTAAATTCGAAATAAAAATATTAAAGGTCACTTATCAGGACAAAAGCTATCCTATCTCTCAAGTTGGACCAAACTGCACATTGACCAAAAATTTCATTGTAATCAGTTCAGTAGTTTAGGAGTTCATCGTGGACAAACAATGTGACACGTAATTTTTATATATTACTAGCTGACTAGGCAGACGTTGTTCTGCCCTTTCCGAACAACCATTTGCTTTCCCAAAAAAACTCCTGAAATTAGCAATAAAAAAATTGAGGGTCACTTACCGGTATAAAGACTATCCTATCTCTCAAGTTGGACCAAACTGCACACAGTCTGCAAAATTTTTTTGAAATCGGTTCTATCTGTTGAATACTTACAGCAACACGTGGTGGTTACACTACTAAATTGTAGCTTATATTAAACGTTTGTATTTTTAACATAGCGCCATTTATTAAATATTTACTCAATCCAGTCAACAGATATCGTCATCTGACAGAATCGTTTGGAGCTAACAGATAATTGTGACTGTCAAATAATAGACAAATAATTTTCAATAAAATAATATTGTATTGCGACTATAAATTGAGATGTAAGCTATCCTATCTTTTAAGTTGGACCAAACTGCACATTGACCAAAAATTTCATTGAAGTCAGTTCAGTAGTTTAGGAGTCCATCGCGGACAAACAACGTGACACGTACTTTTTATATATAAAAATAATATATTATAAAGATTATGTTCCTAAAATGTGCTCCTAACAACCCTAAGAATCAATTTCAAATTTCATCCCTCAAAGCACGCATCGCAAGTTATTATTAAATGTTGCATGCATTAAAATTCGTACCTCTTACCCACCCTCACGATTTCTTATTGATTTCGCAACTTTATTGGAAGTTTGGGTGAGATGGATACATTTTTCTCTCATAATACCCTTCAAGTTTGTGGCTTGTTTTGTTATGATACGGTTTGGTATTTAAATAAAACTAATTTTTACGGAGTTTATCGTGTATATTAACTTTAAACTACCACGGCTACCTTCAGATTAAAACTATTAATTTTTGATCTGATCTACGCAGGGCGAGCTTATAGTATCCTGAAGATTTAATTTTATTTATAATAGGAACCGAAGCAGATTGTAGCGCCCAGCTGTATTCTCTATTGAAATAGGTTCTTGTAAATTTCCATAGCCTCGCGATTAGAATTATTAGGGAGACACTGCTGCCCATCTCCGGGATTATGTACCTCTGTTGCCTCTTACGACACCTAGATGTCGCAACTACAACGGTGAGTAGTGTTTGCGGAAATATAAGAAGTCATTACCAACCTAAAACTTAACAATTGAATCAAAACACACACCAAACCCTAATGAATTCTTATGTTTACGCGAACACTACACTTTTCAGTGAAACTAGTTTTTATGGAATTCATCGCGTATGTGAAATTATTTTATTATTTTATTTATTTTATTAACACATAGCTGATGTAAAGAAACTCCGGAAAATCTGCAGTCTGTTAACACGTATAGGATCGCCACTGCAACTATATCAGATTTTCTACAGACTTCAAAAAGGAGGGGTATTCAATTCAACTGTATTTTTATGTATGTTATTTCATAACTGTTTTCTAGGTGAACCGATTTCGATGATTCTTTTTTTTTATACAAACCACAAATCCTCGCGATGGAACTCCGATTCCTGCCAAGGATGATTCGGGAGGCTATTGAAATAAAAAAATACCCTAATTACAATAGAGAACATGGCTGGGAGCTTAACGAAATGGTTTGGATTAAATTTCGATTCGATCGAGATTTTTTGTTTTTCTTATTACAAGTAAGTGTACATACTGGCACACAGCCTAGCTAGTAAGTGAATGTTATGGCCCATAGACATCTAAGTTTATCCTTGATTAATAATTAAATGCATATGTGTTGTGACCCCTGCGGACCAAAATGAAATGCACCATTACCAGTAATAAGTCTTCGATTTTCTAAACTCACCACACGAAACATTCCTTTACCAGCCGTGCCGATCCATTCGTGCTGTAACCTGGTTCTATCTTTATGATTACTTATATTTACGCGTACACTACACATTTAAATAAATTGTGTTTTTACGGATTCTGTCGCGTATATTAACTTATTTTATATTCCCGACGTTTCGAGCACTTTACAACACCCCTGGTCGCAGGGGAGACTGTTCTGACTTAACTGTTCGACGTCCCAATGTCATAGCTAACCACAACTACCTCCAGATTAAAATTTCCTGGTTCTATCTTCTAGAAATCTGGCTGCACCACTTTGCCACTAACCTATAATAGATATTTGGTTTTAACTTCGACTATAT
Source organism: Parnassius glacialis (assembly GCA_033319125.1). Lineage (NCBI taxonomy): Eukaryota > Metazoa > Arthropoda > Insecta > Lepidoptera > Papilionidae > Parnassius > Parnassius glacialis. Next base: position 35,541,239 of record JAVANC010000003.1, on the reverse strand, counting down.
TTTTTTTGTGTACGACCATGTTTCAATAAAAAACAATAAAAAGCTTTACGCTTAAAATATGACAAGTGACTGTAGCCTTGGTCATATCTATATCTCGGTGGGTTATAGGTATGTACTGTGTAACTCAAAAATCATGGGCTCGAATCCGCCATTAAACTAGTGTTGCGATCCCCTCTCAGCACAAGAATTTAAGGTTTATTTTAAGTGGTTAATGTAACCATATAGTGCTCTTAACATACTGAGTTACATTTCAAACTGCTATTACGGTAAAATTATGTATATATGTATATGTGATATTAATCTACGATCATACGTCAATCCTAAGCTGTCTATTCATTTGACAAATTATATCTCAATCGATTTGTCATAATTGCGCTGGTGATAGAGGACATAGCCTAAAATAGATATAGCGGGCATGACCTCGTATTTACATACATATAAGGGTGACAAACGAGTACATAGTCTAACTGAATGCTGTGACTCGTAGATCTAAATTTATCCCCGACTAGCTGTTTCACGCGACTTCGCCCGCGTGTTATTTGGGGTTTTAATTTTTTTTGCGCGGAACCCTGATTCTTTTTCTAAAATAAAAGTAGCCTAAGTTACTCCTTGTGACATCAGCTACCTGCGAGTGAAAATCCCGTCATAATCGGTCCAGCAGTTTCGGAGATTAGCCGGAACAAACAGACTGACAGACAGACGGAAAGACAGACAGACAGACAAAAACTTTAAAAATTGTATTTTTGTTATTAGTACCGTATATACCGTGTATAAGCTGTAATTTTGATATTACAAACAGACACTTCAATTTTATTTATTTGTATAGATATAGAATATAGATTAGGAATTAAAACGCGAATATGTTATCTGTATAATTTAAAATTAAAACTTTGTACAACCGACTTCAATATAAATTATTATGAATAATTCAAAAACTACTGGTCGGACCTTGATCAAATTTATATGTTACCACATGAGAAGCACCAGCTTTCAAATAAATAAGCAATTATCGAAATCGGTTCACTCAGTAAAAAGTTATGAGGTAACACATATGAAAACATACAGTCGAATTGAGTACCGTCTCTTTTTTGAAGTCGGTAGAAAAAGAGGCAACGGTTTAATTATTTCGAACCAGTTATTAGAGGGTATTACAGGCTGTGAGTCATTTCATATTAGTATATATCAGAAGTAACAACGCATCTGTACCTGTCTTTGTTTGAAGTTGGTTGGTGTCCGTAGACTATAAGTCCGCTCATCATTGCAGTTTTATAAAATAATGCCTCACTAACCGTAAGAAACATATCTATTTAACGTAACTCACACAGAAGTGGTCCTTTCCCCGGTTGAGCCAGCCGAGTCAGCCGAGTCAGCCGACCCATTCGTACTGTAGTCACAATACACTACAACGTGGCTTTACCATATAAATCTGTAATCATAAGCATACAATAAATATAAAATTACGAAAATAAACTCGATATTCATTAAAAAAAAAGGAAGAAACTTTACGTATTCCGCCATATTTCATCGAACCATAGACAATATTGTTATAATAAGAAAAAAATATTATTCAATTGCATATAAAAAGCCTCTTAACATATTTTTTATGTGTTCACATCCCTTCTCCTTTGTCGGGTTAAGCAATTGCTTACGTCGAAATTGAGGCAATTCCGCGACTGCGAACGATTGGGAGGCCATTTTTTATTCGATACATATCTATTAGATGGCGTTTGAAGGGATACAATTTGTCGCTTGTTTTTGACGCAAAGAAGTTGGAAGGAAAGTTATTGGAGTGTTAATGTGAAAACAAGTTTTTAGATTTTTTTCGTAAATGCGATAAAGACACACATTATTGCTGTAACACGAATAGGTCTTCTTGACTGAGATTGGACCAAGCTTGTATAGAATCGTCATTACAGTCCTTCACAAGTCCATTGATGAACATAGGTCTCCCCTCAGGAATGCCACAAAGCATGGTCCTGAGCCACCTGCATCCATCGGTCAACAGGTCGTCACTCCATATGGGGGGGGGGGGGGAGGGATTCACCCTACACTTCGCATACTGAGAACCTTTTTTTCCCCATCGGTTGTAGGTTCTTCGAGTTACATGGCCGGCCCATTGCCACTTCAGAATGACCGACATAGACCAACGGATTAGTAAGCTGTATGGAATACTAGCGTGAAATATCACTATTGTGCTCCTGTGTTTCGTAAAAGAACTGGAGACTCTTTTTACTAGTAACGAGGCATTCTATTTAAGTGTTCAGAATTGTTATAACACGTCTGTCTTTGATTATTAATCGAGAATATACTCTATGGATCACAGTATTTACTTACCATCAGATGGATGATGTGCTCGTTAGTCACCAATACTTATTTAAAAAGCAGCGCGAGATCAGGGTTAGAGATAACAAGTAGAAAACGTGAAAATATCCAGATCGAGAAAGAGTGATAAGTCCTTTCAACTTAGTAAAGGCATTTCGGGAAGAATTTACTAATGGAGGCGATAATATATTAATAGACCACAACCAGTCTTTAGAGAAGGAAAGAAAAGAAACTTTTCTACCGACTTCAAAAAGGAGGTACTCAATTCGATTGTATGTTTTTCTTCTTCTTTTTTTTATGTGTATTACTTCATAACGTTTTTCTTTATGACCAATTTCGATGATTCTGTCTGTTTTTTTGTCGATTGTATGTTTTTTTATGTGTATTTTTATTTGTTCTACGTGAACCGATTCCTTTACTTCTCATGTGGTTCCATATAAATTTGATCAAGGTTTGACTAATAGTGTTTGAGTTATCTTTAATAATATATATTGAAGTCGGTTGTACAAAAATTTTAATTTTAAATTATTACCTAGACCATTTTACTTACTCTTTTTACAGAAAACGAGGCATTCCATCCAAGTCCTCGGGGGTGATAACTTATCTGCACTTTAATTCTTAATCGAGGATAAATGTAGATGTCTATGGCCTATAGCATCCACTTACCATCAGATCGACGTGGAAAAATATATTATATCGCAAAAAAAAATTATAAGGGTATATATACGAATACAATTATTTCAGCTATCTGCTGCCGTAATGACTGACCATTCCCTCAGTGTTTAGCTATTGACATGCAATTAATCAACTGTTAACTTCATGCGAGAATAGAGTAATTAATTTCAGGTATATCATAATTTTTAACTTTATACTTCATTTTATATAATATGTTAACTGGTTTGTACATATTTTTATATTTAATTTACGTGGGAGAAGTGCGCTGCAGCGTTACAAGGATGCACATCACAAAGATTGGTTTGGCTATATTGAGGAAGGTCTACGTTTATACAGAACACCAGCATAAATAGTTTCGTACAAATTGGGAGACCCACACTACATCATTTCCATAAGGATGTGACAAAAAAGTTGGAAAGCTGGAATATGTAAGCAGCAGTCGAAATCCTCCAGTTGAAATTTCGGGTACGACGACACGCTTCAACGGTGGCTACGAGTAGCTATGTGCACAGACAGGGCTGTAGTGCACGAGTCTGTGCACAAATACAGGTTCCCTCTCTTATAGTCTGATAAGACGGCAATCCGACATGACTGCGAGAGATCAGGGGACCTACAGCTTTTACGTATATTTTAAGGCACATGCCGTTTAACAGCTGAATGATACCGACTCCGGGCGTCTAGTGAGCATTTCTTGCTAGAATAACGCAATAACTGATTTTGGTGGAACCCATGATTCAAACACCTAAACAAACGAGGAATATGTTATAGGGAAATACCATTTAATTTTTACGTTAAAAAATCTCTAACCATATTCAGAACCCGCATATGTAAATAAACCTAGCAAGCTAACAGCATAGCCAAGTGGCGAAGCAATCAGCTTTGTAGCGGTTTCTAACGGTTGCTGTTGAGCAATCAGTTTCAAAATAGGAGGTTCAGATGCATGGGTGATCAGTAATCGATTGCTGAAAACAGAATTTGAAAATTCGAAACCGTTCTCGAGATAATCGTGGGACAGAGGGACAGACGGACAGACATCGTGAAATCAATAAACCTAGCAAGCTAACAGCATAGCAAAGTGGCGAAGCAATCAGCTTTGTAGCGGTTTCTAACGGTTGCCGTTGAGCAATCAGTTTCAAAATAGGAGGTTCAGATGTTTGGGTGATCAGTAATCGATTGCTGAAAACAGAATTTGAAAATTCGAAACCGTTCTCGAGATAATCGTGGGACAGACGGACAGACGGACAGACATCGTGAAATCAATAAGTGTCTTCGCAAGCTTCGCCACTTAATAAGTGTCTTCGCAAGCTTCTCCACTTAATAATTCATATAATCAATTGCAAAATTCAGTTAGTTTGTCTTTTATTCAGTTTAAAAAACTGTTGGATAGATTTTAGGTACAAATTTATCTAACCAATTACATAACTACTGTGCATCGAATGAAACAACATTCGGATACTGGTAGACGTTGAAACGCGGGGATAGGTCAACATTTTGACTGGCACCTTATGGTTAGTTAGGGAAGTTAATAATCTAAAGTTCCTGGATTTATCCGAATAAATTACGATCACGATAGCCTCTGTGCTATCATTAATCTGCGCCGATTATCGTCATATCAGTGACCGTGTTGCACTGACAGGGCTGCCGCAAACTTCATTACGTCGCGCGTCAGTCGTGCAACTGTCGCGAGTGTGTTGCCCGCCTAATTGACTGTTAATTTCCTAATGCTAATGCCGTATTGGTGATGCGGATTGAATTTGTGATCGAGATTGAATTACGGTATATCGAGCGTTCTAATGCTGAAATTATCTGACTGAAAATAAATGTGAGAAAATTAAATAATTAGGATCCCAGTTATATTCATAGAAGGTTGAGCAACATAGCCCAAAGGGTTAGCTGAAGTAGCAATGAGTCGTCTGTATATCTCGAAGACCGACAACCGATGGTAAAGAAAATCTCTCAAGAACACAATAATGTCCTCTATATTGAATTTCACCGTCACAGCTAGGCTTGCCAACCGTCCCGTATTTTCCGGGACGTCCCGCTTCTGGGTTAATTTTGGACCGTCCCGCTGTAACCCTTGCGGGACGCCTTTTGTCCCGGAAATCAGTAATTATATGATATTAGTATCTATCTCGTACCAACTACACCTTAGCCGTAGTTTCGATACCACTTTCAAATGCATCAGCAGAGAGAGTGTTTTCTCTCGGTGGAAATGCATGGACAGACAGCAGAAATAAATTGTTGGTCAACAAACGTCAAGGCTGAACTACAAATTAACATTAATTTTGATCAAAAATGCAGTGAATTTTATAACCAATGTGTTTTTTCTTTCTAACCAATTTGTATGTGGTGTGTTGTGTCCCGTGTAATATACCCAAGTCCAGGATATCGAGCTGGGTAATCCCGGAAATGCCTTTTTTGGAGTTGGCAAGCCTAGTCACGGCGGCCATACATAGTGCCCGAGTGTATGCGCAAACACAAGTGCGCTCACCACTTTCTCACACTCATAGACCGATGAAACGGCAGAGAGATCAGACACGAAAAACTGTTGGACTTGCAATGGTTTTACATGCTTTCCGAGAAGCGGGGGTGAACACCCCTAACTTCCTAACTCCGGGTGGTTACTGATAATTTAAACTAATAACTGATTTTGGGCTGATCCAGGATTCGAACCCGGGAACTCGTGACCAACAACCGCGACCTCTAGAACAACGATGCAGGCATTGCGAGTTTGGCTACCTCGTACCGTAAGTACCTTCTTGACTTTCAGAAAGTGCTTTATAAATATTTAATAACAAATATTATATATTAAGTATTAAACACTAATTATGACTAAAAATATTTTGACTTTGAATTGAGTTGAGCGTTCAGGAGAGTTTTCTGTGTATGATGTAATGAAAATGAAGATTTGAGTGTGAAAATAAAATAGCTTGTGTTACTTAGTTTAAATATCGCTTCCCCAATACTTGCGTGTTCTATATACTATGGTTGTGTCACGAATGGGTTGGCTCGATTGGAGTAGCAAAACGTTCTCACAGAATATCAGAGCAAAATAGCAACGTAATACTGCTGTGTTTCGTATGATGAGTGTAGAGAACCGGAGACCCTATTTATAGGAAACGAGGCATTTCATCTTAGTCGTCAGGGATGGCAACGTCTGCATTTTGATTATTAATAAAGAATAAATTTAATGTATATGGGTCACAACACCCACTTACAATCAGGTACTGTGTGCTCGCTTGTCACCCTTATTCTGTAAAGAAAATACTCATGTCTGATCAAAAAAATAAATTATTTGAAAGACGTGTGAAGTTCCTCACTACGCATCATAGCAGCAGAGAAAACTAAAAACCCCCTAAAGAGCAGCATAGAAGTCTCTTCTTTGTCATATTACCCTCTTAGAAATGAGAGAAGATTGCGCCCAGCAGTGGGATATACCACTTTGCTGTTATTTTTGTTATAAAAATATATCTTTATTTTTCATTCTGTTTTTCTATATTTTCTTATTTAAAGTTTGCTACTAAAAAAAATCCTACAGTATCCGAGTTTTCATCGAATATATTTTATCCCTCTTGAAGACGTCGGCGGATCGCTCAGTCGATCAACTTGCGGCAAATGCGGCGTGACAAATTTTACACTCGCATGCGTGACGTTGTTTTATTGTCGGCTTAATTCCCCTCTTGGCGCGTAGTACAAGAGAAAAGAGTGAGCGGACAAAGAAAACAAAGAGTTGGTTACTACTAATGTCGACATTTGACATAATAAGACAGATTTTCGATTTTTCTTAGATTATAAATCAAGGCCACAACTATGGATGATTAACGCAATAATTATCAACATCATCTCTATCACTGCTGAACATAGGCCTCTTCAAAGATTGCTTCATAAGAAAATCAATATATCCTCCTAATAGCAAATATAATAACTCAAAAACGTGATTCAACGTCGTCAAGACCTGTGATAACTTGAATACACAAAGAACTTCTAATTATTTTATTTTTTATTTATTTTATAGAATAAGAGTGAAAAACGTGCACACAGTCATCGTGATGATCAGTTAATACTGTGACCCTCATCCACTTACATCTATGCTTGATTAAGAAATCAAATTGCAGATGCAGTCATTCATAAGGAATAAGATGGAATGTATCGATTCTAGTAAAAAGTTTTTCCGGCTCTGTACACTCACTGTACGAAACACAACATCAATAAGGTGCTATTTTAAGCTGATATTCTGTGAGAGCGTGACTCTTCCCTGCTCGAGCTGATCGATTCGTGCCACATCGTGTCATAATATAGCTGCAACGTGTATCTTTCACGTAGTTCTACAAGAAAACAACATTTCGTATAGTTTATTGTTTGCTTTTTATTGTACGCTGAAGTTTATGAATTAAAACTTACGTTAAAACCTCCCTTTCGAGTATCGACGTTTAAACTTCTTTTTTAGAAATGTTTTCTGAAAGTGATCGGGAATGGACTGCAAATGTAAAATTTGTGGACGAGGTACTTTATTTTTTACCAATTTAAAAAAGACGGAGTGTGAACCATTCTATTTATTACTATATAATATATTTTACGTAGTAAGCTAACCGTATCTGCTGTTTTTACAAAAGTATACTTAATTTTTGCTATGGATAATTATAAAATTTCAACTAGATTCCAACTAATTAAACTAAATTTCTGTATATTTTATTAATTTTACACAATTAACGGCCTGACTACGTTGTTCACGATGAATGTACCTAACATTTTAGAGACCATTTTATTGGATACGAGGCATTTCATCTACATCATACATTTTGATTCTTAATGAAAGAAAGAGTTAAGTATTTATTGGCTACAGCATCAACTTACCAACAGGTGGAACGTGTGCTATTTCGACACCATATTGCTGCTAGTTAATTATTTAAACGATATATTTTTTTATGAAAGAGGTGGCAAAATAGCATGCGCCTCACCTGATGGTAAATGTTGAGCTCCTCCCATGAACAACTTGCAACACCAGGGGAATTTCAGGTGCGCTGCCAGCTTTCTAAAAAGGAGTAAGTTTGTTACTTAAAATTCCTTAAGTCGTATCGGTCTAAGATAGTTATATGCCAAAAAGTAATGAAATGACCCCGTGGATTAGCCATAGCTGGATATTATAATGACAAGTGAGCTAACAATCGACCTGATTACAGACTATTTATTTTGACATATTTACCATAATATGTCAAAATAAATAGCCTGTAATCATGCTAGCTCTCTTCTCTTTCTAATCCACACCCATCAGGAACGCATCAGTGTGCTGCTTATTAGCAGAAAATGTTTTTTTTACTATTATAAGCTACTGCTTCACTACTGTCCCACCTGATAGTAAGTGGTGACAGTTTACCAAAGGCGAAGATGATTAAACAAACTGACTAATCTTACCGAAGCTTATTTAATTTTGCCTTAAAACCATCCTCGCTGTTATCAGATGTAAAGACATATTATTATGACAAATTATTCCCGTGCACACGAGCATAGCATTACGAATCACGTTTGGTTGTTAAAAAACGCCGGTGGTAAACAATCAAACACAGTCAATAAGTCGTGCGAAGAAGAAAGCTCTTAGTAATTCGCACAGTATTGGACCGCCAAGCATCCCATTGAAGTGGACGGTAACGTCAGTTTTATCGTGATGTGCGTTGGTGAAATTTGGCGGCTGGAATTTATCCGAACAATTTCTCCGAGCCAATTACCATTTGTGGCGGCGGAGATCGATCCTGGGCTGCTCGCTGTGAATTTGAAGGCAAACTCTAAGCCTCTACCACGATTCTTATTTTTTTTTTAAATTAAATGTAAAATGTCGCATCCATAACTTCGTAAAATCATTCTTACTGTACTGTTATCGGATGATATAGAACCCCAACTCGCTGCTCTTATTGAGACGTGAACGTATGAAATATTGGACTCCAGCATTATATGCGGACGCCTCGAATCCAGTGATAAATGCGGTGCGAACGCGGTACACCCATTCGAATCCGAGGCGGATGGATCGAGAATTTTAAAATGTGACTCCGTTTGTGCTGAGTTGATAAAGTTTTGATTTATTCGCGTTATTTGTTTGATTCAGTGTCTGCACATGGCCGTTTACAATTCTACTTTAAGCGACTGAAAAAAGAAGGAGGTTCGCAATACGTATATAAAATATTTTTTTATGTATGTTCGGGCATACCTTTTTTATCTATGAACGGATTTTAGATAGATTGATAACTCTTTATTTGATAACTCTTTATTTTACCATTACCATTACAGCCTATTGTGGACCTTCCACTGAAGATAGGCCGCCCCCATCGATAGCCTCATAGGGGGGGTATTTGCCATGGTTGCCACGTTTGGCAACCGCAGTTTTTTATTTTTAGTCATTATTTAGAAGATGCTGCTGCCCATATCCTGATTTGTTTCCCTCTGTCGCCTCTTACAATACCCACGGGATGATATGGGATAGTTAATGATATTTCTTTTAAATACTCTTTTTTTTTAATACTTTCCATATGAATTTTAAGAAAATATACCCCATTTTTTTTTCAAATAGGGGCTGAAATTTTTAATATAACCTTTTAGATGACATTCTAAGTCAAAAAAAATTAATATTCTGTTAAAGTTAAAGTTACATCCTATATACGTCCCACTGCTGGGCACAGGCCTCCTCTCATTTCTGAGAGAGTTTTAGGGCAAAGAAATATCCACCGTGCTGTCCCAATGCGTGTTGGCGAACTTCACATGTCTTCGAAATATTTTTTTCTTATTTTCTCCGACATGCAGGTTTCTTCACGATGTTTTCAAAATCAGCACTGCACAACACAAATCAGTTCCGTTGTTTAGGAGTTCATCGCGGACACACAACGTGACACGTAATTTTTATATATAAAGATATACCTATAGAGCAGTATAATAAAGAAATGGCCTTAAATGGCCTAGCCTTTACATGTCACAGGACTCGTCTGATTTCTGTGAGCGTTTTAGTGCAAGGGAAAGTCCACCGCACTGCCCCGCGCACTGCAACGCGTGTGTTTCTAGTAGTGGACTTCACATGTCTTCGATTTTTTTAGCATGCAGGTTTCCTCACGATGTTTTCCTTCACCGCCATCCAATTGGCAAATTAGCATTTCAAATTATCAAATTAATATCAAATTAATTTCATTAGTGCGAGCGGTGATATGAGTCGGGTTGCTTGCGTTCTGTGAAATTGACAGCGAGTGTTTTGACCACTGAGCTACCACGGCTAAAAATTACGATACAAATAAACATAGGTAAACCAAAACTCCTATAAGTGTTACTATAAAGATTGTTTATCATGATCACACAACATGATATGACCAGAGGACTCGAAGGCGCCGTCTTTAACTTTACATACTACTTTAGTGATATTTCAGATATTTTTATTTGATAGTGATATTACAGTTTTCTACGTAATTACAATTATAACGCAACTCGTAATAAATAAAAATGTAAACGTAAATTTCCTGCGATATATCTCCTCAATGAATAATATCACGCTTCAGATCCTTAAAAGCCCCGCGGTCAAAATTTTAATAACAAAAAAAAACGTATCTCCCATTAGTAAAACCAAACAAACCGTGACAAGTCTCCATAGACGCCTTACAAAGACTCCATCAAAGTCTAAACATTTATTATGGAGGATAACGCGTCGCCCGGGTTTTTAATATCGGCCTTATAATAAATTGGTTAACATTCGCTTTATGAAGGGAAAACCTATTAACGAGCGGCAAATGTATCAGGTGGACTATTTCGTACGCGTACGACTTGCAAATGATAAGAAGTTCTGTTTGTGGGTCGCAGAATAATCTCATCAAAATTATTAGTAATATTTGTGCATTTACAGAAAATTTTAGTAGGTGGTCAAATTTATTACTATCTCAATAATAATATTTATTAATTTCATTAATTAAGCAATAATAAGAATAAAAATTTAAGGTATAATGTAAAAAAAATATTTTGTATTGGATCAGTGTTGTCTGTATCAAATAAATTATTATTATTATTATATCCCACCTTATTAAAACACATCGCAATGTCTAGGTGGCATGATAGGATAGTGCTAATGTGTTTTTTATTGGCAAGTGGCTACTGCTTCCCGTGTACACCTGAACCTTATTTCGAAGGTTAAAATGCTGGTAAAATTAAAAGGCGGTAGGATGCCTTTTCTGGTTAAGAGTTCGTTTTGGTAAGCACCACCTTCTTTCATTTCTACTGTCAAGCAGCAGTGAGTTCACAGCTGTGCTTCTGAAGGTTAGAGAGAGTCAGTATAAATACAGGCTGAGAGTCAATCTATATTATTTCTCAAACATGACAACGCACCTGTAGCCTTCATCTTTGTTTGAAGGTAGTTGTAAGTGTTCATTTTATACGTGGTGCTGTAGCTATATTAGTAGTATAGTTGTAGCACGAATGGGTCGGCTCGACCGGGGAAGGACCATGCTCTCACAGAACACCAACGTAAAATAGCAGCTTAACACTGCTGTGTTTCGTATGGTGAGTGTAGAGAACCGGAGACCCTTTTTACTGGAAAAGAGACATTCCATCTTAGTCCTCACGGGTGACAACGCATCTGCATTTTGATTCGCAATCGAGGATAGATGTAGATGTCTATGGGCCACAACAACCACGTACCATCAGGTGGACTGTGTGCTCGTTTGTCCTATAAAAAAAGCTAAAAGTAGCTTCAGCAGCTACTTGCCATCAGGTGGACTTTTAGTTCGTTTGTACAGCTTTATATAAAATACAAGCTAATAGGTATTAACCTCTATTAGTGGTCAGAAATGATAAAGATCTGAACTGTAATCTTCTTTGCCTGGATGGAGGCTGCACATATTAATAAAATGCAGTGGCCGCAATTACATATATTATGAGCTCATTACTATTATGTCATACTTAGGTTAACATTAATCTAAGATTTCATATAACATTCAAAATCTGTAATAATTTTAAAATACAGGTTTGCCCAAATACCATTCGTTACGTGTCGATCGCTTTGAGACATCATAATACACACCCCAAATGTTGTGTAAATACCCCTAAAGCGAAACGCGACAAAATAAAATATCTATTTCTATTAAGGATAATGATAGGCCGTCTTAAACATGACTTAATATCAGTAGGGAAAAAAATTAGCGCCATCAGTGTGGCACGTTTGTATTTATTTTTTCCAAGCGAAGATGTTTTATATTTTATGTGGTGAATTATTGCCAGTGCTTTTATATTAACATGCTGAGTTAATGTTACGAATGTTTTCTATAATTACACCACCATTAAAATTTTATAATTCATTTAGTTGGGCTAAAATAAAAAATAAATTAAATATTGAGATGTTGTTAAATATTGTTGAGGTAGGGCTAATTTTCTGCTGAGATGTTCATCTAGGAAGGTGCAACTAAGCAGTACTAATTTTTGTGTTCTCGATTGAAAGATATAAAAATCAGGGTGATTCTAGTGTGCGTTACATCATATTTCAGTAAGAACTGATCGTATTTTTATATATAATAAAGGGGACAAAGAGCACACACGAGCATAAACACCTACATTTAGCATCGATTAACATTCAAAATGCAGATGCGTTGTCAACTCTAAAGATTAGGATGGACTACCCCGTTACCTATAAAATTATCGCCGTTTCTTTCCATTGACTACATACGAAAAACAGCAGCATTAATTAAGGCAAATCCTACAACAGGAGAGGCTCATATCCAAAATGCGAAATTAAGGACTGATAAAAAAGAAGCACTTAAAATTTCAATCAACAATTTCATTGGTGCTGTCAGGATCAAACACGGCTTGCTTGCGTGCTATAAAATTTAAGGGCTGCTACCCCTGAGCTACCAGCAGCATTAAGCTGCTATTTCGTGGTACTTTGTGCGAGGGTGGTTCTTCCCCGGCCGAGCCAACCGTTCGTCTACAACGTGAAAAATTAAGACAAAATACGTCTTTAATTTCTTTTTAATGTACCATCCGACCGATCCTGTACCGATAACTGTAATAAGTGGTGAGGTAAGAATAGCGTCTCGTGGGCAGAGATAATATAAATCAGGATTTGTCCTCACATGTCAGGAATTTTGACTCTTGTGAGGATTGCGGTCGGATTTTGGAAATGTTAAGCTTTTTTAAGATTAAAAAAACAGAAGGTTTTTGCATGGGAGGGATGGAATCTGTTACGTGGATTGATCACGATAATGCACAAAACCAATAATTGATTTATTTATTTTTCACGCTTGTCAATTACGTTGACAACAAAATACTTTTCTATGAAAATCAGGTTATTTGTCAATGTTTTTATAATATTTATTATGCTAACCCTACTCGTGGGTGTCGTAAGAAGGAGAGAGGGAAGCTGAAACTGGAGATGAGCAGCAACCTCTTCCTGATAATAACTTAAAATTATAAAAACATATTATTTTTATAATTTTTAACCTGCCTGCCATTTTTGCCATTTTTTATTTCATTTTCATTGCCAAGTGTAGCAACAGATATAGCTTTTCTATGGAAGCTACCACGTGTTATATTAAAGCATACGACGTAATGTACTACAAAGGGACTATTATTATACTATACTATCTTCATGTCAACGAAGCTAGCGAATAAGTCTGCAGGTTAATGGATCATTAGTTTTTATATCTAGATCATCCGTGTTTGAGATATCTGTTTTTACAATTATTTCGTGGTTTGATCTAAAATACATTTTTCTGCGTTATGGTAAGAACAGTGGTGTAGGGTATCCACTAACGACAATAGTTTGCCAACAATCGTTTATCATTGCTGATAACTCGGTATTATGTTGCATGCTTCTAAGTTACGCTTCAATGGATAGTGTACGGTTGGCAAATCAATTTTAAGACTCTTATTTTTTGTATATACAGATATACCTTATGCTTTTCGATAGATGGCGGTGTAAACATTTTGTTTACGCCAGACGTAAAATACGATAGCATCTGCAACGGTTAGGAGCGTCAAAGATGCAAAAAATCGGGTACAACGATTGTCAAACCAAGCGGGATGGTTAAGGCAGTGGAAATTCACGAGCAGGTAAAGAAGTGAGATAAAATCGAGCATATAGTCAAACTGATGGTAAATATATGCTGTGGCCTAAGGATACCATTTATTTTCGTTTAGTTCATTAAGTTTCAAAATGCAAATATGATGTTACCTCTAAAGACTAAGGTACGTGAGGGTAATATTCTTTACGTTGATGTACAACTGTAGCGTGCTGCCACCTAGATAGACTCCTAGCTGCAGAAAGCACTTTAAAATCTATCAGCACTTTAATAATAAGCTTCTTGATACCTGCTGCTATTTTGTGCGAAAGGCCCTATTACTGGAGCTGATCTTCAAGAATAAATTAGAATTAGAATCATTTATTTTGTAGACTATATGTATTACATAGATTTTAGCTACATAAATAATGAATTTCAACTATGTCCTACATGCCCACAGTGCATACGAAGTATAATATTTTTTGCAAATCAATTAAAGTAAGTGTTTATAAAAATAACTGTATGAATTGCGATTGCAACACTGACGACATCTTACATTTATAATTTAGTATTAGACTACTAGGTAAATAACTAATAGTCTAGTAGTGTACCCACTGTTGTGTATTTGGTGATATGGCTAAGGGAGTTAATAAAATTATGGGATTAATATGCCGCATAAAGTTACTCGTACATCTTTCTCTTAGCTTTCTTTGTTTGAAGTTGGTGCTAGTGTCCAGGGGCTGCAGTAATCACTTATTACGAAGCACTAATTATCCATATATGATAAGTATGACAACGGTCAAGTGATTTTTTTAACAATAATTTGTTATACTTTTCATAAAGAATAAGATTTAAAATCTGGAAAACCTACTAAATCTACTCTTTTAGAAAAGAATCTACTCTTTTTATAAGAGACCGGCAACGCATGTCCCCTGGTATTGCAGTTGTAGATGGGCGACAGTAGTCATTTACCATCAGGTAAGCCGCATGCTTGCCCCTCTTATATAAAAAAACCCTATAATTAACATTATTGGGTACAATTTTAGAAATATTATGATAAATTTTTCTAACCTTACTTACGACTGTCTATAAATAAGGGTACGTCAAAAGAAAAACTTATATCATTATCGAGAGGTAGAGTCCTGTCTATGTCTTAATCGACGGGAAACATTGCTGTGTATAACATACACTTTACCCCTACTACCAGATATTATCTCGAACTGAAAATTAAAGTCTTATTTAAAATCGAATGTTATTTATTAATATAACCTATACAATCATGTTTTCTATAATGCTTTAAGATAATTACAAATTTCATACATATTATTATTTTTATTTATAAATGTATTTCATATATATAACCTTTTTATCTTGTATGGGTATTGCAATATTTATATGTCCTTTTTCATTTGACTTTAAAAGTACTGTGGGGGTTTGGACGTCTGCCGTTTCAGGGAAAATTTTCCTTAATGGTAACGCTTGCCAGGTGGATGATGATGGCAGGATGCACCTTTGACAATGTTGTCCCTTATTTTGATATTTTATGTACGTAAACGTAAGCTAGATGTTTATGGAAATCGTATTTTTTCAGGAATTTCACAAAGTCGCCTCTTACGATACCCACGGCACGAAATGGTGTGAGGTTTCTCTTACATCACCATCACGCGTCCTATTTTATATCACCAAAAACAAATTTGACCTATATAACATAATGTTTTTATGGTATTTTATTTAATATCTTAAAATCATATTTTTGAATGTAATGCATGTTACATTCAAAAATATGATGTGTAATGCATGAATATAAGGCAGTACAAACAATAAAGTAGTATATCTTGGTATCAACCTTTTTCTTATCTGTCACATCAATTTATACGTGGTAGAGCCATGCTGCAACTATATTAGTAGTATAGTTGTAGCACGAATGAATCACGCTCTCACAGAATACCAGCGTAAAATAGCAGCTTAATGCTGCTGTGTTTCGTAAGGTGAGTATAAAGAACCTGCCTGCTGACTGCCTCGTTGGTCTAGTGGTTGTAGTAGTGCGACTGCTGATCATGAGGTCCCGGGTTCGAATCCCGAGTTGGGCCAAAAAATCAGTTATTGAGTTTTTCCATCAAGAAATTCTCAGTATCTGCCCGGAGTCAGGAAGTTGGCGGTGTTTCACCTCCGTGCCTCGGAAATCACGTAAAACCGTTGGTCCTGCGCCTGATCTCTCTCCGGTCGTGTCGGTTTACCGTCCCATCGGGCTACGAGAGTGATGGAATAGAGAGTGCACCTGTGCTTGCGCATACACTTGGGCACTATAATCCTGTGCTGCGCCGATGGCTAGTCTCCGTTGAGACTAGCCGCCATGGCCGAAATTAGGTCTGGAGGACATTATTATTATTATTATTATCATAAAGAATCGGAGACCCTTTTTACTGGAAAATAGGTATTCTATCTTAGTCCTCACGGCTAACAACGCATCTGCATTTTAATTCACAAATGATGATAGATGTAGATGTCTATGGGCCACAGCAACCACTTACCATCAGGTGGACTGTATGCTCGTTTGTCACCCTTATTCTATAAAAAAAAAACAAGTAGCAGTGCACCTGCTGCTGTGCTGTGCTCTGAAAGTGTAAGTTAGCTAGTTTAATTTTAAACTGAAAGGTATTATATCTTAGTACTCACGGATGACAACGCGCTGGTGTCGTATTTGTACCACTTACAATATAGACCTTTAGTTCATTTGGTTCTCTATTACAATAATTAACAACACAATTAAAATATTGTCATTTTATGTACATGAATGGGAACATCATAACGGATATTATTACAACTCACTTGTAACTAGAAGGAATTACGAATGAGTTTCCAAAGTACGTCCATTGCTAGAGTAGTGAATTATTTATAGGGCAAACTTCGGTTTTGTTTTCCGCTATAAGTGGGGTAACATTTTATTAACTACCGCTTTAACTGTGCTGTGATTGTAGTTGCGATAACAAGTTTTAGTTACGGAAGTACAGGACTTAAGTTATTGTCGTTGAAAGGAAAAAAAATAGGAACGCTCTTCGCTTTTGTGTTAAAAAAGTTAGCTAAACAATTGCAACGCGTTAAGAACCGAAACCTTGGAAAATAATGTATACACAGTCAGGTCATAAGTATTGTCACACAGTAAAAACTTTTCTTTTAGAATGCTGCCCACAAAAAAGTTTATTGAATTCGAATTTCGAATTGTTCATGAAAATAAAACTGTATACTTTTTAAAATTTTACTAATTTTTAAATATGGAGTGGACGCTTAAAGAAGACCGTGTTGCAGTTATTGCGTTGCATCGTTGCGGTTACGCGCCAATTCATATTTTTGACATATTGAAAAATTTGAATATAACCAAAAAATTCGTTTATCGTACCATCAAACGATACAATGAAGACTCTAGTGTAGATGACAGGTCAAGAAGTGCTCGCCCTCGGTCTGTTAGGACTCCAGCTGTGAAGTTGGCCCTTCAGATGGGGTTAAGCAGAACCACGGTGAAAAGTGTGTTAAATGAAGACTTAGGGCTTCGGGCATATCGAAGAAAAACAGGACATCGTTTGAATGCTCGTCTAACGGACCTGAGATTGAAGAGATGCCGCACTTTGTTGAAGCGGTACGCGGGAAATAATATCGGGAAATTCTTTTTTCGGATGAAAAGATTTTTACCGTAGAAGAGAGCTACAACAAACATAATGATAAGGTGTACGCACACAGTAGTGAAGAAGCGAGCAACCGTATTCCGCGTGTCCAACGAGGTCATTTTCCATCCTCGCTCATGGTATGGTTGGGAGTTTCTTATTGGGGCTTAACAGAGGTACATTTTTGTGAGAAAGGTGTAAAAACGAATGCAGTTGTGTATCAAAATACAGTCCTGACGAACCTTGTGGAACCTGTTTCTCATACCATGTTCAATAACAGGCACTGGGTATTCCAACAAGATTCGGCGCCAACTCATAGAGCGAAGAGCACACAAGACTGGCTGGCGGCGCGTGAAATCGACTTCATCCGGCACAAAGACTGGCCCTCCTCCAGTCCAGATTTGAATCCGTTAGATTACAAGATATGGCAACACTTGGAGGAAAAGGCGTGCTCAAAGCCTCATCCCAATTTGGAGTCACTCAAGACATCCTTGATTAAGGCAGCCGCCGATATTGACATGGACCTCATTCGTGCTGCGATAGACGACTGGCCGCGCAGATTGAAGGCCTGTATTCAAAATCACGGAGGTCATTTTGAATAAACTTTAATGTCATAAGAATCTATGTTTTGTTCAGTTCATTTTGGTATATAAATGGTTACATAATGAATAAACTTGTTTCAATTATTTTATGTTAAACATGTGACAGAATTTATGACCTGACTAGGTATTTGTACTAGATATTAAAAATAAACATAATCTTTATTTCGAAAACAATCAAACTTCTCGAGATATGTGAGACAATAAAGTTTTCTAACGTAACGTTCTAACGTACATACGCGGGTATCCTTGTAAGAACAGTGAAATCGAACTACATGGTGGTCTATTTCCATTACATTTATCAAAATCCCCAGCTGAATATAGACCTCTACCGTAGATGGTCTCATAGGAACCGTAGTTTTATGTGTTGCTAAAGGTCATGAGCCGTAGTTGCCTCAGCAGGAAGACGCTGCTGTTCATCTCCTATTCCGTTTCCCTCTATCGATATATACGACACCAATGGACGATATGGAGTAGTGGATACTTTTACACCGCCACTATACGGTGAATATCTACATATTATGTACATATATGATGCTCAAAACGTACATAATAGTTTTACTATTATATAACATTTTTTGCTCAAAAGTTTTTCAGTTTTAGAGGTAGTCGTTAATATAACAAAGCAAACAAATTACACCGTGTCATTGATCTAACAAAATTACAATGTAAAAAGAAAGTTACAGATTGGCGGCTTAAACTTGATTATGAAAAAACAGAACAATTATTGCAAATTGCATCTTAACATACCACGTACAAGTTTACACATGCACACACACACACACACACACACACACACACACACACACACGCACACGCACACGCACACGCACACGCACACGCACACGCACACGCACACGCACACGCACACGCACACGCACACGCACACGCACACGCACACGCACACGCACACGCACACGCACACGCACACGCACACGCACACGCACACGCACACGCACACGCACACGCACACGCACACGCACACGCACACGCACACGCACACGCACACGCACACGCACACGCACACGCACACGCACACGCACACGCACACGCACACGCACACGCACACGCACACGCACACGCACACGCACACGCACACGCACACGCACACGCACACGCACACGCACACGCACACGCACACGCACACGCACACGCACACGCACACGCACACGCACACGCACACGCACACGCACACGCACACGCACACGCACACAAACACAAACACACACAAACACACACAAACACACACAAACACACACAAACACACACAAACACACACAAACACACACAAACACACACAAACACACACAAACACACACAAACACACAAACACACACAAACACACACAAACACACACAAACGCACAAATACACGCAAACACACACAAACACACACAAACACACACAAACACACACAAACACACACGAACACAAACAACCACACACAAACACACACAAACACACACAAACACACACAAACACACACAAACACACACA
The DNA here is from genome assembly GCA_033319125.1 of Parnassius glacialis. Classification (NCBI taxonomy): domain Eukaryota; kingdom Metazoa; phylum Arthropoda; class Insecta; order Lepidoptera; family Papilionidae; genus Parnassius; species Parnassius glacialis. The sequence goes on along the minus strand of JAVANC010000003.1, from coordinate 35,521,476 downwards.
AACACACACAAACACACACAAACACACACAAACACACACAAACACACACAAACACACACAAACGCACACAAACGCACACAAACGCACACAAACGCACACAAACACACACAAACACACACAAACACACACAAACACACACAAACACACACAAACACACACAAACTCACACAAACACACACAAACACACACAAACACACACAAACACACACAAACACACACAAACACACACAAACACACACAAACACACACAAACACACACAAACACACACAAACACACACAAACACACAAACACATAGCACATACGATTCGCTCGCTTACTCGTATGCCCTCTCGCAAACGGAAAGAAAAAATGTCACTGCAATATATAATAAGAAAAATCAAGTTTACCATCCTAAATGAGGAGCAGAGAGATCCATACAGGATATCCTAGTTAGCGACGCTGCAGCTATATTATTGTTATAGCAAGCATAAAATAGCAGCTTAATGCTGCTGCATTTTGTACGATGAGCGTAGAGAACCGGAAGCTTTTTTTACTGGAAACGCATTTGATCTTGGTACTCAGCGGTGTCAACACATGTGCGTCTTGATTCTTAATCAAGAATAGATGTAGATGTCTATGGTGGATTATGTCAAGCAAGTTGTCACCCTCATTGTGTAAAAAAACATAGAACCGTACAAATATCGCACCTATTATATTTTTAAACAGTAACCTAAATAGCCTTGTACGAGGTACTGGCACCATTGTTGCGACACGATCAAAATCGAATCGATTTTCCTTCAACCCATACTAAGGGGTTTAATTCATCACCCCATCACTTTCACGTTACACGTAATAACCCGTTAACCATCGTCGACGTCGCTTCAATAATGACATGTAACGGAACTAAATGGATCAATTCCACCCCCTTAACCCTTTAACGCAGGTGTGCCCCTGTCAATTTTAATAAACGCCGATTTTCCTCGCTTTTAATTTTTGATTCCATTGTGGTTTTGACACGCGCGCTGCGTGGGATGGTTAAATGGTAACATTTTCAATAATCCTAAAAAAATGTTTGATTTTTTTTACTTACCGGACTGTCCTAGAAGGTAGGTAATGTTATTCGAGAGTATGTATATCTATTTCTTTGGCATGCTTTGTAGCCTAAACTTCTTGATGGATTTTAACATAAGAGGTGTCGTTAGATTCGTCTTAATTGTGGTATTGACATAGGCAAAAATATTGCTCGTTTTCAAGTAAACATGTTTACGCATTCTGTTTTTTTATATTACTGTTTTAACAATGAGGGTTGTTCTATGGAGAAATTAAACTAAAATTTCAATACGAAATGAAATTTAAGGAACATTAAGAAGGTAAAGATAAAGAAGAGATTAAAAAGCATGTATGCTGGTAGCGTACATACTTTTCACAGGGCTTACTTTTTTGCTGGGCACAGGACTCCTCTGATTTTTATGAGGTTTTCGGGCAGAAGGAGTTTGCCATGCTGTCATAATGTGTGTTTGTGGACTCATCGGTCCTCGAAATTTTTAAGTTCTGAGGCATGTTACATGACGAGACGTACGATGTTTACGATGTTTGTATTCACGATCGAGCACGTGCTAAATCAACACTTAAAATTGCTATTTTAAGTGTTGATTTACAATGTGCACGTTATCTGGCGCTGAATTTCGCGAGATAAGGTCCTGCAAAACCTCAAAGAGACATTAAGCTACAAGAAGATTATAAAGTGAAAGAAATGATAGCAAATGTCAATCTCGACGTCTACGCATAGGACGCATCACTTTAATTGAGCCATGTACTAGTATAAATAAATTTTGAAGGCTTTCCAGTTTGTTCAACTGATCGTCTGAAACATAAATTACATTTACGTGGTAGAGCCATGCTGCGGCTCTCACAGAATAACAGCGGAAAATAGCAGTTTAATGCTGTTATGTTTCGTATGGTGAGTGTAGAGAACTGGAGACCGTTTTTACTGAAAAAGAGGCATTTTATTAAGATAAAATTTTATTAAGATAAAACTAAGGTTCTCACGGCTGACAACGCATCTGCATTTTAATTCGCAAACGAAGATAGATGTAGATGTCTATGGGTCACAGCAACCACTTACCATCAGGTGGACTATGTGCCCGTGTGTTACCCTTATTCTATAAAAAAATACAGAAATCAAACTTCAGTATAGTCAATAAGAGGAAGGAGAAAAAGTAAAGGCTAAAGTTATCTTAATTTTAAAAGGTTAAACGTCATCAACGTCAAACAGTGGTAGAGCTAGGCGGCAGCTTTTGCTGTCGCATGGATGGGCCGGCTCGAACCAGGTTCGTACCACGACCTCACAGAATACCAGCGTGAAGTAGAGGTTTACCTCTGCGTTTCGCTTGGTGAGTGCAGGTGGCCGGAGGCCCTTTTTACTGGAAATGAGGCATTCCATACTAGTCCTCACGGGTGAAAACGCATCTGCATTTTGATCTGTAACAGAGGATAGATGTAGTTGTCTATGGGCCGCAGCAACCACTTACCATCAGGTGGACTGTGTGCTCGTTTTTCACCCTTATCCTATAAAAAAAATCGTCGGATGCATAGAAGATAGAAAAGAGTAGTCCAGCTTCCTGCTAATCGTATTGATACAAGCTTTCCAAGACAAATCGTAATTAAAGTAGCTCCCAAGTTCTCAGTAATGCTTCTTTTCTTTTTCTTTGAAAAAAAAATTACCTCCACATTAGGATTTTCTCCTGTATCGTGAAGGCAGTTTATATACATAAATTATACAAGACACAAACATCAAGACCCGGCACAATTATTTGTGGGCTATAACAAATACTTGTTCCGTGCGGATTCGAACCCGCGGCCTTCAACGCCGTAATTCATCACCACGGAGCCGTCAAAGTTTCTGTACGTGGAATCTGAGTTGTATCGTTAGTTATGGGAAACTTTAAATGATCTTGTACTTAAATGAAGCATTTGTGAACAGCTGATAGTTAAAACTTAGGTTAAGAGACTAAGGCCCGTATTAATAAACGTCACTCAATGACGAACTCAAGTGCGTAATCATTTGATACGCCCTCATTACGATATCAGCATCTCAAGATCGTTGATAATTAATAAACACATAAAAACAGTATCTAAAACGCTGTACATGGGAATACTGTTCTGTGACTTGCACTTAAGTTGAGAGTCAAGTTTCGTTTATTAATCAGTGTGGGACTCAGCTGATATCGTAAGCCTAAACCGCATCTTGAGATATGTTTATTGATAAGATCATAACCTCAAGGCTGTACTCAAGTGCGTGTACTTGAGCTGAGTAACGTTTATTAATACGGGCCTAAGTCACAAAGCTTTCATGCAGATAGAATATTTGATTGGGTGATAGGATTGCTTTCCTGTCTATTCGTCCGTCTTGGTAGATAAAACTCTTACCTACTTATGTCGCAAACAGCAGCGCTTCTACTGAAGTGTTCCAGTCCGAAGGGTATAGCGTCAATATAATTAGAGGCTATGACAGACATTTCATCGTAGTCCTTAGAGGTGACAAAGCATCTCTAGACTTCTTTGTTTGAAGTTGTCGGCAGGTGGCCACGATATGCGGTACCATTTTGTATCAGGTGTACAGTAAATTCGTTTGTCATTTCAGTTTTAAATATAAAACTGATCGGCGACGACCGAGTTCTTTCTGATCGGCTCGATTCACAAGCGCTGTGAAGAGATGTTGCAACCCTTTGCATTTACTATCACATTCACCACGGGTCAACCATCTGGATAATTAATAGAATCAGGCGTTACTTTGCGGAAGTCCTTTATATTAAAATTGGTAAAAAATTACTTCGCATACATCCGTACATCTCAGTCTGCATAAATAGGAGTTGTTTTGGCTCGCCGCTCACTTAGCGGTCAGCCACCGCAGAGTCTAGATCACCTGAAGATGCCAGGCAAAACACGTGTCGTATTGTCGTCGGTGGTGTGTCTTTCCTAGTGTAGTGGTGTTGGGAGTAGTGGTGACGGTGATAGTGCACGCAATTGAGGGATGGCGGGAGGTGCTCTTCAAACTAGGTAAAACACATTTTATTTTATCGAGCGGATGTACGCGAAGTAATTTTTTACCAACTTTAATCATCTGGATGCTCAGCGGTCCACTGTTGTCCGATTTACTAGGAGTTTTCTTCCTCGCGCGACTTGGGGACCTTAAAGAAACGAGCTTACTCCTTTATTTTAGCATAAGGGTGACAAACGAGCACACAGTCAACCTGATGGTAAGTGGTTGCTGCGGCCCATAGACATCTACATCTATCATAAATGACGAATCAAAATGCAGATGCGTTTACACCCGTGAGGACTAAGATTGAATGCCTCGTTTCCAGTAAAAAGGGTCTCCGGTTCTCTACACTCACCATACAAAGCACAGCAGCATTAAGCTGCTATTTTATGCTGGTATTCTGTCAGAGCGTGGTCCTACCCTGGTCGAACCAACTCATTCGTGCTACAACTATACCAGTAATACTGCCTCATTGTTCTAGTGGTTGTAGTAGTGCGACTGCTGATCATGAGGTCCCGGGTTCGAATCCCGGGTCGGGCCAAAAGATCAGTTATTGAGTTTTTCCATGAAGAAATTCTCAGTAGCTGCCCGGAGTCAGGATTTGGCGGTGTTTCACCCCGTGCCTCGGAAAGCACGTAAAGCCGTTGGTCCTGCGCCTGATTTCTCTCCGGTCGTGTCGGTTTACCGTCACATCGGGCTATGAGAGTGAGGGAATAGAGAATGCACCTGTGCTTGCGCATACACTTGGGCACTATAATCCTGTCCTGCGTCGATGGCTAGTCTCCGTTGAGACTGGCCGCCGTGGCCGAAATTCGGTCTGGAGGACATTATTATACCAGTAATATAGCTGCAGTATGGTTCTACCTTTTTAAAAGGCCGGCAATGCACCTGAAAATCCCCTGGTGTTACAGTTATTCATGGGCAGTGGTCAACACTTACCATCAGGTAAGCCGCATTCCCATTTGTCCCTTCTATAAAAAATTTATTGGCAGGTTATTTTAGACCTCACTTGGGTTCCATTTATATCGCCTTGTACGATGCCCACGGGAAATGATAGTGAACAATAGTTAATAAGTTTATACGTAATTTAAACAGCCTTTTGTCAACCGAAACGTATCAATTTTTCAACTACCCCATTATTCGATCCTAAGCAAACGCATAAGTTATGTAATTAGGGTCATATTAGTGAGGCGATGTTATAATTTCGTAGTGGAGCCTCCAAACAATATGAGGGAATAAATATTTATTAAAGGGCCCAAAAGTGTCCTCTATTGGGTCGGGACATTCATTTGAGAAAAAGTTGACCGGTATCGGAGGTGGTACATATGCGCAGACAATTGGTAGAGCCATGCTGCAGCTATATTTCTGGTATAGTTGAACACGAATGGGTCGGCTCGGCCGGGGAAGGAGCACGCTATCACAGAATACCAGCATAAAATAGCAGCTTAATGCTGCTGTGTTTCGTATGGTGAGTGTAGAGAACTGGAGACCCTTTTTATTGGAAACGAGGCATCCATCTTAGTACTCACGGGTACAACGCATCTGCATTTTGATTCGTAATCGAGTATAAATGTAGATGTCTGTGGGCCACAGCAACCACTTACCATCAGGTGGACTGTGTGCTCGTTTGTCACCCTTATCCTATAAAAAATTAAATTTACCGTTACCGTTATAGCTTATCAAAAGTCCAATGCTGAACAAAGGCCTCCCCCATAGTTTGCCTTCTAGGGGAAATTTGGTATAGTTACCAGTAGGCATTTAAATAAAGTTTCGCCTCTAATTATAGACTGTGGTGTGTCTTTCGTAGTATAGTGGTGCTAGGAGTAGTGGTGTAGGGATAAGTGGTGATGGGGATAGTGTACACAATTGAGGGAGGACGAAAGGTTCTCTTCAAATGATATAATATACGTGATTTTATTTTATTAAGCAGCAATAGCAAATAAATTTTAACGTGTAAGTTTTTTATCGTTAGTGGTTATCAAAAAGATGCTGTTGCCCGTCTTCTGGGTTGCCACTGGATGATACTGGGTAGTGGATATTCTCATACCCCCACTACACTTTCGAAAATTCAGAGCAATCAGTACCATATCCATTTGATTTCGCAGTCCGGACCTATCATAGTTTGGTCAAGCGTCGTTGAAATATGTAACCCTCGAGGCCGTCCCCGCCAGTCCTCCTGTCACACCGTTCATTATTTACCCTTACGTAACGCACACGTGGATAGTTCAAAGGGCATTTTAAGTCACAAACGCCTTTGTGATTAATATTTTAGTTCTTTCGTGAAGTTAACCGTTGTCCAGTGGACATGACTCGAGTAACTATCAACACTGCAGATACGAAAGCTTTTAAATTGTTTTTTATAGAATAAGAGCCACAAAGGAGCATACAGTCTACCTGATAGTAAGTCGATACTGTGGCCATTAGAACTACATTTTAATCCTGGATTAAAAATCAAAATGCAGATTCTTAATCGACGATAAATGATATGTTGTTAAAGATGAAGAAGTTCCAGAGATTACGTATTACAGACACAATCTTTTCCTTTTTATAATGATAATGTAGTATTCAATAAAATGGTTAAGTGGTAGAGCCATGCTGCAGCTATATTATTTGTAGTAGCACGAATGGGTCGCCTCGACCGGGGAAGGACCACGATCTCCCAGAATACCAGCGTAAAATAGCAGCCTAATGCTGCTGTGTTTCGTATAGTGAATTTAGAGAACCGGAGACCCTTTTTACTGGATACAACTCATCTTCAGCCTTCTTTGCTGTCTTTGTAGCAACTTATCATCAATTGAACTGTAGGTTCGTTTTTTTGACAAGACAAGTTTTTTTGATCCTTCTATTTGGAGCGAAGACCTGTTTAAATGCAAGGAGTGCTTTGTGGTAGTGTTTATAGTGCCCCACGTTCATCAAGTAGAAAAGGCTGAAATATAACCGTTACCGTTACTGCCTATTAAAGTCCACTACTGAACATAGACCACCACCGTATATTGCCTCACAGGGGGATATTTGCCAAAGTTGCCACGCTTGACAAGTGGATTGGTCAACGCAGTTATTTATTTTTAGTTGTTATTAGGAAGTCGCTGTATCCCATCTCCTGATTTGTTGTCTGTCGCCTCTTATGACACCCGCGGGATAATATCCGGTAGTGGATATTCTTACACCGCTACTAGATGGTTCACGGCTGCAATATTAATGAGAACGAGTTGGAGCGCCTTCTCAACAATTGCATTAGGTTCATTTTCGGGTTACGTAAGTATGACCATGTTTCTCAGTACCGTACTAAGCTTAAATGGCTTTTTATTCGTCAAAGGCGTAGCTCCCGAATTTTACAAGTACTATATTCAATTTTAAATGACCCAAATTCTCCTTCTTATCTTAAGGATAACTTTCAGTACCAATATTCTACTCGTGATAGAGTTCCCCGTTCCCAAAATAGTCTTAAAATTCGTATTCCACCACATAAGAGTGGTTTCTTTAATTCCTCTTTTACTGTGCAGTCCATACTGCTTTGGAATGCCTTGCCTGTAGATGTCAAAAAAACCAGTAACAAACATTATTTTAAAAGACTAGTTCGAGAATTCTTTAACAGAAATAATACCATCTGATATATCCGATTTTTGTTTTTCTGCCTCTTTCGCTTTGTAATTGATATTTTGTATAATATGTATTTTATATAATATGCATCATGTTATTTTATTTTTTGTGTTGTATTATTATATATTTATTTAGAGATTTTGTATATAAGTATCCGTTTATATTTACTATTAACTTTTTTTTCTTTATTACTAAGTAGATAATATTAAGTTATATAGTTTAAAAATATTTTATTTATTTCCTTTTTGTTATAAGATATAATGTTTTTACTTATTTATTAATTTATGGAGTCGTTGCACCTATCACAGCTTCTCAAATCATCCAGGGTTGAATGGTAGAGAATGCCACAAGGCATTAAGTCCGCCCTTTATATCCCTTTTTATAAGGTAGATGTAAAGAAGAATAAATAAATAAATAAAAACGAATATATAAAAATAAAAATTAACAAATAAACGACTATATACAGCGACTGCTTATTTCAATACTAATGCTTTACTAATAACCGTTGGTGGGAAAAGGACAAAAAACCAATTCCCCTAATTAGCTGCCTAGCCCATACCAATCAAGCCACATTACCAGCGTTTAACCCTTGCTATGAAGCAATTATCTGGGCCGGTCGTTACATCTAATGGTTTAAGTTAACAGTAGGTTCAATTTAACGCACGCGATCGGTTCGATCTGAACGCTGTTTTAACTGCGTTGGTTTGTTGTCAAGTTTAACTAACAAAGGTACTGATCACGCCAATCATGATTAGAGCTACGATTAAAGTTGTTATTTGGTTAAATAGGACTAGTATTTCGCTGTGAAAACTTTAGTTTCTTTGAGCAAACACTTATTTGTTACTTTTTTCTTTGTTTGGCTCTACTATCTATTTAATGCAGCTGTATTATGGTCACCAGGTTAGGACTACGCCGTCACAGAACGCCAGCGTAAAATAGCAGCTTAATGCTCTTGTGATTCGTATGGTATTTGTAGAGAACTGCAAACTCTTTATACTGGAAACGAGACATTCCAACTTAGCCCTCAGCGGTGACAACGCGCCTTTATTTCGGTTATTAATCGGGTCTAAGGGCCACAGCATCCACTTACTATCAGGTGGACTATGTGCTCTTTTATTAACCTCATTCTATATGAAAAAAATATATAACATCGTCCACAACCGAGCCCATCCATAGTCCACTTATGGCTTCTTCCAAATAGGAATGTAGTATGGGTTCTACTGACTAATGACGTAGAAAAACTGGTAACGGCAGTGGACATGTTGGACATATGGTACACTGGTTCTGTCGATTTGGTACAGCCTATCAAAATTTCTGCTGAACATAGACTTTCCTCATAGACTGTCTCATAATGGAGATATTTGCCACAGTTGCCAAGTTTTTATTTTTAACTGTTATTAGTAAGATGCTGCTGCCCATCTCCTGATTTGTATCTCTATTTCGTCTTTTACAACGGTGCGTGTAGCATATATATATATAGTATACCGTATAGTGGATATCCTTACACCGCCACTACACAGTTTAACTGTCGACCTGTGTATCTGAAATATGGAACATTTCACTAGTGCAGCGTAAAATGGAGCCGTGGTAGTCGCTCTGTGACTTTCACAATACTTGAGCAACCCGAGTTCGATACCCACCGGCACCATTGAAATTGAAATTTTAAGTGTTGATATACCACGTGCTCGGCGGTGAAGTAAAACATCGTGAAAAATTGCGTGTCTGAGGTAAAAAAATTTTTTGAAGTCAAAGTCCAACAAACAATTGCTGCCCCATACCATCTTAGAATTGAGATGAGGCTTGTTTAATTAACCACTGATTCGGAAAATATACCTCTGTCCTGGGAAGAACCAGCAAGTGGCCCAACGGAATATATAAAAAAACAGCTTACAATCATATATTATGTTACACAAATAACATTCATTTGCCATTGATTGGTCAATGGGTACCGCATCCATGGACACCTGTAGCCGTCTCTAAACAAAGAAGGCTACTAAAACGTTGTCACCCCTGAGGAGTAAGTTGGAATGCCTCACAACTTATAATTAACCTGGTTCTGTTTACCCTTCATACCGGAACTCAGCAGTGCAAGAAATACTATTTAGTGGCAGTTACTTCCTAGGCAGAAACGAAGTCCTACCACCAAACGAGCACACTGTCCACCTGGTGGTAAGTGGTTGCTGTGATCCCATAGGCAAATACATATTTTCTTAATAAAGAATCAAAATACAGATGCGTTGCCACCCGTGAGGACTAAGATGGAATGCCTCGTTTCCAGTAAAAAGGGTCTCCGGTTCTCTACACTCACCATACGAAACATAGAAGTGTTAAGCTGCTATTTTAAGTTGGTATTCTGTGATAACGTGGTCCTTCCCCGGTCGAGCCGACCCATTCGTGCTACAACTATACTATTAATTTAGTTCTACCACGTATATTTTAAATGATTATTTTAATGTTCATTTATAATTCTCCAAACATTCAATGAAATTTGTAAGTATAAAAGTTATGAATAAATAAAAATCCCCAGTAGTCGTAGCACAGTTTCAATATTTACCGTTCTACATTAACAAACTATTCTCTTATTATGTCAATACAGTGGAAAGCCACGGGATCGTTTTGTGTAAATACACTACCACAACATATGTGAAGCATGGATGTAGAACTCATAGAAGCGTCATTTAATTATACACGACGTATAACGTGTACATGCGACTTACGACTGCTCGTTGGTATAGTGGTCGTAAACATTCTTGCTGATCATGAGGTCCCGGGATCGAATACCGGGTCGGACCAAAATCAGTTACCGGGTTTTCTGTCTAAAAATTATAGGTGCAAAGGTGGCAATGAGCAGGCCAGATACGAATAGCTCGAAGAAGCGCCAACCTATGGGGAAGAAGGTTATCGAGTGGCAGCGATCTACCGATAAGTGGAAGGTGCCCCCCCCCCCCCCCACTAGAAGATGTGACGATCTGTTAAGAGATGTAGGAAGTCAAAGGGTGCAGGCGGCTCAGGACTGTGCTTTGTGGCATCTCTTGAGGAAGGTGTTGAAGGAGAAGAAGTTCAGTAGTGGACTTATGTGATGAAGAAACGACACATGATAAGTACACACACCAGAAATAATGACATCTTTTTGATATTTTCATAGGTATTTCCATTTTTTTATAGGATAGGGCGACAAACGACCACACAGTCCACCTGGTGGTAAGTGGTTGCTGTGACCCATAGACATATACATCTTTCCTAAATAAAGAATCAAAATACAGATGCGTTGTCACCCGTGAGGACTAAGATGGAATGCCTCTTTTCCAGTAAAAAGGGTCTCTGGTTCTCTACACTCACCATACGAAACACAGCAGTGCTATTTTACGCTGGTATTCTGTGAGAGCGTGGTCCTTTCCCGGTCGAGCCGACCCATTCGTGCTACAACTATACTACCAATATAGCTGCAGCATGGCTCTACCATGTGTAAAAATTTCCCCGTGTGAAGGTTTCCTTACAGTGTATTTCCGATTGGAAATACAACGTTATTAAAATAATTGATGCCGGGAATCGAACCTGTGTAATTTACAGTGAACGCTTAAAAACCTCACTGTGTGGTGGCGGTATAAAAATATCCATTATCACATATCATTCCGTGGGTGTTGTAAGAGGCGACAGAGGGAAACAAACCAGGCAGGAGCGTCTCCCTAAAAACAACTTAAATATAAAAATCTACAGTTAACCAATCCACCTGCCAATCGTAGCAACTATTACCCTATGAGGCAACCTATGAGATAGGTCTATGTTCAGCAGTGGACTTGTGATGGGCGGTAACCGTGTTCCCGTTCTCATAATGGCTCAGAACCCTGAACTACTAATATAAAAAAAAATATTAATGTTTGAAGTCAATAAAAATTCACATCCAGTTACTTTAACTCTTCAATGTCTATTGTAACGAGTTCCCTAGATATTACGTCCCAAGTCAACTATTAAGAATTTTTAATAACCCACCTCTAGATCTTTGTGGCCGATAAAGCCTTAACAACAACGTAGCGTTTTAAAATGTATACCGGCTCTCCATTATTGAGGGTTCGAATGTTTCAGGTTATTGTATAATACGAATATTAAATTGCCTAATAACATAATTCAATATTAATTCTATAGCGTGAGTCACATACATAACACTCTATAACCCCAATACTGTATATTGGGGTTTCCTTGTCATGGTCCATGTACTGTTTTTATACGTGGTAAAGCCATGCTGTAGGTATATTTTTTTATAGGAGAGGAGGCAAACGAGCATGCGGCTCACCTGATGGTAAGTGACTACCGCCGCCCATGAACAACCGCAACACCAGGGAGGGAATTGCAGATGCGTTGCCGGCCTTTTAAAAAGGAGTACGCTCTTTTCTTGAAGGTTCCTAAGTCGTAACGGTCCGGAAAAATCGCTGATGGTAATCGATTCCACAAGGAAGTCGTGCGAGGAAGAAAACATCTTCTAAATCGCACAGTGGTGGACCGCCAATCATCCAGATGGTGTGGATGGTATCGGGAGTTCTGCCGCGATGTGCGTTCGTGAAATTTGGCGGCTGGGGTTAATCCGAACAATTCCTCAGAGCACTCCCCGTGGTAGATGCGAAAGAAAATGCAAAGGGATGCAACATCTCTTCGCAGTGCCAATGAATCGAGCCAATCGGAAAGGGCTCGGTCGTCGACGATTTGAGCCGCTCTGCGCTGGATGCGGTCAAGTGGAAGGAGCTGGCACTGGGGAGCCCCTGCCCAGAGATGGGAACAGTATTCCATGTGAGGCCGAACCTGCGCCTTGTAAAGTTGCAGGCGGTGTGCCGGCATGAAATACTGTCCCGCTCTGCTGAGCACGCCAAGCTTTATAGAGGCCATTTTGTCCTTCTCTTCCAAGTGACCACGAAACTGCACGTCACTCGATATGTCGACTCCGAGGATTCCGATACTGGCTGCGGCAAGAAGGGGAGTGCCTTGAAACTGAGGAGATACGAAAAAGGGGTTCTTTTTAGCGGTAAACGCGCAAACTTGTGTCTTCTGAGGATTAAACTGGACTAGATTTAGTCGCCCCCAATCCGAGACTTTGTTCAGCAAAGACTCGACTTCAGACACAAGTTTGTTCCGGTACTCGGCGACGTTTTCCCGAGAAATATTGGCACGGCCGGTGTATAGAGCATCACCAGTGCTGTCATCCGCATAGCAATGAATGCTACCAGTTAGCAACATATCATTGATATGCAGAAGAAACAGCGTTGGTGATAGCACACAGCCTTGTGGAACACCAGAGTTAATAGGCTTGTAGTCAGAACATGCACCGTCTACAACGACCTTAATGCTCCGATCTGCAAGGAAGCTGGTGATCCAATTGCACAATTTCTCGAGAAGCCCATAGGAAGGGAGCTTCGAAAGAAGCGCTTTGTGCCAAATCCGATCGAAAGCCTTTGCAATGTCCAGACTAACGGCCAACGCCTCCCCCTTGGACTCTACTGCCTCCGCCCATCTATGGGTCAGGTAGACCAGAAGATCACCAGCTGATCGACCTCGACGAAAACCGTATTGGCGGTCACTAATCAGCTGGTGATCCTCAAGGTACTGGATGAGCTGGCAGTTAATAATGGATTCCATTATTTTGGAGAACAAGGAGGTGATCGCGATAGGCCTATAGTTGGACGGGTCTGAGCGGTCGTCTATTTTAGGGATCGGGTGGACAAAAGCTCTCTTCCATGAATTTGGGACTACGCCTTGGGAGTAGGAGTACCAGAAAAGACGCGTTAGGACCGGTGCCAACTCCGGAGCACACGTCCTCAGCACAATTGGGGGGATTCCGTCAGGCCCACTCGACTTCTGGATATCTAGGGAGAGAAGTGCTTTGCGAACCGAGCGCTGTGAGAATAGCACATCTGGCATGGAGCACTCACACCGCGGGATGATCGGCGGTGTTTTTCCCCCGTCATCAAGAGTCGAGTTGGACGCAATAAGGGAGCCTAAAAGGTCGGCTTTCTCTTTTGCGTCTTGGGCCAGTGAGTCGTCCTCCCTGTGCAGAGATGGTAGTGATGGCTTACAGAAATTCCCTTGGACAGCCTTGGCGAGAGACCAGAATGCACGGGTTCCCGAAGGAAGGCGAACTAGTTTCTCGCCAATTCTGCCTATGTGCTCTGACTTTGCCTTGGCAATAACTCTTTTGAAGTACCTAGAGGCGAAGTTATTCTTCTTTTTAAGTGTGCTGGTGTTTACATCCCGAGTCGCCGAAGCCGCAGCCCAGGCTTGATAACACTCCTGCTTACTGCGTAATGCAGTCTTACAGGAGCGATCAAACCAATGCTGAGATCTGCCTCCGATGGGTACCACAGATGATGGAATAAATAGTTCCATTCCCTGTAACACCACATCAGTGACAGAGTCAGCAACAGCGCTGGGATCATCCGACGAGAAGCAAACCCGCCTCCATGGGTAGGATGCAAAGAAGGACCGCATTCCGTCCCATTCCACCGACTTGTAATGTCAAACACGGCGGCAAACTGCAGAACGCAGCCACGAAGGGAGCGTAAGTGGCACCATACCCCGGATCAGACAATGGTCCGAAGAGCCGAGAGGGGCATCGACGGAAACCTGATATCCGTCCGGATGAGAGGTCAGCAGAAAGTCCAACAGGGAAGGTGTGTGATCCTCCACATCTGGAATCCGCGTAGGAGAAGTAACCAGTTGTGTCAGACCATATGCTAAGGAAAAGTCATAAACAGATCTCCCCGCATGATCGGTTAAACGTGAACCGAGCCATTCGGCATGGTGGGCGTTAAAATTGCCAAGGATCACGATCTCTGCGGATGGGACCTGTTGTAGCAAGGAGTCTGTAGCCATTTGGATGTGGTCGATGAGTCGGTCTATTTCGGCATTACCGCTATGGGACCTATAGAGGCACCCGTAGACGCGCGGATGGTCGTCGCTGTCTACGCGTAGCCAAAGGATGGACAGGTCCGAACCTTCAAGACTGCCGAGGCGTCGAGAACAGATGTCCTCTCTAACATACATGCAAACTCCAGCCCGAGACACAAAGGAGTGCTCCAATTTGTACCCCGGGTAGGAGAGATACGAAATATCAGCCGGAGAGGAAACCTGCGTCTCGGTCAGGAAGAGCAAGGCCGGCTTCGCTGTTTCGAGATGGTAGTGGACGGCGTTTAGGTTAGGTTATTATAGTTTTAATACGAATAGGTCGCCTCGACTAGGGTATGACTACGCTCTCACAGAATACCAGCGTAAAACAGCAGTTTTATGTGTTTCGTGTGGTGAATTCGAGGATAGATGTAGATGTTTATGGACCCGATAGTAGGTGAACTGTGTGTTCACTTGGCACTTTTATTTTATTTAAAAAAATAGGTCACAGGTTCTTGTCACTCACCATGCAAAACATAGCAAGATTATGCTTTGGCACCACTACGTTTAAAACTTTGAATTTACAATACACTAAATGGGAGTCGTAAGAGGTGTTAGAGAGTTACATACAAATCAGGAGATAGGCAGCATCTTCTGATAACGACTAAAAAAAAAAACTGCGGTTGCAACCCGCTTGCCAAGCGTGGCAACTATAGCAAATATACCCCTTAGGAGGCAATCTATGGAAGAGGCATATGTCCAGCAGTGGACTTTAAAAGGATGTAACGGTAACGGTACTTTTCAATAGCTATGAAATACTCGTATAAAACGGACGAACGGAACAATATTATTAGATGTAATAATACATTTTATCTGAACATTTTTCAATTTTCAGATAAATCTTATTCATCAAACAAATCAGTAACAGTGGTAGAGCCACGCGGCAGCTTTTGCTGTCGCACTGATGGGCCGGCTCGAACCGAGGTGGTACCACGACCTCACAGAATACCAGCGTGAAGTAGAGGTTTACCTCTGCGTTTCGCTTGGTGAGTGCAGGTGGCCGGAGGCCCTTTTTACTGGAAATGAGGCATTCCATCTTAGTCCTCACGGGTGACAACGCATTTGCATTTTGATTCGCAAAAGAGGATAGATGTAGATATCTATGGGCTGCAGCAACCACTTACCATCAGGTGGACTGTGTGTTCGTTTGTCACCCTAATCCTATAAAGAAAAATCATCATACCCTGGCTGATTATAATTGTGAAACAATTGAACTGTTTTATTCACTCTAACGACAAATAAATCTGCTAAATTGATTATACAAGGTTGTTTTTCCAAGAGTAGCCAAATTTTAAACTCAATTTCAAATATATAAACAAAAATATACCGTTATTGCAGTTTTGAAAAACCGAGTAAATAAGGCTTCTACTTTTATTTGAAATTATCCCAAATTGAATTTGATTTATGGGCAACAACGTTTTTGCTTACTGACCGACCCTTACGGATGTGCATCGCAGTAAAATCAGTTAAAATAATGCATTACCATGCATTTTGACTTTAAAAGATAAAAACTACAATTTTTCTTCACCATTTGCCTATATTACTTATTCCGAACACACTCTGCAAATTTGCCCAGTTATTTCAAAATAACCCTGTATATAAGAACTTACTGGCTAGCTTGGCAAATATTCACACATGTTATGCTATATATGTCATTTATCTATGTGCAGCAGGGTTCGCTATAACAAGTTATTTGAGAGGTGTAATTATGTAAAATCAATTGACATCAGCACTGGCAGTATGCACGCTATAAAAATAAATAAAAATCACAGCGTATTCAGAGGTAATAAATCAGAGGCTCTCTAAAATCGAACGCAACCCCCGTCCGGACATCTTCAGGGGAATTGATGACGCCGATAAATCAGCTAGCGGCATTCTTCTGCCACCGCGCTGCGCTACGCCCAAACACTTGACTAATACGGATTTATGAGTTGCCACACTGTCCAGGAATACGTACAGATGTGAACACTTGTCTGATGTAGAGTTAGATATTAATTAATTAATTTTATAAAAATTTAATTGTTATGATTTGAAATAAATATTAAAAATGTTTATTGCAATAAAAGAAACAAGAAACTAAAATTATCATACAGTTCTAGTGGTAGCGCAGCGGGGGAGTGCCAAGACAACTGCATAATAATTATTTTTAGGTGAGTATTTAGGCAAGAACCAATGAAGAAGAAAAAGACAAGGAAAAATTTGACCAATGAAGTATTTAAATATAATTATTTATTTAAAAACACATCTTGTCTTGTATTGATTCCCCACTCTCCCTTCCACTATCAGACTATCAAATGTTCTCCCAGTTTCCAATTCTTTTTTCTCGATATAGGTATAGTAATGCGTACAGCAACGGAGTGGCAAAATTTGCCAGTATCTCTCTTCCCACCTGATTACACTGTGGGTGTCTACTAGAAAAAAGACTATTCACGGTTTTGTTAAGCTAAGCCAGTCCGCTTTTCCATCTTCACCTATATCACCATTTACCATCAGGTGGCAGGCAAGCGCTGACTTGTAGAAGTTAAAAAAATATACGAGTGGTCCTATGATCACGATTTTAAATGGCCGGAGTACTTTTTTCTAATCAGTTATGGTTTAAATAGATGCTTATAGATTATACAAGCAATAGTAACAAGCAAGTTCGTAGTCAACTAAATGGTAAGTGGTTGCTGTGGCCCATGGAGAAAAGAAACTAGCTTATAAAACATCTGGTAGCCTGCAACTCATACAGGCTCTCCCGGCTCTCTCGGTATAAAAAAAGTCTTATTGCAAATTAAAGTTCTTTTAAAACTTATTCGATTATTGTTGTATGTGTAATTTTTTTATCAACAACATTTTAAGATATAATGTATTTTTCGAATTTTACTAATAATACAACTTCACTTTAAACTGTATTATTTTAGCTTTATTTACTTTTTAATAGTATATTGGGTTTGATGTTTCGGGATCTGATTGTGTACGAGCACTGTACACCAATGAAGCATTAGTGAAGCTCACATTTTACCTATCACTCGTATTTTTCGAACCTCGATAGCTGCTAATGGTTTCCCACGCAAACGAAAAAGAACACTGTAACTGGATTTCTATGTTTAAGCCATCATATTTAATGAGAGAGGGAGAGAACAATACTTGATAACTGCGAGGTTTAGTGGCCTGCGCACTTCTTAAGATTGAATCCTATAGCTACCCGATAGTTCAATACAAAGCTAAAGAAAAGTTATTGATCCCAAAAACTAGTTGTTGTACGAGTGTTATCTTAAATAAAATTTTACGATAATATTAAACAATTACTTATATTGAACTATAATAAAAGCAGCATGGTAACGACCATTTCATAACCAAGAGCTATTTTCATTCATGTATGACTTAATACTATTATAATAGCCCTTTTAGTATGGAGTTTGTGTAACCAAATTATAAAGCTTATTGATTGTCTATCTAGTATAGTCTATATAGTATGTAAATTATTCTAGCGTTTGTTGTAAAAACGTAAAACATTGCCCCACAAACAAATTACTAATTCTGCAGAGTCTAGTAATTAATAGTAATAATGTCCTCCAGACCGAATTTCGGCCACGGCGGCCAGTCTCAACGGAGACTAGCCATCGGCGCTAAAGTAGTAAGTAAAGTAAAGTAAACTAGTCTAGTAATTAGTATGTATTACAAGCTTGTGTTTATTCCTAAAATTGGAATTCCAGGATTATACTTAAAGATATGATTATTATTGTTGTTTATTTAAAGCTATTTATATTATTATACATACAAATATATTTAAAAAATATTTAAATTGATCTTATCGCCCGGACTGCTTTTATAAATAAATTTTTTCCAATAACAGTCATGTTCCTCATTTAAAATTCCATATTTTTCGTTTTAAAAATAAATAAAATAAACCTATCAAGCTGTTTCAACAACATCACCGTCGCCTTAGAAAAGATATTGATTTAAAAAAAAATGCTTATCCACTTACCACGTTATCTTTTTGAACAGTAAAATGCGCATTGTTTCCCGCGGTTTTGACATACGGTATCATCCGACAACGATGAAAAATGTACCAATATATATCTCTCAATTAGAAAATGGCCGGTGAAATATGTTTTCAGCTGGCTTTTACCCATTTTTTTCAAATTCCAAAAATACTTTTCAGGCTTGATCGGAATTTATTGATGAAACCTAATGGAATCCATTTTGTTGACACGGAGCCATCATTGGAATTCATTTATAACATTTTATATTATTTTTATTTATATTTTAAAATATTTCTGTCCACTACCCTATATGATGAAGTATGATATGCGTGTATGCATAGAGATATTCAAGTATTCTTATTTTGACATCGATTTTATAAGTAAGTTTTTTTATAGGATAGGGATGATAAACGGGCATAATGTCCACTTGATGGTATAATAATACAATACAATACAATTACTTTATTTCAGGCATCAAGGACTTAAAAATTAAGAACATTGGCCTATAGCAATATATACCTTAACCTAAAAATATATATAAAATAAAGACTTAACACTATTTAGGGAACTTTCTTCTTTGGCGCGTCCCTGTATCGGCGAAACACTACCCCAGAGGGCCAGAAATCGGGAGCGAGGAATGTCTCTTTGTGTTTTGCAGGAACCTGGAGTACGTAGGATTTGAAGTTCGTTGACCTATTAGACTCCAGACGCTGCAAATGATCTCTTTAGATCGGATCCTCAATGCAGCATCGGCTTCGTTCTTCGACGGAACGCAGGACGTCATCTCCCGACGTACTTTTGTTCAAACGGGAGATGTAGAGCTGTATAGTTGGCTCCACAGCATGCAGAGTTGTACTCGCGTTTATTTTGGCCGTCCCACGCTGGTTACAGACGGGTCTCGATCGACGTCTCTTCTCAACAAGAGTAAACCCGTCCTTATCAACATCAAGGAACTGATTTTATTTCCACGATCTTTCGCTTTCGACCGAAAGAGGGTGCCGGTTGTAAAGATTTTCGGGCTACATCCGCAAACGTCTTCTTTTGTTTTGATGTTGGCTTTGGCGGAGGAGTACTAATGGGTTCAGTCAAGGGTTGAGGTGGTGATGCAATGACGACCGAGGTCGCCCTAGTTTCAGGGTCATCACCCCGCTGACAGGCGGGATCGCATAATGCTATGGCCCATAGGAATTTATCCTTACCCTATGTTGGGGCAGTGCGTCCAAAACATATTTAATATAGATTGAGAGGTACAGCGGGCAGTTTTAAAGGAAATGATAGGAAAACCATACAGGTACCCTACTGTAAGCGTATACAAAGATGCTGGAGTACGCACTGTACGCCAACTTTTTGTACTAAATACGCCCTTAGCAGTACATAAAGGCGTATTATCTTCCCATGATGACAAACTACTGACTAAACAGTACTAAATAATACTAAGTAAATATCAATACTAAATTTGCTTGAAGTTTTGGCGACTTTGACAAAAAACAAATTTATAATAAGATCGTAAAACATTGTAATATTTGTAATAAAGACTACATATCTGCGAAATTAATTATATTGAACTGGTTGGTATCCTACCTACCCTATCATATGAGGAAACAGAAGAATTGTTAAAAACTGACTTTTGCTAATTGATGGTACTTGTAAAATCATAAGATAAATTTTGTTACTGTTTTAATTTTAATTTTCTTTTATAAATGCATAGTTAATACATTTCAGTTTTATATAACTTGACTTGGTTGTTATAGTTTTCTTTCCTTTTAAGTTCAAAGATTTAAAGCAATAAGCAGCTCTGTTATTGTTATTTTGTGTATGACGGGACCAGCACCATTGCACGTGCGGCGCGGTAGCCGTCGTCTGCAGTTAGACAGAATTCTAAATTACACGTGTTCCGCACACCTGCACCATTGCACCTGCAGTGGCGCTCGTTTTGCTTGTATAAAACGGACGGCGCGGCCGCCGTTAGGACAGTCTTGGCTCTGACGTGGAACGGTACGCTTGTCGTATTCCGTTACTAGTCTATCCTCGATTCGTTGGATAATTAATTCGTGTAAACGAATTAATTATTATTCTTAACTACGAAAT
This sequence comes from Parnassius glacialis, assembly GCA_033319125.1. NCBI lineage: Eukaryota > Metazoa > Arthropoda > Insecta > Lepidoptera > Papilionidae > Parnassius > Parnassius glacialis. The sequence continues at coordinate 35,500,867 of JAVANC010000003.1, read as the reverse complement.
GAGTCTCTGTACTATACTCAATTACAAATTTCTACATCAGAAGTGGGATAAAGTCCCCATTTTTGCCCACATTTAATCTTCGAAAAGTATGAGGATTATTACATTTGTGGAAGACTGCAATGCATTCCGCATTGATGAATCTGTTTTTATGTTAAATACCGTAATGAAATTTGCTATGCTACTTACGATATTTTCGAATCATTAAAGTGTAGAGAAAAGATAAAGTGAAATTATTTAAGCCAATTTTTTTTAATTTGTTCGATTTGTATTAAAAGTACCCCGCAAGTATTTTCATTATTTCTTGATGTACCTAAATATGTTAACAAATGTCTAAAGAAGTTGGAGGCTTTCTAATTAACTTATTCAAGTTATGTTGTAATTTGATAGTTCACGCGAAACATTGCTATATTTTGCCTGCTTTATCATTGTACTAAAATAAAGGATTAACTTTAACACGCTATGAATTGAAAATAATAAGTGACATTTTTGTGTTCTAATGTGTTGATCAGTGTTGCAGTTTGCTCCGAATATTGTGTCGTCGACAAGATTGGGGTTTGATGTCGAGGGATTCGTAGAAGTCTCTACAACAATGATCAATGAGGAAGATGTTGTGACGGCTAATCGAACATTGTCAAGTACGGCCGAGCGCTGGTAAGATTGAGCCTACACCGCTACAGCCGGTAACTTATCGGCTGATCTTACGGCAAGGCAATTCAAGCGGCCGCCGAACAAATAGTGCTTTGGCGCTGTAAGTGGACGTCTGAGGCTTGGTCGGCTTTCGTAGATTTTGCGCAGTTGCCTCCTTCCTTTTGAAATATGTTGTGGTATCTGTCTCTACACATAATTTCCGTTTTTTTTGCAATGTTTTCAAATGTCATACAGTGGCCGTTTCATAAAAGAATATGTGATGAATTTTGGAAGCTCGGAATTCCATGGTTTGCAATACATTTATCTCGATTTTTTTTAATTTTGCAAAGCAGTACGATGATTCGCTAGCGCTAGTACGGCGCGACGGCTCACTGGCGCGAATGTGGCACGAACGCAGTAGAACGGAAAGCGGGAGTGCGTCTGCCTGGAGGTAGCCATATTGGCGCGTCCATGAATAAAATGAAGTCTGGGATGGTCGACCGTTGTAATATTTAACAAGAGTTAATATCTGTTAGCAGGTGGTGATAACTGATAGACCGAATGCTGTTTACTGTCAACCGCACGAGGACGTGCGACAGTCAGAGGTAGCCGTGTCTGCATCTAGAAAATACTAGAGACGTTGCAACACTCTAGCGAAGTAATTATCCTGGAGCAGGAAAGGAACATGAAGTTGCAGGGAGGCTGGTCTGTGCTGCACTGGGATGTGTTGTGTTGCTGTAGGCTTACATAGTTAGGTGTTATCATATCACTACGTCCCTCACGATACACTTTTGTGTTATTGTGAGAGGGACATGTTTGCGGTATGGTTGGTCTGTAACTGTTCTATACTGAATTGAAAAAAAAGAGAGAGTAAGAAAAAAAAGTGGTTCTTACTATTATTGTAGGGCGTTTTCCGGTCCAATGATATAGCTACAGGGAATAGTGATTCCGGACTAGCAAATAGTACTTGAAAAAAAAAAGAGTAAGAAAAAAATAGTTCTTACTATCATTGCAGGGCTTTGTGCCGGTCCAATGATATGGCTATAGGGAATAGTGATTCCGGACTAGCGAAAACAGTACTTGAAAAAAAAGAGGAAATAGAAAAGCTACAGACTAATCATTCCGATCTCGCATAAAGTTGATAAAAGTTTTGTGGGGCTTACTGCCGGAACAAAACTGATTGTTACCCAAGTCTCAAGGGTCAATATAGACCGGACCAGACACTATTATGTCAGGATAGTCGAACGATGTTTTTTTGTCTACAGATAACTAAAATTATGATGGAGCGCGTGCGAGGACGCACGCATGTCAGTATGGCCGTGACGGGGCCAGCACCATTGCACGTGCGGCGCGGTAGCCGTCGTCTGCAGTTAGACAGAATTCTTGTAAATTGCACGTGTTCCGCACACCTGCACCATTGCACCTGCAGTGGCGCTCGTTTTGCTTGTATAAAACGGGCGGCGCGGCCGCCGTTAGGACAGTCTTGGCTCTGACGTGGAACGGTACGCTTGTCGTATTCCGTTACTAGTTTATCCTCGATTCGTTGGATAATTAATTCGTGTAAACGAATTAATTATTATTCCTAACTACAAAATTAGTCTCTGTACTATACTCAATTACACATTTCTACATGTATATGTTAATACAATCTGTCTGATAAGGTGTATAAAATAATGCTTAATGAACTTTGGTGTCAGGTTTCCTCGATACAGACTTTCCTAGTGAGGAAACCAACAGGTATTACACCTATTGTATAATTTTTGCTGATAATAAAACATTTTTTCATTTTTATTTTCATCCTCGATTAAGAATCAAAATGCAGATGCGTCGTCACCCCTGAGGACTAAGATGCCTCGTTTTCAGTAATAATGTTGTCGGGTTCTGCACATCTATACTCACCATAAGAAACACTGGTACGGAAACACTGGTTACGCTGGTATTCTGTGAGAGCGTGGTCTTTCCCCGGTCGAGCCTACCCAATCGTGCTACAACCAATTCTCACTTTAAAAAGGTATACAGTGTTTTGCTTATATATTTTGTAATATAATGTTTTATTTTAACTATCTTATATGTAAGTGCCATAAATAGGTGTGCTCGTTTCTATTGTTTAGGCAAAATTGTCCTAATTCTAATTGCAGCTAGTCTTGCCCCCCGGAGGGTGTCACGCTCGATTACACCGGCGCGGCGACACGGTACTAATCTGCTAAGCTATATATATATTATATAATATGTGATCAGTATATTATAACATACTGATTTAATATGTTATAAATATGATATTTATAATTATTAAGGTTCTAGAACGACAGTCTGATGTTGGAAAATTGTTCTGTTGCGCATTATATACAACGAGGAAGGGAGCTATTCAGTGGGCTATGCTCCGGGTTTCTCTGAGTGATAAGTAGTAGAACCAAAACAACCGAGATAGCCCAACGGATTAGTAAGTGGAAGTGTCAATGGGCCGGTCATATAGCTCGAAGAAGCCTCGGCGAAATGTAGGGCAGCCCACCACAAGATGAAGTGAAGACCTGGTAAGATATACAGGAAGTCGATGAATGCAGGTGGCTCAGGACCGTGCTTTATGGCTTTCTTTGGGGGAGGCCTATGTTCAGCAGTGGACTTGTTAAGGATTGTTATGATGATAATACAATGACATTACGCTTCATCCGAATGATATGTCCACGGCGAAACGATGGAAGCCCGCCTGCATTTCGATATCCAACGATGAATAAGTCTTTTTTTTAAAGAAATGTAGTTGGTTAGTTTATAGAACAAAAAATGTAAGTGACAAACGAGCACACAGTCCACAGATGGTAAGTAGATGCTGTAACATCTACATTTATTCTAAATTAAGAATCAATATGTAAATGTGTTGTCACCCCTGTGGACTGAGATGGAATATCTTGTTTCCAGTAAAAAGGGTCTCCAGTTCTCTACAATCACCATACGAAACACGGTTGCATTAAGCTGCTGTTTTATACTCGTATTCTGTGAGAGCGTAGTTCTACCCCTGTCGAGAAAACCATAGTCATAGGGGAATCAAATCATGCGTCATCTATAGAATACCGAGAGCTTGACAACAAGCTTGTACTCAAGAATAAGCATCAACCGTATTTGCTGGCATCTGCAATAAGGCACGGTACAAAACCACTTGCACCCTTCGTGGTCCTGTATGTCTACCTTACTCTTCGCATGTCAGTGCGAGGCTGGTACTCGAAAAGCCTTTTTTCTCAGAGATGGTAGTCTAGTTTCTTTAGTTTCTTAAATCTATTTGTAGTTTATATATGTGTGTATATAGACTGTTGCAACATGTAATTAATATAAAAATCCCCCTAAATATTTTCCGCAATTGGTATTGAACACCAGATAGGCTATGAAACGCCTATAATTAACCTTAGAAATTTAAACCAATAAATTTTAAATAATTAAGAGAATATTTTAAGTAACGATGGCAACATTTAACAAAGCAATTAACACTGCTGAGTCTCTACAACTTCACAGTTAATATTTCAACTATCGACACGTCTCAAGAACAAGCAACAGAACGAGATGGATTGTACCCCGGGCTACTGTTATAGGACGTTAATATCTTACTGTGTACCCTGGTCTACAAAGGCTACGCAAAAATAAACAAAACTTACGCAACACTGCATGTTACGAAGTTGAAATAAGGGCGACGACTGTATGTACTGTGGGCTTGAGGGATGACTTCTGTAGTTGACTGTACTGAAATGTATTTATAGGCAGGGCCGCATCAACGTTGAAGAATAATTATTCAAATGTAATAGAGTAATATTCCAGTGGTAGTAGCGTCAGCAAATTAATACATGAAAATAGAAAAATATTTTAAAACAAATTCCAAGCACATTTCTTTTCTTTTTATAAGATAAGGGTGACAAACGAGCACACGGTCCACCTTGTGGTAAGTGCTTGCTGCGACCCATATACATCTACATCTATCATTAATTAAGAATTAAAATTCATATGAGTTATCACCTTTGAGAACTAAGATGGAATGCCTCATTTCCAATAAAAAGGGTTTCCGATTATTTATACTCACAATACGAAATACAACAGGGTTTAGCTGTTATTTTACGCTGGTATTCTGTGAGAGCGTGGTCCTTCCCCGGTCGGGCCGACCCATTCGTGCTACAATTTTAAATTAATGTAAATAAAATAAATGTAAATTGTATACTTGTATATTTATAAAACAAACATTATTTTGTTTTTTTAAATAAACAAGTTTGAATCTTTGTTTTAGTGCATTATATTATCATAGTTTAAGGTTAGATATCTATCATTCGACTTTGGATTCTAAATTCAAATTAATTTCTCGTTTATTACTAACATTAGCATTATCAACCCTTAGACATGAGACTCTCACATCGCTGGGAGCACATGGTAGGTATGTATGTATAAAGTATACGACAGAAAGTTCTTTTGTTCTCCGACAGACGTTGACATAACCTACCTCGTTTAGGCTAAACATATAATACCCACCTGGGCAACGAGGAGCTGCTTAAAATGTGCGAAACGTTTGCCACTGCGATCGACAATACAGCAGCAAAGTTGACGATTAAGACAAATTTTCCCATGGAGAACCCCTTATGTTACAGTATTTTTTTTATAAAAATGAAAAGGAAATTGTATCATCATTATCAACATAATTTTTAAGAATGGCTAAGCTGTTAAAAATACATCGATGACAACGCACCTGCCTTTTTAGCATACTCATCATCACTTCCAATATGTATGTTTAGTATACAGGTTTGTCGCCCTTACTTGTTTGAGAAAATTAAAAGGTATGATGATTTAAAAAAAAATTAAATACTAGGCATAAATTTGTACCATATTATTAGTAGTAGTGACGGTGTAAGAATATCCACCACCTCTTAACGTCCCGTGGGTGTCGTAAGAAGTGATAAAGGGAAACAAACCAAAAGATGGGCAGCAGCATCTTCCCAATTGCAACTAAAATATTTTAAAAGAATGCGGTTGCCAATCCGCTTTCCAAACGTAGCATTATGGCGAATATCCTCTATGAGGCAATCAATGGGAGTCCTATGTTCAGCAGTGAACATTTTATAGGCTGAATCGGTAACGGTAAAAATTTGTTAATAGGTAAATTCATAACACCCATAACACTTTCCCACAAATCCTAGAAAATATACAAAATCTGACTTTCGCCAAGTTTAAAAATTTTATTAACATAGATTGTATATAAAGGGTTATTATAATATTCTATACTTTAATTATTTTAAAATAAATAAATTTAAATAATACTTATTATATACAATATTAAAAACTATAATAATAAAAAAACTAAAACTAGAAACTCAATTATAATATAGTCCTACTTCCCGTGGTATCGTGTCAAGAACGCTGGCTGCGTTTCCTCGCTGAATGGCCATACTTAGCCTTTGAGCGAGAAAAGAACCAGCCATCTTATCAACAGCAGCAACGGCCAGCCGTGAATGGAGTTCCTTTAGGAACCTCACCGCACGTGGACCCCACGGACCGATAGTCTCTACAGCAAAAGGCACAAATATGCAGTGATCTCACAGAGACTCATATTTACGCCACTTACTCAGTTCAGCTGCCTCTGATGCCGCCCCGGCTCTAAACGAGGTACTCCTGAGATAAGAGGCCGCCAGAGTGTCTACGCAAGTAGCATCCCACACTAGGGCTTTACCTCTCTCCCAAGGGACCAATGTCATACCGTCGAGTCTCCTGCCATCGTCTCTAAATATTCCACAAGGCTCTAAAAGCGAGGCAACATTTATAGAAACAAGAGCCCTTCGGATGATATCGTTCAAAGAACCGTGCCAAGAAAACCTAGAAGAATAAGAAATATATGGATGATAATAAACCCCCGGAAAGAGGTGATCGCTACCATGGTATTTCTAATTTGTTATTAATTATTGTGTAACTTTAATGAGTGTAAACTGTTGTCTTTATATATTAAAAAAAAAGTCCCGCTGGGTTTCTTGCTGGTTCTTTCTAGAACAGAGGTATTTTCCGAACCAGTGGTAAATTATGCATAGGTGACTTTCAAAATAATCTATATTGAATAAAAAAGTTTCTACGAGGGTGGATTGAAAAGTACTCGGCCTAACCAAGAAAATAAACACACACTAAATCAGTTATATTTTTATTTTTCTACATAATCACCATCAAGTTCAATACACTTTTGCCACCTCCCCTTCCAAGCATTTAGACCGTTGAAAAAAAATGATTCTTCCTTAGAGTCAAAATATGCGTCTACAGCTGCTTTGACCTCGTCGTTTGTCGAAAATCTTTGACCTCCCAAGTGCTTTTTTAGGTTAGGGAACAGAAAGAAGTCTGATGGTGCCAGATCAGGTGAATACGGCGGATGCGGTAACAGTTCAAAGCCACAGTTGTGAATTTTAGCCATTGACTGTACTGACGTGTGAACACGGGCGTTATCTTGATGAAACAGGACTTTTCTTCTGAGCATTCCTCGACGTTTTTCTTTTATTTCCTCTCGTAAATGACGTAGTAAGGTGCAATAGTAATCAGAGTTTATAGTCTGACCCCTTTCAAGATAATCAATCATAATCACACCTTTCGAGTCCCAGAATACTGAAGCCATCACCTTATTTGCCGACAAAATCGACTTAGCCTTTTTAGGGGGTGGTGAACCAGGTCTTCTCCACTGTTTTGATTGTTGTTTTGTTTCCGGTGTACAGTAATGAACCCATGTTTCGTCTATAGTAACAAAACGATTCAAAAAATCATCTGCATCGGCTTCAAATAACTCCAAACAGTCGCGTGAAATAGTCAATCGCTTCCTTTTTTGTTCAACTGAAAGCAGTCGCGGAACCCACCTCGCAGACACCTTGTGGAAACCCAACTCGTTGACAAGGATGTTTTGAGTTCATTCATAAGAGATGCCTATAATCTCGGCTATCTCTCTAATTTTTAATCTGCGGTCTCCCATTATTAAATCAAGTACTTTTTTAATATTTTCGTCAGTAGTTGACGTCGAAGGCCTTCCAGAGCGGGGTTCATCTTTCACACTCTCTCTACCACGCTTAAATTCTGCTATCCATTTTTTGACGGATGAATATGACAGAGCACAATCGCCTAATGTACTGACCATGTCATGATGGATGGCTTTTGATGATAGCCCCTTCTTATGGAGGTACTTAATGACGGCACGCTGCTCGATTTGCTCCATTCGCGGAAATTATGTCCGATTACTTTGTTAATAAATTTATAAAATCACAACTAATTATCGCACACGTTTCGAACTTCACACAATGAACTAGTCTGAACTGAACTAAATAATGTGGGTAGATTTGATTTTTAGAATTGAATGGATCTGTGTTAGGCCGAGTACTTTTCAATCCACCTAGGTATTTCTGTTTATACAAACCTCGTATTCTTGCGCTGCTGACGCTACGAGAAATATTATCGAGGCCGATCTCTCGGCAAAAATATGATTATCTCCGACCGCATTACTAGTAAATGAGATACAAGACACAACCGGGGTCTCTGGTACACGGGGAATCATCATTTGTTACACTCACTCCACCCCATGAGTGGGGGGTTATTGGGCTGTTTATTTAAAATGTTCATTCAGTTTACGGGCACCGTATAAACGTATTAGTGGAAATGAGGATGAGGAATTCATCAAAAACGACTTGGACTGGCGTTAAAAGAAATGGAATTAAGGGAAGAACGCTATAAAATATTGGGTACCAGTACAAATTTATAAAATACTGTATTTTTTTGGACTTTGTAAAAATTTGTAGGGATAGTAGATATGACATGGATATAGAGCGAACGCAAGGCACAGAGTAAATAGGGCACTTTAGTCTATTGTGGGAAGTCAGTCAGTCATTCAAATGTGTCAAAAAAGAAATAGTGAAAGTTGGGTGTGGCAGTAGAAGCACGAGAGTAGAATAAATGCTGAATTGCGGTCGTTAAGGAGTACGATAGGGCTGAATCTGAATGAAAGACTGAGAAATTATGTGATTAAAGAAGTCTGATTTGCAAGATGATGTTGTGACCAGGATTAAGAAAGGAATTTTTCGGTGGTTTGATCATGTAGAAAAAATGAATGAGGAAAGAGAGAATTTTTTGTTGCAAAGGTAAACAGCAGAGTCAGCATGGGACGCTCTAGACGAACGTTTATCAACCAAAGTGGTGATATATTGAAGATGGGCCAAATTTCAAGTACCCTTAACTGACAAACGAGGTGTGTGAGAATCGTGCCAAATGGAAGTCCGTAGTCTCTGCCTACCCCTCTGGGTGAGAGGCGTGAGTGTCTATGTTATATTATGTTTGGTAAAAATAAAATCCAGGGCAACATCGGAATTATAATTAAATAAGTTCCTTAATTGTTATAGTGATTTCTTATGTTATGTTTCGGATTGGTCTTAAAATAAACATGGACAAGAAACAGGTCACGTGTTTCGTCCATGTCACATCTATGCCGGTGGTTGATGGGAGCACTACGCTCGATGTTGTCGACGAGTATATTTACCTAGGACAAATTGTCCAACTAGTTGAGTCCAACGTCGACCGAGAAGTCAATCAAAGGATCCAAATCAGCGGTACAGTTTTCACAAGATTACGACACATAACTTATACCTGGAAACTAGAAGACAAGGTGTACAGCCAGTGTGTGTTGGCCGTATGAGAAAACTCAAGGTCACTCAGCGACCTATGTAGAGGGTTTTTTTGCGTGATAGACTGAGTGATGAGAATATCCGCAACAGAAGCAGAGTAGTCGACATAGCCCAACAAAGCTGAAGTGGCAGGGCAGCCCATATAGCTCAATGACCCGACAACCAATGGGGAAAGAGGTTCTCGAATAGCACTAGATGGAGTGACGACCTGATAAAAGATGCAGGAAGTCGATGGATGTAGGTAGCTCTTTTTAGGGTTCCGTACCCAAAGCCGCGACACGACCCTATTACTAAGCCTCCGCTCCGTCCGCCCGTCTGTCTGACAGCGAGCTGTATCTCATGATAGGTAGACAATTGAAATTTTCCCAGAATGTGAATTTCTGTTGCCGCTATAACAACAAATAATAAAAATAAATTAAAAATTAAAGGAGCTCCCCTACTAGAAAATTGTTTTACGATGGTACGGGACCCTTCATGCGCGAGTACGATTCGCATTTGTCCGATATTAATTCTAATTCTGCTTAATTTGTGTTCGTATTCATGCAATCGTCAAACGCAGTACCGGACGTAAACGAAATAACACATTTGACGTAAAATAAATAAATTAAAAATACAAAATAATAAAAAAAAATATTCTAGTGTTAAATCAGTCTGTAAATTAATTCACAGTCTGAAATAAATGCATACGAATACAAATTAAGCAGAAAATGTTTTGTCATGAATAATATTAAAAAAAAAACCAGAAATATTTTGCAACTTATCTGACGTAATGTTTCATAATAAAGCTCTAGTTAATATTATTATATACAGGAGCCGTAATATCAGCAATCGTTTGTTTCCACCCTATATCTTTACAAAGAAAAAAATGCGCAACTGAAGAGTATTCAATCTTTCAACCGACATAATTATCGTCAGATATCTACACTGAGGCGGGTTACAGATATAATATGCCTGGAAGTGATCCAAGCGTGGTTTTGGTGTTTATAATTGAGACAATTTAGAAATTGTATTTTTAATTCATTAGTTCCTTACATCGTGCCAAAGCCTACTGCTGAACATAGGCCTCTCCCTTTGATTGCTCCATAGAGCAATTCGTTGCCATAGTTGCAACGCTTGGTAGGAAGGTAGGACATCGCAGTTTTTATTATTTATCCGGAATGCTTATCTCCTGTTTAATTTCTCTCTTTCACCTATTACCATAGCCGTGGTAGCTCAGATGGTTGGCGCTCGCGGTTAATTTCACAGTACGCGGGCAACCCGAGTTCGATCCCCGCCGGCACCAATAAAATTGTTATTTGCAATTTTAAGTGCTGACTTACCACGTGCTCGGCGGTGAAGTAAAACATCGCGAGAAATCCTGCATGTCTGAGGGATAAGACAAAAGTATTTCGAAGACATATGAAGTTCGCCAACACTCATTGGGGCAGCGCGATGGACACTTCCTTGCCCTAACACCTTTTCAGAAATGAGAGGAGGCATGTGCCCAGCAGTGAGACGTATATAGGCTGTAACTTTTTTTAACTTTAACCTCTTACGATACCTACTAGAGTAGTGAATCATCTTACGTATGCACTACAGGTTGTTAAAAGCCTGCTATTTCGGTTTTGGGAAAAGGCTTCTGCCAGTTGGAAGTAGGGCGAGTTTACCGTAACTGCTGCAGTTGGCGAATTTGAATCCATAGTACGTGCTTGTAAAGATTGTCTATCTGTTGTTATCGATTATTAAGTGGCGAAGCTTGCGAAGACACTTATTGATTTCACGATGTCTGTCCGTCTGTCCGTCTGTCCCACGATTATCTCGAGAACGGTTTCGAATTTTCAAATTCTGTTTTCAGCAATCGATTACTGATCACCCAGGCATCTGAACCTCCTATTTTGAAACTGATTGCTAAACGGCAACCGTTAGAAACCGCTACAAAGCTTTTTTTTATTGGATAAGGGTGACAAACAAGCACACAGTCCAACTGATGGTAAGTGGTTGCTGCGGCCCATAGACATCTACATCTATCCTCTATTACAATTCAAAATGTAGATGCGTTGTCACCCGTGAGGACTGAGATGGAATGCCTCATTTCCAGTAAAAAGGGCCTCCGGCCACCTGCACTCACCAAGCAAAACGTAGAGGTAAACCTCTACTTCACGCTGGTATTCTGTGAGGTCGCGGTACCATCCCGGCTCGAGTCGGCCCACCCGTGCGACAGCGAAATCTGCCGCGTGGCACTACCACTGTTAAAAGCTGTTAAAAGCAAAGTGGCGAAGCTGATTGCTTCGCCACTTTGCTATGCTGTTAGCTTGCTAGGTTTATTTGTTTTATATTTATTCTGCAAGTCTGCAGTCATGGTTCAACTCAAGTATACATTACAGGAAAAGAAACAGTTGCTTGTGGTTTTTGAATCTTTTACACGTTAGTATTTCAACAAAGAAGATAAAATTGCATAATCATTATTATAGCCTAACTAAATCCATGATTGAACATAGGCTTCCCCTATATCAACAATCACATTGCCTCTTACAGAAGATATTTGCAATAGTTGCCACGCTTGGCAGGCGGGTTGGCAGCCGAAGTATATTATTATTTTAGATTGTTATCAGAAAGATGCTGCTACCCATCTTCTGTTTAATTAACTTTTAATATTTTTAAATTTTATTTTCAATTATTATACATAATACATATACATAAACACTCACGCCTGTCACCCAGAGGGATAGGCAGAGACTACAGACTTCCATTTGGCGCGATCCTGACACACCTCTCTCGCTTCCTTTACATCCATATATCTACGCATACACGCTCTTCGGTTAAAGGTACACCTAATCTGGCCCATTTTTAATGTATCGCCGATTTGGTTGATAAAACTTCGTCTAGGGCACCCTTTCCCGACCCTGCCGTTCACTTCTGCAACATAAATTTGCTTTGTCACTCTTTCCTCGTTCATTCTTTCTACATGACCAAACCACCGAAGCATTCCTTTCTTAATCCTTGTCACAACGTCATCTTGCAGACCACACTTTTCTCTTATCACACTATTTCTCACCCTGTCATTCAGATTCAGCCCTAGCATACTCCTTAAGGACCGCATTTCTACAGCATTTATTCTACTCTCATGCTTCTTCTGCCAGACCCAACTTTCACTACCATACATTAAAGTAGGGACTAACACAGCACTATGAATCGCCATACGTGCCTTATTTGACACATTCTGACTCCTCATAATAGCGTGTAGAGCCCCATTTACTCTATTTCCTGTGTTCACTCGTCGTTCTATATCCTTATCATATCTACCATCCCTGCTAAATAAACATCCCAAATATACAAACTCATCCACTTGCTCAATCAACTCACCTTCTATTCTTATTTCGCATAAAGTTTTACTTTTTTCTCTTTCAAAAACCATAACTTTCGTTTTACTTGCGTTCACTTTCATATCCCTTTCTTTCAATGACCAATTTAATAAAGTAACCATCATTTGCAACTCGGCCGCCGACGATGCAAATTTGACTTGATCATCGGCGTACAAAAGGCATTTGACGGTTGACTCACCCATTCTCAATCCACATTCTTCAACTTTCAAAGTTTGCAAACAACTGTCCATAAATAGGTTAAACAGCCACGGGGAAGCCACACATCCCTGTCTGACACCTTTATGAATGCCAAACCAGTCCGAGTAGACCCCGTTGACCCTGACACAAGCACTAGAGTTACTGTAAAGAGACCTCAATGCCTGTATCAAGCCAGCGCTCAACCCAAATGAGTTCAGTGTTTGCCATAACACATTCCTGTCCACTCTATCATAAGCCTTTTCCAAGTCCATGAACGCACAAAAACATTCTGGTTTTTGGCCAAAAACTTTCCGCTATCATGCGCATGGAAAATACTTGATCCGTACACCCCATCCCCTTTCTAAATCCAGCTTGCACATCCCAAACTTTTCCATCAGTTTCTTTCATAACTCTTTCAATTAACACCTTAGCATACAGTTTACCCACAATGCTAAGCAAGCTGATACCACGGTAGTTTTTACAGTCCTGCTGCGAGCCCTTTCCCTTATATATTGGGACTATAACGGCTTTGCACCAGTCTTCCGGTACCCGCTTCAGTTCCCAACATAAATTAAACAAGGTGTACAGCAGGCCTGTAACCACACCCTCCCCAGCCCTTAGCATTTCGAGTGATATTCTATCATATCCAGCTGCCTTACCTGCTTTCATGCTTTTCATTGCTTTCATTATTTCATCTACACTTATCTCCCTACCTCTCTCCACTTCTTCCGGAAATTCTATTACACTTACGTCAGACGACTCTTCACTCTTAAACACGCTTTCAAAGTATTCCTTCCATCTCTTTAAATTTGAAACTTCATCATTCAGCATGCAGCCATTCTCGTCTCGTATAGCATTCATTCTAGGCTGTTTTGAATTTCCCCTGGCAGTTCTTACGAGCTTCCAGAACATTTTAGTATTTTCCTGGAAGTAATCAGATATCCTCCTATCATTGTTATCTATCCTTTCTTGCTTTTTCCTTTCAACAACTTCTTTTACTCTCTTATTTATACGTCTAAAGTCTGCCTTTTTTCTTTCAATTTCATCATTCATACCGCCAGAATTACCAGCTTTAGTTGCTAGTAAATCTAGCCATGCTCTCTTCTTTGATTTAACTTCCACCCGTACCTCATCATCACACCACAACGTATTACTTTTCCTTTCATTCGTTCTCTTACTTACACCACATGCTTCGGTGGCTGCATCCACCAAAACTTTCTTAACATTATTCCATACATTCTTCAAGTCTAAATCATTCATATATAATTCATTCAAACCACTTATGTTTTCCCTCAGTCTGCATTTATACTTCTCTTTCACACCTTCATCTTGTAACCTCTCTATTCTTATACGCTGTAACGCAGTGGTAGACACAGATGTCCGATGCCGCCAACGTCTGAATAGACCATTAATTCGGCATAAGACCAAGTAATGATCCGTCCCTACGTTGGGCCCCCGGTAAACCCTTGTATCTACCACTGCGCTTCTCATTCTTTCATCCACAATTATGAAATCTGTCATGCTTCTATCATCCCCTCTTTCCCATGTATACATGTGAATCCTCTTATGGCGAAAGAAAGTGTTCGCCGCAAAAAGATTATTTTCCACACATACGGTGAGGAGGTCTTCACCATTCTCATTTAGTCTTTCATCGCCAAACGTTCCTAATATCCTTTCATAACCATACCTCTTCACCCCAACCCTTCCATTAAAATCTCCTAACATAATAATATTTTCATTTTCCTTACATTTCATCAACACCAGCCTTACCAATTATTATAATAATGAACAAACGAAGTCTCCTTGACACATCTAGTGATATTAACCCATCGTACCTCCTTTAAAGGGTGGCGACAGGGAGTTAAAGCGGGGTGGTTGTCTCTTGAAAAAGTCTCAATAACTCGTCAGGGTAGTACACACCGAATGACATCGTTAGTGGAAGTGGCACGAAGAAAAGGCGCACTATCTACTTACTGCGACGCGGCGATACGTATTGGTCGTGTATACCGATCTGAATCTTGTACACAGGATGATTTTTTTATAAAATAAGGGTTACAAATGAGGATACCAATGGTAAGTAAATAGTGTGGCCTATGGACATTTACATTTATCCTCGATTAAATATCGAAATTCAGATGCGTTATCACCTTTGAAGACTAATGTGGAATACCTTGTTTCCAGTAAAATGAGTGTCCGGTTCTCTAAACTCAACAAACGAAACACAGCGGCTTTAAACTGCTATTTTGCTACTCTCAAGCTACAACTATAACATAACTGCAGCATGGCTCTACCATGCATAAAGTTAAAGTTGCAGCCTATATGCGTGCCACAGTTGGGCACAGGCCACCTCTCATTTCTGAGAGATTTTTTTAGGGCAAGGAAATGTCCGCCGCACTGCCCCAAACCCCAATGCGTGTTGGCAAACTTCACTGTCTTCAAAATATTTTTTTTAATTATTTTACAGACATGCAGGTTTCCTCACGAAGTTTTCCTTCACCGCCGAGTACATGGTAAATCAACACTAAAAATTGCAATTAACAATTTCATTGGTGCCGGCGGGGATCGGACCCGTGTTTCTCGCATACTGTGGAAATTACTGCGAGCGCTTAGCCCCTGACTCATGTATAATTAATTATAATTCATTAATTATGTAAATTGTTATAATTCAGTAATTACTGTCCATATAAGCCATGTTAAAAATGCAATTTTTTTTATTTTCACGAACACCAAAATAATTCAATAATAAATTTATTTCTTTAGATTTCATGTATCAATAATTTCGTCAATGCTACTTGCGTTTAAATTAAAACTTTCTATTTTATTCAACACGCGCGATATTTAAGAAGTAATTTCTGAATGTTTTGTGTTAAGTTATTGTGTAAAGGATTTACACAAGGGTACAAAGAAGAAAAATTAAATCATGACAAAATATTAGGTATTTACCTATGACATTGCCGTTTAATATTAAACACTTTAATGTAATTTTTCTGCCGACTTCCAAAAAGGAGACGGTACTCAATTCGAGTGTATGTTTTTTTTTTTTTTTTTTTTTATGTGTGTTACCTCATAACTTTGTACTGGGCGAACTGATTTCGATGATTCTTTTTTTATATGAAAGCTGATAGTTCTCGTGTGGTCCCATATGAATTTGATCAAGGTCAGACCAATGGTTATGGAGTTATTCTCAAATAACCTATATTGAAGTCGGCTGTACAAAATTTTTAATTTTAAATTATTTTCTATATATTGTATTTCTGGTAATCAAAATAATCACTTATGCAATCGATCTTTGCCAACTTAGTGGCAGTTTATTGATGCCCTTCTTGAAGAAATCAGACGGACGTGTGGCAACAAATTCTTCAACGGCATTTTGTACTGCCTCTCGGGTATTGAATTATTTTCCCGTCAAAAAGTTATCCGAATTCTGGAAAATTTAGAAGACTGGTGAGCACGGCGATAACGGATAGCTTCCAACCCCAGCTCTTGTGACTTGACTCTGTTGCGCAGTATGAGGTCACGCGTTGTCGTGCAAGATCAGCGCGGGCGAGCGATTGACCAAAGCTGATTGGAGACGTGCGAGCTTCATCAGCATTGTATTCAGTTATTCACAGTACACATTTGCAGTAATGCTCATCACATTTGGTAAGAAGCTGTGATGAATCACACCGGCGCTAGACCAGTGACCATCACTTTTCTAGGGGTAAGTTTTCGTTTAGGGCATTGTTTAGGGTCTAAACCAGGATCCAACCAATTTGCTGAGCGCTTGCGATTGTTAAATAGAATCCATTTTTCGTCATAGACGTGATAAAGCGGTTCAAAATTCTTTCGTTTTTGTGCCTTATGAGCAGTGCAAGGTACGTCTCTACGCGTATTTCGCGTTAGCGATAATGGAGTTGCTAATTTAACGCAAATGGACCAATATTGTTTTGCTGCTAACGTCAAAAAGTGCTGCTAATGCAGCCGTAGATTGGGTATCATCAGCTACCACAATCGCCTTTAATTCGTCATTGTCGACCAAAGTTTTGGACGACCACAGGATTCATTTTCAGGTAAAATTTTCCAGAACGGAAGCGGGCAGAACAATAACAGGTTGTGCGTTCGTTTGTAGTATTCGCTCCGTAAACGTCGTTGATGTTGCGCGCCGCTTGTGCCGCGTTGCTGCAATGACGGTACTCATATTCCATAATTACTCAAATTTTTAACGTGTCCATGATGACGAAAAAGATTCAAATGCGATGAAAACATAACGCTAGTCAATAAGCAAATAACTAGTTTTGAAAAAGGAATGTATATATTCATTATTTATACGATTCATTTCATTCACCATCAGTACATCCCCTTCCAAGTTACTTCATCTAGTCGGCCCAGCATTACGCCCAGACTTCGAACTATATGGCCGGCCTATTGGCACTAAAGCTTACTGATCCATTGGGCTATGGCAATTACTCTTGTTCTTCCTTCTCTTCCTCTTCTATCCTTGTAACAAATTGTCTTTTTTATGCCGACTTCAAAAAGGAGAAGGTACTCAATTCGACTGTATGTTTTTTTATGTATGTTACCTCATAACTTTTTACTGGGTGAACCGATTTCGATGACTCTTTTTTTATTTGAAATCTGGTACTTCTTGTGTAGTCCCATATAAATTTGATCAAGGTCAGACAATAGTTTTTGAGTTATTCTTAATAATTTATATTGAAGACGGCTGTACAAAATTTTTAATTTTGAATTATTTTGAACACAAGTGGCAAAAGAACTTGCAGTTGTCCTGATGGTAAATGGCCACTGCCGGTATTCAAATAGCTACATAAGCGTTGTCAACTCTGACGACTAACCACTCACAGACTGTTACCATACTGGCTCTCTATGCGCTGCTGGCACAGCGGCGTCCTCTTACCTATTAATGCCGCAATATTTTTCTGCCCTACCCAGACGTACTCCCAGGCTGAAAATGAGCACCACCTACTGATTATCTTATTAATTAGTTGATTATTTATTTATTTGCCAGCATTAATAAGTTATTATATAATTAAAATATCACGGTTGTTAATGGTTCACGGCATAATATCGGGTATCAAATAAACTACGGCAAAATAATTTTACATTTACTGCACGTTAGGATATAAGATTTTGTACTATGAACAAGTTTCTTTCATATAATCTACCTCTCCTGCTAAGGTTGCACCTTTGGTCAAGACCTAGGAAAAATGGTCCTATCGATTTAGTTTAAAAAAAAAAGATGAAATTACAAATTACCTCTAATAATAAAATATCTTTATATTTGATTATAATATAGCAACCTGTATAGTAGATATTGGCTCGATTTTAATAACGACTTTCTGCAAAATGAAATCGCGACTATGTTCATTTGGCGGACCGTCTACTTGTGGACCGACTACTATCATTTAACGTTGAACTTTAAACCGTCAGTGTAAAGTTACATTTAGCAAATCTAAAGCGATAGGCTCAGTAGTAAATGCACACTTGAGCCGACCCGTGATCACGCATCACTCGCTCGAAGTGCCGAACGCGTTCTGAATTCAAATTTTGATTTTCGAAATTGGAAATGGAATTTCCTTGTTTTTGTTTATTTATTTAAAGGAAACATGAAACAAGTTAACCTCTACTACTTTCTACGAATTTTACTGTGTTTTTAAAACTTATTTAGGAAGTAAAAATAAATGGTAAATGATGTTGTGACTGATGGAAACCTACATAATGTTTGTCCATAGAATAGAATACAATAGAATATTTTTTATTCAATATACCTAGTCAGGTCATAAATTCTGTCACATGTTTAATATAAAATAATTGAAACAAGTTTATTCATTATATAACCATTTATATACCAAAATGAACTTAACAAAACATAGATTCTTATGACACTAAAGTTTATTCAAAATGACCTCCGTGATTTTGAATACAGGTCTTCAATCTGCGCGGCCAGTCGTCTATCGCAGCACGAACGAGGTCCATGTCAATATCGGCGGCTGCCTTAATCAAGGATGTCTTGAGTGACTCCAAATTGGGATGAGGCTTTGAACACGTCTTTTCCTCCAAGTGTTGCCATATCTTGTAATCTAACGGATTCAAATCTGGACTGGAGGAGGGCCAGTCTTCGTGCCGGATGAAGTCGATTTCACGCGCCGCAAGCCAGTCTTGTGTGCTCTTCGCTCTATGAGCAGGCGCCGAATCTTGTTGGAATACCCAGTGCCTGTTATTGAACATGATATGAAAAACAGGTTCCACAAGGTTCGTCAGGACTGTATTTTGATACACAACTGCATTCGTTTTTACACCTTTCTCACAAAAATGTACCTCTGTTAAGCCCCAATAAGAAACTCCCAACCATACCATGAGCGAGGATGGAAAATGACCTCGTTGGACACGCGGAATACGGTTGCTCGCTTCTTCACTACTGTGTGCGTACACCTTATCATTTTTGTTTGTTGTAGCTGCGGTAAAAATGTTTTCATCGGAAAAAAGAATTTCCTGATATTTTTTCCCGCGTACCGCTTCAACAAAGCGCGGCATCTCTTCAGCCTCAGGTCCATTAGACGAGCATTCAAACGATGTCCTGTTTTTCTTCGATATGCCCAAAGCCCTAAGTCTTCATTTAACACCCTTTTCACCGTGGTTCTGCTTAACCCCATCTGAAGGGCCAACAGTTTCTGCTTACGTTTGGGATTTCTTTGAATTCGCGCCTTCACAGCTTTTATCACTGCTGCAGTCCTAACAGACCGAGGGCGACCACTTCTTGACCTGTCATCTATACTAGAGTCTTCATTGTATCGTTCGATGGTACGATAAACGAATCTTTTGGTTATATTCAAATTTTTCAGTATGTCAAAAATTTGAATTGGCGCGTAACCGCAACGATGCAACGCAATAACTGCAACACGGTCTTCTGTAAGCGTCCACTCCATATTTAAAAATTAAAAATGAGTAAAATTCTAAAAAGTATACAGTTTTATTTTCATGAACAATTCGAAATTCGAATTCAATAAACTTTTTTGTGGCAAGCATTCTAAAAGAAAAGTTTTTACTGTGTGACAATACTTATGATCTGACTAGGTATATTATAATAGATTACAAGATTGAAAGTTAAGCCTTACCATTGGTCCGGAATAAACGTCTATCCATATTTATGTATATTAAACGCTTCCACTATACAAGAGGAAAACCTAATTTGTGGTAATGTTATAAAATAGAAAAAAAAACAAAATGATACCCTAATCGGGTCCAAATTAAGTTGTCTTGTCACCCCCAAGGACAAGGTGGACTGCTTTGCAAATGCTTTGAAACACAGCAGTATTATGCTGCTATTGTTTGTTGGAGTTCTTTGAAAGCATGTTCGTTCCCAGGTCATGCAGAACCATGTATGCTGCAGCCATAATGTAGCGGTCTTTTTTAAATGGAAAAATGCTTAGAGATTCTCGATTGTAGGAACTAGTACGGGTTATGTCGTATCCGCACTGTCTAACTCTTTACCTAGGTTACCAAGAAGAAAATATTCGCAAATTACCGTATTCCCGAATAGTGATCAGACTGACTGATGACGACTAAAATAAAAGAAAACTGCTGTTGCCAACCCACCTGCTAAGCATGGCAGGCGGCTTGGCAACAACAGACTTTAATAGGGTGTAACGGTAACGGATTTTCCGAAAGAATGTGACCCATAAATTTGGTATTAACCTGCTTCTATTTATAAGTAAATAAATTTTTCTATAACTGTATTTAGAACAAGTTTTTTGTAAGTCAAGTTCTTTGTCTTTGCCCATCATAAAAGTCAATCATAGTCTACGTTAGAGTGCCTGTGAGGGATTATAAGTCAATGGATTAAAAGTTAAAGTTACAGGTTACAGCTATTAAACATCCCACTGCAGATCTTCTCTCATTTCTGCAAGGATTTTAGGGCAAGGAAGTGTCTGCCGTGGTACCTCTATAGCCTAAAAGCACATAGACCATAGCATAGACCATGCTGTGATCGGAGGTACACTGAAATAAGAAGAATAGATTTTTTTTAAGATATATCAACGTAATTTTTTTTAAATAAAATAAGAGTGACAAACGAGCACATAGTCCACCCTATGATAAGTGGATACTGTGGCCCATAGACATGCGTTGTCACCGCTAACGACTAACATGTTACGCCTCGTTTATAGTAGATAAAAACGGTGTCCAGTTCTCTACACTCACCGTACGAAACACAGCAGCATTACGCTACTACAGTAGAGCCTCGACACAGTAAATTGGCCTCGATAACCCGAACGAGCCCCTGCTCGTACAAGTCAGTGTCTCACAGAATATCGCAGTGCCGATCAGAAAATCTGCGGTCGATTGACGACATTTCACTTTTCTTTACTCGTACATGCCGCCTAACTGTACAGATGTACAGTTAGGCTGTATGGATCAAAACGAAATCAAGAATATTAAGGTAATATATAAAAAAACACATTATTTATTCATTCAGAATGTACATTATCTAAAATTCTTAGAAAACACCATGAAAGATGCCGTACTTGCTCTGGCTTAATGTTGGCAACAATTGTCCTTAAGTCTGGCCCTCGTTATTCAAACCAGAGGAATCTCCTAGCTAAGATCTGGATGACTTTAACCCTGAAGATGATGATATATACTGTAATTCGAACGCCTCGTTAATCCGGACAGGGTGTAAATTTTGGGTGTTCGTTTTATCGAGGCCCTACTGTTTTTTGCTAGTATTCTGTGAGAGCGTAGTCCTACCCCGGTTAAGTTGACCCATTCGTGCTACTATGTGGCTCTACCACGTTTAAATTAAAACTGCTACATATTAAATGTCATTTTCTTTAATATACTAACATTTTTATAATTTATAAATACATTTAATTTCAATCAAAGCAAACAGTTGCAATGTCTTAACTGGGTCGTTGGTTTAGTAGTCGTAAATGCGGTTGCTAATTTTGTTGCCCTAGGTTTGAATCCCGGGTCGGGCCAAAATCATTTATGGGATTTTCCTGTTAAGAAATGCTCAGTAGCATCTCGGATTTAAAAGTTGGCGGATTTTTCACCTTGTGCCTCGGAAAGCACGTGAAGCCGTAGAAAATTAAAATTGTAATAAGAAAAAAATGCATTTATTAACAACAAACACCAACATACATGTATAAAAAAGTTAATAGACTAATAAAATGCAAAACTAATTCCTTAATGTAATCAAAGCATGTATGTATTAAGTTAGAATAAGCAGTGCAGTCTGGAAGTAAACTTCAGATACGCTGTAATTATTACTGGTACTTCATAGTGGTCCTAATTAACGAGCGTGGAATTAATTTATTTGTTTTATTTAAATAACAAAGCAGCGTATGCATAGTCGTTATGTCTGACAACGTCGCCATTATCGCTCCATTACCTTAGGTAACACAGAATTAGAGTAAATTGAAGAATATTGCTCCTAGATTTTTTTATATATTATTATGACCATTATACCATTATAGCATATCTGGAGTCCACTGCTGACCATAGGCCTTTGCCATAGGTTACCCCATAGAATATCCCCGGTAAGAGAGCTGGGATATTTGCTATAGTTGCCATAGTTTGCTGATGGATTGGAATACGCAGATTTTTAATTTTTATTTGTTATTAGGATAACGTTACTACACGCCCCCTGTTTCTTTCTGTCGCTTCTTAAGACACCCACGGGAAGATATGGAGTTGTGGATATTCTTGCATCACTACACGGTACCTATTGTAAGCCTATGCTTTAATGATGGTTTTAAGAGGTGATGTAGCCGAATAGTGTAAAGCAGACTGTCGTGGTTTACCGAAAGCCTATTCACTCCTTCATAAAGACACGATTGTAAATACATACATACATACATACATGTACACATACTTATGTATGTGTACATGTATGTATGTATGTATTTACACGACTGTCACGCGTTTCACCTAAAGGAGAAGGCAGAGACTAAACGTGTCCATTTGTTACGATCCTAACTCCTCTATCGCTTCTTTGACATCCATATTTGTTTACATAACATAAAGATGGGAAGCGAGCACACAGTCCATCTGATGGTAAGTGGTCGCTGTGGCCCATAGACATTTACATATATCTTCGTTTGCAAATCAAAATGCAGATGCGTTGTCAGCCGTAAGGACTAATATGGAATGCCTCTTTTCCAGTAAAAAGTGTCTCCGGTTCTCTACACTCATCATACGAAACACATTAGCACTAAGCTGCTATTTTACGCTGGTATTCGGTGAGAGCGTGGTCCTTCCCCGGTCGAGCCGACCCTCTCGTGCTACAACTATACAATTAATATAAGTACAGCATGGCTCTACCACGTATAAAATAGGACAGTATTATAATTCCATCTTGGTGGTGTTGGGATATGACAGCGCTGAAATTCTATTTTCGGCTGGTTGCCCATAGGATCCAGTAGCCACTTACCATCAATGAGAATTTAAGAACGCTTGTGACTTCTTTGCTTTTTAATAAAGACAGTAATACTAGACCTACACCTTCAACGCTGTTCCCTGTCGCTGGTGTTATATATATATATATATATATATATATATATATATATATATATATATATATATATATATTATATATGATAAGGGTGACAAACGAGCACACAGTCCACCTGATGGTACGTGGTTGCTGCGGCCCATAGACATGTACATCTATCCTCTATTCCAAATCAAAATGTAGATGCGTTGTCACCCGTGAGGACTAAGATGGGTTGCCTCATTTCCAGTAAAAAGGGCCTCCGGCCACCTGCACTCACCAAGCGAAACGCAGAGGTAAACCTCTACTTCACGCTGGTATTCTGTGAGGTCGTGGTACCACCCCGGTTCGAGCCGGCCCCTCCATGCGACAGCAAAAGCTGCCGCGTGGCTCTACCACTGTTCAAATATATATCATATATTTCATATATATATATATATATATATATATATATATATATATATATATATATATATATATATATATATATTGTTATTGTTATTGTGTCATGGATTCTTTAATACCAACACCATAAGCCATATATTAGGCTTATTAAGTTATTCCCACACAACTGCCACATCTAGCTCTTCTATAGCAACGTTTTAAAGTAGTCTAGATTTCAGCTTTTATTACATACAAGCGTCATGCAAGCCCGTTCTACTTGTCCTTGACACGCTGACCCGTACGCCCGCCTACTTTCCGTGCAACTGGTCCCCACTAATACGAAGGTAGCGAGATAAACCACGTTAGTTAGGTAGGCGTTAGTCACAACAATATTGAAGCAAAAGTTCCATAAATTTCAAAGGCTGTTCCTACCTTTGCTAAATATAATGAATGACTTTGCAGTTTTACAAGGTTTTCTTAAACTTGGGGGTCACTGTAGAAGCGTGCTCGTCGCGACCCCTGCCAGCCCTTTTCAGGGCTGCAATTCTACTTAGCTGCGCACCCATGTCAACGAGGGTTAGGGCGTCCCCCCAAGGCGACGCACACCAACTCGTCCCCGTTGGTGTGGAATGCAGCACGCAAAGCGGCGATGGGGACCGCCACCCGTCACGCACAGCCCGACACGGCGGAAGGTGGAGGACAGAGTGCAGAGTTGGCACGTGGAATGTTAGAGGAGGCATGAGAGATAAGACGAATGAGTTGATCGAAATAATGAAAGAAAGAGAATTAAATGTCGTGTGTATGTCGGAGACCAAACGGAAGGGCAGGGGTACTGAAGAGCTCCCTGGCGGGGCGTTAGCTCTATGGTCCGGAGTCCCGGAGAGCGAGAGCGCCCGCCAGGGAGTGGGGGTGCTGCTGTCGTCTCGGTTGGTCGATGTTATGACTGAATATAAGGTTGTGAACTCAAGACTTCTCTGGGTTCGCTTTAAATTGGGACTGACGAAGTTATTCCTTTTGGCTGTTTATGCGCCGGTAGCTTCGTCGTCCAGGGCTGAGCTGGAGGAGTTTTGGGAGAATGTAAGAGAAGTTCTAGATTTGGCTAGGGGAAACGAAAGAATTGTTGTATGTGGTGATTTGAATGGATAGGTTGGTACCGCTCGACCAGGGTACGAGTCGGTGCTTGGAAAGTTTGGCGATAAAAGGGTTAATGATGCTGGCAAGCTTATACTGGCGGTATGCAAGGAAAAGGGTCTTCCTGTGACAAACACTATGTTTAATCACAAGAAGATCCATATGTATACTAGAGAAAGTAAGAATGAGAGAAGTATGATCGATTTGTTCCTGGTGGATGACCGACTGCGAAAACAGGTGATGGATACGCGAGTATTCAGGGGTGCTGATCTGGGAACGGATCACTATCTAGTGATTACTAGATTTAGGGGTCTGTTCGCGGGTTGGCGCTACCGGACGGCAGTAACAGAACCACAGTCGGTCTGTCGCATCCGAAGCTGGAAGCTTCAGGAAGCGAATACTAGGGACAAATATCATGCGAGGGTAGCCGAAAAGCTTGACAACATCGATGGCAGAAAAGAATGTGTTGAAAGAACATGGCAGAACCTTAGGGATGGAATGGTAAGTGCAGCGGAAGAAGTGTGTGGAACGATTAAAAGAGGCAGTAGTAAAAGAAGAGATGCATGGTGGAATGATGAAGTGAAAGAAGCTGTTAAGAAGAAGAAGAAAGCATGGTTAGACTACTTGGCCTCTAGTAATGATAAGGATATGAGAGAGAAGATGAAAGAAAGATATAAGCTGCAGAAAGTTCACACGAAAGCATTGATTGAAGAAGTGCGTGAAAGGTCTAGAATGGAAGCGGACGAAAGGTTGTCGCACAACTTTAAGGAGAACTCCAAACTCTTCTGGAAAGAGGTTGGAAGGACCCGAAGTGGTGCGACGGCCTTAAGAATGAACAAAGTGCTTTCGAGAACTAATGACGTCCTCTCAGAAAAATCGGACGTCATGCAGCGATGGAGCGAATTTTATAGAGAAATGTATGCGTGTGATGATCTTAGTGAGGGATCCGGGGATGACGTCGAGACTGGTACGCCAGACCTGGACCTCGATGACACTGAGGTCATCAGTATGAAAGAGATTGAACGTGCGATTCGAAGTTTGAAATGTGGTAAGGCTGCGGGACTAGACAGAGTTACTGCTGAAATGGTCAAGTATGGTGGGCCTCGCGTCTGGGACAGCTTTCATCTGCTGTGCAATTTGTGCTGGCGGACGGGGGATGTCCCGGATGATTGGCGATCCGCAGTCATTGTGCCTTTATATAAAGGTAAAGGTTCACATTTTGACTGCGGGTGCTATGGGGCGATCAGCTTGACCAGTTTAGCAAGTAAAGTTTATTCGAAGGTTTTGACACGTAGGATGCAAGAGAAATCGGAAAGATTTCTATGGGAGGCACAATGCGGATTTAGACCTGGAAGAGGATGCACGGATCAAATGTTTTCTCTCCGCATGATCACGAAGAAGCTTCTGGCTGCTAACCAGAAGATTTTCTGTGCTTTTGTGGATCTTGAGAAAGCATTTGATAAGGTTGTAAGGAAGAAAATGTGGGAACTGTTGCCGGGGTATGGTGTGGATGGTCGATTGCTAAGGGCTGTGCAGTCACTTTACTGTGACTGTAAAGCCTGTGTGCGGGTAGGGCATGACCTGTCACCCATGTTTAGTGTCCAAACGGGCGTAAAACAGGGTTGTGTCATGTCTTCCTGGCTGTTCATACTGTATCTCGACAGCTGTTTACAGAAACTGAAAGATAGCTGTTTGGGTGTGAAATTGGGTGACATTAAAGTAAATTGCCTGCTGTATGCTGATGATGCAGTGCTTATTGCACCATCAGAGGCAGAACTGCAGGCATTAGTCACGTGTATGAAAGAGGAATGTAAAATTAAAGGTCTCCGCTTGAATGCTAATAAAACTAAGGTTCTGGTATTTGAAAGGGACGAAGAGAGAACGAAGTGTGAAATATGGGTAAATCAGGAATGTCTAGAACAGGTAAATGAAATTGTATACTTGGGGAGTGCTTTTAGCCGGGATGGAAGATGTGATTTAGATGTGGACAGGCGTGTCGCTGCCGGGAACAAAGTCAATGGTGCCCTGACTGCGTTAGTCAAAAGGCAAGGCGTAGTGAAGAGTGCACGCCTTGCAATACATAACGCAGTGTTGGTACCGACTTTGTTATATGGCAGCGAAACCTGGGTATGCCAGAAGAAGCATAAAAGCAAGTTGAATGCAGTGGAGATGCGATCTCTTCGTAAAATGTGCGGCGTCATCATGGCTGACCGAAAGCGAAACGAAGAGATTCGCAATATGGCAGGTTTGAAAGATGACCTTATCACAAAAATTGATAAAGGCGTGTTTCGATGGTTTGGGCACGTTGAGCGAATGAGTGAAGACCGAATGGTGAAGAAAATATATAGCGCGAAAGTTAATATTAAAAGGTGTCGAGGTAGACCGAGACTAACTTTCGAAGACCATGTGAGCAAATTGCTCGAAGAGGGGAGGGTCAAGAGTACTCGGATACCTAGACGTGCATGTATGAAGAAGATGATGAATCTGAAAGAAGCGAAAGAGGTATGTAAGGATCGTGACACTTGGCGATCTGTTCTCTCTGGCTACCCCGTCAGGGATTGTGCGTGACGATAAGTAAGTAAGTTCTTAAACTTTTCAGCCGCGATAGCGCGAATATGTCGCCTCAACTGGAGTAAGACCAGGTTCTCAAAGAATGTCAAGCCAAGTTGACTGTCGGTATATCGAAGTGCTGAAGTGCGCTATTATGGTTATCCGAGTACAAAACCAGAGTACGAAACCTATCCAACTGCAGAGAGGTGTAAGACAGGGTGACGTTATATCCCCGAAACTCTTCACTGCTGCATTGGAAGACGTTTTCAAGCTTCTGGACTGGAAAGGATACGGTATTAACATAAACGGCGAGTACATCACACACCTTCGATTTGCCGATGATATAGCCCTTATGGCAGAATCGCTGGAGAAACTTAGCACTATGCTCAAAAACCTCAATAGTACCTCCCAACGGATAGGTCCTAAGATGAAAATAGACAAAACAAAGATGATGTATAAAGTCCATGTCACACCTATGCCGGTAGTTGTTGGGAGCACTAAGCTCGATTTTGTTGACGAGGATGTTTACCAAGGATAAATAGTCCGACAAGGTAAGTCCAACTTCGACCGAGAGGTAAATCGACGGATTCAACTCGGTTGGGCAGCGTACTGGAGATTACGATACATCTTCGCGTCAGGTATACCTCAAAACTTGAAAACGAGACTACAACTAGTGCGTGTTGCAAGTGATGACCTATGGAACTGAGATGTGGTCCTTCACTGCTGGCCGGATGAGGAAGCTCAAGGTCGCTCAGCGAGCTATGGAGAGGGCTATGATCGGAGTTTCTCTGTGTGATAAGTTTAGAAATGAGGATATCCGCAGTAGAACTAGAGTGACCAACATATCCCAACGGATTAGTAAGCTGAAGTGGCAATGGGCCTGCTATATAGCTCAAAGAACCGACAACCGATGGGGAAAGAAGGTTTTCGAGTGGTGGCCTCGTACCGGCGGACGAAGTGTAGGGACTCCCCTCACTAGATGGAGGGACATCCTGGTAAGACATGGAGGAAGTCGATGAATGCAGGTTGCTCAGAATGCATTTTGTGGCATTCCTTGGTAGAGGCCTATGTTCAGCAGTCGACTTGTGAAGGTATGTATGATGATGCTGACTATCATCTGGAAACGGCGAAGCCGGCCTTGCTCTTTCTAACCGAGACACAGGTGTCCCCTCCGGTTGATACTTCGTATCTCTCCCACCCGGGGTACAAATTAGAACACTCCTTTGTACCCCGGGCTGGAGTTTGCGTGTACGTCAGAGAGGACATCTGTTTTCGACGCCTCTGCAGCCTTGAAGGTACGAACCTGTCCAGCTGTTGCCTATTGCGCGTAGACAGCGACAACCATCCCCGCATCTACGGGTGCCTCTATACATAGGTTCCATAGCGGCAATGCCGACACAGACCGACTCATCGACCACGGCGAAATGGCTGCAGACTCCGTCCTACAACAGGTCCTATCCACAGAAATCGTGATGCTTGGTGATTTTAACGCCCACTACGCTGAATGGCTGGGTTCTCGTTTAACTGATCATGTGGATAGATCTGTTTATGACTTTGCTTTAGTGTATGGTCTGACACAACTGGTTCGCTGATGTGGAAGGTCATGTACCTTCCCTGTTGGACCCTCTGCTGACCTCTCATCCGGACGGATATCAGGTTTTCGTCGATGCCCCTCTTGGCTCATCGGACTATTGTCTGATACGAATACGGTGCCACTCACGCTATCATCGCGGTTGCGTTGTGCAGGTTGCCGACGTGTTTGGCATTATAAGTCAGCCGATTGGGACAGGATGCGATCTTTTTTTTAATCCTACTCATGAAGGTGGGTTTGCTTCTCGTCGGATGTGGTGCTACAGGGAACGGAACATTTTATTACATTCGCTGTGGTACCTATCGGAGGCAAAACCCAGCCATGGTTTTGTTGCTCCTGCAAAATTGCATTACTCCACAAGAGTGCTACCAGGCCTCTCCTATAAAAAAAGGCTATTAAGAAAATATATTAGGAAAGGGCACAATATTGTCATTGTCTAATGAGTATTATAAGTAGGAAGTTGGTTTGTGAATGTATAAAAAATCATTCAACATTTAAAATTTTACTTGTTTTTTCACATTATGCCCTAGTGAGTATACATATATTTCGTTTTTCAATCATCATCTCCAACATTTTCAGCCTGTGGCCTCTCCCAATGTGGTGCACTTTAACTCGTTTTTTGACTTCACTCATCCAGTTATTTTTAGCGGCCTTGCGCAGATCGTCACTGCATTTAGCCAGGGGAGCTTCCCACACTGCTTGTACATAAAAGCGGTGTCTGCTCTGAGAACTCTACTCCACCGGTTATCTTTGCCGTGACACTTCGTTTAATATACCATATGTATTTATGTTTATTAGTATAATATGTCTAATAATAATTACTGCAATTTATATTGTCACTGGAAATCCAATACTACTTAAACGCTAAAAGGGCATTTTCAGTAGAGCCATTTTAAGTTTTTTTTTTTTTACAAAACCGTTCTTAACTTTTTTTCTAATTAAGATATCGAAATACAATAAAAGCAAAAATAAATCGTGATTCTATTATCTACGTACTGGAATCGAGATACTCTGCATATTTCTTGTAATTCAGAAGATAGCTGTCACTTTAGTACATTTGCTCTGTACACTTCGTAAGGAGAAACTACTTATCCCCATAATATATATTTTTTAAATACTGACAACTAACGTCCTTTCCAATGTATGAAAGTAAAAAGTACTAATACGCATTACGGGTTGATAAAGATCTCAGGATAATAGTACTTAAAGATTATAACATGTCACAAGACCGTACGGAAAAGCGATGTGTAGTATTAAAAGTTGGTACCATTGTTATGCCAAAAATACTTAAAAGACATATGATTAAAATTTAAATGTTTTTTTCTTAACGGACATAGACAGTACTTGTGCGTACAATAATTGTACTAGCAGCAAACAAAATAAATAAGAATACTATAATTCCTAATTAGAGTTAGATTGAATCTTTTTACTGTATTGGTTGAAGAAAGAAAAAACAAAATATTAACTTGCTTAGTAATCACTTCTAATTCTAACGAAAAATAATTTAAAAAAATGACAGGATAGTTTTTTGACAGTTTTAAAACATGGTTACTTGTAGCAAACCTGTGTCAAAAGTCACGCAAAATAATTTTATTATTAATCCATAATACTAATTATGTATTAAGTAACTAATTATTTGGCACAATTTTCGAAGAGATTAAATTGATATACATAATGGACTTTGAATACCTTGTGAAAAAAAAAGTTGTATCTAATCATGCAGTTTGGAAAATAATACTTAAATAGTGTTAAAATCTACTAAACCTAAGTATAAATATTGTGTAAAATAAACTTTAAATTTATAATACTTTTTAATAATTTTTAAATATTACTAATTTTACGGATTTTATCGCGTATATTAACTTATTTTATATTTCCGACGTTTTTTTTAAATTATTTATTATTATTATTTTCCATGATCACGGGGGGACTGAGGTGTATGATTCCAATGTAAGAGTTAACCACGGCTACCTCCAGATTAAAAACTATTAGTTTTTGTTCCGATCTACGCAGTATGATATTACAGTATCTTGAAGTCTTGCACTTACCATACGAAACACAGCAGTATCAAGCTGCCATTTCACGCTGGTATTCTGTGAGAGCGAGGTCCTTCCCCGGTCGAGCCGACCCATTCGTGCTTCAACTATACTACTAATATAGCTGCAGCATGGCTCTACCACGTATTAATATAATAATTCTTGAAATATATGACTACGAATATGAAAATTTTCTATGTGCAGTTAATGTTCAGGCCACCCTTCAAGATAGTTGTAGCACGAATGGGTCGGCTCGACCGGGGAAAGACCACGCTCTTACGGAATACCAGCGTGAAATGGCAGCTTGATACTGCTGTGTTTCGTATGGTGAGTGTAGAGAACCGGATACCCATTTTACTGGAAAAGAGGCATTCCATCTTAGTCCTCACGGGTGACGACGTATCTGCATTTTGATTCATTGAGGGTAAATGTAGATGTCTATGGGTCACAGCAACCACTTACCATCAGGTGGACTGTGTGCTCGTTTGTTACCCTATCCTATAAAAATAGAGATGATTCATTTGAATTCTCGCAATGTTCTTGTAATTTTGCAGATGAGTATGAATGCATGCAAGAAGAATTCTGTTTTTATTTTGTTCGGGACACGCATCGCTATAAAACAAAAGATGTCTGACTGACCTACGATCGTCTCCATCTTGATATATTTTTCTAAGATGGTGCATACTTCGTTAGCTCCACGTTTGCCTTCTGTCTCAGTCCAAGAATAACAATAGACTTCTCTAGTTCTGAACTCATAAAAAGTAAGATTATATACAGCTAATTTGCGACTGTAGTATAATAACATACTTTGACCATATGGTGTATTTAAAACTTTTTGTAAATCAAAATATAAATTGTACTTACGTCCTTTACAAATCATAATCAAAACAAAATTTATTTCAAAAGACTTAACTGAATATTTTTTAACGTTTTTCACACATCTAGATGCTAAACCAACTATTAATATTTTGTGGAGTAAAATAATCCATACTTAATAAAATAATTATTCGATTTCATTGAATGTAAAACATTCTAAATAGAAACTCAAATACTTAGATATGTAAAGCAAAGTTACTAAAACCGTTCCCTCTAAGAAAACTGCGAAAACAAAATATACTAACGCGCCATGCTTATCAATTTCTACATAAGGCAAAGTTACTTATCTACATATGTGCTTGTATTTATGGCCGGCAAAAAATACTAAAGTTATATCAATGACTCGAAGTACAGTACTTTGAGTTGCTGAACAAAATTGAAATTTCTGTTGTCAGTAAAGAAAAATACTAAACTGACTGTAAACTGTAAGTATTTGTCAAAACATGAAAACTATGATAAATACCATACTTTTGCAGTGCTTAAGCGCTAAAAAAGTGCTCAGATCATCACGAAATATAGACCAATCGACGCAGAAAAAAAATCCATTCCAACGATATATATAACTCATTTGCCAAAATGGCGCTTAAGTAGTATTGGCTTTCCGGTGACGATATTTATTTTAGCCCTTTCATTACCATGAATGGCTATCTTAAGACAATGTAAGAATATTTACTGTCCCATATCGTTCTGTAGTGCCGAAAGGGACGATGGAGGGAAATTGAAAGAAAAGATAAGCCGCGGTCATCTTTTTGATAACAAATCAAATTATTAAAAAAACTACGCCTGCTAAGAGTGAGAAGGATTTTGTTGTACTTCTATGGAAAAATTTCTATTGGTCCATTTATAGGGGAGTCATAATGCTCATAAGTGAACTTTTGATATGAGACAATAATTAATATTTATATTATATATTTATAGGTGTTTTATGTTAATATAATATCTTATAGTAATTATATTTACTGTTAGTAATAAGGGTAAAAAAACTAAAATAATTTAAAATTAAAAATTTTGTACAGCCGACTTCAATATAAGCGACTTCAATATAGGTTATTTAAGAATAACTCAATAACCATTGGTCTGACCTTGATCAAATTCATATGGGACCACACGAGAACTATCAGCTTTCATATAAAAAAAAGAATCATCGAAATCGGTTCGCCCAGTACAAAGTTATTAAAGTTACACACATAAAAAAAACATACACTCGAATTGAGTACCGTCTCCTTTTTGGAAGTCGGCAGAAAATACGAAGAAATTAGAATTAAATCTCCCACCCGTTCTAGCATTTATAGTATCGCGCAGGCGACTAATCAGTCGTTACTATGCCAGTTTGTTGGCGAGTAGTGGCCTTTTATTTTAATAATTTTGAGAATAATTACAAACATTACATTATTAGAATATATTTTGCATTGCTAACACTAACGTTTAAATCTCATCACTGCACTAGGGTTAGTCACTAGAGTTGATTGAAAGAGAATGCCTAAAAGCAAATCCAGCCTACCTAAATGAAATAAATTTTTTATAAAATTTATAAAACTGAAATAATACATTATAAACTTTTTATCATGCACTCTAGCCTTCATAACTTGAAGTATTCAAAAGTTTGTTACGAATATAAAATAATAACCAAGTGAAATACATTAGATAATAGATCTTGTCTAATAGAAAAGTCAATGTAGGTTACTTAAGTAGCAATACCTCGTAAATTTCTATGAAACTAAAATACCAGGTGAAGTGAACGTTCACATTTGGAAGCTTGAATAAGTTTAAGATTATTTAATTCTGCCACCAAACAGCATTGTTTGCACTGCTGTGTTTCGGTCTGTAACATAGACAAACACTCACAGAATACCAGCGTAAAATAGCAGCTTAGTACTGCTGTGTTTCTTATGTTGAGTGTAGAGAACCGGAGACCCTTTTTACTGGAATACAAGGATTCCATACTAGTCCTCAAGGCTGACAACGCATCTGTATTTTCGATAGATGTACATAGATGTATATGGGCCACAACAACCACTTACCATGAGGTGGACTGTGTGCTCGTTTGTCACCCTATCCTATAAAAAAAAGAATCGGAGACCCAAGACATTCCATACTTGTATTCAGGAGCGACAACACATCTGATTTTTGGTTCATAGTCGTATTCCAATAAAAAACCGACCAAGTGCGAGTCGGACTCACGCATGAATGGTTTCACACCACCAGAATTTCTTAACGTGGTAGAGCCATGCTGCAGCTATATTTATTGTACAGTTGTAGCACGAATGAGTCGGCTCGACTAGGAAAGACCACGCTTTTACAGAATACCAGCATAAAATAGCAGCTTAACTCTGCTGTGTTTCGTAAGGTGAGTTTAGATAACCGGATACCCATTTTACTGGATAAGAGGCATTACATCTTAGTCCTCACGGGTGACAACGCATCTGAATTTTGATTCTTTATTGAGGATTGATGTAGATGTTTATGGGTCACAGCGACCACTTACCATAAGGTGACCTGTGTGCTCGTTTGTCACCCTATCCTATAAAAAAGCACCCGAAACGTCAGAATAAAAAAAATAAGTAAAATTAAACGCGATAAAATCCACATAATATTTTTATTGAATGAAATTAACATTTTAAAAGCCTCTAACTATGTACATACATCAAACGAAAGAAGTATCGAAGAGGTATCATCTGCGATCGACACGCGATCGTTATGCGATCGTGAACTGGCATGCCATCGACTGCACTCACAACTGCTAACGTCGGCAGAAATTGATTCACTGCCCTAGTTTCTGGCTACAATAACAGAGAAAAGGATACTGATTATTTTTATTATTATGTGTGTTTTTATTCGTAAATACTAACTGCAACACCAGGGGAGTGAGGGCTTATCATTTTCGCTCACCAGATGTCACACAGTTAACACTGAGGTGAAGTTTTTTGTAACACAATATCATTTTTAACAGTGGTAGAGCCACGCGGCAGCGTTTGCTGTCGCAAGATGGGCCGGCTCGAACCGGGGTGATACCACGACCTCACAGAAAACCAGCGTGATGTAGAGGTTTACCTCTGCGTTTCGCTTGGTGAGTGCAGATGGCCGGAGGCCCTTTTTACTGGAAATGAGGCATTCCATCTTAGTCCTCACGGGTGACAACGCATCTACATTTTGATTTGTAATAGAGGATAGATGTAGATGTCTATGGGCCGCAGCAACCACTTACCATCAAGTGGACTGTGTGCTCGTTTGTCACCCTTATTCTATAAAAAAAATCATTTAATTGAGAATTTTGTTTTAAATAAAAGCTTGCCAGTTTCTAGAGTATTATATCAATACACAAAACAATGCCTTAGTGGTTTGTTCTGTAATTTTTTATTAATATTTCTACTTTTATGAATATTTGTGGTTTGGTTTATTTATTGTTAATATAATTAATATAAAATGTAACTAATATTACAGAAAGAAGCATTAACACTTACATTTTCCAAACAAATTAACTTTCCCGCTATGAAATTTGTCAAATATTACATTTGTAAGTGGCGCCACCTTGGTGTAAGAAAATTTCGTGGATGCTCTCATTGCAAGTGTTTTATGTTATCTTCAGTGAAGGGAACATTCTGAGGAAACCTTAACGTTTGATGAATAAAATATTTCGAAGACATCTGAAGTCTTTTTTTTAATTCATACAAAGAGAGGTACATTATTATTACAATTCTGAAAACATGCACTGTAGTAACGCGCTAGGCTAAATCGACTATATTACATACGAGAAATGAGAGGAGTCTTGTGTCTTTACTACTGCGCTGTAACTACTACAACAACTAGGTGCTAGAATTCCCTTTCTGCCTAGAAGTCCATCTGGGTTACGTGGGTACCGTGGTAGAGCCATGCTGCAGCTATATTAGTAGTATATTTGTATGTAGAATGATTGGGTCGGCTCGACCGGGGAAGGACCACGCTCTCACAGAATACCAGCGTAAAATAGCAGCTTAACGCTGCTGTGTTTCGTGTAGTGAGTGTAGAGAACCGGAGACCCTTTTTACTGGAAAAGGCATACCATCTTAGTCCTCACGGGTGACAACGCATCTGCATTTTGATTCGCAAACGAGGATAGATGTAGATGTCTATGGGCCACAGCAACCACTTACCATCAGATGGACTGTGTGCTCGTTTGTCACCCTATACTATAAAAAACATTCTTAGCTATTTCTATTGTCAAATAGCAGTGCTTGATTGCTGTTTTCCGATCTGAAGGTTATGGTGAGCCAGTATGATTGCAGGCTGTAAGATATTCTATCTTAGTCCTCAGAGGTGACAATTTAACTACAGCCTTCTACGTCTTCAGTAGCCACTTACCATCAGGAAGACTAAGACAATACTAGGCTATTGTTTTAGTGCATTTTTATTAATAGAAAAAAAAATTGGTACACTTAATATTCATCCATCTCAGAATCATAAAAAACACAAGTAATTTTTTACCAGCGCTTCATCATCATCATCAACAGCCCATCACAAATCCACTGCTGAACATAGGCCTCTCTAAAGGAATGCCACAAAGCACGGTCCCGAGCCACCTGCATCCATGGACTCCCTGCACGTCTTACCATCTAGTGGAGGGACGCCCTACACTTTGCCCGCCGTTACGAGGCTGCCATTGTATATAGGCTATAATAATACTTTAAACGAAGCGTTAGTTTCTTTCCATACTTACCTATCAAACAGAAGCAAATATCCCAGGAATTTTTGAGATATGTTGCATTCATATTGCCTTATCTTTGCCTATTAGACGGGAAGTATAAATTTTTCCTGATAGTGCCTTGACAGTCGCGACCTTACCTTGAAGATTTATGACATAACATATTTACAGTGGATTTTGTCGAAGCTTTATGGTAATAATCTGTAACTAGATAACTATGAAAAGAAACTAGGTTGAACTTTTTAATCTCAAAATATTCTCAAGAAAACTTGAGATTTGATACAGGAAATAAAGCCCTTGTTAAAGCTGAGAACCAAGGTAAAATCTGAACTTTGAAATATTAATCCTTTCACACATTATCCAAAAATAACAATAAATCCTTCGCAGCAAGATTAGCTACAAGAAATGTTTCTAGCCACATTGAATAGAATAGAATAGAATATTTTTTATTCAATATGGAATACATGTAATTATTTTTGAAAGTCATTTTTACTTTTGAACCAGCAAGAAATCCAACGGTTTTTTTTTGGATATTGTCTCTTTTAGATAATCTCCCAAGTACGAAAAGACAAGACCAGGCCCTAACAACAGACTTCTAATAAAATTAATAAACGAGTACACACTCTACCGGATAGTATGTGGATACAGTTGCCCATAGCACCTTAATTTATGCTCGATTAGGATTCAAAATGCAGATACTAAGATAGAAAGCTTCGCTATGAATAAGGGTCTCCAGTTAGTTTCTCTCACCATACAATCTCCAAGTGTTAGGAGCCAGTACTGAGTGAAGTCCCACTATCCATCTGCGAGGCGCGCGAATATGGCAACCGTACCATCAACCAACGCCACCATACAGCGCGACGAGCAGATGACAATCGATAAAATGGCGTCGTTTAGTTTCATGCTACAATTACATGTTTATCCATTAAAAATCGTTAATTATTGTCACCATACAAATCACAGCATTACACTGCTATTTTTACTAGTATTATGTCAGAGCGTAGTCTTTCACCGTTAGAAATACACCACTTGCACTGTGGCTTTAAAGCAGCCTGGATAAAATTGTTTCTTTTCTAGAACCTAATTAATGCCAATGAAAATGAACACCTTTTGATTAAAAAAAAAATATATTTTCGATAGAATTAATGAAAAACAAAAGGGACTTAAGATACATGTCATCCGCCTATCATACACATAAGCACTATAACACGTCAAAATTCCATCGCCATAGTAACATGGCGTTAACGTACCCTAAACAAAATGATTCCCTAAAGAAAAACAAGCGCTCGCACACACGCGAACACGAGAGTGGCAAATGTATGGACAATGTAAGGGTGGTGCAATATTTATTTACCCCAGGACAGTGCTAGGGTTTTATTGGGACAGTGGTCTGGTCACTTCGGAATTTGTGCTATTTATTTATTGTACCGTGGTTCGGCCCGTGACATATGTTGTGGACTGTCGGAGAGAAAAGTGTTGCATTGAAATAGTTTTCTTTTTTTTCTTTCGTATAAGATTTTTAGCAATGTTTGCTTTTGGCGCCATATTTGTGGTATATCTATTTTAGCTGTTACCTCGAATTAGGTACTAATGTGACTTTATTATTGTATGTATAGTATGTGTCACTCTTTCTGGTAAGGAATAAAAATTAAAAAAAATATTTTATGTTGTTATAATAATATTAAAAAGTATTGTGTTTTATATAAGTCAACTTACATCATATACAGGATTTATTATACAAAAAGGAAACAAAAGTCATCATAGTTATTAATTATTTAACAAACTTCGAAAAACCACATGAGATTATTGATTCGACTAAATGTTCTTTTTTATTTTATCACCCAATTTCAAAAAAGGAGGAGGTTCTCAATTTGATTTTAAATTTTTAATGTGTTATCTCAGAAATTTTTTCTAGGTGAATCGATTTTGGTAAATTTTATTTGAAAAGTAGTGCTTCTTGTGTAATTTATATTTTTATTTACAAGTAATTTTTGAGTTATTCTTAATAACGCGTATTTACTTCGACTACATTGATAGTGTTCTCGTTTTATTTATATTGAAGTCGGTTGTACAAAATTTTTGATTTTACCACTTGTTGTATGTATGGTACTTACCATACACACAACAGCTTTATCAGTTATGAACTTGAAGAAAAATTGCACCCATAAGGGGCGAAAACTAAAATTTTTAACAAAAAAAATCCGAGCTAAAAAGAATAAAATAATTCTCAATTAATAGTTGCTGAAATGGAGACTTAAATGCTCTTATACACTTATCTTAACACCAACTTGTGAATTTATCACGTGGCAATTATTTGTTTTCTTTTCAGTCATTTGAAGTAGAATATGACTTTTTGGTAATTTGGATAGACACGTAGACTTGTTTCACTTAAATCTATTCAAATTTGACATATCTATCCAAAGCATAAAAATTAAGATGTAATATATCTAACAAAATAAAATGACTCAGAATACCAGCTTAAAATGGCGGCTCAATACTATTGTGTTTCTTATGGTGAGTGTAGAAAAATGGAGACCCTTTTTACTGGAAACGAGGCATTTCATCTTAGTCCTCAGGGGTGACAACGCATCCGTATTTTGGTTATGGGTCACAACATCCACTTGCCATAAGGTGGACTGTGTGCTCGTTGGCCACTCTTATTCTATAAAAAAGACAATAATTGCAAGTGTAAATAACATTTACTTTTAATTAAAATTTATGTTTATTGTAAACAATTTGTACATAACTGTACGCTGGAGTATATTAAACGGCGGAGAAGGCGCTGAGTGCCGCCAACATTTGGTTTTTATACACCAATACTTTGTCGCATTCTTGCCGACTTTTGTATATTGGCTTACCTTGGCTTACAAAACTTGCAGAGGCGGCAATAAAAATAAAAATTTGTATTTAACTTAACTGTATTTCCACAGTCATTAACCGTTTCTCATATTTCTTGAAATACTTGGTAGTTAATTATTAGCATCAAGCGTTGCTTTGGGAAAATCTATTACATTGAAGGTGCATCTGA
Organism: Parnassius glacialis; assembly: GCA_033319125.1. Taxonomy (NCBI): domain Eukaryota; kingdom Metazoa; phylum Arthropoda; class Insecta; order Lepidoptera; family Papilionidae; genus Parnassius; species Parnassius glacialis. The sequence continues at coordinate 35,461,284 of JAVANC010000003.1, read as the reverse complement.
GAATTAATAAGCTAAAATCCGCGTAAAAACAAAAATGATTATCTAGTTTGAAGAGCACCTCTCGCCCTCCCTCAATAATCAAATAAATGAATCCATGACTTAATGCCACCAGGGCGGCGCTACTTAGTACTGAGGTAAAATATTTGACAGTATTCATAGCAAGGAAAGTAGTACTTTTTTATTTATTTAAGTATGCCATATAGCATAATATAGTATAAATAAATAATTGAACAGAACAGAGACAGAAACAGAAAGTTTTTTATTCAATATAGATTATAAATATTACTTATTGAAAAAAAACTCGGCCGTGGGAAGAACCGGCAAGGAACCCAGCAGGAAAAATATAACTGCTTACAATCGTGTATGTTACACAATTAACAACACAACACAATTAAGAAATAGCTTGGCAGCAATCACCTCATTCCCAGAGGTGCATAAATTCCTTAATATTATAATAGCTTTTTTTATACAAAACTTACCTCAATAAAGTTTTTGAACTTTGAGCAGATCAAATTTCGTATATTTCTTTCTGAGATTTTGTTGTAAAACCGTATACATCGCCCCAATAATGAATTACTAATTTGGTTGAGTCGAGTAACTGGTACTACTAGCTTGTGTCTGTTCCTAGTATCTATAGAATGAATATCACTTATTTTTGAATAACTACTTTTATTTTTGTGTACGTACATTACATTACTTACTTTAATTTTGGATGTAATCTTAAGTTTTTAAGATTATAACTGTACTTTCATGGAATAAATCAATGTACTCATATTTTTCGTAACATCTTGTGCGTGTTCTGAATTTAAAAACAATTTTTGGCAAAACTGGTTTTATATGATGGAACTGCAGAAATATTTTTATTAGCTTCCATCTTATCAAGACATGTGTAAATTTAGGTATGAACGTATAAAAGTAATAAATTAAAAATTAAAAATTATGCACTGTAATCGCTTCGTAGGTCTACATTCCAGTCGGTGAGTCCGTCTCGGAAACTAATAAGCCTACACTAAGCTAATAAATCTCGCATAATGTCGTCTGGCCACGTTATTGATTCCTGTAATTTGGACTTGTCTCTCGCATTTTCCTGTTTACAGGAATGCAATGAGAACCCTTCGAAAAATGAATTGAATAAGTAATGCTAGTACAATATTATTATAGATATTGTTCCTTCACCAGAATAAAAAAATTGTAAAAAGGTATTCAATTATTATTTGATAATAAAAGTGAGTTAAAGTGCAGAGATGTTCTAACATAAATAATTTAAAATAAAAAAATTGTACAACCGACTTCAATATAAATTATTAAGAATAACCCAAAAACTATTGTTCAGACCTAAATCAATTTATATGGGACCGCATGTGAAGCACCAGCTTTCAAATAAAATATCATCGAAATCGGTTCACCCAGTAAAAAGTTATGGGGTAACACACATTAAAAACTACAGTCGAACTGAGTACCATCTCCTTTTTGAAGTTGGTAGAAAAGAGAAACAAATCCAATTATATTAAATGACAATTTTTTTTTGCTTTTATCATCATATTAATAGCATAACCAAAGGCTTCATTTATGCGAAATAGATCATTCAATATCTAAGTTCTAATAAATAAAGCGTGGTTCAATTTTCTACCGACTTCAAAAAGGAGCCGGTTCTCAATTCGACTGTATGTTTTTTATGTGTGTTACCTTATAAACTTTTACTGGGTGAACCAATTTCGATGTTTTTTTTTGAATGATGCTTCACATGTGGTCCCATATAAATTTGATCAAGGTCTAACCAATAGTTTTAGAGTAATTCTTAATAATTTATATTGAAGTCGATTGTACAACAGTTTTATTTTAAATTATTCTGTTGAATTTTTAAAGAGGTTTTAACTGTTTTTAGAGAGGCGTCCATTATAGGACGGGACTAGTACTAAATCATGAGAAAGCTTTAGCTTTTTAGTTCTGTGATCACCTAACCACCTGAAAATCCTTTCTACAAAGTAGAGGCGTATTTAGAGCTGGGTTTTATTGTGAGCTGATCGAGATGAAGATTAATAATAAATTGATCATAATTCAAACTGAAGTGGCCTGACAATGATACCGTTATCGTTCCAGCCTATCGAAAGTCCATTGCTGAACATAGGCCTTCCATATAGATTGCTTCATAGGGAGATATTCGCCATAGTTAGCATCATTTTCCTTATTCCAACTCAAACACTATAAGTTTGAGTTGGAATAAGGAAAATGATGCTGCCCATTTCTGTTGCCACTTACTGCAACCGTCGGAATATGGGATATTTGGTATACGACGATTTGGTATTACGACGCCTCTATACGACCTAGAATTAGGAACTTAGGTTCATCTCTTTTTTTATAAAAAAAAAATACTAGTAATGCTATTTATTACTAATATTCCCTTTAACCACTTCTCGTGAGCTTTGAATGCTTGTTCACGACAGTAGTCGAATGGCGGATTCCCACCCACTATCTTTCGAGTTCACGGTCCGCGCCCTGCATTTAGGCTACTGACGCTTCAAATGAACTTCTTATGAATTTCATATGAACTTATGATGGGCTATAGTAACACAGTACTAATGATGATGAAAATAAAACCACTTTACGATATAATCGCTACTAATCCTTCTGAGCACAATTAAAAATTTTTTCGAATCCTAAAATTTCGAGACGTTTCTAACGAAATTCCTTTCGATCAAATATTCTACCGACTTCAAAAAGGAGGCACTCTATTCGACTATATGTTCTTTTTTACGTGTGGTTACCTCATAAGTTTATTCTACGTAAACCGATTTCGATGGTTCTTTTTTCATTTGAAAGCTGGTGCTTCTCTTGTAGTCCCATATAAATTTGATCAAGGTCTGAGCAATGGTTTTTGAGTTATCTTTAATAATATATATTGAAGTCGGTTGTACATTTTTTTAATTTTAAATTATTTATTTTGACCTGGTCTACCACGTAGAGCCACGCTGAAGCTATAATATGGTTGTAGCACGAATGGGTCGGCTCGATTGGTGAAGGACTATGCTCTCACAGAATACCAGCGTAAAATAGTACCTTAATTCTGCCGTGTTTCGTATGATGAGTGTAGAGAACCGGAGACCATTTTTACTGGTAACAAGTCATTCAATTTTGATTCTTAATCGAAGATTTAAGTTGTCTATGGGCCACAGAATCTACTTACCATCAGGTGGACTGCGTGCTCGTTTGTCACCCCAATTCTATAAAAAAATCATACAAAACACTAATCATAAGTTACATTAAAAATTCCACTGGATCAATCGATATTTAAAATAAAATGACCTAATGATATTAAAACATTAATGTTACAACGTTGTTACAAAAGAGGTAGATTTATTGCATATTAACGAAAATGGTCAATCCCATAAAGGTGATTGTGACGAAACATTACATTCCCAATTTAAATATCGGTTAAATAATTAATATGATCGCCATATTACATTACCGCAGTTGCAATTGAGAGTGTGAATTGGACGATTGTACTAGTGACGGAATATATCGCTATTATTATATCGATAGTATAGCATCAGAATGAAACTACGCCTATGTCCAAGAATCTTGATTAAATAAATTTCCTTATTTTTACAAAATAGACAAAACAATCTTGTGGCGTTACTTGTGACTTGTGAAGGTCTGAAATGAAAATGATGATGATAATGATGAGACATAAGAAAAGTTATTCTTAAGAAAATATTTTTATTTGATGCATAAATTCTAAGACATCAATCACTACATCATCATCATCATTACAGCCCTTCATAAGTCCATTGCTAAACATAGGCCTCCCCCAAGGAATGCCACAAATCAGGGGCCTGAGCCACCTGCATCCATCGACTTCCTGCATGTCTTACCAGGTCGTCACTACATAACTAGATTAAATTAAATATTATAAGTTAAGAGCTGTAGTAGCTTAGGGGCGAACCACTCGCTGTTGGTTTCACAGAACACGAGTAACCTTGGTTCAAACCCCGCCGGCATCAATGAAATTGGTAATTGCTATTTTAAGTACTGATTTTTATATTGAAATTTACAGTGAGTGCTTAGACCCTGAGCTATCTCGTCGCTGATAAATATGTAATAGAATTAAATTCATTAGCATCATAATATTTTTTATTTTTAATATATCTCTATCCACATTTTTCATCATTAAACGCTCACCGAAAAGAGAATTCAATACTTGAAATTTCTGAACGTATGTCGATATTTGTCAGATTATCGATAAATCACATCACTTCCGCGATAAATACAACACAGGTTGTTCAATAACGAGTGGCCCATTACCTACGTCGCGAACACGAATTAATGATGATTTTATTCCGCAACTGTACTGTTTGGTGCCATTTTGAAAGTTTATCGCTTATTGCCTGCCCTATTTACTTTTCGTTATAATGTGCTTTTGTTTCAAGTAGTTTCTTTACGGAATATTTCTGAGGCATTCCTGTATCTTAAAGGGGCATTTCTTTTGGTGTATTTACTAAAAATTAGCCAAATGCTATTAATTATAATAAATGTAAAAACAAAATGTTTGAGTTAGGAGTGATCTACGACTGTAGTCGAATGGCGGATTCGAACCCACGATGTTTCGAATTACATTTTCCATTTTCTACCGACTTCCAAAAAGAAGACGGTACTCAATTCGACTGTATGTTTTTTTATGTGTGTTACCTCATAACTTTTTACTGGGTCAACCGATTTCGATGATTCTTTTTTTATTTGAAAGCTGGTACTTCGCGTGTAGTCCCATATAAATTTGATCAAGGTCAAACCAATAGTTTTTGAGTTATTCTTAATAAATTATATTGAAGTCGGCTGTACAAAATTTTTAATTTTAAATTATGTTAGGCTACGGTCATTTGTTATTTTTTAACAGAAAGCTTTCTCTTCCTTTCTACTGAAATATAGTTAGTTGTATATAATATAGTTCAAATATCCAAATACATTGCAAATACGCGATAGAGTCGAGCCAACGAATTTTACGTCTGCAGTTCGTATCCTTAACTATTAAACTTTTTACGTAGCAGAATCACGCTGCAGCTATATTAGTTGTAGTACGAATACAAAATAGTAGATTTTAAATAACTGGAAACCCTTTCTCCTTCCTTTGAACTTCCGTCATTCCGTCTTAGACATGTATCTATGGGTCACAACATACACTTATCACCAGGTGAGCTGTGTACACGTTTGAAACCTTTACTTACTTAAAATTAACCTAAGATAATAATTAACTTAAGATTAATATAACATAAATTGTACAATATTTATAAACTGTTTAGGTATTCATTTCTTTTGGCGGGTAAGAATCCACTTCCCCATGTTATCCTATAGATGACGTAGCATGCATCAGAGGAAAATGTGACTGGAGGCGGGTAACAGCGTCTTTCTCATAACAACTTCAAAAATAATAATACTGCAGTTGTCACGCAACTATGGTAAATATTCTATCTATGAGGCAATCTATTGGCGAGGCCTATTTTCAGCAGAGAACTTTTCATATCGTTGTAATGATAGAATGGATTATTTATTTCTTTTTCTATACATGACTTGTTCAAAAATGGAACAGTCCTGCCGCTTAAACAAATTAAGTATATTTTATTTAAATCTACATTAGAAACTCCTTAAATAATCATTAAATGAATTTCGAATCGTCTTTTGTAATGCGTACAGCAAAGGAGTGGAATAATTTGCCGGCGTCTATATTTCCTTCCGAATACAATCAATCAAGCCAAGAATGAATAGGCTTTTGTTACGCTAAGACAGTGCAATTTACCATCTAAGGCTGCACCACCACTTACCACCAGGTAGGATTGTGGTCAAGCACTAGGTTATAATAAGTTAAAAAAAATTCGGTTGAAAATTTAATACCTGTTTAACATAAGTTAGCGCTGCTATTCTCAATTACAAGAGAAATCTCTAAGTTTTCTGTATATCGACATACAATTAAGGGTACCATAAGGAAAACCGTTATCAGACAAGGGGCGAGCAGGAATAATAAAAACTAATAGAAATGCACCCCATTAACAGTAGTGGACGATTGTCGATTTGTGTTAACTACTCACGTACTGGAAACTACACACGTTTAATGTTGTACGGTGTTATACATAGAAATTTTTAGACACAACGCAGATAGAGTGCCACGGGTTTTTAATGTGAATCATTATCAATAGAATAGTCAATAGAAAGTAAAAATATTTAAGAACATGGATTATTCGAGCCGTAGTTCAAGGATTAAGCACTCATTGTTAATTTCACAGTACGCGAGCAACCCGGCTTCGATCCCCGCCGTCTCAAATGAAATTGTTAATTGCAATTTTAAGTGCTGATTTACCACGTGTTCGGTGGTGAATGAAAACATCGTAAAACCCTGCATGTCTAATAATTTAAAAAATGTGTTTTTATCAACTTTAAAACCAAGGGAATTGCAGGTACGTTACCGGCCTCCTAAAAAGGAGTAAGCTCATTTCTTGAAGGTCCCTAAGTCGTATCGGTCCGGAAAAAGCGCTGATGGTAAACGATTCCATAAAGAATTCGTGTGAGAAAAAAAGTATAGTCTGTTACTTTAAATATATTTATGAATTATTTATTTTAAAGTTTAAATTTGTTTTCATTATTTCTTGTCTTAGATTGTACGTAGATAGCTTCATTAAAATTAAAAGCTCAAGGGGATTAATATGCATTAATACTCCATCTATAAATATCTTTAGCAATTTTAAATTTAGCAAGAGAGGTCATTAAGCAGAATTCCACTGATTTCAGAAAGTTACATTTACTTTTTTTACTGAAAACGAGACATAAGTTCTCGAGTGAAAATGCATCTGCATTTTGGAATTTAATCGAAGATAAATGTCTATGGACCCAAAGTTTCATTCACTTACCATCAGGCGACTTCAATATAAATTATTAACGATAACTTTAAGTAACTACTTGTCAAACCTAGATTAATATGGTATACCACATGAGAAGCACCAGCTTTCAAATAATAAACCGATATAATTTAAAATTAAAAATTTTGTACAGCTGACTTCAATATAGGTTATTTAAGAATAACTCAATAATCATTGGTCGGACCTTGATCAAATTCATATGGAACCACACGGGAACTATCAGCTTTCATATAAAAAAAGAATAATTGAAATCGGTTCGCCCAGTACAAAGTTATGAGGTAACACACATAAAAAATACAGTCGAATTGAGTACTCCCTCCTTTTTGAAGTAGTTGAAGTCGGTTATAAAACATAATAACATATCGAAATTCGAGTTTAATATTTTCTTAAATAGAATAATTTATTTACATAACATTCAGCTATATCCAATCCAGCCATCCTTCCATAGCAGCCTATAAAAGTCCACTGCTGAACACAGGCATCCCCAAAGATTACATCATAGGGACTTTGTCATAGTTGCCGCTTTAACAACCGTAGTTTTTTTTTTAAATTATTTTAAGTTGTTTTCAGGAACACGCTGCTTCCCATTTCCTGTATATCCAATATTTATTATTTTTTTTTTTATAAATGATAAATCGCGATCTCCATTAGGTATAAGATCACTCATTGTACAACTCAATATGACGCATAATTCCTTTAGTTTTGTACTTTTTGTTAATGATGTATCGTAAAATTATATTTATTATTAATGTTATTTAATATCACTAGCGTGTGCTGGTCAGCAGTGCATTTATACTCTTCTGTCAACGCTGTCGCGACGTACACGTGTATTACTAGAGAAACTTGCCTCGAGCGTTTTAAAGTACAGTTTCTTACATAAATGTTGAGTGATAAAATAAAATTACAATTTTTTTTACGATGGCATGTCAAATTAACAACCTTAGTAAGTCATGATTGGGCACAATTATTTCTAAGAATTCGTTACTTTTTTTTTGTAAAATTGAAGAAATAAAAAATTATAGTCCATCTGATGGTAAGTGGCTTCTGCAACTCTTGGACAACTCCAATCAACTTCAAACAAAGAAGGCTACAGATGCGATGCTGCATCTGAGGACTAATATGGAATGCCTCAAAGCTTTTTTTAAAGGATAGGGTGACAAACGAGCACACAGTCCACCTGATGGTAAGTGGTTGCTGTGGCCCATAAACATCTACATTTATCCTCGTTTGCGAATCAAAATGCAGATGCGTTGTCACTCCTGAGGACTAAGATGGAATGCCCCGTAAAAAGGGTCTCCGGTTCTCTACACTCACCATACGAAACACAACAGTGTTAAGCTGCTATTTGACGCTGGTATTCCGTGATTCTTTGTGATTGTGATTCTGTGGTATTCGTGCTACAACTATACTACTAATATAGCTGCAGCATGGCTCTATCACGTTTAAAGCCTGTTATTAGGTCTCATGCCCACGAGACGGTTTTTCGCCGGAGCTAAGCCCGGTGTGAAACTGGGTCTACGTCTAATTGTCAGTATTGTATGGGACGCTATGAAGCCAACAAATCACACGACGCCGGTGCTAGTGCCGGCTCACCGCGCAGCAGGGCACGGTGCTCGCCTCGATAAAACCGGGTCGTATACAAACCGTCTTGTGTGCGAACTCGGACGGTTTATACTCGGCGTCGTCAAAAAATCGGGCCTTTTTAAAACCGTCTCATGGGCAGGAGCCCTTATACTGGTTTTCCATACACTCCAGACCACGCAATGTTATTTGGCGGAAAAATGCAAGAGAGTGATATCTACACAGATGAAATCCTAGTCAAAAAAGAATTCCTAGCGCCTATTGAACAGCTTTATTATTTTTCTGTTACTTAAAAATGTAATTAAATTCGTTTGTTGCATATAATTACATCCATAGTGTTGTTGCATAGTCATAAACTTTTTTGTAATAAATGGCTTCAAATTGAGGGCTTGAGAACAGACTTTATAATTTTTCAGGTAATCTTAAATCACTAAAACAAACTTCGGAATGTAAACGTCTTTAGAAATATAACCTCCCTAGCCACAAACTCGGTGCGGACTGTACCTGAAGGTATACCGACCGCAGCCACAATGCAAACAAAAGAACAATCCTGCGGCGCACAAACCTTAATCTTAGCATTCATTATGGCAAGCAAAATGGCGAACCTGAATTTATTCTAGCTAACCTCACGCCGACGCGCTTTATGAGTCGGGAGTAGCTCCACTTCTGTTTATTTTAACTGGAAAAATATTATTTACCCTCGATTCTTTATGCACTTTTGTTTATTATAGAGGTATTCAATCGACTGTACTTAAATGTTCTTGAGTGTACTTTTCATTTAAATATTTATTCTATTCCATGGATTACATACCTTCCCCCAATATAATTCTTAAAAATGTTATGTAGTGTGATAGTTTTCATTTGATATAAATATATGGAAACATAAAATGTTTGAAGTAATTTTTTGACTATTCTAATCCAGGGCTTGACTACTATTCCACCTGATGGTTGGTGGTGATGCAGCCAAAAATGGTGAAGCGCATTGACTTAACCGTTTCATATACCTTTTCAATATTGCCTCGAATACACCAACTTTATAATCGGATGGGAAGACCGATACTGGCAACTTATTCCATGCATGACGAACCGGCCATTTGGTTCGAATGCGTGCAAAATCCACAACGAAAAGATGGAGACTGGCCGAGCGTCTGGTTGTCCGATGGTAGAAGGGAGAGGGAGAAATTAGGCTATGCAATACTGGTGCATACTCCTAAATGCAACCTGTAGAAAACCGAAGGTCTGGCTGTGTTCGAGACTATTGAGATTGGTTCTAACCAGATTCGGGTGACCAATAAGCCTATGAGTACGCCTTTCCCTTGAGTTCAAAGCTGCTAGGTGGCGTAGTTACTTTTTATAACTGTAACTTGTTCAGAGAACTCTGTTCATGTAATTTAATATTACACTCTTCGGTCAGTGATTGTGTAAAAGAATACACTAATCCATCTATTACTTTGCGAAACGTAAAAATTGGTAAAAGATTTTTTTTTAAACTTGCCGTATAGCGGATCAACAACTGTATAGTATATTTATAGAATAAAGGTGACAAACGAGCACATATTCCAGCTGATGGTAAGGAGACGCTGCGGCCTATAGACATCGACATCTATCCTCGATTAATAATAAAAATGCAGATGTGTTGTCACCCCTTAGGACTAAGATGGAATGCCTCGTTTCCAGTAAAATAGGTATCCGGTTCTCTACACTCACCATACGAAACACAGCAGCACTGAGCTGCTATTTTACGCTGGTATTCTGTGAGAGTGTGATCTTTCCTCAGTAAGGCCGAGCCTTTCGTGTTACAACCATAATATAGCTGCAGCATGGCTCTACCACGTACAAACGTAATTTAATTTCTTGAACTTTACATAATCTTATTTTACCTGTGCAACCAGGGCTGCATCAGCTACTTACCTACAGGAATATTGTAATTATAAGTTTGTATACACCTTCAATTTATTAAAAAAAAAAGCTTTATTAAAAATAAAACGAATGACTTTTTTATTCACTAATAAAATAGAATAGATTAATACATCAGTGTTCAATCTGTAACCACTCTTAAAACTACTTTTACTCAGTTTTTGTAATCCCTTCAAATCTTCCCTCCAAATGAAATATATATCGTAGAGCCACACTTTAGTGTATATTGACTGCAGTACGTATGGTTTGGTTTAAACGGTGAAGAACTACGCTCGCACAGAACATTAGTATGACATTAGCGTAAAATAACAAAATATTTCTAAAAAAAATATCCAAAAAATGTACAGTGAAACAGCTCCATAGATTCGAAATCTTTAGTAAGAAAACAAACCTACACCATTCCTTGTTCCAATCTAGCTTCCACACACTCGCGATCCCCGCACAATACACCTGGAACAAACGGGCAATCGCAACCGAGACCTAATGAGAGAGAATATTACCCGATCGCCCCGCGGCGTTTTTAATTTTCCACAGAATCGCCTCCCGGGAGCGCACTCCCCGCACTCCTTAATAAAGGGGGCATTGGACGTCACTTGCTTGACGATGTCTTGGGGTTACGGTACGTCAATATCTAAATATAGCCGAGAGAATATGTTCAGTTTTTCGGATAAATTATATCCCAGATCATTTCTGAGGTTGCTGTCAATCTGTTCGTGAAGTTTCATTGTAATCGTTTTAAATTCCGAAGACTAGCACAGACAGACAGAAAGACAGACAGACAAAATTTAAAAATGTTAATTCATATCTCAATATTAGCAAATAATCCCCTCAGAATAATATGAGTCAATTAATTCGATATTACAGACCGACACTTCAATTTTATTTATATTTATAGACTACCGATCGACCCCGGCTTCGTCTGAATATGATCTATTAATGTGGTGGTATTTAGATTTAAGATAGGCAAAAACCATTTATTTATATAAAAAAATAAATTTATTGTCTTTTAACAAATAATACATCAAGTTTTTCGGATAAATTTAGTCCAGATCCCTCCTGGCATGCTTCCTATCTGTTCGTAAAGTTTCATAACAATCGATGGCTGAACCTTAGAGTATAAATAGCTTGCTGATTTATACTCGGCTCAGCCATTCCGAAGGTTAGCGCGAGCAGACAGACAGACAAAAATTTAAAAATGTTTATTCATGTCTAAATAGCAAGCAAATAACCCCTTAGCACAAAATAAGGCAGTTCTTTGAATATTACAGACAGACGTCAATTTTATTAATAGTTATATGCTATAGATTATAGTTTGTGTTTTTTATGCTATTTTAATCTCAAGGTACTAATCCCATTAACCATCCACAATCTTACGTAAGTGTAAACCATCTAATTTCGATATCATAACATCATGCCCGAGTTATGGTATTTTCATAGCGCTGTAAAAACTACTTGTATCATATTTATGATTATAACTAATAATTATGATGACATTTCTCCGCTGCTGGTGTTATCCGATATAATCGTTAACGGTTTACGACGTTTTCGCTGATGGAAATATGTAATTATAGCAAAATATCTCGTCTACCTTCAGCAATAAAAGTTATAATTGCTTATCAAAATTGTTTCTTGGTATTTGTATTTTTATTATGATTCGTTCGTTAATTTGTTTCATGTTTTAAATTTTGGTGAAAGAATATCCATAACCGTAAGTCGTAAGTGGCGAGAGAGTAAAACTGAGACAGGATATGGGCAGTAGCATTTTCCTTATAACAACGCAAAACAATAAAAAAACTGCAGTTGCCAACCAGCCTGCCAAGTGTGGCAACTATGGCAAAATATATCTATGGGGTACGGCTATGTTAACCAGTGCCCTGTTATAGGCTGAATTTGATGGATGGGAGTATAGTTGTATAATGTATCGGAACACAATGATGGATAGGTTCCGCAATGTCTTAGCGCTTGGCAGCGATGCTCCGGTGAGCTGCGAGTTTGATTACTTAGAAAAAGTATTTGCCGTACCGAAAACATGTTCGGGTCATGGATAACTTGTGTATGTAAACCGCCTCCAGGATGTAGTTGAAATTTCTAATGCGGGGTATCGTTAAAAAGAGATAAAACCAGCCGCCAAATTGCACCATCGCACATCGCGATAAAATTCGCGATACTATCATTACCGTCTAGATAGTTTGCGGTTCACTACTGTGATTTACCAGAAGTGTTCTTCCCCGTACGACTTCTTTTAAGATCGACTAAGGGACTGCCAAGAAAATAGCCAACTCTTTTTTTAAAAAGGTCGGCAACTCAATTACAATTCCCCTGGTGTAACAGTTGTTAAGAAGCGGTGGTAGTCATTTACCATCAGGTGTGCCGCATGCTCGTTTGCCTCCTTTTATTTAAAAATAAGGGCTATGCTGAATTAGGGGCAAGTTTGGACGCTGTAGTGATTTTGGTTTGCATATTCAACTAAATTAATTAATACAAAAATTGGAAAATTAAAGTTGGAAAAATTTACTTACAAACTAACGCCTGATACTATTAAGTAACAAAATTAAATGTTTTTATTGAAGACATACATACTAATTATATTTTGTCATCATCATCATTCACACAGCCCTGAGGAATGCAACAAAGCACGACCTACAGCCTTCCTGCATGTCTTATATCAGTAATTCATTCAATCGAGCGGGAGTCAACTTTAGATTATAAGGAAATGTCACCTACTTTAATTTTGTTATACGATCTAAGAAATAATTTATCTTTTATTCATTAGTATAGAACCAATATGCATCTTTATGCATATTGGTTTCGGTCACCAGTATGGTGTTATTTTTACATTTTAATCATAAAAAGAAAACATTTATCAACTCTCTTTCTCAAAAAATACCAACGTCAAATAACAGTTTAATCTTGTTGTGTACGAAACACATGGTGAGTGTGGAGAACCGGAAACCTTTTTTCCTAGAAACGAGACATTCCATCTTAGACATCCTAACAGTGGTAGAGCCACGCGGCAGCTTTTGCTGTCGCACGGATGGGCCGGCTCGAACCGGGGTGGTACCACGACCTCACAGAATACCAGCGTGAAGTAGAGGTTTACCTCTGCATTTCGCTTGGTGAGTGCAGGTGGCTGGAGGCCCTTTTTACTGGAAATGAGGCATTCCATCTTAGTCCTCACGGGTGACAACGCATCTGCAGTTTGATTCGCAAACGAGGATAGATGTAGATGTCTATGGGCCGCAGTAACCACTTACCATCAGGTGGACTGTGTGCTCGTTTGTCATCCTTATCCTATAAAAAAAATAAAAACGGATCAGGAGTGACAACATAATGCATTTCGATTCATAACTGAGGATATATGTAGATGTCTATGGGCCGCAGCGTCTGTTTACCATCAGGTGGACTGTGTGCTCGTATGTCACCATTATTTTATTAAAACTCTAAATATAACATGAATAGATAAAAAACCGAAAACATGCATAAGAAACTTTTTAAATAATGCTGAAAAATGCATCAAAATCCGTCGAGTACTTTTGAATTTTTTAGCGCTAGCACTGACAGTCAGACATAAAAAGTCCCAACACAAGTTAACGTGTCGTAAACCTGGAATCGGGCTGACATAGCAGTTACACTGAACAATGGGCAAATGAGGAATGCTTGCACTGCGGAAAGGATCGCCGTGGAGACAATGGAACTGTCTCACAGTCTGACACCATCCACGCTTAACTTAACTTCTTTGTAACTTTACATTTTAATTGAATTTATTACTTTTGTAACTTTTGTGAATTAAATTAATTTTATTCTTTTTAAAAAGTCTTTTGATCGCCGCCATATCGTAACTGGCGCAGTCGGTCTTTCGCGACAATTGGTAGAATCTTCGACCAATTGAACGGTTTCGATCGTATATATCGCGACTTCGAATCTACGACGGCGGCACGGACGAAGACTTCAGGTGGAGCTGACTCAGACCCGTGAGGAAATGCAGAAGGTGCTTTGGTGAGTACTCTCGCTATTTCAAGTTCCCTTTGCTCTATTTCCTTCCGTATTTAGTTTAAGTAGTATATGTGATTCTGTCTAGAAGCTAAATCGCTATAGACATTTAGTTAGGAGATTAGGTATTCATCTTATAGCTCAAACCTTTATAGATTCATATTAGCTATCATAGGATATAAGTCTAACAGCTAAAAATCGCTGCAGACTCTGAGTTGAGGTTCGATAGTGTATACGTCTTATAGCTAAAATCGCAAATAGGCAGACACAAATTACCCAACTTTTTTTTAACTTATAACGTTTTTTTTAATTATTAATTTAAAAATGGCTTTTCCTAACGGTGAGGCAGCCAACTTTAAGATGATCGCGGAATTGATACCAAGGTACGATGGCAATACAAAGAGATTAAACCATTATATCAGAGAAATTGAAAATATTCTTAATCTTTTGGACGATACTGCCAGGGTACATCCGGCAATTATATGTCTCATAAAGAGTAGATTAAGCGGTACCGCGATTGATGCAATAGCATACCAAGAAGCCCTTAATTCTTGGGAAACTATTAAAGATGCGCTCGTACGTAGATTAAGGGAACCTAGAAATGAAATCCAGGTTATGCAAGAGCTTAGTAGGGTGCGGCGCAACAGAAACGAGGACGCCGAGACACTTGGTAGACGGCTTCGAGAAATACTAGATACTCTATTTTCTGTAGGCACACATACCAATAAGTCGTACTACGAAAACATGGTAATAGAACAATACACGTGCAATTTAGATTTCCAAGTTTCTATAGCGGTGCGAATAGCACAACCCACCACATTAGAATCAGCCATAGTAATAGCGAGACAAGAGGAAGCTAAACTTTCCTTTAATAAGACATTAAATAATAATAATTATAGTGCACCATCAACATCGGCTCAGGCAAGGTTTAGAGAACCAATACGGGCTGTAAATCAGCCTCAAAATTTTCAACCGCTTAGGTTTAATAACTCAGGCCCTATGCAAAACCTGACTAGTAATAAAGCTCCAGTTCTGCGACAAAATAATTTGACTCCAGAACAGAGGCAGCAGTGGGCGCAATCCATGTTGCCATGGAAGAACCGCCCATCATCAGGTAACTTTAGGGCATCTCCAGGAAATTTTAGGAATAATATTCCCCAGCAACAAGCAAATCCTGCACAGAAGGTTTCAGACGTCACAATGAGATCCGTCTCTAAGCCTCAAAAACCACAGTTTGCAGCTGAGGAGCTATTCTACACAGGCTCACCTGGACAACCATATGAACAACAATATGCTGAGGACGACACGGACTACGTGTATCAACAAGGTCAGTACGCATACTGTAGTGACAACCACAACCAACAGGTATACGAACCCCCAATGGACGACGTTGAGGTTCAGCAGGATTTTTACCAAGGTCCGGTGCCCTCAGACCAAAGTTAGTGAAACTAAATAACCATGACAAAGACCACCTGCCATATATTGAGCTGCCAGAATTTCAAGGTAAGTTCCTTATAGACACCGGAGCCTCGCGCTCTATGATATCACCTAGTGTAATACAAAACACAATTTTCGAACACCTTGTAGAGTACGAACCATTCGAGGTAAAAACAGCACATGCCATTACACAGCACGATCAAGTGGCATATCTACCATTGCCACCCGCGTTTAACAGCGATATAATTCATAAGTTCCTTATATTCGATTTCGACCCCAAATATAAAGGCTTAATAGGATTGGATTTATTGAGGACGCTATCGTGTAACATAGATATAAAAAATAGACTTTTACATACCGCTAACTCGCAGATACCAATTTCATTTGACTATCCCAGTAAAAAACTCAAGATTGAACCAAAATGCGAAAAAATTATAATAGTGAAAACTAATTATTCTGACGGTCAGTACATTTACGATGATTTCATATGGACTAACGGCTTAAAATCTCCCGCAGCTATGGTCGAGGTTAAAGAGGGAAAATTTAGAACATCTATTATAAATCTTAATTCAGAAAAACGAATAATTAATAATAATGAAAAGATATACCTAGAACCATACCGTGAGAACTCTGATAGAGCTAGATGCAGTTTAAATTCCATAGAGGTTAACTCGGATATAGAGAAAGAATTACGCAACAACTTAAATAAAATACGTACAGACCATATGAATGAAGAGGAGAAACGCGAAATCACTAAGATTTGCTATCAGTATAGAGACATCTTCTACTCCGAAAATATCCCACTTTCTTTTACGCATGCAGTTAAACATCAATTAAGACTGACTGACCAGACTCCGATATTTGTAAGAAGTTATAGGCAAGCCCCACAACAACGCCAAGAAATACAGAATCAAGTAGACAACCTTTTAAAACAAGGTATTATTCGTGAAAGTATATCCCCATGGTCATGCCCTGTTCATATTGTCCCTAAAAAACCGGATGCTCTAGGTAAGGTAAAATGGAGGTTAGTCATAGACTATCGAAGACTTAACGATAGAATAGTAGAAGATAAGTACCCACTTCCCAACATAGATGACATCTTAGACAGACTTGGACGCGCTCAATATTTTACGACCTTAGATCTGGCTAGCGGCTATCATCAGGTGGAGATGCACCCTGATGACATCGAGAAAACTGCATTCACAACAGAGAGAGGACATTACGAATTCCTTCGAATGCCATTTGGCCTAAAAAATGCACCCAGTACTTTCCAACGGCTCATGGATCACATCCTTAGAGGTATTAACAACGTTTTCACCTATCTCGATGATGTCATAATAATATCAACGTCATTGCAGGAGCATATAGAAAAACTGAAACAAGTATTTGAAAGGTTTAAAACACATAATCTCAAAATTCAGTTAGACAAGTCAGAGTTCCTTCAAAAACACGTCACATTTCTGGGCCATGAACTAACTGATCAAGGACTAAAACCTAATCAGGATAAAATTAAAGCGGTTTTAAACTTCCCACTACCAAAAACACAGAAAGACATTAAAAGCTTTTTAGGACTAGTAGGCTACTACAGAAAGTTCATAAAAGACTTTGCCAAGCTTACGAAACCAATGACCTTATGTCTTAAGAAAAATAGTAAAGTTATACACTCCCCGGAATTTTTGGAATCCTTCAATAATTGCAAACAGATTTTAACCAATGCACCTATCCTGCAGTACCCAAACTTTGACGAACTATTCATACTGACAACAGACGCATCGGACGTAGCCCTTGGTGCAGTACTGTCTCAAGGTAAAATAGGTTCAGACAAACCGGTCGCATACGCATCGAGGACACTTTCGGACACAGAAGCGAAATACTCGACAATAGAAAAGGAGCTCTTAGCCATCGTTTGGGCAGTGAAGTACTTTCGGCCTTATCTTTATGGACGAAAATTTGTTATATATACCGACCATAGACCCCTAACATGGCTAATGTCACTAAAAGACCCTAATTCTAAATTGACTAGGTGGCGACTTAAGCTCGCTGAATATGACTACACGGTCGTTTATAAAAAAGGACGGCAAAATACCAATGCAGATGCTCTCTCCCGAGTTAAAATTTATCATAAGAGTATCGATTCACTAGCAGTCAATCTAGATGACAATGATGACGAAGACATCATAAACAGAATTTTCGACAACATACGACAAGAGGTAAATACGGAGACAGAAAGAATACAACATCTTGTGGATAATAACGACAACAACAGCGATAGCAACAACAATAACGTGACAGTTAGGCCCAACGTACAACCTCCTCTAACAGACATAGAATCCGATAGTATGAGTATCGTTACACTCGATCCTGATCGTTTAGTATCGACAAACCATACGCAACCCGACAATGAAAATAACGGGATACCAATTTTATCAGACGCGATCGACAGACAACTAAAACAATTCCATATCAGGTCAACTCCAGGATCAACATACAGAGTAGAAAATAGGTCTACTAATTCTAGAACAGTAATCAAAGATGTATTTATTCCAGTCAATAACACAGAGAAGGAAATTATCCAATTCTTAAAAGAACACACTATTGCTGATCGTGTATTCTACTGCTACTTTTATAACGAAGAACTATACCTAGCATTCTCCAGAGTTTACACGACGGTATTTAATGACAGAGGCCCTAAGCTTTTTAGATGTATTTCACGTGTTACCCTTGTCGAAAATAAGACAGAACAACAAGAAATAATTAAGAAATATCATGAAGGCAAAACTGTACACCGTGGTATCCAGGAGACATACAAGCAAATCCATAGAAACTACCATTGGCCTCACATGCTACTCACTATCCAGGCATTCATAAATCAATGTAGTATCTGTTTACAAGCTAAATATGAAAGAAACCCTCTTAGACCCTCCTTAGCCTTAACGGAAACGCCAACAAAACCCATGCAACATGTATTTATGGACCTATATTCGACAGGCGGTGCCACCTTCCTCACTATAATAGACAATTTCTCAAAGTTTGCACAAGCAATACCGTTAAACGCCACTAGTAGTGTACATATAGCTGAAGCTTTATTTCAGGTGTTCTCAGTTTTAGGAATCCCTCATAAAATTACAACGGATTCAGACAGTAAATTTGACAATGAAGTTATAAAGGAGATGTGCGCTTTACATGGTATTAATATTCACTTCACGACTCCATATAATCCAAATTCGAATTCACCCATAGAACGCTTTCATTCAACTATAGGAGAGATTATCAGAATCCAACGAATGACAAACAAAGACGATCCCATACAATTAATTATGAAATTTTCAGTCATTGCTTACAATAATTCAATTCATACGGCAACAGAATATACTCCACACGAGTTACTATTTGGACATACAGCTTCTAGAAATCCACTAGAGTTACATTATCCTAAGCAGTTTTACCAGGACTATGTTATCAAGCACAAAATGCATGCAGAAGCCGTTCAGGAATGTGTGTCAGCGCACATGGCCAAAAACAAGGAACAGGTAATAGCGAAGCGAAACCAGGCAGCAGAGAAGATAACATTCAAGGTAGGTGAAACAGTTTATAAGCAGGTTGCCAAAACATCGAGAAACGACAAAACTAAACCGGTATTTAAAGGACCGTATAAGATTATTCATTTACATCCTAATAATGTAGCAGAAATAGTAGGGAATCATCCTAATTCTAAGTCTATTCGGGTACATTTCAAGCTTCTACGAAGACCCCATCTTGTTCCAGGACAACCATCTTCGGAGCCTTCGTGTTCCAGGCAAGATCCGACATAACATTTCAACCCGTAGACAATACGAACGGAGTTCTATTACTTAGACAAGGCCATATTCTGAAGCAGACTGATTCCTTCAACCTTGCCTGTGTCTATAATGTTACGCACTTGAATCTAATATCGGTAAAATTAATGGCATTATACGCAAGTGCTAAGACAACTGAAAGTAACAGCACTTCAGAAGAATTACATAAAACATATAGGGATCAGATAGAACATAAGTTAGATTTAATTAATAAGAAAATAATTTCTATTGCACCTAGGATTAGATTTAGGCGTGGTATTATAAATGGACTAGGATCCATAGTGAAGGCAATAACTGGTAATTTAGACAACGAAGATGCAATTCGATTTGAAAACGAAATTAATAAAATTCGTAATTCGGTCTTTAAAACCCAAAGCTCACAAAAGCGAACCCTATCTTTGGCCGAAAGTACCACAAAGGAATTTTCGAAACAACTAAGCAAAATAGATGATAACCAAAAGAGATTAACATCTATACTGAAAAATATAACGATTACTTCCGATACAATAAAAAACCAGTTGCACTTTTTAGAGATTTATGTTCAAATAAGTTTTAGTTTACAGATTATTTTAGATAAGTTAATGCTGCTAGAAGATGCTATGGCATTCTCGCAATTAGGTATAATGCACCCTAGTATTATAAGCCCACGAAATTTAGTTCTGGAACTTAGTAATTTGCAGAATAACTTTCCATTTCATCCAGTCGAGGAGATCAGTATTGAAAATATTCATAAGATAGAAAAGTCTATTAGCGTTAAAGCCTATAGTACAGAACATTCTTTAACATTTATATTAGAAATCCCATCCATCCAACCTATATTATATGATTATATACACATATATTCCCTGCCAAACAACCTAAACCTAACCATTATACCCAAATCCAAATTCCTCGCACTTGGAAGCGATGAGTACGCCTACCTGGAAGAAGATTGCAAGAAGCTGTCAGAAGACACCTGGCTCTGCAAATCACTGGATACTAGAGCCATAGAGAAATCTGAAGATTGCATCATCTCACTCATCAAGCATAAAGATGGTAACTGCACTCGTGCACGCATGAATCTGAAGCGAGGGAAATTGCAGAAGATTAAAGAAAATAAGTGGTTGGTAGTATCAACGCAACCAGAAATTATAAAAACCCAATGCGGACAGAAAACAGAATATAGGAAACTATCAGGAACATTTTTCATCAACCTAACACAGGACTGTCAAGTTAATATCATGAATGCAACAATAAGAACACACACCAGTAGCATCTCGATGGACGAAGTCATCCCCCTACCCAACGAGAACTTAATACACCAGGAAGAAGTCCAGTACGAGATACGTCTGGAAGACATCTCACTAGATAGTGTCCATGAACTTATGAACAAGGTTGAAGATATTCAAGAAATAGAAAACTGGAACTGGTCTTATATGATGGCAATCCCCAGCTGGTCTACAGTGCTCCTCTACATAACAGCAGCATCTATTGCAATCTGGAAGATATACAATTGGAATAAGCGTTCGAGTAAAGCAAGTCGCGAGGACGCTCCTGGAAGCTGCAGAACCAGCTTCCAACTTAAGGAGGGAAGAGTTAACGTGTCGTAAACCTGGAATCGGGCTGACATAGCAGTTACACTGAACAATGGGCAAATGAGGAATGCTTGCACTGCGGAAAGGATCGCCGTGGAGACAATGGAACTGTCTCACAGTCTGACACCATCCACGCTTAACTTAACTTCTTTGTAACTTTACATTTTAATTGAATTTATTACTTTTGTAACTTTTGTGAATTAAATTAATTTTATTCTTTTTAAAAAGTCTTTTGATCGCCGCCATATCGTAACTCACATCGCAAGTGTTTTTAACACTATCATGATTACAAAAAAAATGTATTAAGTTCAGATTCTTAGAGAATAATGACATTTATTTATACAGACAATAACGGTGATAAATTCGAAAGACGCAGCCTTTAGATATCAGCCTTAGCGGTGGAATTTTTTCACCTATTGATATGGGTGGTCTCCTGAAGTACATATCTATTTAATAAAAAATAATCATCAAAAACAAAAAGGGTATATCTTCAAACAGAAACGCAGCAGTGCAAGCACTGCTATTTTTCAGAAATAGTTAAGGGATATTTCAATGATATGTGATTTCCGCAAACCCGGAACAAGATACCTAAGCTTTGTACTCGTAGTAGGACGTCCTTAAATATACTGTAACTTAACTTTGAGTTTCAGTGTTATCGTATTTAAAGAGTCTAAACTCACGTGGTAAAAAGATAAAAGTTAAAGTATATACTACCTATATACGTCTCACTGCTGGGCACAGGCCTCCCGTCATTTCTGAGAGGGTTTCTGGTAGTACCACACTAATGTGTTGGCACGACTGGGGAAGGAACACCCTGTTACAGAATACCAACGTGAAAAATCGCCACTTACGATACCTACAGTACGGAATGCGATCCCCTAGATCATATGCATTATATAGATCACTTATCCATCAGTGTACATTTCTCAGCACAAAACAAGAAAACGAAAAAATTTTTACTGTGGATTTTCCAGTAATTGATTGCTAAATCGATAGGGACGAAGGTTTCCAACGTGGGTGGATATCGGACCGCGGTCCAATAAGCTTCCGGGATGCCTTTACGAGCCTACAACTAGCCCTGCCGCTATTAGGCGATCGCTATTAGCTTCAGCTACATTAATATATGTTGTTCTTTCGGTTTCAGATGCGGCAATTTGATGTATATATAAATGAAAATAGTGGAGGTACTTGACTTTATTTCACAGTACGCGAACAAGTTGAGTTCGATCCCCGCCTGCATCAATCATAAATGAGATTGCAATTAAGTGCTGATTTATCTCGTGCTCGGTAGTAATTCAAAAATCATGAAGAAATCATAATTTTCCTCACAATTCACCCAACGTGTAAGTGGATGACCCATAGACATCTACATTTTGATTCTTACTACATCGAGAATTAGAAAGTGTCTATGGGCCAAAGTAGTCTCCTATCATTTGGTTGACTATGTGCTCAATGGAAAAAAATATGCATTGAAGTGAATCTGCAACCAGATGGTAAATGATTGAGTCAATGGACACCCCTATACCCTGCTCAAAAAACGTATACCATAAATGAATGAAAATACAGAACTTTTCCAAAATATGTGTCTAGTGGCAACATTGGGATTTATCTACCTTATATCGGAGTTTTGGCGGGAACTTGATCGGCGGTGGTTTGCTGCTCCTGTTTTATAGTTTAAATAATGGTTTGAAGTCGATTTTGATATGTAAAAGTGGTGCGATTTTATGTATTAACTGTCTACGCATGTGAACTATTGGTGGAAACGGTGAAACAGGTGCTCTGATGGTGATGGATTCTCAAGATAGCTGTTTGCATAGGCGCCTTTAAATACCATCACCAACTGTCAGCTGTCTGCTGGCTTAAGTTGCCGTCAAAATCTCCCAAGGGCTGCACAATGTGACGCATCAACATATTGTTAAGTAGTGAACTATGAAGGATAATTATACATTTGGAGAAATTATAATAAACCGAATAAAAATACTCAAGACTTGGCCTAAAGGTCTAGATACCAGGCAATAAATTCCAAAAAAAATACCTTATATCATCACGTGGATGTCATAAGAGGCGACTGAAAACTGAAATAGGTGGGCAGCATCGTCTTCTTGATAACTGTCACCGTTAAAGCCCAACAGTTAAATCAAAAGAAACTACTGAACATAGGCCTCCCTATAGATTGCTTCATAGGGGGGATATTTCACTTAATTACTACGCTTATCAGGCGGGTTGGTGACCAGAGGTTTTTATTTTCTATTTGTTTCTCACCTCTTACGATATCCACGGGACAGTATGGGGTAGTGAGTATTCTTTCACCACTTTGCAACACAATAATAAAAATGCGTTTGCCAACCCGACACAACTATAGCAAATATCCTCCCTATGAGGCAGTCTCTGAGGGAGACCTATGTTAGGCAATGAACTTGATGATGATGATTTCGTTAATAACTATGTAGGATGGAAGTTATACTGAGAATCATAAAAGACTTTTTTATTTTTTTAAAAAACGTTATCTCCACACATTTTTCAACAGTGGTAGAGCCACGCGGCAGCTTTTGCTGTCGCACGGATGGGCCGGCTCGAACCGGGGTGGTACCACGATCTCACAGAATACCAGCGTGAAGTAGAGGTTTACCTCTGCGTTTCGCTTGGTGAGTGCAGGTGGCCGGAGGCCCTTTTTACTGGAAATGAGGCATTCCATCTTAGTCCTCACGGGTGACAACGCATCTACATTTTGATTTGTAATAGAGGATAGATGTAGATGTCTATGGGCCGCAGCAACCACTTACCATCAGGTGGACTGTGTGCTCGTTTGTCACCCTTATCCTATAAAAAAAAAAAAAAAAAAAAACTAGGATTTTTTCCTGTATCGTGGGGGCAGTTTACATACATAAATTTTACAACGACAAACATCCAGACCAGGAACAATTATTTGTAGGCCATACAAATACTTGCTCCATGCGGGATTCGAGCCCGCAGCTTTTAGCGCAGCAACTTATTGATAAGTAACTGCGCTACGGAGCCGTCAAAAATCATTCGATAAGCTAAAAAGATTATAAATTTTGTACCACGTCCATCTAGTATCTATGAATTCGCACCTCCACACAATCGGTCGTATCTTTGTGGAGCACGTAAACAGCGGTCGGTGATCGTAAAAGAAAATGCGTCCGACTGTACCGCAGACGATTTGTGAACATCTACGTATCGATTAGCTCTATACATGTGTGCAGAACATAGTAAAAGATATTTTCCCACAAAATTAAAAGCTACCTGTTGTCTGGAAGAAATTTCTATGTAGCAATATAACTTCCTTTTGTTCATATTTTTATATTTTGTGTTTCTTGCAACCAATCTCTTCTTTTCTTCAAAATCGTTTATTATATATATTTTATTCGTATACAATTAAACGTATTTTGTCTTGGTCTATAAACATAGGAAACTGTGGATTAATAAACATCGAAATTAGGACTTCTGGTTTAATTACATTTAAAAAGTGATTATATACTTAAGCTGTATGTTTTCCTAAAGTATGTTTTATTATTCAAATTTTTAAGTAGTTATGCAATATTTCTATTTTCAAAGTAAGTTTTCCTGGGCATCTCAGACAAGAAAGGCATTTGTTACGCTAAGACATTGCGATTTATCATCTACGGCCTCAGGCCACCAGGCATTGACCAGTCGGAATTATAGTCGAACACTAGCTTACAATAAGTAAAAACATAAATAACATGAAAAAATAAAATAAGCCTTTATTTTATATAGGGTTCTAGCGACCTGCCGCGGCTTCACCTGGGTAGGATTTATTATGTGACGTTAATATTTAAGATAATTATAAATTTTATTAATATTTATGTTATTAATATTATAATTTTGCAGGGATTGTAGATATGATAAGGATATAAAACGACGAGTGAACGCAGGAAACAGAGTAAATGGGGCTCTACGCCCTATTGTGAGAAGTCAGAATGTGTCCAAAAAGGCACGTATGGCAATTCACAATGCTGTATTAGACCCTCCTTTAATGTATGGTAGTGAAAGTTGTGTGTCGCAGAAAAAGCACGAGAGTAAATGCTAAAATGCGGTCATTAAGAAGTATGTTAGGGCTGAATCTTGACAGGGTATGAAATTGTGTATAAGAAGACAGGGGCTTGCAAGATGATGTTGTGACCAGGATTAAAAAAGAAATGCTACGGTGGTTTTATCATGTAGAAAGAATGAATGAGAAAAGAGTGACAATGCAAATTTATGTTGCAGAGGTAAACGGCTGAGTTGGGGAGGGACACCCTAGGCGAAAATTTATCGACCAAATTGGCTATATAATGAAAATGGGCCAAATTAAGAGTACCCTTAAACGGCGAGCGTGTATGCGTAGGTATATGGATGGGGAAGAAGCGAGAGAGGTGTGTCAGGATCGTGCCAAATGGAAGTCCATAGTCTCTGCCTACCCGTCTGGGCTGACAGGCGTGAGTGTTTATGTATGTATGTATAATTATTAAAAGCATTAATTTTATAAATTTATCAATTTTTAAATTCTAACAGTGGTAGAGCCACGCGGCAGCTGTTGCTGTCGCACGGATGGACCGGCTCGAACCGGGGTGGTACCACGACCTCACAGAATACCAGCGTGAAGTAGAGGTTTACCTCTGCGTTTCGCTTGGTGAGTGCAGGTGGCCGGAGGCCCTTTTTACTGGAAATGAGGCATTCCATCTTAGTCCTCACGGGTGACAACGCATCTGCATTTTGATTCGCAAACGAGGATAGATGTAGATGTCTATGGGCCGCAGCAACCACTTACCATCAGGTGGACTGTGTGCTCGTTTGTCACCCTTATCCTATATAAAAAAAAATCCTAAAAAAGTCTGAAATCTTTTAGGACATCTCTATTTCTACAACACTCTTTCAAAGTTAAACCCGGACAGACAGACAGACAGTCAGACAGACAAAAAATTTAAAAATGGTTGTACATATCGTAATGACATACAAATAAGGGGTTATTATTGCAGTTATATTCAGCTGCAAAACCTCCTGCTCAGTATCGTTATTACAGACAAACGCTTCAATATTATTTATATGTGCATAGATTATGTTCCGTCATTATCACTTTTGTGATTTTGGATTTATTTTCTGATAGTTTTTTAGGATAAGAGTGACAAACGAGCACACATTCCACCTGATGGCAAGTGATTACTGTGACCTATAGACATCTACATCTATCCTCGATTAAGGATCAAAATGCAGATGCGTCATCACCCCTGAATACTAAGATTGAATGCCTCTTTTTCGGTGAAAAGGATCTGCTGTTCTCTACACTAATCATATGAAACACAGCAGCATTTAACAGTTATTTTTCGCTGGTATTAGGTACGAGCGTTTTGTTTCCCCGACCTATTCGTGCTACAACTCTAAAATAGCTGTAGCATGAATCTATCATATCATCAATTAGGAATATTTCACGTTTACTTGAAGAAACGCGTGAAACTGAAAGTTTTATTACAGTTTCTCATCGACAGAGGAAAGAGCGCTCCCTGTAAAAGTTTGAAGTATCCAAACCTTTCAAAGTCCGTTTTATCACCTATAGCATTAATCCCGTACACGGTGATAATATTTTACGGTTCACGGGACTCGTAAATACGGGAATAACGACATCGTGTCTTTCCCTCCCTTGATAGCTTATTAATCTAATTTATGAGCACATATAAAAAATAATAATTTAAGATTCGTTAAAGAAAATGAAGTTAAGATAAATACGTATGACGGAAAAATTGGACATTTACCGAGACGTAATCTATTCATAGTTCATTTACATACATACATACATATAAGTATACAATACAATTATTAACTATTATTGTATGTTAAATTAACCATTAGAAGCAACCTGGCCCTTATCAAAAGTAGTAAAGTAAAGTAAAGTTTTTAGAACAAAAACAACGATTTTATAATAACTGCGTATTTAGTGATGTGTTTAAGAGACGCGGACCAAGTTGCGGGTATCAACTAGTTAATATATAATAATACATACATACATAAATAAACACCTGTTTTCCAGAGGGTAGGCATAGCTCTTGTCACTTACCACACGAAACAGTACCATAATGCTGCTATTCTACGCAAGTGTTTTGTGCGAGTGGAGTCCTTGTCCAGTCCTAACCGACCCATTCTTGTCGCACCGGGGAAGGACCACGCTATCACAGAATACCAGATTAAAATGGCTGCTTGACACTGCTGTGTTTCGTATGGTGAGTGTAGAGAACCGGCGAGCCATTTTACTGGAAAAGAGGCATTTCATCTTAGTCCTCACGGGTTACGACGCATCTGTATTGTGATTCTTAGGATAAATGTAGATGTCTATGGGTCACAGCAATCATTTAGCATCAGGTGGACTGTGTGCTCGTTTTTCAACCTATCCTATAAAAAAAAATTATGTTTCCATGAGCTGCAGTAGCCACTTACCATCAGGTATACTGAAGTTCAGTTGCCACTTCAATTTTATTAAAAAAAATTATACATATATGTATAGAGTCCTTCTTAAACGTATGCATTTAATTAAATTCCATTTCACATTAATAAAAATTTTAAAGCTAAGATTTTATTTTTATAGGTATAAGTTGTACTTACTCATAAAATAACATCTATAGAATCATAGAGAAAAGACGTAAAAGAGCAGTAAGGCATTAGCAAACATCAAGCGAGCGCGTCGTGGTCCGAATATTTTTACACCCTGTTCCAACAATCCGTCGTTGATAAGGAAAGTTGTTACTCGCAGCGGAGCGCTAATATTCCGCTCATAGCACTCAAAAGTCAAACAAATAAAAACTTCTTTTCGTTATATTTAATAACTATTATTTTTTTAACTAATCTCAACCAGTGCTTGATTACTATCCCACCTGATGGTGAATGGTGATGCAGCCGAAGATGGTAAAACGCACTGACCTAACAAAAACCCATTCACTCTTGCCTTGAAGACGCCCAAATTGTAATCGGATCGAAAGACAGGTACTATCAACTTATTCCACTCCGTTGCTGTACACATGACAAATTTTAACAGTGGTAGAGCCACGCGGCAACGTTTGCTGTCGCACGGATGGGCCGGCTCGAACCGGGGTGGTACCACGACCTCACAGAATACCAGCGTGAAGTAGACGTTTACCTCTGCGTTTCGCTTGGTGAGTGCAGGTGACCGGAGGCCCTTTTTACTGGAAATGAGGCATTCCATCTTCGTCCTCACGGGTGACAACGCATCTACATTTTGAATTGTAATAGAGGATAGATGTAGATGTCTATGGGCCGCAGCAACCACTTACCATCAGGTGGACTGTGTGCTCGTTTGTCACCCTTATCCTATAAAAAAAAAAAAATTATGAAGCAATCAGTTTTATTCGATTGTGGAGTGTAGAGGCAGGAATTGAGTTTTTTTTTATTTTATTTATTTAATCTTTCATGCGCAAAGTTGTACATATGGCGGACTTAATGACATAGGACATTCTCTCCCAGTCAACATTAGTCAAAATTAGGCTAAACAGAGATACACAAACAAGGGGCGGTGCAGCAGTAATCAAAATAGAAAGCGCTAAAAAATATATTGTATATGACGGGACCAGCACCATTGCACGTGCGGCGCGGTAGCCGTCGGTGCAGTTAGACAGAATTCTTGTAAATAACACGTGTTCCGCACACCTGCACCATTGCACCTGCATTGGCGCTCGTTTTGCTTGTATAAAACGGACGGCGCGGCCGCCGTTAGGACAGTCTTGGCTCTGACATGGAACGGTGCGCTTGTCGTATTCCGTTACTAGTTTATCCTCGACTCGTTGGATAATTAATTCGTGTAAACGAATTAATTATTATTCCTAACTACAAAATTGGTCTCTGTACTATATTCAATTACACTTTCTACATATATACATATACATACACATACATAGACATATATACTTAAATACACACACTATATACATATAGTTTTACAATTAAGTTATGGAATTCCTGCGTACACTCTCCGAAAAGTACCATGTAGAAAGCCAAAATGCAGGCTACTTCGTGCCTTTGTTCTGGACTTGTGGGTTTGATTTTAACCAGCTTTGGGTCAGCAGTTCGAGTTCGAGTTTGAGCCTTTTCTCTTATTCTATTTACGTCAGATTTCTATATTAAAAAAAACATATCGCTTTCTATTTTTTGCTTGGGACCTAAGTATTTGACGTAAGGACCAAACGTTGCCTCAATAAAGGACTTGGGCAAACAAACAATGCTTTTTTTAGTGTTCACCTACACTCCGAATCTGTCTGTGAGATGACGTGTGACTCTTTATGTATACCGAGTGACGAAAAAGTTATCACATAAAATGAAAAGACGTATGCTACATAAACTCCTTTAAACGTACACAACTAAAAAAATATATAACAATTAATACATTAGTCGCGGTAGCATTTTTTTCGTTTTAATATTAAATAACATCATGTAAATGCATACAGATATCACCTGATGAATTCTAGAAGTTCAAAGACCCATGTCATTTGAAGGCGAATATAGATAGTTAAACGTTGTCAACCCGAACTACTCAAATAAAGAAAAAATAAAACAAAAACTGTACTTACGGCTAACAATTTAAGGCATAATTTTATGCGCGAAATTAAAAACAAAGGGACCGCGCGCTGCGGGTGTGTGAAAACAAATTCAAGCGAAAAATTTACTTAAAATAATGAAGTTAAGGCATAATTCTCTATGCGCGAAGTGACAAGAAATGGGAAGGGTGTCGAAATTATTATTTTTCTGGCGCGTGCGACATTTTGTAAGTCACTTCAGGTCAGTAACCTATATATTATCAAGGCTGATTTATTTCTTGTCAATTTTTTACGCTATGTATTTTGTATGAAAAATTCATTTTTTATTATATTTTATTATTGTTTATTATTTTAACAGACATATCATCATCATCATCATCATCATCATCATCATTACAGACCTTCACAAGTCCACTGCTGAACATAGGCCTCCCCCAAGGAATGCCACAAAGCACGGTCCTGAGCCACCTGCATCCATCGACTTCCTGCATGTCTTACCAGCTCGTCACTCCATCTAGTGGAGGGACGCCCTACACTTCGCCTACCGGTACGAGGCTGCCACTCAAGAACTTTTCTTCCCCATTGGTTGTCGGTTCTTCGAGCTATATGGCCGGCCCACTGCCACTTCAGCTTACTAATCCGTTGGACTATGTCGGTTACTCTGGTTCTACTGCGGATATCCTCATTTCTGAGTTTATCGCGCAGAGAAACTCCGAACATAGCTCTCTCCATAGCTCGCTGAGCGACCTTGAGCTTCCTCATCCGGCCAGCAATGAAGGACCACGTCTCAGTTCCGTATGTCATCACTGGCAACACGCACTGATGGTACAGTCTCGTTTTCAAGTTTTGAGATATACCTGACGAGAAGATATGCTGTAATTTCCCGAACGCTGCCCAGACATATATCAACTTGTATTTACTGCTGTGCTATTTAACGTAATAACCTATTCGCCACCCAGTATACAAGACATCGCCGTTTTGTTTGGGGTTCATACATGCTAAAATTTCGCTGTATCTTTAAGCGTGAATTTATTTAATGTATAATGTAATTTAAAAAAATATGTAAATTCGGTTTATATCAGGTATCATACATACAAAAACAGATGAATTGAGAACTTCCTTTTTTGAAATCGGCTAAAAATATGCCTAGAGCGTCATATTATCGCTTCAAGTGGATGCATCGCGACCCTTTGACATCGACTAACGTATTTAAATTCATAGTCTTATGAAGTTAGCCGGGACTAGAGGGGGCACGTGCGGTGCGGTGGGGAGGTAGAGGCGTGACTGTACACTTTTTGGCTTCAGTTAAGCAGGATCGCCACTAAACCGCCTCTGCGGGAATGAGGCAACTCGCAAATTTTAAATTTTATCTAGGTTGGATGATTTCTGATATAGTTCCAGCTTTGTATTATAATGACCGATTTTTATATAGAATATAGGTGACAAACGAGCACACAGTCCATCTATCAGATGGTTAGTGGATGCTGCGGCCCATAGATATTTACATATATCCTCAATTAAGAATCAAAATGCAGAAGCATTGTGACCTCTGAGGCCTAAGATGGTATGTCTCGTTTCCAGTAAAAGGGTCACAGATTACTGGTAATTGTTGATTACTACTATAATTACTGACATAATTACTGACATTTCATGTTCGTTCTCAGAGGTGACAACGCATCTGTAGTCTTTTGTATGATGTTGGCTGCAGGTGTCTGTAGACTGCAGAAATCATTCACTATCATTATCATCATCACCATTACAGCTCTTCACAAGTCCACTGCTGAACATAGGTTTCCCCGCAGAATGCCACAAATCACGGCAGGACTTGCTACTAGGTGGGTTGTAATGTCATGTCAGTTCAGTTAAAAATAAAAGCAGAGGTTGTCGTAAGCTGGATGAAGGTATAGAGGAAGAATCTGGGAATCTTATTGGCTCCATCTGACTGCTGTGTAAATTTTAGAGATTTTGATAGATTTAGTTACGTAAAAAGTTAGGTGCATACTCTTGTTTTTTTTTTTTAATTTAAAAAAAATATAGCATATCATCGATTAAACTTTGAAAATACAGATTTTTTTTTAGAAATTTTTGAAAACACTTTTCTTTGATATGGTATATACTGTCCTCAGAACAATATGTGCCTCTTCTATGTAGAGAGTACTTCCCATAATCACCTCGATCTATAGTTGGATCGCGCTCATCAGCCTCGTTCGTAAAATTAACGTAAGCACAAATTTTAAAAAGCTCACTTAACACATTTTCCCTCTGACCCCTTTCTCAGAAGGAGTTAAAATGCTATAGTTCGTGTCACAGCATAAATTAACGGCGGTAACTCGCAAGAAACCGCCGCGCATATTATCGCAATTTTGTTTAAGATTAACGAAATATTCCGTTCATTAGTATTCATACAGCGCGAGCAAAAACGACACCGGGCTTCGATTAGCTAAACTAATCTAGACTGACCGACATCGTACTTTATAGACACAAAATGGCTATATATCTTTTTTTAGGGTTCCGTACCTGAAAAGGAATAAACGGAACCCTTATAGGATCACTTTGTTGTCCGTCTGTCTGTCTGTCTGTCAAGACCCGTTTTCTCAGGAACTCGTGGAGGTATCAAGCTGAAATTGATATCAAATACTCAAATCTACTGTCCCTTGAGCTGTGAAAAAATCAAACTTCTAAGCCAACGCAATCAAAAGATACAACCGTTTATGCCGCAAATTTCGACATTCGCAAGGGAATCAAAACCTACAGGGTACTTCCCGTGAACTCAGAATCTTTAAATTTGGTATGAAGCGACTTTTTATAGCACAGATAAAGGAAAAATTGCGAAAAGCATAAATTTTTAGTTACATCATATAATAAAAATATTTTTAATAATTTTAAACTTATACGTATACCTACGGATGTGTTCGGAACCCTCGATGCGCAAGTCCGACTCGCACTTGGCTGGTTTTTTTATTTACTATATAATGCGCTGTAGTGGCGGTGTAAGAATACCAACTACCCCATATCATCCCGTGGGTGTCGTGAGAAGCGACAGAGAGAAACAAATCCGAAGGTGGGCAGCAGCGTCTTTCTAATAACGACTAAAAATAAGAATAAAAACTGCAGTTGCAACTATGGAAAACACCCCCTATGGGGCTATCTAAGTGGGAGGCCTATATTTAGCAGTGGACTTTAGTAGGCTGTAACGGTATCGGTAATGTAATTTCTTAAAATTAAGACACGTGACATTTGATCGATGTAAACAAGTTATAGCCTACCTGATGCTAACTGGCTACTGAGACCCATGGACACATGCAACCATATTGAAATAAAAAAACCCACAAATTCAAACCTGTAATTATACTGACTTTCAATATTGTATTTCAGTCCGGAACACGTCTGTGCACATACTGCTGCTTGACGGCAAAGACAGGTAAGAGTGTGGTACCCTGATGTGGTACCTATCCTGACAAACTTTTTTTTTATAGATTACAATACAATTTTATAGAATAGAATACAATTTACAATAAATGAATAAAAAAACGACAACTGTGTAATGGCAGGGTGCGGACCGTGAACTCAAAGGTCGTAGCTTCAAATTCGTCATCCGACTACTGTCGTGGATCATTCCTAACACAAGCACTTTAAGCTTACCATGAGCTATTAAAGGGAATATTAGCAATGTTAACAGCATTAGTAGGGTTTTTATTTAAAAAATCTTAGAATTGATATTATTTCGATTATTTACTAAATATTGAATATTATCGATATATAAGATTGTAATCAACTGACATTCATTCCAAACAATCGACAATAGAATTAAAAGGCCGGACTCCTGTCGAACAAACCGAATACGAAACGAAATAAAACATCACGGACAGACCGCCAATAACAGTAAAGGGCATCACTTACCCTACTGAGTTACACTGCGAAAACTTCGAACGTAAGACACAATCACGAACCACAGTTTAATAACATATTATTAGTAATTAATATAGAAGAAACGTTATTTAAAGAAGCAAGGGTGCCAAACGAACACATAGTCCACCTGATAATAAGTGGCTAATGTGAAAAAGATAGAATATCTTTTTACCAGTGATAAGGATCTCTGGTTCTCTACACTCACTATAAGAAACTCACCACCTCTACTTTTTTATAGAATAAGAGTGACACGCCCCACAGAGTCCACCTGATGGTAAGTGGATGCTGTGGCCTATATATATATCTACATCTATTCTCGATTAAGATTCAAAATGCAGATGGGTTGCCACCGTTGAGGACTAAGTTGGAATGCCTCGTTTACAGTAAAAAGGATTTCCAGTTTTCTACATTTACCATACGCAACACAGCAGCATTGAGTTGCTATTTCACGATGATATTCTGTGAGCGTCGCGAGGTCCCGTGCGGGTCGTCTTGCGGTACGGTGCGGGTCGTCGTGCGGTACGGTGTGGGTCGAAACGTGGGCGGAGCGCTCCCGAGCGGTCGTTCGTAGTTCGGGAGCTGTTCGCTAGGGTTGTTAATAAATTAAAATGGTTCAGACTACATGTGCGGTAAAAAATACAGGTACCGTCCTCAATTAAAGACAAGGAATTAAAGTTTCATCAGTTTCCACACACATAGGAATTTGTTTAAACGTGAAATAAAATAAAATCAGTTTTTTATTTTTTTATTATTTCCCGTTCTGACAACCCTAGCAATGTATTGTTTATATCGGCTTTTCCGACAATATCATACGCGATGATTGACTTGCCATCGCAGTTGTAGAGTCACAGCCTAAGAAAAACATATTACTATGTTCTTCTTAGGCTGTGACTCTACAATGTATAAAAAATATACCTTTTCCGCATTCAAAAACCGTTTCCTTTGCAAATCGTCTGCTACAAAATATATAATATAAGAAATACATAAATTCAAACTATTTGTTCAGACTCTTACATCAACTCAATGATGAAAGCTTTTTAACTCATTATTAGTTCGTTCATAAAACAAAACAGTGATTTTTTTATGTATGTATGTATGTAGGTACGTACGTATGTATGTATGTATATTAGTATCTCACGGCCTGTAACTTAAAAAACCTTGGTGTATTTTAACAGGATTCCTGTCACAAAAATAGACACAAAGTTAATCAATAGAAATATTTTTATATGATTCATAGGACAGGGAAAGGTTAACATACTCGTAGGTTAGGGTGTCATTAGATTCGTCTTAGTTCTAACAGTGATCTATGGAATAACTTTTTACGCAATTTTTGATGGTAATAATTTATTTACGCATCACTTTTTACGCAGTCGGTTTTTGGAACGAAGTTCTTTATCGGACGGTACAGATTCGGCCGATGGGGTCTAAGCGACAAAAAGTGTAAGATTTTTCCGTCACGACACCTGACGTAATGTAGACGGCCTTGGCGGCTATAAGGAAGTGAGATGGAATAATATCCATCTCCCTCGCAATTTTTCTTATTTTGCCATGAAAGAAATATTGTTTTATTTTAAATGACACTTCATTATAATAGACGAATAGTATTATACGTTTATCAGTAATAATATGTTACGAAAGGAACTTCGTTCCAACCAAGTGTTCTAAGACACTCACGCGTGTTTTTTTTTTTCATTCATGCTGCAACCATAATATAGCTGCAGCATAGCTCTACCAAGCGTAAGCGTTTAACGCGTTTTGTATGTATGTTACTCGATATCTTTGCTGGCCGATTTTAATTGTTTTTTTTTTTAATTAATGAAGTGTTTAATTTGTCCCATTTTGATTTCAAATTGGGAATTCTTTTTATTAAAGATTAAACAATAAAAATTTCACACTAAGGCACACGCCTTAGTGTGAAATTTTTATTGTTACCTTGAGGTTGTGATATTGTTTTGTTTTGTTTGAAAAGAATTAAAAAATTAAACCTAAAAAAAGTAAAACTGCCTCCAAAGAACTTAAAGTTAAAGTCATAACAGCCTATATGTATACGTCCCACTGCTAAGCACAGGTCTCCTCTCAATTCCAATAGGGGTTTAGGGCAATTAACTGTCCGCCGCGCTGCCCCAATGCGTGATAACGAACTTCCCATGTCTCCAAAATATTTTTTTCTTATTTCTCAGAGATGCAGGTTTCCTCACGATGATTTCAGTCACCGTCAAGCAAGTGGTAACCACGTGCTCCAAAGGTCTAAAAATAATAAAATATTTTCAAAATAAATTACTCCCTTCTGAATACGTGACTTTACTTTTTTAACAGTTTAATACTTGGCAAAAGAAATTACGTATGTTTAATGAAAAAGAATCAATCATAATCTAACAGTTTTTCCACAAGTCTTATTTCCACTTATGGACTCTTGTGGGCAAGGTTACAAAGTCAAGCAGTTTTTTTCGTAGACGCATGTTCCTAGTTTTAAAGGTATCCTAAATAAACACTCCCACTGATCTTCCTTTCCTGCGTATTAACGAAAAAGGCACTCCTTGGTGTTCCGGTCGGATATATTTTCCGCTTGGTTAGCCAATTTTACGGGCAATTGATTTTAAGGCCCACTCAAATGCCGGCAGTCGATCCCGCGACCCCATAGGTGGACAATGGGTTCAATAGTTTATCGGTCGTGGCATTTTGAAAGAGCTATTTGATAATGTTAACAGGGCTGTCGAAGCTTTGTTTCTACAGTATGTTACTTTTTTCAAGGTTTAAATTTTGTAATTTTTTATTATTCTTGTGTCACAGAGGGAATAGGTATAAATTTCTTCTGTATTTGTGTTCTAATGTGTTATAAAATTCCAACTTTTGGCAGTATAAAATGAAATTCTAGGAAAATACTCTTTCATTTTAGGTATTCTTATGTACGATCTCCGTAAAAATAAGTGTAATAAAGCAGTAACAGCAATAAATATAAAAAACTGGCAAAGTGCGAGTCGGACTCGCGCACCGAGGGTTCCGAACAAATCTGTAGGTATATAAGTTTAAAATTATTAAAAACATTTATATTATATGATATAACTAAAAATTTATGCTTTTCGCAATTTTTTCTTTATCTGTGCTATAAAACGTTGCTTCGTACCAAATTTCAAGATTCTGAGTTCACGGAAAGGTCTCTGTAGGTTTTGATTCTCTTGCGAATGTCGAAAATTTACGGCATAAACGGCTGTATCTTTTGATTGCGTTGGTTTAGAAGTTTGATTTTTTCACCGTTTTAAGGGACAGTAGATTTGAGTATTTGATATGAATTTCAGCTTGATATCTCCACGCGTTCCTGAGAAAAAGGGTCTTGACAGATAGACAGACAGACGGACAACAAAGAGATCCTATAAGGGTTCCGTTTTTGCCTTTTGAGGTACGGAACCCTAAAAACTAAGGAAATATCTTAAAATTAAGTGCGATTTTATCACATATCTTTTAACGCCGGTATTATTAAAAAAAAAATAAGTTAAGATTACGCGCATAATAGCTTCGTTTGGGTTTTCGTTAATTAGTGTAATAAGAATTTAGGTTAATCAACAAAAAAAACTTTAGTTTATGAGCGTGACCTGTATAGAGAGTTAAGAAATAGTTATCCGCAAATAGTCCTTTTTAAAGAGTATTTTCATAGATTAAAATATTTTTAATCGTAAAAATATTAACACGCCGTATATGAGTAACAGGACACTGGTCAGTAGTATCGACGGGGAACTACAGCGTACTTTATAACTAGGGCTTCGTTTTATGAGCCTCGTTTAATTACAGCCGACCGCTATGTCTCTATCGTTACATTACACTGTAATCGCTTTATTTGTTGTGTCGAATCGTTATTGACTTTACAACATGCTATGTTGCTAACAAGTACTATTTCGCAACATCCAATTTAATAGTTTCAAAGTATTTATTTAAAAAAACATTATAGCGTGCACTATCACCGTCACGGGGATAGTCCACGCTATTGAGGGAGGGCGGGAGGTGCTCTTCATACTAGGTAAGACACATCATTTTATTTTATAACGCGGATATTTGCGAAGTAAATTTTTCTAAAAGCTTTTATATAATGGATTTCCGCAAAGTAACGCCTGATTCTATTAATTATATTTAATTAAACATTTTTTTTTATTATTCTAAGCCAGCGTATAACTACAATGCCATCTTGGTAAGTGGTGATGTAGCCTAAGATGGTGAAGCGCACTGACTTAACAAAAGTAAACTATTAAGTAATCTGTGACAAAAGCCTATTCACTCTTGCCTTGAAAACACCCACATTGTAATCGGATGGAAAAACAAATGGTGGTTATATAATATTATGGAATAAGTTATATTCCATAATATTATATACCACTGAATGGCTATACTTAGCCATTAACATTTTTAATAGTTTTGACTCACATATACGAAAATCCCATGGTACAAGTAGATAAGATATCATCATTACAGCCCTTCACAAGTCCACTGCTGAACATAGGCCTCCCCCAAGGAATGCCACAAAGCACAGTTCTGAGCCAATTGCATCCATCGACTTCCTGCATGTCTTACCGTGTCGTCACCCTATCTAGTGGTGGGCTACTTCATAATACACGAGTAATAAAATTTAGCTTCCAGTTGACACTACTGAAATAGCTTAACGTACTTTAAATATCAGTCTCCATCTATCCATTACAGCCTATAAAAGTCCTCTACTCAACATAACTTCCTTCAGATTAGCTCATAGGGGGGATTTTGCCATAGTTGCCACGCTTGGCAGGCGGGTTGGCAACCGCAGTTATTTATGATTTAGAGTTGTTATTAGAAAGATACTGCTGGCCAAGTTCTGTTTCTGTTTCTTTCTGTCGCCTTTTACAATAACCACGGGACATGGGGTAGTGGATATATTTTTCACCGCCACTACACGGCACTATTATATGTCAGTCTATGTGCTTCTCAATAAATAATAGAACTCAACCGAAAAACGATCTTACAGTAAAAATGCATGAATGCGATAAACTAGAATACTCAAGTTATAATTGTAAAATGCTGCAGAAGGTCACATCCACTAAATACCTAGGAGTAATACTGGACCATAGACTATTCTGGAATCCACATATTGAATATACGCATGAAAGTAACGTAAACTTATTTGGATTTTTAAAACTCTGAGGCATTACATCTCACAAATTAATAAAACAAATATACATTTCTTTAGTATACTCTGTCTTAGGATATTGCATTTCTGTATGGGGTGGCGCAACTAAAACTAAATTCCTAGAGGTTGAACGTGGTCAACGCTGCCTTCTTAAAGTCATGTACCTCTAACTACGTCGGTACCCCATTATGGCATTATATAAGCTTTGCGGTGTGCTAACCGTGAGACAGTTATAAGTACATTTTACTACCTACTCTAAAAATTCGTAAAACCATACCAATTGACCCTACCCTAGAAAAAGAAAAAGAAAAAAAGATGTAGCAAAAACTATTCGCACTAAAACAGTGTTTACCAAACGTCAATATACTGCGAATTCTGTTTACCTTTACAACAGCATTAACGGTTTATTGGACATTCATAACACAACTCACCGCGATTTCAAAAAAATCTGTAATCACCTGGTTAAAAACACAGAATTACGACGACTTACACTCTTACACCGTATTTCGTAAATTGTAAATTAATTAACTAACACACAAACACACACACACACACACACACGCGCGCGCGCGCGCGCGCACGCACACGCACACACACACAGACACACACACAGACACACACACACCATTCATAACACATTACATTTGCGCTTACATTTAAAAACATTGATTACCTTATTTAAATCGCCGCTAATCTAAAAAATGTAATTGATACAGGCGATTTCTGGTTTGTGTATATAAATGCTTTTAGTTAGTTAAGACTGTCATAGATAAGGAAGAGCGGGAACTCCTGACACAGGTTTTTTTAAACTTAATAGGAGGACCCATTTACTATATTGTCTATTTGTAATTTTAAAGAAATAAAAGCATTATTATTATTATTATAGTCTACCATTAGTTAATTGGTGATGGAAACCTACAACGGGAGAGGCCAATGTCTAGCAATGAAACTTCAAGGGCCCATAATGAGGAAAAATAATGGTATTTATTAAATGTAATTGTTTGGTTGTTATCCACTAGCCCATATAGTTCCGAGGGTGTCGTAAAAGGCGACAGGGGGAAACAAATCAGGAGATGGGCAGCAGCGTCTATCTAATAACGACTAAAAATAAAAAACCGCGGTTTTCAACACACTTGTCAAGCATAGCAACTTTGGCAAATATCCCCCTATGAGGCAATCTATAAGAGAAGTCGATGTTCACCAGTGGGCTTTACGAGTAGTAAGCTGTAACAGTAAAGATTTGGTAGCCCATAAAATGTAATTTTCTGCATTTTCGGTCTAGTTATCGTGAGCGCGATTCTGGTCATGTAGTTCTTTATTCAAATCCCGGATCGGGCCAAAATCAGTTATCAAGATTTTTTTATAGGATAAGGGTGACAAACGGGCA
This sequence comes from Parnassius glacialis, assembly GCA_033319125.1. Lineage (NCBI taxonomy): Eukaryota > Metazoa > Arthropoda > Insecta > Lepidoptera > Papilionidae > Parnassius > Parnassius glacialis. Next base: position 35,421,050 of record JAVANC010000003.1, on the reverse strand, counting down.
CACAGTCCACCTGATGGTAAGTTGTCGCTGCGGCCCGTAGACATCGACATCTATCCTCGATTACAAATCAAAATGCAGATGCGTTGTCACCTGTGAGGATTAAGATGGAATGCCTCACATTCAGTAAAAAAGGTCTCCGCTTCTCTACACTCACCATACGAAACACAGCAGTGTTAAGCTGCTATTTTACGCTGGCATTCTGTGAGAGCGTGGCCCCCCACGGTTGAGCTGACCCATTCGTGCTACAACTATACTACTAATATAGCTGCAGCATGTATGACCACGTACACTGTCAGGAATTCTCTAGAAGTAGCTCGGAGCTTTACTAACTGGTAGCACTCCTTTTTGCCTAGGAGTCCATCCATGTAGAAATCACACTGTTGGATATTTCTGCCACCAAATATCAGTTCTTGAGTTACTGTGCCCTGGTCTGTAGGCTAAAGAGAGTCATTATGATTACAGGTTGTGAGACATTCCATCTTAGAACTCATAAGGGACTACATATCTGTAGACTTCTTCGTTAAAAGTAAGTTTCAGCTGTTCATGAGCTTCAGTAGTCAGTAGCTGCTTATCATCAGGTAGACAGTACGTTCGATTGTCACTTCAGCTTCAAAAAGAAAATGAGCTGGAGAGTGGATGTTAGCGATATTACAACCCTTTGCCTCGTAACGAACGTAACCCGTTGGTCCTGCGTCTGATTTTTCACCAATCGTGCCATCGGATTGAGAGTGAGGTAATAGAGAGTTACAACTTTGTTAGCGTACACATTTGTGCCCAATAATCATGATTCATGACCGTCGCTGATGGCTAGTCCCAGTAAATACTGGCCTGTGCGGCCGAAATTGGGTATGGAGGACGTTATTTATTACTTAAATAAATTAAAATATTAAAAAAAATGGAATTACTCATAATCACTTTTTACGAGAGAGCCGTGGTAGCTCAGATGGTTAGCGCTCGCGGTAAATTTCACAGTACGCGAGCAACCCGGGTTCGATCCCCGCCGGCACCAATGAAATTGTTAATTGCAATTTTAAGTGCTGATTTACCACGTGCTCGCAGTAAAGGAAACCATCGTGCGGAAACCCGCATGTCTGAGAAATAAGAAAAAAAGTATTTCGAAGACATGTGAAGTTCGCCAACACGCATTGCGGCAGCGCGGCGGACACTTCCTTGCTCTAAAACCCTCTCAGAAATGAGAGGAGGCCTGTGCCCAGCAGTGGGACGTATATAGACTGTTACTTTAACTTTTTAACTTTTATGATGTCCATGAGAAAGAGGTATCTTACTCCAACATTATACGGCAAAAATAATGTACAGATCGATGAAATAACCAAGCGAACAGTTTAACTTTATGGTTTTATCCCCCGTACCAACTATACACATAGTAAACAAGGCACAGGGAAAGAAAACGAAATTGTTCCGGTTGCAGCTAGTTTATCGGGAATGACCATGCGTTGCGTTTTATTCGGCTATTAATTACGCGACGGTGGACTCATTTTAGCGATACCGTAAGTCCGGCAGTGAATTTGGTGACTAAGCTGAGGAAATCAAACTTTATGTTGTACTAACGAAGATTGGTTAGGTGGGATGAACGACAATGTCTCTAATTTCTTAGTCCAATGATTCAGACAAAATTAATTTAATGAAATACGAAAGGTCATATTATTACTACGAAGCACAACGTGAAACGACAAGGGAAGGATTACACTCTTACAGAATACCAGCGTGAAATACTAGCTTAAAACTGCTGTGTTTCGTATGGTGAGTGTAGAGAAGCGGAGTCCCTCTTTACTGGAAACGAGGTATTCCATCTTAGCCCTCAGGGGTGACAACGCATCTGCATTTTTCATTCTTAATCGGAGATGTCATGTCTATGGATCACAGCACACAATATTATACGAACCACCTGTGTAAACTATAAGAGTAATTAGTACAATTTTATTGTAACTTTATTATAATTAGGAGAAAAATTATTTTTCCGTGTATTCTCCACCTGCTGCTAATTATTAAACAAAAACCGGTGTGGATTTTTCACATTAACAGCAGTGCCGGATGTGAAAATACAAAAATGAAATAGAAATAACTTCGCTTACTAGTGACGTGCTTGCACAAAATACTGAATAAACATGTTGCTTGTGCTTAATTCTAAAATGAAAAAAAAAATGCAAAAATAGAATGTGAATTTACTGCCTACTTTCCACTTAATATATCTACCCCTAAAAACCTTATAACTGCAATTATTAATAAACAGAAATCTAAATAATATCACTATTTTAAAGTATACGTTTACGTACGTATACGTACATATGTACTGAGGGGTTTAAGAATAATAGTACCCCATCGGCTCGTGTGTATCTTAAGAGGCGACAGAAAGAGACAAACCGGGCGATGGACACCAGCATCTCATTAATAAAAACTATTTAATAAAATGCGGGGTGTCGTGGAACACTCGGTTGGAACGAAGTGCCTCACGTAGTATATTATTATTGATAAACGTAGGTTCATATTATATTATTGATTAACAAATACAAATAAATGAATTACTAGCGTCAATTAAAATGAGCCATGGCCTACCGAAAGCGAAACGAAGAGATTCGCAATATGGCATGTTTGAAAGATGACCTTATCACGAAAATTGATAAGGGCGTGCTTCGATGGTTTGGGCACGTTGGGCGAATGAGTGAAGACCGAATGGTGAAGAAAATATATAGCGCGAAAGTTAATATTAAAAGGTGTCGAGGTAGACCGAGACTAACTTTCGAAGACCATGTGAGCAAATTGCTCGAAGAGGGGAGGGTCAAGAGTACTCGGATACCTAGACGTGCATGTATGAAGAGGATAATGAATCTGAGAGAAGCGAAAGAGGTATGTAAGGAACGTGACACTTGGCGATCTGTTCTCTCTGGCTAACCTGTCAGGGATTGTGCGTAAAGATAAATAAGTAAGTAAGTATTAAAATGAAGCGTCATTTGAAATGAAATATTATTTCTTTCATGGCAAGATAACAAAAAGTGCGAGGGAGATGGATTTTATTCCATCTCACTTCCTTATTTCGCCACCAAGGCCGTCTACACTATGAAAAAATCTTACACTTTTTGTCGCCTAGCTCCTATCCGCCAAACTCGTACCGCCCGATAAAAAACATCGTTCTAATAACTTATATAGTTTTTACTCGTATTAGGAATATATTATAATCATTAGAAATAACTGCGCTTGCTAATCCGTCTGCCAAGTGTGGCAGCTATGGCAGATATCCCCCCCCCACTCCCCCTATGAGGAAATGATTATGATGACTATAATGCTAAAAGACTAAATGACTATGATGAACGTTCATACGAGTATAGGCCTCCCTTATGGAGGCCTATACTCAGCAGTTAATTTTAACTTATTATTATATGCACTCTAGACCGAATTTCGGTCACGGCAGCCAGCCTCAACGAATACTAGCCATCTGCGCAGGACTGGGTTATCGTAACCCAGTGTATATGCATACTCTTATACGTGATATAGCCATACTGCAGCTATATTACTGGTATAGTTATAGCACGAATGGGTCGGCTCGACCGGGAAAGGACCACGCTCTCACAGAATACCAGCGTAAAATAGCACCTCAATGATGCTTTATTAGTATGGTGAGTGTAGAGAACCGGAGACCATTTTTACTGGAAACGAGGCATTCCATATTAGTCCTCACGGGTGATAACACATATCTGCATTTTTATTCATAATCGAGGATAGATGTAGATGTCTATGGGCCACAGCAAAGACTTACCATCAGATGGACTGTGTGTTTGTTTGTCACCATATCCTTTAAAAAACAAAAATTCATATATATAAGAGTCAAGCTCTGAGGCTACCCGCTGTAATGTGTGGATTTTATTTATTTATTTACTTTTATTGTCAACACCTTAATTAATATGCCTATCCTTAATTAATTAATAAAGCGCTTATTATCGTATCCGTCCGAAAGGCACGTAATTGATATGCTAGAAAATATATTTCTAAGGCTCGGCAAGTGCAACCCTATTAAATTAACATCCAAAGCAGAACGAGTAGTGCTTACCTACTTGTCACGCTCCATCGCTATCGGTTGCTGTATCGCGACTCTAGAGACAAAAATACGGCCGCAAGGATAACTTCCTGGCCATAAATTCATTAGACGACGGTGAAATTTTTAAGCACATTTTGGAATAAGCTTCAAAAGGAATAGAGGGTACAGCGGTAAAAATTAAAACGAATATTGATCTTGTTTCAAGTTCCGAACCTATTGGAAGTTGTTATTAGGTACATAGAGGGATTATTAAGTTTAATTATATAAAAATTAAAAGTAATAATAAATACATTATTTAAACAACTACTGGAAACTACTAGGTACTAGGAACACAGCAGTGAGTGCACCGTTGTGTTTCTATACATTATTGAAACAACTACTGGAAACTAGTAGGTACTAGGAACACAGCAGTGAGTGCACCGTTGTGTTTCCATACATTATTGAAACAACTACTGGAAACTACTAGGTACTAGGAACACAGCAGTGAGTGCACCGTTGTGTTTCTATACATTATTGAAACAACTACTGGAAACTAGTAGGTACTAGGAACACAGCAGTGAGTGCACCGTTGTGTTTCCATACATTATTGAAACAACTACTGGAAACTACTAGGTACTAGGAACACAGCAGTGAGTGCGCCGTTGTGTTTCCATACATTATTGAAACAACTACTGGAAACTACTAGGTACTAGGAACACAGCAGTGAGTGCACCGTTGTGTTTCCATACATTATTAAAACAACTACTGGAAACTACTAGGTACTAGGAACACAGCAGTGAGTGCACCGTTGTGTTTCCATACATTATTAAAACAACTACTGGAAACTACTAGGTACTAGGAACACAGCAGTGAGTGCATTGTTGTGTTTCCACCTGATGTGTATAGAGAGCCAGTATAATAAGACGCTGTGAGGTATTCCATCTTAGTCCTCAGAGGTGACAACGCATCTGTAGCCCTCTTTGTTTGAAGTTGGTTGCAGGTGTCCATCAGATGGCCTGCAAGTTTAATTGTCACTTAATTTTATAAAAAAAAACTATAATAATATCATATGCCTACAAGCATATATGCGGATCACAAAGAAGCGAGAGGCGTGTCAGGATCATGCCAAATGGAAGTCCGGAGTATCTGCCAACCACTCTGGGTATTAGGCGTGACAGTTAATGTTATAAAAGCTTTTAGAAAAATTTACTTCGCAAATATCCGCCTTATAAAATAAAATGATGTGTCTTACCTAGTATGAAGAGCACCTCCCGCCCTCCCTTAATAGCAATAACCGCTAAGCGGTTAGCCACCGTAGAGTCTATATCACCTGAGGATGCCTCGTGTAGAAGCGAAACACGTGTCGTATTATCGTCAGTGGTGTGTCTTGCCTAGTGTAGTGGTGTTGGGAGTAGCGGTGCTGGGATTAGTGGTGACGGGGATAGTGCACGCTATTGAGGGAGGGCGGGAGGTGCTCTTCATACTAGGTAAGACACATCATTTTATTTTATAACGCGGATATTTTACGACGTAAAGTTTTCTAAAAGCTTTTATATAATGGATTTCCGCAAAGTAACGCCTGATTCTATTAATTAGTTTATGTTATGTTATACATATTACCTACGTAATAACAATGACACTAGAGGAAAGAAAATATTATTACTAATAAATGATACTATTAACTAATCACCTTCAATACATCTATACGTGGAAGAGCCATGCTGCAGCTATATTAATAGTATAGTTGTAGCACGAATGAACGGCTCGACCGGGGAAAGATCATGCTCTTGCAGAATACCAGCGTAAAATAGCAGCTTAATGCTGCTTTGTTTCTTATGATGAGTGTAGAGAACCGAAGACCCTTTTTACTGGAAAAGAGGCTTTCCATCTTAGTCCTCACGGCTGACAACGCATCTGCATTTTGATTTGCAAACAAAGATAAATGTAGATGCCTATGTAACTTACCATCAGGTGAACTGTGTGCTCGTTTGTCACCCTTATTCTATAAAAAATATCGCCAATTTGGTCGATAAACTCCGCCTAGGTGTCCCTTCTGATACCCATTTCTGCAGCATAAGTTTACTTTGTCACTCTTTTCTCATACATGTCCCAAACTCCGAAGGATTCCTTTCTTCCTTCTGGTCACATTATCGTCTTACAACCCGTACAATTCTCTAATCACATTTTTCAAATTTTCATTCAGAGTCAGACCCTATATACTTCTAAATGACCGCATTACTGCAGCTTTAACTTTAGTCCCGTGCTCTTTCTGCCTTTCCAAGTTACTCTACTATACATTACATTGAAATATCGCTTAGTTTTTTGTAATTAATATGGAAAGAAAAAAAACCTAATATTCAAAACCCTGTCGTATGATTTCAACTCTATTCCACCTTCCAACGCGATGAAAGAACGACTAAAAAACCCACCAACTATATCATAATTTATTTATCCTGATGACCTTCCGAGTCCGGCACTGTTTTCCACAGCTAATATATATTACATTTTTTAAAATTACACCAACGCGCACAAATGTATTGTATTTTTATCCTCATTTACAATATGGCGGTAACATTTTTTATCTGTTGTCTGCTTAATGTCCTTTTTTGAGGCTGTAATTAAAAATATTATAGGTATTTATTGCAGTAGGAGCCCATTTGGTATGTTTATTTGTACTCCTAATCGTTCCATGTTTACATTAATTAGCGATATTTTAGGAGTGTTTCGTAACTTAATTGCTGATATAAATTTTGAACGATGCCGCGTAGGAATTGAGCGTTATTTTTTTACGCCGGCACTGAAAGATATTACTACTTGAGATTTATATTCTGTGGCAACATTTTATATTTTTGTGTGATCCATAATTTTGTTGTTTTTACAATAATTAAAATTGTATTAATAGTCCAGTTTCAATCATTATTGACTTAAAAAGTGTACATCATACAAAATGTAACACTGATGCTATGTCTCTTCAGCAATGGTCCCAACACTTCACAATAGTCTAATTGATTTGGAAAATATGAAACGCAAGCAATGTTCTACGCCGAAATTATCATTTCGCATTAGGAAATATTGTAAAATAGCAAAACACGTAAATTTAGACGTTTACATTACATTGGAAATTAATCATTTCTTTGTCTGCTACAGTTACTGATACAGCATACCCAAAATTCACTACTAAACATAGGCCTCCCTCATAGGTTGCCTGCTTGGCAAGTGCAATTTTTGGAACGAAGTTCCTTATCGGACGTCACGAATTTGGCAAATGGGGGCTAGGCGAGCAAAAGTGTAAGATTTTACCGTCACGAGCCCTTCTGACGTAGTGTACACGGCCTTGACGGCTATAAGGAAGCGAGATGGAATAATATCCATCCCCCTCGCACTTTTTCTTATCTTGCCATGAAAGAAATATTATTTTATTTTAAATGACGCTTCATTTTAAAGACGTTATTAATTAATTTATTTGTATTTATTAATCAATTATGTAATACGTTTATCAATAAAAATTTATTTATTTATTTATTTAATTAATTACAACGATTTTACTCCAATTACAGTAATTAATAATTTTGAAAGGCACATGAGAATAAACTACTATAATATACTACGCGAGGAACTTTGTTCCAACCGAGTGTTCCACGACACTCACGCATGTTTTTTATGTTCAGTTGTTGTGGGAAAGATTCTGCAAACCATCTCCTGGATTGTTTCCTTTGACTTTTGCAACACCCACAACACGATATAGGGCTGTGAATATTCTTACACTTCCACTTCAAGGTAATGATCAAACCCGTTTATGAAAAATTGTTGGAACAAATCTCTGAATATAAAATGAAAATATTTTTATACACTAAATAAAGTGTAGGTGGAGTTAAAAGGAACCTAAAAGCAATAAATAATAAAGTAAATAAAAAAAAACAACGTGGCGTATATAAAATTAAATAATGTTGGTTAGATTTTAGATTTCTGTTTAGTATGTTGTATCAGTTCTTAATACATATATTTATAAGTGCCTTAAGATAAAATAAGAAAAAAAAACAAATTATTTAAAAAGAAAACAAAATAAAAATTAAAGATTTCGTGTTTTGAAGTTTCAAAAACTACCACTTGCATAAAATGTCTTAAAAATAACAATAACCTAAACCAGGTAGCATGCCTACGTAGCCGTGCTACGAAAAGCCTACAACAACGTTCTTTCTTACGAGTAAGATATCAACTGAATGGTTGTAATGATATGTATTTATATTTTCTATTTTTGCGTTTATATATTTCAGGATATTTTCATATTTTTTTGAAATGTTAGGGTAAGCTTAATAATATTAGAAATTTTATATGGCTGTAATATACACATATATAATGCAGACATTATCCCCGTAATCAAGTTACCGTTACCGTTACAGCCTACTAAAGTCCACTGATGAACAAAGGCCTTCCACGTAGATTGCCTCATATAGGGGATATTTACCATAGTTGCCACGCTTGGCAAGCGGGTTGGCAAAAATGTTTTTTTTTTATTTTTAGTCGTTATTAGAAATACGCTGTTGCCCATCTCCTGATTTGTTTCGCTTTGTTGCCTCTTACGACACCCACGGGATGATAAGGGATATTCTCACACCGCCTATCTTTCTTTAAATAACTTAAAATATACTCAAGTATCTAATCGACTTAAACAGCTACGATACTTTTCTGCGTCTTTTAGGTTCCGTACCCAAAGGGTAACCAACGGTACCCTATTACTAAGGCTCCGCTGTCCGTCCGTCCTTCCGTCCGTCCGTCCGTAAGACAGTTGACATTTTCACAGAACGTGTATTTCTATTGCCGCTATAATAACAAATAATAAAAATTATAAGGGGCTCCCCTACTAGAACAGAATATTACGATGGTACCGATCCCTTCATGCGTGAGATCGACTCGCACTTGGTTTTCACTGCTGTTTTCCGTTCTGCAGGGTATAGAGAGGCAGTATAGTAACAGGCTATGAAGGATTCCATCTAGGTCTTCAGAGATGACAACGCATCTGTAGACTTATTTGTATGACGTTACTACATATGTCCATGGACTTCAGTAGCCACTTACCATCTGATGGACTGTGATTTCGTTTGTAACTTCAGTTTTATAATAAAAAAACATGTATGAGTGTCGTGGAACACTCGTTTGAAACGAAGTTCCTTATGTAGTATATTATTATTTATAAACGTAATGAATTACTAGCTTCTATTAAAATGAAGCGTCATTTAAAATAAAATAATATTTCTTTCAAGGTAAGAAAAAGTGCGAGGGGGATGGATATTAATCCATCTCGTTTCCTTATAGCCACCAAGGCCGTCGACACTACGTCAGAAAGTGTCGTAACGGGAAAATCTTACACTTTTTCTCGCCTAGCCCTCATCTGCCAAAACCGTACCATCCGATTAGAAACTTCATTCCAAAAACGAAACACATATACATCTAACTTTTATGTATTAGCATAGATAACTCTGAACTTTGAACTAAGTGATTTTTGAATAATTTTAAGATTTGAGATTGAAAGGGTAACACGGTTACTAATATTATATATACAGTGCAATACGTAAGTAAACAGTACGTGATTCTAAACTGAAGGCACCGGTGAGAGCTGAGAGCCTCGTTTGATTGCACCCACAGGCTATTAGAGGCTAGCTCGTACGACGTACTACAGCGATTTAGTAATCTTGATCGACCACATACATACGACGAATTAGAATTCGTTCAATTATGGAATCGTCTTGAGTTGTAAAAAAGCTTATGAAAGCAAGCGAGACTAACATAACTGCGGACTGTTTGAATTACGAACGGAATTGTTTTTTTTTGGAGTTTATGACCTGGTATCTAGACCTTTAGGCCAAGTCTTGAGTATTATTATTCGGTTTATTATAATTTCCCCAAGCCTATGTATTATTATCCTTCATAGTTCACTGCTTCACAATATGTTGATGCGTCACATTGTGCAGCCCTTGGGAGATTTTGACGGAAACTTGAGCCAGCAGGCAGCTGACAGTTGGCGATGATATCTAAAGGCACCTATGCAAACAGCTTATCTTGAGAATCCATCACCATCAGAGCACTTGTTTCACCGTTTCCACTAATAGTTCACATGCGTAGACAGTTAATACATAAAATCGCACCACTTTTACATATCAAAATTCACTTCAAACTATTATTTAAACTATAATACAGGAGCAGCAACCGCCGCCGATCAAGTTCCCGCCAAAATTCCAACGGAATTGTTTATGTGTCTGTAGTGTTATCATACGCGATATTTTATTCATTTTGATTGAACACGGATGTCCTTAAAAATATACAAAAATAGCGTAATGTTAAATATATTGCAAAAAATAACGTTATTAAACATTGATTATATGATATAAGTTGAATCTTTTGAATATATATCTGACAACACCTCTACACTACGTCCCTCAGCTTTATATAAATCCCAAGGCCCAGCAAAGGGACGTATATGTAATTCTATTGTTCATAAAAGTATATAAAGGTAAGATGGTAATACTCTAATTTAAAGACCATACGACATTGCCACAGAATACGTGTGGTGTAAATTACATAGAGAATGGCTATACCCCTCCCCTCTCCTACCAATCTGACTTACCACGCCCCGTTCAAATTTTAATAGACACTTCATTAACTCTAAGTGGAGGATCTTACGTGTTTTTTTTTATTTCACTCACACATACAGCGTCATGGTTCACGTAAGTGCACAAAACTACTAAACCTAACTTTTTATTTAATGCCTATAGGTTATATAATGCTTACTGAACGTCAATCTTTTGTTTAATTTACCACTGATTCGGAAAAAACCTCCGTCCTTGGAAGAACCAGTGAAATACCCAGCAGGACTTTAAAAAACACATTTTACAATCTTATGTTACATAATTAAAAACACAACTCAAATTAGAAATAACTTAGTAGCGATCACCTCATTCCCAGGGGTCATTATCATCCATGAATTCCTTAACATTATAATAACCTTTTTAATACGAAACTTTGTTTCATAAAATTTTAGGACTTTACGGAAGTGAAATTTTATATGTTTTCTGTGATTTTGTTGTGTGGTAAATTACGAAACATTTGTCAACATTTTAACAGCAAGTACCAAGATTATGTATCCGGCTACAGCGTGTCATGCAGACTCGTGACCCAAATGTTGTGATAGCTCCCAATAACAGCCGGCGGCGGTCAATTATTGCCGTTATTAATTAAATGGATCCCACCTGCTGACCGAGGAGCCGAAATTCACTCCGGTATCTCATCAAACTATGCTGATTAATTTTAGAACAACTCCGTACCTCACCTTGTAGTTCTAAGATTTGGAAATGTTAGCTTAGATATTAATTGTAATCAAAGATCTTTAGTAGTTTTTACATTTATTTTCATAACTTTGAAATATACAATATTATTACCATTATTAAAAAACTTAACTACCTACCATTCTGAGCTACTACGGTTCTATTTCTTTTAAACAAATAATGAATTTTTTTGTAAGTAATATTAAAGTCGACTTCAAGTAAATAAAAAGTTTATAAAATAATTACACATTCTGAAGTCGGTCCTAAGACATATTGTATTGAATAATTAAATTACCGACTTCAAAATGTGAAATTATTTTCTCAATTTCGTGTGTATTTTTTCAATCTCAATGTCGTCTAAATAGTTTCATTAAAAATTTTATCCCCTATTTTGCTACCCTAGGGTTTGAAACGTTTCCACCAAATTTATATGGGATCATCCGTGAAGTGTATCCTATTAAAAAAAACTAATCATCAAAATAAATTCACAATTGATGAAGACATCGCGTAATACACATACAGTCGAATTGTAACTTCCCTAACATACATACAAAAAACACACAGCCGAATTATTAACTTACCGCCTTTTTTCAAAGTCAGCTAAAAATCTTAAAATTCAAACACAGGCGGTCGTTAGTAATTGCTCAAATAACCACAGACTGACTGAAAACCAAGTCAAACAGAACTGATATCGAAATGTAATAGTAAACTGTGCAGCCGACCGTACCCGCTAGGATTACCAGTTCAATGAAAATTTAAACGGGAATCATCAAAATCTTATTTTAATAACGTCTTTTTGGCAGTGAAAGGAAAAGGGGAGAAAAAGGGGAGATCTTCTGACGGGTAAGGCGATCATCCTGGGGTGCTACCACAAAACACATTATTCTTTATATACCGTAGTAATTCGGAACTTTAATAGCGTAAATTATTTTATTTTAATTGTAACCGACATTCATTGCAATGCCTTTTTAACGACTTCAAAAAAATGTTTTGTATGTACATATTATGTAAAAAAATATTTTTTTTTATTAAATTGGTTTTACTTTAGGTGTAGTCTCTTATCAATTTAAAGAAATTCCCATCCGTAAACTTGAAAAATAGTGATTGATGTTTTAAATGTACTTATTTATCTAGTTCTTAATTACTAACTAGTTAGTTCTAATTAGTTCTACAATATTCTAGTTATTAATTAGTCTACCCAAAAGGATTAATTAAACTTTTCTTAAAACTGACTTCAAAAAAAAATAATTTTCACATAAAAGCTTCCAAAGTCAAGCCTTAATTTTTAGAGGCTATTATGGGAAAAGAATGTTATTCTTTTGAGTTTTTGTTTCCCTCTGTTGCCACTCACGACACCCACGCGATGATATGCGGTAGTTGATATTCTTACACCGCCGTCACACAGTGGGTGACGTAAGAGGCGACAGAGGAAACAAATCAGGAGATCGACAAAAACGTCTTCCTAATAACACGTAAAAATAAAAAAATAAACTGCAGTTGCCAACCCGATTGTCAAGCGAGGTAACTATTACGAATATTGGGCAATCTATAGGGGAAGCCTATGTTCAGCAGTGGACTTTAATAGGCTGTAATGATAACGGTAACGTAATGATTTCTTATATTTACGCGAACACTACACATTTAAATAAATAAAAAAGAAATAATTTTTAATCTGGAGATAGCCGTGGTTAACTATGACATTGGGACGTCATACACCTCAGTCCCCCCGTGACCATGGGTGCTGTAAAGTGCTTGAAATGTCGGAAAAGTAAAATAAGTTAATATACGCGATAACGGTAACGATTTTAGTTTTTGAGTTTGGTTTTACTATTTAACAAAATGTTTTTTAACGGTAACCGTAAAAATTCTTTATATTCTTTATATTCTCCGCTATACGACTATGGAATTCTCCCCCTTACATATTAAAGAATCTCAATCTCTTTCTATATTTAAAAATAAATTAAAACTTTATTACATTTCCTCTTAAGTTACTACCTGTCGTCATTCACTTTTTTTCCCTTTAATCACTTATGTTCTTCTAATTATCTTTCTATATTATATTCTGTACACCCCTTCCTCTATCTTTTAAAATAGTATCCTCTGCCCTAAGGTTGCCTGGAAGAGATCGCTGTTTTAGCGATAAGGCCGCCTGTTGTACCAATGTCCCTTTAAATATATAAATGCTGTAACATGTTCCTTGGTGTACAATAAAGTATATTTTACTTTACTTTGCTTTAAAATTTTACTTATTGTCAGAAACAATTTCAGGGGTAAGCGCAACAACTTACCAGTGTTTCATCGATATCGGTTGAACTTTAAAGGAATGCATAGAAAGCAAATAAACAAACAAATATTTCACTCTTTTGTCAAAAGTAATTGCGGGCGAGCACACGTCATCTACTTACAAAAATTTTGACGTATTCGAATGGATGATATTATATAAACGCATAGGCGTAGGGGAGCCAGTATCTCGGTGTTTTTGCTACTCACCATATGTGGGACAGTATTCGAGTCTTAGAAATTATATTATATGAAATGATATAGTACATACTATGAAAAATAATTTTATTGGGAAGTATTTATGGTCACCATATTAGAGAAGGAAGGGCTGGCGTGATATCAAGTGAACCGTGGTAAAGTATTAAAAATTTTATCTTAGAAAAATGACTCTCCTGTGTAATCGAGCCAACGCTAATTTCATTACCGCTGAAGGGTTAGGATGCGGGCGGCGAATACAGAATTTTAAATTCAAAAAGGTATCGATAAAATATTAAAAGAAAAGAGAATTTTAAAATACGAGTACATAAATTTTGTTTATTTTATCATTATTACGTTTTTCATCCTAGCCTACCGCTATGCACCCTTCTCTCACTAACTTGGTAGAAAATGTCATATGGCATTAAATCTGACCTAGACCTATAACTTTAGTAAAAAATTGTTAAATTAATAAATAATATTTATTACAAAAGTGATATCAAATAAATAAATAAATTTTACAACACTAATGTTACTATATACTGAGTGGCCACTTTTTCCTAAGAGTGTATCTGTGCATTTATAGGTAACATTTTGAACCTATATATTTGTGAAGATAGTTCTGTGTTACTAAGGTTTATAATTATGTTGTGCGTGTTTAGCAAGCTGCTTCTTGCCAAACACGCAATGGCTGTATCATGAATGAATTGGCTCAACCAGAAAAAGACTACGCTCTCATCGAGCCCCAGGACAACATAGCAGTGTGGGGCTGATGTGCTGTGTTTGCGTGTGTATGGTAAGCGTTGCACCGTTGCCATGCAGTAAAAAAAAACCTCTACATCGCCCCGTGGATATAACAGAAGGCAATGATATTATCCTGATAACAATTCAAATTGTCGAACAAGGGAACTGTGGCAAAATTCCCTCTATGAGGCATTCTATGGGAGATGCATATGTTCAGCAGTTGACATTGATAGTAGGTGATGATAATGGTAAGTGTTGATCACCAATCACTAGTTAATTTTGGTTCTTAGGAGTGTCTATGCATGAGGCCCTTTTTACTGGAAATGAGGCATTCCATCTTAGTCCTCACGGGTGACGACGCATCTACATTTTGATTTTTGATAGAGGATTGATGTAGATGTCTATGGGCCACAGCAACCACTTACCATCAGGTGGACTGTGTGCTCGTTTGTCACCCTTATCCTATAAAAAAAAATGTTTTATTTTCAAGGATTGATGTTGTCTTTTTTTATAGAAATAGGGTGACAAACGAGCACACAGTCGACCTGGTGGTAAATGGTTGCTGAGGCCCATAGACATCTACATCTCTCCTCGATTGCGAATTAAAATGCAGATGCGTTGTCACTCGTGAGGACTAAGATGGAATGCCTATTTTCCAGTAAAAAGGGTCTCCGGTTCTCTACACTCACCATACGAAACACAGCAGCATTAAGCTGCTATTTTACGCTGGTATTCTGTGAGAGCGTGGTCCTTCCCCGGTAACGAGCCGACCCATTCGTGCTGTAACTATACTATAAAAACACGTTTCAAAGGTGGTAGAGCCAAGCTGCAGCTATATTTCACCGTCGTCGTAACGTCTACCACGTTCTACCACGTCTGGCGTTAACCGCTGCATGTTTACAACCAGAAGCACTGTGTGCCTGTTTCTACGTCTCTGTTACGTGAATGTCAACATCATGTTCAGGATCGTGGCAACCATTACATCAGATTTGATAGCCCAGTAATCCCCGCAAAAGAACACCGATCCCCACCTATAATAATTCGCGGGGCAATTAAATTCAAAAAAATATTCAAATTTCAGTAGAGAAGGTGGCCGGATGCTACTATAGTGTATGGTAGAATGTGTATGGGTATGTTATTTATGTTATTGTATGATTGTAAATATTTAGATAGAAATAAATATGTAAGTTTATATCGGTATAGTATAATTTAGTAAATATATATAAAATAAATTAGAAGTGTATAATATGTATATGTACGTATGATATACAATAAGTAGGCTACACTACTATCTGCTGGGTTCCCATAATTAATAAAATCAAATCAAATCCCAAGCATACCACTGCAAGATTTCAAAATACTGTAAGCTCGTTTTTGTTTTAAGTGTGGTGATCGAACCAGTACAAACGACTGTCTCGTTATTAATATCTCTTTATTACTGCTCATGTATTTATTAGACTATTGGTAGAATGAAGGCACATACCTATATAAGGTTGTCTGGAAAAACCGCTTAGCGGTAAGACCGCCTATTTTACGACCTTTTGACATTTTGTATTTTATTGAAGTTATACTTTTTTGGGGCGTTAGAGAAAAGTAGTGAGAGTGAATTTTTACGATGATCGCGCACACCGACACCTGAAAACGACACCATGAAGTTATTACGATGCGCGCGCACACCGTCACCTGAAAACGACACCATGAAGTTATTACGATGCGCGCACACACTGACACCTAAAATCGACAACTTCAGTGGGTAATTGTCTCTCAAGCTTTTTTGTTTTGTTACGCTAAATAAGTATCACTTCCTACGTGCTTACATAAATACACACACACTTTTTATATCTTATTTCGTTGTTTAATTATGTGCTGCTGTTGTATGTGAATTAACGTTTTTTTTATATAGGAGAGGGGACAAACGAGCATGCGGCTCATCTGATGTCTAGTGACTACCGCCGCCCATGAACAATTGCAACGCCAGGGGAACCAGGGGAATCGCAGATGCGTTGTCGGCCTTTTAAAAATGATAAGGCCCTTTTCTTGAAGGTCCCTAAGTCGTATCGGTCCCAAAAAATCACTGGTGGTAATCGACTCCACAAGGAAGTTGTGCGAGGAAGAAAACATCTTCTAAACCGCACAGTGATGGACCGCCAATCATCCAGATGGTGTGGATGGTATCGGGAGTTCTGCCGCGATGTGCGTGCCTAAAATGTGGCGGCTGGAATTAAATCGAACAATTCCTCAGAGCACTCCCCGATATGAATGCGAAAGAAAATGCAAAGAGATGCAACATCTGTTCACAGCGCCAATGAATCGGGTCGATCGAAAAAGACTAAAACATTTAAATGGTTGAAGGCAGTCTTAGTTACCTATGACATCAGGACGTCATACACCTCAGGAGTGCTGTAAAATTTTCAAAACGTTGGTAATTAAAAAAGTTAAACTAATCGCGATAGTATCTATAAAATTAGTTTTATTCGATATATAAAGTTTATGAATCGAATGCCGTTGGTGAACAAACACTGTTTTGAGTTCACAAATATTTATGCTTACAAAATGAGTTTCTAAAATAGGATTTAATTTAATGTTGAATTAAAAAGCTACAAGACCTCTTTTTAGATCCACTATTATAGTTTAATCCAATTTTAAAAATTAATCAACTACCTACTATTGCAGTATCATTAATACTCAAAAGAACTTATATTCCATTTACGTTAAGCTATAAAGAATACTGCACAAGCAACTATCAACTTTATTTTAAAAGGTTTAAAGACAAAATTTTATTAGCTCCATTCATCAAAGCGACGTCCATTTTTTTGCATAGTGCGATCGTATTAATTTATATTCTAATGTAATTTATGTGGGTGCTCTTTCTCGACTTCAGTATATATTCACTCTGGTATATACTATACGTTAATATTTTAGTCTGTGGCCTCATTAAATGGTGGCAGCGATTGGAAAAAATATATAAAATAGAAATTTTTTTTTATATGATAAGGGTGACAAACGAGCACACTGTCCACCTGATGGTAAGTGGCTGCTGCGGCCTATAGACATCTACATCTATCCTCGTTTGCGAATCAAAATGCAGATGCGTTGTCACCCGTGAGGACTAAGATGGAATGCCTCATTTCCAGTAAAAAAGGGCCTCCGGCCACCTGCGAAACCACCAAGCGAAACACAGAGGTAAACCTCTACTTCAGGCTGGTATTCTGTGAGCAGCAAAAAAGTATCTTGTGACAGCAAAAGCTGCCGTGTGGCTCTACCACTATAGCGCATAAAGGCAGAGTAAGGTATTTTATTAGAATAAGAGTGACAAAAAATTTCATTTTCAATTTCAAAAATTCCACCTGATGGTAAGTGGATGCTGCAGCTCATTCACATCTTCCTTGATCCTTGATTGAGAATATAATTTAAAAGCAGAAATTTTGTACAACCGAAATTTTTATACGTGGTAGAGCCATGCTGCAGCTATATTAGTAGTATAAGTTGTAGCACGATTGGGTCGGCTCGACCGGCGAAGGACCACGCTCTCACAGAATACCAGCGTAAAATAGCAGCTTAACACTGCTGTGTTTCGTATGGTGAGTGTAGAGAACCGGAGACCCTTTTTACTGGAAAAGAGGCATTCCATCTTAGTCCTCACGGGTGACAACGTATCTGCATTTTGATCCTATATTGAGGATAGATGTAGATGTCTATGGGCCACAGCAACCACTTACCATCAGGTGGACTATGTGCTCGTTTTTCAACCTATCCTATAAAAAAAGTGGATGCTGCAGGTCATTCACATCTATCCTTAATTGAGAATATAATTAAAAACTAAAAATTTTATACAACCGACTTCAACATAAAATTTATAAAAAATAACTCAAAAACTGATCAGAACTGATCAAATTTATATCGAACCACATTAAAAGCACCGGCTTTCAAATAAAAAACCATCGAAATCGGTTCATCCAGTAAAAAGTTGTGAGGTACACACATAAAAAAAGAAAAAAAAACATACAGTAGAATTGAGTACCGTCTCCTTCTTGAAGTCGGTACAAAAATACCGATGCATTATCATCCCTGAGGATTAATGGAAATCCTCGTTACCAATAAAAAGAGCCTCACACACACACAGAATGCGAAACATCTGGTCTTCCATGAGAACGTGGTCCTACCACAATCTAGCAGATACCGGGCCTGTAAAAGCCTGTGATATCGGTTATTTAAAGCCTTCAAACAGGAAATTAAAGAAAAAATGTTTTAATGTGACATTGTTTTTTTCTACTTCCTCACGGACTAATACAACGGATTCATGACTCTCTATGACTGGGTCTCTATGCTGTAAAGCACGCGAAACATCGGAAAAAAAGTTATAATTATCATTACTATTACCATGACAGCCTATAAAAGTCCACTGTTGAACATAGGCTTACCACATAAGTTGCCACGGTCGACAAAGCAGTTATTTTCATTAATTTTTTATATTTTATCAGGATAATGCTGCTGCCCATCTGCTTGTTCAGTTTCCTCTGGCTCTCCTACGGAATAATATAAGGTAATGGATATTCTAATACCGCCACTACACGGTTAGTTAAAATTCTACGCGACAAAATTAGTGACACCTTATTCATTCATTTCATACTTTACGTTATTTCACAACGCTTCCGCTTTCCGCTTCCAATTCTAGCGTCCGCTTGTCAATAAAGACGTCGGCTTACTCTTACTTTTAACGCCAAAGAGTTCTTTGTATCCAGTGGCCGGTGGATGCGACGCGTGAAATTATGAAAGATTACAAACAGCTTCCTAAAAAATTTGACCTGAATGAATAATATACGTTCAACAATTTTTGTTTAAGGTTGAACACTTTGACTTACTGACCGGGGCACTAAGGTTTTTTTTTAAACTGAAGTAACTCATGAACTTACATTCACCTGATAGTTAGTGGTTAATCATGGGTGACGGCCCATGGACATGTTTAAAGTTCAAAGGATGCGTTGTCACCTC
Source organism: Parnassius glacialis (assembly GCA_033319125.1). Lineage (NCBI taxonomy): Eukaryota > Metazoa > Arthropoda > Insecta > Lepidoptera > Papilionidae > Parnassius > Parnassius glacialis. The sequence goes on along the minus strand of JAVANC010000003.1, from coordinate 35,401,490 downwards.
TAATGACTAAGGTCTGTAATTGCACTGTCTCCCTATACCCCCAGAGTGGAACAAAGCAGTGGAAGTTCTGTTATTTAGTGAAAAAAATAATTTAGAGGGTGGTACCTACCCGGACTAACTTCTAGGCAGAAAAGGTCCTGCCACATAGGATTTAACAAATGGTCGATTGGCATTACAGTGCCAAACATATTGCATCTTTGGTGCTGCTATTGCATTATCCCATTAATCACATCTCTCACCACTAGATAAAAAATATCTAACTTTTTGTTTCTAATAGACATTATTAATAAAATATATTTTGAAATAAAAATTATTGTCGATAGTTCTCAATTCAAAAACCTAGGAAAAACTAAGTTTGGACAAATAGATAAATAATTTTATTTTAAAAATAGATCTTTAATCATAATTTGTTTATCACACAATCATAAATTGAAAAATCACTGAAACCTTTTTACCGCGCTTCTTTTAGCTTTGCCTGTACTCGTATCTATCTATCTATGTAACGGAATCTTTTAATGTAATTTTCACCAACTCGTAGACGGCTGATTGACTTAAAAATGTGCACTCGTATCAAGGATCGATGACAATATGAGTATCACAAGGACAAAAAAACTATCAGGACCATCACAAATTTTGATCGATACGTGTTGTTTAATTTTTTTAAACTCTTATATTATAAAGATAAAGATAAAAATACATTTATTGCATAACTGTGTACAATATGATCTTAATACAAAAACATATAGTTTTAGGCTCAACAGTCTACTCATATCGGATAAGCAACAAGGAAAAAATAAATTTAAAATTAACTACTTACTAACATTACTTTTACTAAAATGCTAATTGAGATTGTAAAAAACATTTTCAATTAACAATTTCCTTAGTCTGGTTTTGAACATATTTCCATTTAATTGTTTAACAGCTAGTAGTAACTGGTTGTATGCACGGATAGCACTAATATAGGTACTTTTATAATAAATCCTATTTATAATAATAGGTTAGTTTATATCATATTTATATTGTTTGCGAATGTTTTTCTTTAAATCAGCTTTCAAATTAGGTTAAGATTTTAAATATATGTTTAAAAGTCACTTTTTACTTGGGTCTTAAAATCCTTTATACTACAAAATTTATTAATATTGTATCCATTTGAATGTCTAGAGAGCTTCCATAATCGATCGGCCTGGCTCCCAGCCAGACAGTCTTAACTCGAAAAGCCGGACCAAGCCCTGCGTTAGATGGGTTATATTTTAGCATAGTGCATATTAAGATTTTTGAGTTTACTTTTTCGTAAGGTACTTTAGAAAGATAAAAATATCCAGAAGCAATGAGCTCTACCTAAATTATATTTATATATATACCCTAGATATAGCTTTATCATCATCATAATAGCAGCCCTTCACAGTTCCACTGCTGAACATAGGCTTCCCCTAAGGCATAACACAAAGCACGGTCCTGAGCCACTTGAATATTTTTTATAGGATAGGGTGACAAATGAGCACACAGTCGACCTGATGGTATGTGGTTGCTGTAGCCCATAGACACTTACATTTGTCCTCGTTTGCGAATCAAAATGCAGATGCATTGTCACCCGTGAGGACTAACATGGAATGTCTCTTTTCCAGTAAAAAGGGTCTCCGGTTCTCTACACTCACCATACGAAATACAGCAGCGTTGAGCTGCTATTTTACGCTGGTATTCTGTGAGAGCGTGGTCCTTCCCCGGTCGAGCCGACCCATTCGTGCTACAACTATACTACTAATATAGCTGCAGCATGGCTCTACTACGTATAAATTCATTCATTGACTCATCATTACAGCATCTTATCAACATTTCTTACCATGTTGATAAGATGATGTAATGATGATGATGACACTTAAAACTATGGCACACTTACTACTACTTAGTCCTGCACTCACTATCATCGTCACCACCCGCCCGTTGTAAACTGCTGCAAATTGGCCGCTCTTTAGATAGGATTATTTAATTAACACAATCAGGCGTTACTTTGCGGAAATCCATTATTATAAACGAATTTGCTTAACTCCGCGTAATGAAAGAAAATGACGAATGAATGAATGAATGAATATACTTTATTGTACACCACAAACAAATAAACAAATTACATAACAAAAGACAGGTTAAATGTACAATTTGGCGGCCTTATCGCTACATAGCGATCTCTTCCAGGCAACCAAGGGTGTAAAGGAATAAACAATAAATACTAGGTAGGTGGTGCAATATAATTATACAAAATATAATATCAATACATGCGATATATAGACAATAAATGCAATAAAATAACATATACATAACTAACACATGAAATGATATAAATTACTAATACATAATAAAAGATAAAGTAAAGCATATAATATATACATAAACATACATATATAAGAGCATATACACAAACTTACATATCTACCCTAAATACATAAATAAATTACAAATTTCCTCAAACAATAATATAAAGCTAATAAATACAAAAATGCCGTGTAGTGGCGGTTAAGAATATCCACTACCCCATATCTTCCCGTGGGTGTCGTAAAAGGCGACAAAGGGACACAGGCAGGAGATGGGCAGCAGCATCTTCCTGGTAACGGCAAAATACAATAAAAAACTGCGGTTGCCAACCCGCTCGCCAAGCGTGGCAACTATGGCAATATACCCCCCATAATGAAAGTTACGAAGACACGGCCCCCAGTCCCCGGCGGCCCCGCTATTCCTGGCTACGGTGGCGACCATGGTAACGGCGGGGCAGGGGGTGCTAAGAATCTCCGGTGGAGGTTCGGTTGCCACCTACAACGACTTGACCTGGCAACATACAACGCACGGACCCTGAGGACTGACGAGAAGATTGTGGAGCTGGAAGAAGAGATAGACAAGTTACGCTGGCATATTATAGGATTATCCGAAGTCCGAAGAGAGGGGGAGGACACGGTAATCCTCGAATCCGGCAACTTGTTCTATCACCGGGAGGGCGACCATCTGTCCCAAGGAGGTGTCGGATTTATCGTCCACAAGTCTCTCGTTAACAACGTTGTAAAGATTGAGAGTGTGTCGAGGAGGGTTGCGTACCTTATACTCAGAATCAACGGTATTCGCTGAAGGTCATACAGGTTTACGCACCAACCTCGGCACACCCCGATGAGGAGGTGGAGGAAATGTATGAGGATATCTCTAGAGCCATGCATTCCTCCAAAACCCAATATACGGTGTTAATGGGAGACTTCAATGCAAAACTAGGCACAAGAGAGAACGGTGAGCTGAAAGTGGGGAAATTTGGAATAGGGCAACGGAACCCAAGGGGCCAGCAGCTGGCCGACTTCATGGAGAAAGAGGGACTCTTTATGATGAACTCTTTCTTCCAGAAGCGGCCCCACAGGAAGTGGACCTGGTCGAGCCCCGACGGTTCGACAAAAAATGAGATTGACTTCATTATGACGACCAAACGACAACTGTTCAGTGATGTCTCAGTGATCGCGAGGGTGAAAACCGGCAGCGATCACCGAATGGTTAGAGGCACACTGAACCTAAACGTTAAGTTGGAGAGGTCTCGTCTAATGAAGTCAACGCTCCGTCCCCCTCGTGCTCTAATCCAAAGTCCCGAAACCTTTCAGCTCGAGTTACAAAACCGTTTTCAGTGCCTAGAAGACTGCAATGAAGTGGACGATTTGAATGACAAGCTCGTGGAAACTGTCCATGCGGTCGGAGCTAAGTTCTGCAAGACCCGCCGCAGAAGAACCCAAAAACTCTCCGATCACACTCTTAATCTAATGGCTGTTAGACGGGAGATGAAGCTACATTCTTCAACAGATTTGACAGCATACAGGCAACTGAACAGACAGATCTCCAAATGCATGCGGCGGGACTTACGCAACTTCAATACAGCTCGTATTGAAGAAGCGATCGAGCGGAACCAAGGCTCCAAAGTCTTTGCCAGAGATCTGTCTGCCAGAAAGAGCCAACTGTCAAAGCTGAAGACCGAATGTGGCAGCATCGTTTCCGGGGCAGCTGAGATTTTGAGTGAGATTGAGAGGTTCTATGGGCAGCTGTACACGTCATCGTTGGAGCCACACGCAAGTGTGAGTAACGATCCAAGAGCGAGTCTTATCCGACATTATTCCGATGATATCCCGGACGTCAGTCTGAGCGAGATTAGAATGGCTCTTCAGCACCTTAAAAACGGCAAGGCCCCAGGCGAGGATGGAATCACAGCGGAGCTTCTGAAAGCGGGTGGAAAACCGGTACTTGAAGTCCTTCAGAAGCTCTTTAATTCCGTCCTCCATGGTGGCATTACACCGGAGGCGTGGAGCAGAAGTGCGGTGGTCTTGTTCTTCAAGAAAGGCGACAACGCTCTCTTGAAGAACTACAGACCGATTTCCCTTCTGAGCCGCGTCTACGTGCTGTTTTCGAGAGTCATTACGAATCGTCTCGCGCGCAGACTTGACGACTTCCAGCCTCCCGAACAAGCCGGTTTCCGAAAGGGCTTTAGCACCATAGACCACATACATACCCTACGGCAAATTGTACAGAAGTCCGAGGAGTACAATTTGCCACTATGTCTGGCGTATGTGGACTATGAGAAAGCCTTTGATTCCGTCGAAATTTGGGCGGTGCTGCAGTCCCTTCAGCGGTGCCAAGTTGACTCTCGGTATATCGAAGTGTTGAAGTGCTTGTACAGTAGGGCTACGATGGCTATCCGAGTACAGAACCAGAGTACGAAACCTATCCAATTGCAGAGAGGTGTAAGACAGGGTGACGTCATATCCCCGAAACTCTTCACCGCTGCATTGGAAGACGTTTTCAAGCTTCTGGACTGGAAAGGATACGGTATCAACATCAATGGCGAGTACATCACTCACCTTCGATTTGCCGACGATATAGTCCTTATGGCAGAATCGCTGGAGGACCTAAGCACTATGCTCAATGACCTCAATAGTGTTTCCCAACGGATAGGTCTTAAGATGAACATGGACAAAACAAAGATCATGTTTAATGTCCATTTCACACCTATGCCGGTAGTTGTTGGGAACACTAAGCTCGAAGTTGTTGACGAGTATGTTTACCTGGGACAAATAGTCCGACTAGGTAAGTCCAACTTCGACCGAGAGGTCAATCGACGGATTCAACTCGGCTGGGCAGCGTTCGGGAAGCTACGACACATCTTCTCGTCAGACATACCTCAAAACCTTAAAACGAAATTGTACAACCAGTGCGTGTTGCCAGTGATGACTTACGGAACTGAGACGTGGTCCTTCACTGCTGGCCGTATGAGGAAGCTCAAGGTCGCTCAGCGAGCTATGGAGAGGGCTATGCTCGGAGTTTCTCTGCGTGATAAACTCAGAAATGAGGATATCCGCAGTAGAACCAGAGTGACCGACATAGCCCAACGGATTAGTAAGCTGAAGTGGCAGTGGGCCGGCCATATAGCTCGAAGAACCGACAACCGATGGGGAAGAAAGGTTCTCGAGTGGCAGCCTCGTACCGGCAAGCGAAGTGTAGGGCGTCCCCCCACTAGATGGAGTGACGACCTGGTAAGATATGCAGGAAGTCGATGGATGCAGGTGGCTCAGGACCGTGCTTTGTGGCATTCTTTGGGGGAGGCCTATGTTCAGCAGTGGACTTGTGAAGGGCTGTAATGATGATGATGAATAAATACAATAAATACATAATTACATAATTTATCCTAACGGTCTCCGAACGATTGAGACAAGTAATGTTCTTTAAGTAATCGCTTAAAGATTACAATAGATTGTGCTTTACGTATATACAAAGGTAGGGCATTCCAGAGCTTAATAGACTCGACAGTGAAAGATCTATTAAAAAACGATGTTTTGTGAGTTGGTACCCTTAAAACGAATTTTCTAGAAGAGCGTAAAGGTTCCCCCGGAAGCCCCATAAAATTAAACTTCTATTTTAGATAGGGAGGAGCAGAAGGATGAAATAATACACAGTACAGAATAGAAAGAATATGCATGTTCCGGCTAAGTTGGATAGGTAACCACTTGAGACGTGAGCGAAATTGGGAAATATGGTCATATTTGCGCAATCCAAATATGAACCGAATGCTAGTATTTTGAAGTCTCTCAAGCTTATTTAGCTGGTCCTCAGTTATGTCTACATAGATTGCGTCAGCATAGTCGAGGATCGGAAGGAGAAGAGACAGTGCGAGCATAATTTTTGTAGGAATGGGAAGAAATGATCGAAGGGGACGCAGTGAACAAAGAGAAATGATGTGTCCTACCCAGTTTTTAGAGAACCTCCCACCCTCCCTCAATCGCGCGCACTATACCCGTCGCCGTCAATCCCAGCTCTACCACCCCAAACACCACCACAACAGGTACGACACACGCGCTGGGGGCCGCGGGTTCGAACACCGCACGGAACAAGTATTTGTATGGTCTACAAATAAGTTTCCGGGTCTGGATGTTTGTCCTTGTGTAGTTTGTGTTTGTAAACTACTTCCACGATATTGGAGAAAATCCTAGTGTGGGGGTAACGTTTTTTTAAACCAAGAAAGAAGTAAGAACACTTTAGAAAAAGATTAAATTACTCTCAATAAGTATTTTTATAATCTATATTGAATAGAAACGATTTTGTTCTATTATGGATAACCTCTGGGAATAAGGTGATCGCTACCATACTATTTCTAATTTGTTTTGAGTTGTTAAGCTATTTAACTTTTTTTTTTAAAGGCCCGCTGGGTTTCTTGCTGTTTCTTCCCAGGACAGAGGTATTTTCTTAACCAGTTGTAAATGAATGCTTCATTTACAACTGGGTAAGAAAATGCCTCTGTCCAATTATACACACACATAACATTGACTTTCAATAAGTATTATTTATAATCTATAAAGAAAAAAAATCTATTTTCTGTTGACTTCCAAAAAGGAGACGGTACTCAATACGACTGTATGTTTTTTTATGTGTTACCTCATAACTTTTTACTGGGTGAACCGATTTCGATCATTCTTTTTTTATTTGAAAGCTGGTACCTCTTGTGTGATCACATATAAATTTAATCAAAGTCTGATCAATAATTTTTGAGTTATTCTTAATAATTTATATTGAAGTCGGCTGTACAAAATTTTTAATTTTAAATTATATAGATTGATGAGAAATAAGATGGTTTTACCGCCATCTATTGAAAGCCTTAAGATATTTTAGGCATATCTAAATGAAAAATTAAGGTGGTAAATGTTTTGCGTCGCTGCTACATAGCAAAGTTTCTGTACTAGTTATTCTTAATTTAAAATAGACCTTTATTATCTTTTAAAACAAACAAAATAAAATACATGAATAAATCATAGCGACCGGTCCGGGAAAATTAATATACGGCGAGTGAATTAACACACTGAAATAAATAAAAATTAAGAGCTAAACAGGTAGAAAGCGGGCATTAGCTGAGCCCTTAGCCCTTCCAAACATAATTAAGTATAACCCAATATTCTCTCGCCGCAGACAAAAACAAAAACGGGGAAAACCTACGAGATTTTATTATCATTATTTGCATATTAAAATAATTATAATGAAGCGCGAGGGTTAAGACTGGGGGGTCGGCGACATGATTTTCATTTTCGTGTGAAGCTCATAAAATTCCTTTTGAATCCGCGTGGCACAATTGACCTCCAACCTGCAGTGTAGGGTTAAAGCGTCGAATTTTAAAGGTTGTTCTTTTTTAAGTAAAATGGACGGATATCGTTAGTCCTTGAGGACTAAGACAGAATACATTACTAGTAAAATGCTTCTCCAGTATTCGTCACTAATTATGTATATACTATTCGAAATGCAGCTGCGATTGTTTGCTGATATTAGGTAACTTCAATAAAGTCTACAGATGCGTTGTCGCCTCCAATGACAAAGATAGAATGTCTCACATTTGTAACTACACTGGCTCTTTAAAATCCTTCAGACTCTGCAATGCAAACACTGCTATATGGCGACAGAAATATGTGTAAGAAGGTGGTACAGTCACAGGTACAGTCGGATCACCTAGTCATGTCCATGTCTAAATGTTATCATGTTTGTGTATCTGATGCTTGCTTAAAAACTTTCGTTTGATGTTTATTATAGAAATTCCCTCTTATATTTTGTTCAAATCAACCGAGTTATGAATAAAATACTTCCTCTAACTTTACAAGACAAAACTAACGCATAAGATATAAAAGAAATCCGCAACCAGTCACTGTCGTTTGGCTTCTGTCGAAGCATAAAAACACCCCCGGGGGCCGTTGAGACCGATCTATCCGCACTATATCATCCTCGAAGCACTAACCCGTGGCATAAAGAGAAAATATATCTATCATCCGATTGTCGGGACTTTGCCTGCTACCCTTTGCCGTTCAACGATTGACTTGGGAATTCCTATTTGATTTGTTCGCCTCTTGTTACAATGTCGACTTCCAAAGTTTTTGTTTTTGCCCGGAATATACTCATGTCGAACAGGGACAGTGCGAACGCTATTTCTTTTTTATTTATTCACGTAAGGAGTTTATGATTACAAAGGCAAATAGTTTCGGTGTAAACAAACTCATTTGAGTTTTTCCGTACACCATTGTTGTTTAAATGAGGTAAACAATATTGTAATCTACACATTATACTACTTTACAAAAGTTACATTTAATATTGTTACTAACTGATGTAGGTGTATTAAATAGTATTTATCTATGTGTTTTAAATAATATTTATATATTTTACAAATTGTATATATTAGATTTTCCTAATTGTTAATTCTTTTGCTGTTTGCTAGTAATTTAATTAAAAAATGAGCACAATTAAAAATAATTTATTATTAGTGGAAGTTATATATAATATCATGCTAGTATATTAACATGATATATCATTACAATTACATCATCTTAATTACTGGTTACTCTATAAATATTAAAAAATTTAAAATTCAAGCAAACAAAAAATAAATTAATAGAAATTATAAATTCTCGAGTAACCCTTCACACGTTGGAACTCCTACATCGACTTCCTGCATGTTTTACTTGGTTGTCAGTTTACTGCAGGGCCGCGTTACACTTTGCCTACTGGTCCGAGGCTGACACTTGAAAACCTTCCTTCCACGTCAGTTGTCATTTTCTCGACATATATGGTGCCGCAATGCCACTTCGGCTTAGTGATCCTTGCCGACTCCAAATTGCTTATTTGATAAGTAACACAAATCGTATAATATAGCAGTTCATCTTATTCAACACTTGTCTTTAGAATGCTGTTGTGGTTGGCCTCGTCAAGGCAGCTATTATCAGTATGAACAAACATCTGGTGCTGACTCCCAATCTCGACGATTATTGCAAATTTTTATACGTAGTGGAGCCATGCTACTGCTATATTGTGGTTGTACCACGAATGGATCAGCTAGACCGGGGAAGACCACGCTCTCACAAAATAAAATAGCAGCTCAATGCTGCTGTGTTTCGTATGATGCGTGTAGAGAATCGGAGACCTTTTAAACGGAAACGAGACATTCCATCTTAGTCCTCGGAAATGACATCGCATCTGCATTTTGAATCTTAAACGAGGATGGATGTACGTGTCTATGGGCCAAATTATCTACTTACCATCAGGTGGACTGTGTGCTCGTTTGTCACCCTTATTTTATAAAAATTGTATTGTATGAATAATTTAAAATTAAAAATTTTGTACAACCGACTTCAACTAAATTATTAAGAAAATCTCAAAAAGTATTAGTCAGACCTTAATAAATATACTAATTTATATGGGACTACATGAGAAGCACCAGATTTTAAATAAAAAAAGAATCATCGAAATCGGTTCATTCAGAAAAAACTTATGAGGTAACACACATAACAAAAAAATATACAGTCGAATTGAGTACCGTCTACTTTTTGAAATCGGTAGAAAAGAGCCATGACTAGCAGTGTTTTTGATGGGTTTACAAAATTATGACTTAAGTATAATTATATTCGTAAATACTATTGTACACACTGAATATAGATCCAGTCTTCTTTATCATGAGAAGCTTTTCATTAATTAATTAAAGAACATATCCAAAACTTGACTCGGAAATATATTTTCTACCGACTTCAAAAAGAGCCGGTACTCAATTCCACTGTATATTTTCATGTGTGTTACCTCATAACTTCTTACTGGGTGAACCGATTTCGATATTTTTTTATTTGAAAGCTGGTGCTTCACCTGTGGTAAATTTGATCAAGGTCTGACCAATAGTTTTTGAGTTATTCTTAATAATTTATTAAGTCGGTTGTACAAAATTTTTAATATTAAATTATAGGGAATCCAACCCGCAGCTTGTAGAATCACACTACTAGATTAGGTGAGACCACATAATAGGTTTCCTTTAAGAGTCTATCTGGGTAGACACCACCCTCTTAGCTGTTTCTGCCGTTCAATATTATTGCCTTTTCTCCTGTGTAAAGGATACAGCGAGCCTAGTGTAATGTATATATATGTAATGGGACATTTCATCTTAGTCCTCAGAAGCGATAGCTCACCTGTAGCCTTATTTGTCTTCACGTGTCCATTGACTGGATGGTAAGTGACTACACTTACCATCAGGAAGACAGTGAGTTTATTTGTCACTTCAGTTTAAAAAAAATCGGAACCCAACCACTTAGGCATACTAAATTTCGAAGAGCAAGAAATAAATTCAAATTGAAATGCCATTGCCCGAAAGTAAGTAAAATGGATTGTAATTTAATATTATTTTTTAACCCTGACCATGCGGCGTAAGGGAATACATGTTTTTTCATGAACTATACAATTAATACATTCTTTTCTATAAAATAAAACTCAAAATAAAAGGACTATTCATCTCATTATTTTCATTTGTTATTCAAAGCAACAAAAAGTCGTTTATCTTAAACACGAATTCATCTTACAGAAACAAAGATGGCGCATTACGAGTTACGTTATAAACAATTACCGCGCACTGTATTACTGGTTGATATTAAATAACTCAATTCGTTTCTAATTTGTCGACAATTGTTCCCGACAAAGGCACGGCACGAACGAGTGCTCGCGAGTATGAAGGAAGTCGGCAGCGAGAGGGTTAGGCATGTACCAGATGCTTAAAATCGATATATATATATTTTACTGAGTATTATAAAAATAAAAAAATAAAATTAAAGCTAAAATTACGCCCTTACATGTCGGCTTTGTATAGGCCTTTAATTTTTGTGATGGTTTTGTCATAGAATAAGGATGACAAACGAGCACGCAGCCCACCTAATGGTAAGTGAATGCAGAGACTGCATAGAAATCTACATCTATCCACAACCAAAATGAAAATGCAGATCCGTTGTCCCCCCTAAAGTCTGGGATGGAATGTTTCATTTCCAGTAAAAAAGGTTTCCAGTTCTCTACACTCACCATACAAAACAAAGCAGCAGTAAGTTATTTTATGAGTGTGTGGTACTTCCCCGTTCGAATCGACCCACTCGTACTATAATCATATTATGTGTGCAGGTTAGTCCTACCGCGTATAATTCCGATACTGTCTTGCGTACTTGCCGTGTAATTGTGGTATAAAAGAATCCACTACCCCATATCATCCATTGGATGTTGTAAGTGGTGACAGAGGGAAACTGAAACAGGAGATGGGCAGCACAATCTATAATAAAACTGCCATTGCTAACCACCTGCCAACTGTGGCAAGTATGGCAAATATTTCCTTTATTAGGTAAATTTATGGGGAGGAGAGAATGCAAAACCGGAGACCCTTTTTAATGGAAACAAGGGCATTCAATCTAGCCCTCAGGGGGAAAACGCATGTGCACTCTGATTCTATAATAATGTCCTCTAAACCGATTTCGGTCACGGCGACCGGATTTAACGGAGACTAGCCATCTGCGCCGGATAGGACTGTAGTGCTCAAGTATATGCGCAAGCACAGTAACTGTGAATAATAAAATGGGAATCATCTCACATCATCATCACTCTCATAGTCGGATGAGACTGTAATCCGACACGAATGGAGAGAGTCAGTGTGTCAATACCAAAGGCTTTAAAAGTATTCCGAACCTCTATCCTCCGATCAAGACATCGCGGCTGCTACTGAGAATTTCTTACAGAATAATCCAATAGCTGATTTAAGCCGACCCGGGATTTGAACCCTGGACCTCGTGATCAGCAACCGCGTTTACTACTATTAGACAATCGAGGATAGATGTAGGTGTTTATGGGCTACAATAACCACTTACCATCAAGTGGACTTTGTCCTCGTTTGTCACCCTTATTCTATTTTTTTAAATGAGATAATAAAGCAAATATCGATACGCAGACGGTTACAGCACATCACTAACTTGACAAAGCAAACGCCATTGCCACTGGCGTTGTCGGGGCGGTGCGCCGATGCGTTTATAATATTTCATTTATTCATAATAAATTATAATCGTATATATTCACGATTTCAGGGAGACGTGGGGTTTAATTCCATTTAGCAGCTCTCTTGACGTCGTTTAACCGCAGAGTAAAGCTTAACTCACAAAGACGTCCATCAATTGGTACTTTGTTATTAGGAAACTAAAAGATATTTAAAATTACGTCATTGTTGACTTTTTCAGCCTCTTTTACGTTATTAGATGTAGAATCCCTATTCCAATTTTATTAGAAGTATCATGTGGCTTTAAAAATTACAAAGAAATGATAATTGTGGAGTTTCTTTCGCCGTTTCTTCTCCGGGCAGAGAAACCTAATTTTGAAACGGTAATAGATCTAAAAACCTGTTGACATTTGGCATATAATCCTCAATTGAGAATCAAAGTTCAGATGCGTTGTCACCTTTGACTAAGGTGGAATATCTCATAACCAATTATTATACAGTCTTAATAACCTTCAGAGAAGAACAGAGCGGTGCATAGATTAAAATGCAAAAAAATAAGTCCTTACACCTAGTAAAAATGGTCGGTGCACATCATTTTGGTGAGATTGACATTTGGTGATAAGGTTAGGATAGTCTTCCTTTAACCGTAGTTGCTCAGGGGTTAAGCGCCCGTCGCAAATTTTATTCTAGGTACATAGTGATTTTTATACGAGTTCGATCACAGTTGGCATCAGTGAAATTATTATTTGCAGTTATAAGTATTATTTTTCCACGTACTTAGCGATGATAAAATTAATCGTGAGGAAACTTAAATGCCTGTGTAATAATTTATTTGATATTTATTTATATAAAGGATATTTGAAGTCCACCATCAAGAATCTAGAAATCATTTGGGGCCTGTTCTGTGTGGGACGCTGCTCTCTCTCTCTCCCCTGAGAAGCGAATCCACGCTCACACAGAAATCAGTATAAAATAATCATGATGCTGTGTTTTGTATGTTAAGTGCAGAGAAACTAAGAGAATTTTTCCTGGTAAAGAGGTATTACAACTTCGCCGTCACGGGTTCATCACAAAGCATTAGTTCTTCATCGAGAATAGATGAGCAAAATATGTGGCTATTGATTACAACACTCACTTACTATCAGATGTACTATGTGCTCGTTGTCACCAGTACTTCTTATAAAAAATCATTATTATTTCATAGAATTCCGAAATTAATAACTATACAATTGAATACTAGGAAATACAGAAAAGTATTTCCCGATTTAGATTTGTAAAATTTTGCTATAAAAATATTATAAATCGTATTTCACTATACTGTAGATATGTACCTTTATGAGTTCAGACAGCGGCTGCATCTTTTAACCCAAGTTCGCTTCGTTAGACGCAACATTCATAATAATAATTATGTTTAACTCCGGCATTATTTGTTTGTGCTCCTGCAGCGAAATGCCTCTGATTAAAACTTAAGTACAGCCGAAATACTTGCCTCAACTGATCATAGGTATCAAAGTCAAAGTCAAAAATATTTTATTTAGTTTAGGCTTATTTAAAGCTAACACAAATTCCAATGGCAAGAAAAGTAGAAGGACCCGAAAAAAACTGATAGTCCAGGTCCAAAAGACATTCTGAGGGCAATGACGTTTTAGCCGACTGGCCCAAAAGGAAGGTGATTTTGTTCTTGTGTATATATGTTTGTATGTACTTATGTATGTTTTCTTTGTCAGACTCTGCAGCCTAAACGTCTTGATGGGTTTTAAGATATGGTGTGTAGTTAGATTCATGTTATTTGTGGAAGTGACTTAGGGTATAATTTTTTTCCCATAAATAATGTTTTTTTTTTTTTAGCTCGTGGTACATTTCACAGTACGCGAGGACCCCGGGTTCGATCTCCGAACGCATCAATGAAATTTTAAATTGCAATTTTAAGTGCTGATTTACCACGTCCTCGACGGTGAAGGAAAACATCGTGAGGAAAACTGCATGTCAGAGAAATAAGAAAAAAAAAATATTACGACGACATGTGAAGTTCGCAAACATGCATTGGGGCAGCGCGGTGGACATCGCCTTGTCCTAAGCCCCTCTCAGAAATGAGAAGAGGTCTGTGCCCAGCAGTGGGATTTATATAGGCTGTAACTTTAACTTTTTAACTTTTTAATAATGTTTTTACGCTGTCAGGGATTTTAATTACTGTTTTAATTTTTAACTATTGGAGCTTGTTATTTTCCTGTTTTTTCTTATAAAAGTATCTAATAGTTATTTTTAAAAAACAATAATTATTTTTTATCAGTTTTTTCATCGACGATGAACGGTCACGAATGGATGTAACGCGAAAATCCGCCAAAACGCGTAGAAGTAGCGTCTTATAGATTTTTTCTTAACGTTTAATGAACTCACTTTTACCATGACCAGTGAAACACCAATAGACAGAAACGAAATATTTCGAATGGAGAAGTAAGTAAAGACCAGAAATAATATTTTTTATGCGATTTGGACGTCCAACTACATTGACGTAGTGCCTAACAGTAAAACGTTTATAGAGATACTGTTATCTTCATCAATGAAACTCGTCATAAATCCCTGAATAGATTAGAATGATATGTTTTAAGTCAATATGGGATAAAACATGGCGCTTATTCACTTTATTCAGTTATACCTATAAACTTGAAACGAAACTGTACAGCCAGTGCGTGTTGCCAGTGATGACTTGTGGAACTGAGACGTGGTCACTGCTGGCCGCATGAGGAAGCTCTAGGTTGCTCAGTGAGTTATGGAGAGGGCTATGCTCGGGGTTTCTCTGCGTGATAAACTTAGAAATGAGGATATCCACAGCAGAACCAGAGTGACACGTAGCCCTACGTATTAGTAAGCTGAAATGGCAATGGGCCGGGCATATAGCTCGAATGATTGGCTCGAAACAACAGGCAGGCGAAGTATAGGGCGACCCTCACTAGATGGAATAACGACCTGGTAAGACATGCAGAAAGTCGATGGATGCAGGTGACTCAGGAAAGTACTTTGTGGCATTCCTTGGGGGAAGGCTATCACAGCAGTGGACTTGTGAAGGACTGTAATGATGATGATGATGGTACTTATTCAAAGTATTTTTTATTTACCACTCTTCATATGGAAATACATCTGTCATACGCCAAAAGAATCCCAGTGGGGTTAATAGTAATAATAAAAGCTTAATAATAAAAAGAGTTACATTTTTGTAATTAATTTAAAAAAGCGTACAGTCCCTGGAGCACTTTTATATTTATGACTGTCAGGAAATGAATCAGTGACGTGACTATGAGTAAGGAGACCTCAAAGTTTTTACCTTGGATCAATATCATCATCATCATCATCTCAGTTTTATATAAAAAATAAAGTTAGAAAATAATTTTCACTGTAAAGCTACATATAATAATGATATTAACGAGCATAATGATATAATATTATAAAAAGTGGCAATATAAATCAGAATTTAAAGCCGATTCGTTTCTGAGCACCAGTTCAGCCATTTTTCGCTCTCCACGCTTCCCCCGGACACGGGGGGCAATAATTTTCTGTATTGTTCACAACGTCTTCAAGAAACCCGTGCCTCCGAAGTTGGAGTCTAGGACAGCCTTTTGTGCGGTGTGAATTATTGCCAACGGAACGGATGTGAGTCACTAAGTTATTGTTTGACGATTTTCGCTGCTAATATAGTGTCGGAATCTGGTGATATAGTGCTGGTGTGATCAGAGGTCGGTTCAATAAAGTGCGAGCTATTACGCCTGTTAAAATCTCTTTCAAGAAAGCGGTCACTGACTTTTTTCTTGACACTCTTCAAACTTAATTCTGGTTTTCTATGTCTTATTGTTATTCAAAGTCGTTACGGTATTTGTATTATATTACTAGCTGTTCCCCGCGACTTCGCCCGCGTGTAATTTAGGGTTTTAATTGTGTTGCGCAGAACCCTAATTCTTTTTCTAAAATATAAGTAGCCTCAGTTACTCCTTATAACATCATCTATCTGCCAGTGAAAGTCCCATCGAAATCGGTCCAGCCGCTTCGGAGATTAGCCGGAACAAACAGACAGACAAAAATTTAAAAATTGCGTTTTTGTTATTAGTACCGTATATCATTTCGTATGCATGGTAGTAAAAAGCTATAATTTTGACATTACAAACAGACACTCCAATTTTATTTATTTGTATAGATGTATATTTATATGTATTTATCTGTTTATTAATTTATTTAATATGTATTAATAGGCAACGCATCTGCAACTCCCCTGGTGTTGCGGTTGTTAATGGGCTGCGGTAGTCACTTACCATCAGGTGTGCCGCATGCACGTTTGCCCGCTCTCCTATAAAAAAATTACATGTTATGTGTATGTAATTTTGAATATATAATTGTATAAGTAATGCACCTCTAAAGTAGTGTTCTCTGCTTACTTAATAGGTTAACTGGTAGAGAACGCCTTAAGGCGTTACGTCCGCCTTTGTACTTTCTTGTGCAACGAAATTTAAACAAATAAAATAACATTGATCATAATCATCACCATCATAAACGTCCTTCACAAGTCCACCTCTGAACAAAGGCCTTCCCAGCCATTGTGTTTTTGCATATCTTACCAGATCGTCACTAGATCTAGTGGGGTGCTGACTTACACTTTGCTTGCCTACGAGGCTGCAACTTGCGAAATGAAGAAGCTGTGAAGCATGAAATGAAAGGCTTTTTTTATTTTATTTATTTATAACATCGTTTGCAATAGTGTTGTTTTACTGATGTCACTGATAAAATCCACAAACAATCGACAGACATCTGTAACGCTTTCTGAACACTTGCTTTTCAGTGCAGTCGCAGTCTCATTCTCCGTTTGTAAATCTGTGCGCCCGTAGATAATTTCTATAAGATTTTTTATAGAATAAGGGTGACAAACGAGCACACAGTCCACCTGATGGTAAGTAGTTGCTGCGACCTATAGACACCTACGTTTTTCCTCGAATAAGAATCAAAATGCAGACGAGTTGTCACGAGATATCCTGAGGATTTCTTGTCTTTTTTTTTTAAAAAAACGTTACCCCACACTAGGATTTTCTCCTGTATCGTGGAGGCAGTTTACAAACATAAATTGACGAGGACAAACATCCAGACCCGGAACAATTATCTGTAGGCCATACAAATATTTGTTCCGTGCGGGATTCGAACCCGCGACCCCTAGCGCAATAATTCATTGCTAAGCCACTGCGCCACGGAGCCGTCAATTTAGGATTAAGATGCTTTGTTTCCAGTAAAAAATAATCACCGGTTCCCACACTCACCATACGAAACATATCAGCAATAAGTTGCTGGTTTATACTGGTAAGTAGCCGAGCCGTGTTTTCTTCATCTTTTTTTGTTTAGCCACCACGAACATGATAAATAATTTACACATAATAGAGTCTTGCTTGTCTAGTGGTTGCAGCACGAATGGATCAGCTCGAATGAAGAAGGAACACCCTCTCACAGAACACCAGCGTAAAACAGCAGCTTAATGCGTTTCGTATGATGAGTGTAGAGAACCGGAGGCTCTTTTTACTAGAAACGAGGCATTCTCAGCCCTAAAGGGTGACAACGCATCCACATTTTGACTAATAAGTCAAAACCTACATGATTTCAATTGTCTAAGTTGTAAATGTCCATGGGCATCCACTTTCTATCATTCTTCGTACTCCTTTTTAAAAGGCCGGCAACGCATCTGCAATTCCCTCCCTGGTGTTGCAGTTGTTCATGGGCGGCGGTAGTCACTTACCATCAGGTGAGCCGCATGCTCGTTTGCCTCTCCTATAAAAAAAATAAAATTTTATTCTTTTTTTTTTAAACTTACAATTTCATTGGTGCCGGCAGGGGTTAGTCTTAATTTGCTTGTGTCTTATTACGAGTAGGTTATATATATAAAATTTTTAGCTATTTATAATAAAAACGATGTGATTTGTTTTTACCAAAGTTTTTTCTGATGCGATATTCTTATCATTTTTTTTAATTTATAATTAATATTTTCTTTGGGAGTTTCAAACAGGCATAATACATTAATTTCCTTGCCCCACTCTTCTTGGACTAAGCTGACAGTGTTGACACAGGTAATTTCCCCTGAACAGTAAGAAAAAAAAATTAATTCTCTCGCATGCATCAAACTGTCGCTCCCGTCCGACCGCGACGCATCCTGACATGTTTATGAGAATTTTCTTTATTTTTAGGATTCCTTCTAACAATTGATCAAACGTTGTTTTTTCATCGTGCCTCACAATTTCGTATTTCTTAAAACTCGTCGAATCATAATTTACTTTTATAGTGTCGATCGATATCTTTTTTTTTAATATCACCACTACTATGAACAGTTCATTGCTGGACGATGGCCTCTTCAATAGATAAAGATAAATAGTACTATCCTTTTTCTTCATTCATTCATTCATTCATTACAGCCTATCAAAAGTCCGCAGCTGAACATATTCCTTCTTCTCACTTTAGGGAGGATTTGCCTTTGTGGCGCGACAACAGTGCCGCCACAAAGGACCTCGGTCTGAGCAGGGGGGTGATGTGGCGGTGCTGTCGTCGCGCTACATACGAAACACATCGAAGCCTAAATCGCACTAACAAAGTTCCGAAGTTAAATCAGCATATATAGAATCCGAACTACCAACCGGAGCGTTGGCCGCTCCCCGGGTAGAACACCTTGCCCGGCGGGAGATCTCCCCTTTTCCTTCCACCGGCTACACTGGTGACCCCGACGTGATATGAACACGCACATTCACCAACATCCTTCGGAAACTACACCTTCAAACTTTCATCATCCTCAAGTACCCCATTCATTCGCTCCCGAGCAGATATTGTCTGCAGTCTTCACATTCTGCAAGCCATCTAGCTTTACAAAGGTTCATCGCAGCACTGGAATAATAATGCTTCCTGTTCCTTCAAGCTACTCTCTGCACTACAGTGTTCGGCACGGTTCTGAGCCTTACTGCTCGCCTCTGCTTCACGGCACTCTCGCAGATTACTTGCCTTCTTATCGACTCACCGCATACTTACAAGGCAGTTCCCTGGCACTTGCAAATTCGTCGACATCTAGACTGCACTATCGACCTCCGGTCTGAGCAGGGGGGTGATGTGGCGGCGCTGTCGTCGCGCCACAAGCGAAACATATCGCAGCCTAAATCGCGCTAACAAAGTTCTGAAGTTAAAGCAGTATATATAGAATAGCTCCGAACTGCCACTAGGAGCATTGGCCCCTCCCTGGGCAGAACACCTTACCCGGCGGGAGATCTCCCCTTTTCCTTCCACCCGTCGCACCTTAAACAACACGTTTAGGAAACGGATTAGTGATCGCTGTGACGATTGTGATAAGCTGTAATGATGATGTTGATGATGACGATAAGAATCTCTGAGCATAACTCTCTCCATAGCCCCCTTAGCCCTCTTTCCCGCTTTAGCTTTCTTGTATGTTAAAAACTAGTTCTCGTATGTTGCAGTTAAAGACCAGGTTTCAGCTTCATAGGTCATAATTTTATGCAAGCACTGATTGTACAAGATGCTACACGAGAAAATAAGTCCATCATTTATCAATCGCTCTTTAACCGAGATCAAACCGAGTTAGATTTTTGTCGATTAGACTCGTGATCGAAGTTTATCTGGCCTAGTCGGACAAATTGTCTTAGATATGTGTCTTATTTCCACGTGGTAGAGCCGTGCTGCAGCTATATTAATAGTATAGTTGCAGCACGAATAGATCAGGTCCACCGGGAAAGGACCACGCTCTCATAGAATACCAGCGTAAAATAGCAGCTTAATGTTGCTGTGTTTCGTATGGTGAGTGTAGAGAACCGGAGACTCATTTTACTGGAAAAGGGGCATTCCATCTTAGTCCTCACGGGTGACGACGCATCTGCATTTTGATTCTTTATTAAGTATAAATGTATATGGGTCACAGCAACCACTTACCATCAGGTGGACTGTGTGCTCGTTGTCACCTTATCCTATAAAAAAAAGATAAATCACAACATCGTCAGCAACTTCGAACGTAATATTCCCAACTACCTACATAGGTATAACATGTACGTTAGTCATAATGTTCGCTTAGGAGGTAATATCTGAAGACTACCGTGGTCCATAGATCCTTAGTTTCATAGTTGTAATGTCCACGTAGTTATTATATACGTATTTTCCGAACCAATGGTAAATTAAACCTAAGAATGACTTTCAATAAGTATTATTTTTAATCTATATTGAATAAAAAAGTTTCTATTTAATAGTTATACTATTAGGATGCCTAAAGTGAGATGTCTAAATCGATATGGAAGTAAACGAAATGATAAATAACACTGCGCAGTAAAAGAAACAAGAAACATTTTATTTGTTATAAACTTTCTAGTGACTCACGAGTATTATTTTATGATAAAAATATTATAATTTTTTTCTCTGTCTCTCTGCTTTAAGAATGAACCAAAGCTTAATAATTATTTACATAGTTTATAAATTACATTTTATTGTACAGAACCACATGTCGAATATGCCATATCGTCTTACCACTCTGGTATTTATTTCGCGGCCATAAATATGTCTTCACCTATCCCACGTCGAGATCCACTTTCGCCTCGCGGATGCGAAAATGGGTAATAAATAATTGCCGCGAAAGGGCGAATAATTCGAAACGTATAAAGAGAAATAAATTCGCCTAGACACAACAGATCTATCTGAATTTACGTCAAGTTCGTATCAATGTCGAAATGAATATCCACGTAAAGTTTTTAAAGAGAAAACTAAGTACTTTAGAAACGTTGCCATTTGAAACTCGATGAAACGATATAGCGTCACTAAAAAGAGACAAACATATATATCTGAATGAGATAGAATACAGTTATTTATATTTTCATTACATAAACCTAATCCTGACAGTCTGCATTCATCTCATTCTCTAGAAATTTAGTTTTTTAAAGGTTTGTTCTGCTGTGTATGACACATGTTTTTATTTTATTTTACTAAGATTATATTATAACAGTGGTAGAGCCACGCGGCAGCTTTTGCTGTCGCACGGAAGGGCCGGCTCGAACCGGGGTGGTACTACGACCTCACAGAAAACCAGCGTGAAGAGGTTTACCTCTGCGTTTCGTTTGGTGAGTGCAGGTAGCCGGAGGCCCTTTTTACTGGAAATGAGGCATTCCATCATAGTCCTCACGGGTGACAACGCATCTACATTTTGATTTGTAATAGAGGATAGATGTAGATGTCTATGGGCCGCAGCAACCACTTACCATCAGGTGGACTGTGTGCTCGTTTGTCACCCTTATCCTATAAAAAAAATAAAGATTACTGTAGGCCTCTTAATAACAACAATGGACTAAATTAGTCTGATAATAAACTTTTTTTGGAATAGAAGGTATACGTGCATAGGATTGGTAAAAATATTAAAAGAAAGTGGTAAAATTAATATAATAAAGGGTAAAGTTTTATTGTAATTTCTATATTTTTAATGATTTTAATGTAAAGTTAATGAGATTAGAATCAAATGGTGTGCTTCACCTTACGTAGTGAGTACAGCATAGGAGTGGAATAATTTACCGGCATCTGTTTTTCCGTCCTAATACAAACTGGACGTCTTCAATACAAAAATGAATAGGCTTTTGTTGCACTAAGACAGTGTGCTTTACTATCTAGCGCTTAGAGACTTATCAGCAGGTGAAATTGTGGTCAAGCACTGGCTTATAATAAGTAAATAATAAAATTAAAAATTTTGAACCAACTTCGACATAAATTATTAAGAATAACTCAAAAACTACTGGTTAGTCCTTGTTCAAATTTATATGAGACCACATGAGAAGCACCAGCTTTCAAAATAAAAAAGAATCATCGAAATCGGTTTACCTAGAAAAAAGTTATATATAGTCGAATTAACTACCTCCTCCTTTTTGAAGTTGGTTAAAAAAGGTGTTTTGACGGGAACTTGACCGTCAACACATGACTGTTGTAATTATAGAATCAGGCGTCACTTTGCGGAAATCCATTTTAATGGGGTTGTTATAAACTAATTTGCTTAATTCCGCGTAAAGAAAAAAACGATGTGTCCTGCCCAGTTTTAAGGGGACCTCCCACCCTCCTTCAACTATAACCGTAGCCGTCAATCCCAGCACTACCACCTCCAGCACCACCACACTAGGCACGACACACTATTCTCGAAAATACGACATGTGTTTCGCCTCTACAGAGTCTGTAGGAGGTAGTAGTGCTGGGACTGACGGCGATGTGTATTATGGTAGTAGTGCGCAGGATTGAGGAAGGGTAGGAGGTCCCCATAAAACTGGGGAGGACATTTTCTTTACGAGAAATTAAGCAAATTAGTTTATAACAACCACATTACTGTTGGATTATCGTTTAAATAATAATTTATGATGATACGAAGAAGTGGTGCGAATTTGTGTGTTAAACGTCTGTGCATGTGAGATAATGAAAGAAATGATGAAACAATTGCTCTCGTGATGATACAGATGATGATGACAAGCCATAATAAGATGATAAGCCTTAACAGATTTTGTCAGCTCAGATGTTTGCAATTTTGTGATGAGAATGGGACCATCGTCATCAAACGTCTGCTGGCTTGGGCTGTCGTCAAAATCCACCCAAAAACATTACAATGTGACACATCAATAACAAATAGTGAAAAGATTTTTGCTAGCGTACTTTATTTTTATTACAGATTTTGTTTTTATCCTTTTCGGCTAAAATTCTTGTAATTTTGTAATGTTTTTCATTCATTTTGACACATTTGTGATTATCCATATTGTTTAGTCGCCTTTTCCTTTTAAGTACTGAGTTACCTTGTGCTCCGTGGTTAAGTAAAAAAGGACTGTTCTCTGTTCCAGAACCTGAGGAGCTTCACCAAGGTATAGCGCCATATGTATATTTTACTCGTAAAGATGTCGCTATACTTTTCATTTTCATTTGTATCTTTTTTATTTGTTACAAATACAAGCTCACTCACATGTACTCGTATTTCCATCCAACATTTATTTTCATGAGCTCGTCGGTCGATCTCCTGCACAATTTGTCATCGTTACGTTGTTTGAAGACATCGTTCTTAGCATTTGTGAGGTAAAGTTATTTGTTTAAATAAAAATATTGGAATTAAATTAAATCGTTTGTTAACAACAGTTTTGTAGGTTGACAAAGTCAGTTTTATATTATCTTGAGTTTCTATGTCTGTGAACCTATTCTAATAATATATAATGTGAATACCTATCTCCTGTTCCATTTATTTTCTTTTATCTCCTCTTACGATACTCACGGGATAATATAGACTTAACATGACTCTAATACGAATAAAACTCTTAGTTTCTCTTCATTTAGTAGATATAAAGTAAGGAATATTTTGTTGTGATTTGTAAACGTTTTATTATAAAAATCAACTGAAAGTATTTACGCAAACAGGATCCATCTTACACTCGAGACAATAACAAGTTGAATTTATCAAAATAATCCTTGGGGTCAATGCATTTTAGGGCAATTCCTTTTAAGTTTAACCGCTTTAAAATTTCTTATGAATTATCAGATTATCATATTTAATTATTGTTATATTTATTTTAATATGAATGCATAAGCATACAGAGAGCTTATAATAAAGTTTAGTACAGTAATTTTCTTCTGTCAGCTAACCAATATTCACAAGAAAATCCTGTAACGCCATCTAGTAGCGAATAGCGCTACTAAACGACAAATTCACAATCACAATGAATTACAAAATTACGTGTAAATATGAATTTTATAGTAAATAAAATAGTAGCAGCACAGTTATGTGCTCTGATTATTATAACTATAAAAAAACTAAAATTTGCTGTAGATAGTTGACATTAGATTACAGGGAAGAAAATTTCCAAAGAGAGTATTATACAAGTATCTTGGATATTAAATTCTTTAAAAGATGCACCAGGAATAATTACTCTTCCACGCATGTTATACATATTAGCAGAAAACGTTGACGCAATATCGTCTCAATAATACCATATTATAGTTTATCGCTGTTTGCATAACAAGATAAATATAATTGTAGTGATGTTTTAATATTGTTAATTAAGGCTTAGCGTGGTAGAGCCATACTGCAGCTATATCATGGTTGTAGCACGAATGGGTCGGCTCGACCGGGGAACTACCAGCGTGAAATAGCAGCTTAACACTGCTGTGTTTCGTATGGTGAGTGTAGAGAACCGGAGATCCATTTTACTGGAAAAGAGCCATTCCATGTGAGTCCTCACAGGTGACGAGACATCTGCATTTTGATTATTTATTGAGTATAAATGTAGATGTCTATGGGTCACAGTAACTCAGGACTGTGTGATCGTTTGTCATCCTATCTTATAAAAAAAGAGTGAATTGGCTTTTGTTATGCTAAGACAATGCGATTTACCATCTAGGGCTGTATCACCACTTACCACCAGGTGGGATTGTGGTCAAGCACTGGCTTATAATAAGTTAAAAAAAAATTAATATCGTTATTACACTCTATGAAAGACCCTGCTGATCATATTCCTCCTTTGTATATTGCTTCATAGTCGATACTTGCCACAGTTGCCACGCTTGACAGATAATTTATTACTTTCAGTACTTGTAAGGAAGATGCTGCTGTACGTTTCCTGTTTCAGTTTCCCTTAATCGCCTCTTACGACACCCACGGAATGACATAAGGCAGTGAGTTCTCTTACGCTGTCATTTAACCCTATTTAATTATTGTTACAGCTGCCATTTTTAATAATATATAATTGTATTGCTTACTATGTCTTCGGCTATGATAGATACCATCTTGCATGTCTCAGGAGAGATGTGAAGTCCGACAACCCACACTGAAGCTGCGTGGAAGAATTTTCTTTATTAAATCTGTAACTGTGTTCAGAAACAGAACGATTTGTGTTAACATTTTACTTTTTTAGCTAGATACATTCTGAAATATCCAAAGTCAATGATGCAAAATATTTTACTGTGATTTCCAATTTTGGACACTGGACAAGGTTATTTACGATTATTTTTTGTTTCCTAAAACCGACATTACATTCGGTTGCAGATATATTTTAATTATGGATGATAATAACCCCTAGGATTGAGGTGATCGCTACCATGCAATGTCTAATTATTTTTGTGTTGTTAACCATCGTGCAATTTTAATAATTGGAAACTGTTCTCCGTCCCACTGGGTTTCTCACTGGTATTTTCCGGGACAGAGGAATTTTCCGAACCAGTTGTAAATTATACATAAGAGTAACTTTCAATAAGTATTATTTATAATCTATCTTGAATAAAAAAGTTTATATTTCTATTTTTATAACACTGAAGTGACAAACATACTTACAGACCATTTGATTGTAAGTAGCTATAGCAGTCCATAGACACCTGCAGCTAAATTCAAATAAAGAAAGCTACAGATGCGTTTTTATTTATTTAACTTTATTGTAACACGTTACAACTAAGGTAACAATATACCTGTAATGAGGGCTAAAAATTTTCTGCTCACCAGATGTCGCTAGTTGACACTGAGGTAAAGTTTTTTGTTACACAATGTCATTTAATTAGGAAGTTAGTTTTTAATAAAAGTTTATCAGTTTCTAGAGTATTATATTAATACACAAAACAATGCGTCAGTGGTTTTTGCTCTTTAATTTTCTGTATATTTTTAACTTTTTCTTATTTTTTCAACTTTTATGAATATCTGTGGTTTGGTTTATTTATTTTTAATCTTATTAATACAAAATATATACAAATTGTACATTTTGTCACCTTTACATTTCCCGAACAAATGAACTTCCCCGCTATGAAATATGTCAAATATTATACCTCACTTTTAAGTGGCGCCGCCCTGGTGGCAGAAAAAGTCGTGGATGCCCTCATTATGCTGACTCTCCATACTCTTCAGATAGGAACATAGCGGTGCAAGCACAGCTATTTCGCGGCATAAATTGATAAGAATATACCCAGACTCGTATCCTTCTTCCTAACCCTTAGCATTTACTTGCTATCAGGTGGTTTTGTCCACTTTAGTCTATATAAAAAGTATGTCACAGCATCGTCATTATATTTATTGTTAAATAACACTCAAAGTTTTTGACTTTGCTAGAAAATATATTTCTAAAACTTTTACGCAACTAATTTGATATTATATTTTCCATGCTCTTTCAGATTTTACACTATGAAATTAGAACATGTTAAGTAAGTTGCAAACAAAAATAAATCACACTTTCAACATTAACTAATAAGATTTAATTCAAATGGAGTTATTTAAAAGCCACCCCAAATAACGCAGGGTTATCACACACTGCTTTTTATGGAGCTCATTAACCAACGAAGCTGGGCTCATAAATATCACTTCCTTGGCGCGTTTTAGTGAACACAATTTTCATTTTAAGGTGCCAAGTCAACTCTTTATGATTATTTATCCTCAGCTTCGTTACTGCTTGGGTTCTGTGCCGCGAGCTTTCTTTGCGGGCGTGTTCGGTAATGAACTAGGTTTTCGTTTTAAATCCGTCGCATTTATAAATGGCGACATTCAATGGTTTCCTACTTCTGGAATTTTAAAGATTGCAGCTGTATAACAGGTCTCCATAACGGCGATGATAATAAAAATGCAAATATCAGTAATCCCAAAAGTAAATAAAATAATTACATTAAAATATTTTTCGTATTATTAAATAAGTTTAGTTATCAATTTTCACTAGATAGGTTTTTACTAGGTGTTGACAGGAATAGCAGACTATAGATGCGTTGCCATCTATTTGTACTAATATGGAGTGCCTCACAGCCTGTAGATTGTCAATAAGCTAATTTTAAGGATTTTATCACGTTTTTTCACTATAATTTTCACACTCACACAGAGAACCGGAGAACTTTTTTTTACTGGAAACGGGGCATTTCATCTTAATCCAACGCATCTGCATTTTGATTCTTAGTGAAAGTCAGATGTAGATGTCTACGGGCCACAGTATCCTCTTACAATCAACTTGACTCTAGATATAGATATTTTATACTCTAGATGGTTTTTTGTTATAAACCAAAATGATAAGTATTTTATAAAACATTTCGTGTAAAATTGACTAAATAAATGTATATAAAATTAATAACTATTGACATGTATACTTGATTTGATATAATATGAATTTTTAATGTAGGACTTTTTCAACTTTTTTGTAAATTAATTATTGACATCCATGTTATGTGTCTTAAGAATTATTAATCTTGAATTTATCATAAAATTATAATTAAACATATTTTTTTAATAGAATCATGTACATTTAAAAAAATTATGTATTTGCATGCCACTGGCGAAATATGCTTGTACTATCTTTAATTATAATGTCTGTAACCACCATATTTCTGACAGATAAATTATTATTATTATTATTGACTGTTAGCCACTTTGTCACGCTTTTTCTATAAAAAAAAACGTAGTAGAGACATGCTGTACCTGTGTTATGATTACAGCCAAATGTATCGGCTCGACTGGGAAGTACCGCGCTCCCACAGAACACCAGCACAAAATAACCGTAATGCTGCTGTGTTTTGTATGGTGAGTGTAGAGAACCGGAGATCTCCATTACTGGCAACGATACATTCTATCTTAGCCCTCAAGGGTGGCAACGCATCTGCATTTTGATTCTAAATCAATGATAAATGTGGGTTTCAATAGGCCACCACATCCATTTATCCGGTGGACTCGTTTGTCACCATTACTGCTATTATAATAACTTTTTTTATAGGATAGGGGGACAAACGAGCATACAGTCCACCTGACGGTAAATGACTGCTGTAACCCATAGACATCCACATCTATACTCGATTACGAATCAAGATACAGATTCTTTGTCAGCCGTGAGGACTAAGATGGAATGCCTATTTTCAAGTAAAAAGGGTCTACTAATCACTTTGATTCTGCGTTAAGTAAAATAATGATTAATTCGTATTAAGACGACGATGATGTTTGTCCGGCTCTGAGGCGCAGTGGCTTAGCAATGAGTTGTCCCGCACGGAATAACCATTTGTATGGACTACAAACAATTGTTCCGAGTTTGTATGATTGTCCTTGGGAAATGTATGTATGTATGCCTCCAGGATACAGGAGAAGTGCTAGTGTAGTTGTAAAGTTATTTGTCAGAGAATAATAAGTAGCTGCCCATTTCTTTTCAAGTTCTTTAAACAGATGTAAAATGTCGATTTAAAATTATCATACGTTTTTCACGCGTAATCTTTAGGATGATAAACTCGATCTCGACCCGCCACGCCCAGCGGGTACCTCCTCCTATCAGTAACGGATATCGGTTCGAGTCTGCGCATTCGGCCGATTGGTTCCACATCCACAATCTCATATACATCTATATGGTTTATATATCTGTTTAAAGGTCACCTATAATGCAACTTATACGAACAGGAGAAAATCCTAGTGTGGGGGTAATGTTTTTCAGAAAAAAGAATCTCAATCTCAATCTATTTTATTTATGTGTATCTTACACATAAATAAAATTAAAGTGTCCGTCTATAATAACTGACTTCTATTAAGCTCAGGGAGTCATTTGTATGCTATTAAAACATACATAACCATTTTTTTTTAATTTTGTTTTTCTGTCTCTCTGTCATTCCAGGCTGAACTGCTTGCGATGAAAGAACAATGGCAGAAAAATAGTTGACAAAAATTATCGCGTCTAGAAACAAGTTATATATATATATATATATATATATATATATATATATATATATATATATATATATATATACCACAGAAAAAAATAAACATTATTGGGAATATCAAATGACTTAAATCTTTTTACTCTATTCAAGTGTTGTCATTTAGTTTATTCATACTATTTTCGTATACACTTTTTAAGACTATCAACACAACACACGAAATGTTTTACATTAAGTTATTATTAGTTATAACTATACTATCAGTAATATTAAAAATAAAAGTGATATGGTTGAGAAGAAGTCTCTTACAAAGAACTTCCTACAATAATTCATTATCTCAATCATAGTACTATGTAACAATTCCACGTAATGTTATGGCAACACTAGCTAAAACAAAATGTCACTGGTTTTTTTTATTGGCTTTACGGTATAATAGAGATACAATAATCTAAAAACTCTCAATTATGTATTAAGCTAACATCAAATAACCACAGTAAGCATGACTTTTTCCAAGTGACATAAGACATAACCTAAAAAGGTTCAAATCTAAATATCTTTTTTTGACGCCTTCTCAGGACAAAATTCTTTGACAGAGTTCTTAAGGGACTGACGCTCAACATTTTAAGATATTTTTGATATATATCTAGACGATACCATTCCTTCTCAACTAATTTTATGTATGCAAGTCTGCCATTGTTCTTTACAAATAGATAAGGGACAATATAAGGAGGGATCTAGGCTATTTCATCCGAAAAACTTGTAGATTTTTTTTGGCATAAAGGAAAAATTAATAAACGGTCTTTGGTTATCTTAATTCTAAATAACGCTACTTTAATAGATCCTTTGCAAGCGTAACCGGGTCGGGTTGCTAGTGCCAAATATTGAAAGCTATAAATATTATATAATAAATTAGTTGAAAAAGTAGTTAGTATACCTACATACATCACACAGGTGATAATAGACTTCCTCCCAATTGTTAAAAGGTTTTCTAAGCCGCGTTGCCACAATGGGAATTGACGGACTTCACATATCCTCGAAATATTTTTATATTTCTCAGACGTGTAGACGCAATGAACTAATTCATTGCTGCCGGCGGTTCGAACCCGGGTTGTACACGTACTACGACTACTATCCCATCTGATGTATCTAAGTGGTGATGCAACAAAATATGGTAAAGCGCACTCACTTGGCTTAACTAAAGCCTGTTCGCTCTTGCCATGAAGACAACCATGTTGTAATCGGATGGAAAGTCAGATTCTGACAACTTATTCCACTCCTTTGTCGTAGACGACGTAAACCCGAATAGAGATCCCGCGCAAGCAGCAGTAGTTGACACGTATGATGTATGTGGAAGCTATCGTCCTCTTCGAGTATATTATTAGAAAAAATTAAGACTGAAATTGACTGATGTTCAAACAACATATCCATATCAACCATAACTAACCATAGCACGAATTTTTACCTTTCTTAAAAGAATGAGTTTATTCGAGTAACCCGCCCACTATCGAAGGGGTGTCCAATATTCAATAGCTATCGACACATCGTGGCCACGCCCAGTGAATGGAAAAAAATTGCTTCGAGAGCGCATGTCCAATCGAACGATCGGTTTCGATGGACTTACCAGCTTGTAGACTGCTTGCAGTATGCGAGTTACGACCTTTAGTGATGGACTCCGCTCGCTACGAAAAGCTTAGGTTGTTTAAAATAAAATGAAAATGAAAAATGTTTTATTATTAAAAACAATTATGCAATAGGTAATATCTGTTGGTTTCGTCACTAGGTATGCCTGTATCGAAGATACCTAAGACCAAAGTTCATTATGCGTTTTTCACCGAATTCAAAAAAGAGGAGGTACTCATAACGATTGTATGTTTTTTATGTGTTACTTGATAACTTTTTTCCAGGTTAACCGATTTTGATGATTCTTTTTTTATTTGAAAGCTGGTGCATTTCATGTGGTCCTATATAAATTTGGTCAAGGTCTCGCCAGTAGTTTTTGAGTTATTGCTTAAAATTTAAACATAAAAAAATATACTCTATATTCAAAATGTGTACGAAAAAGTTTAAGAGGAAATATATTTAGGTACTTTATATTTTGTTGATTCTAATACTATCGCAATAAAAATAAGGTGAAATGGGTGGACTTAACGTCTTATTCCTTTAGTAAATTTTATGAAATAAAAATGTAGATTAATCTAGAAAGTCTAAATTGAATACAAAACTTTGACTTCGAAAATGAATCAAATACGTAATGAATATGATATTAGCCTAGACTTTTGAATCTCAGCGATGTATGAAAAGAAATTATTTCTGTAGAATTGGTGAGCTCCATTGTACTTTTATTAATTACGTTTCTTTATTGTAAGGTAAAATAACTACTTTTGTGTACCAACTGCGTAAGGAACCCACTATCCCCATATCATCCCGTGGATGTCTAAGGGAGGCGACAGAGGGAACAGCTATAAGTTATTATTATAACGCTGACGCGTTTGCAGAACAGTACCTGCAGTATCCTTGGGGTATTCGTTGATCGGTGGGACTTGCCACTTCGGTGAGATACACTACAAACGTGGGTCCACAGAATAGCACCTATAACAGTGTAGGTATATGTCGTTGTGTGGATCTATCTCTTTTTTTATAGGATCGGGTGACAAACGAGTACACAGTCCGCCTGATGGTAAGTGGTTGCTGTGGCCCATCCACATCTATCCTTAATAAAGAATCAAAATGCAGATGCGTTGTCACCCGTGAGGACTAAGATGGAATGCCTCTTTTTCATTAAAAAGGGTCTCCGGTTCTCTACACTCACAATACGAAACACAGCAGTGGCTGCCATTTTACGCTGGTATTCTGTGAGAGCGTGGTCCTTTCCCGGTCGAGCCGACCCATTCGTGCTACAACTATACTACATAATATAGCTGCAGCATGGCTCTACCACGTAAATATAGTTGCAGCAATTGTTTGAATTTTTCTGTTGTTTTTATAGTTTTTTTTAGTCTAATTTTTATAACTCTAGCTATAATTGTAATTTGTTAAAAACTCATATTACTATGGGGTCTGTCTGAAATAAATATATAAATAAAATAAAAATTACTAAACATCTAAACTAAATACAAAACTAGCGATCAGATCTGGCCCCGCACGAGTGATTTCTGGATCTTGACAACAGCGCCATCTACCGGGTCCAATTGTGAATCTAACAATCCGTTGAGTAGGTCAACATATAAAAAAATCATCAAAATCGGTCCAGCTATTTAGGAGGAGTTCAGTGCCAAACACACATACAGAAGAATTATATATGTATATAAAGGTTATCTATAACCTTGTACGAATATATAGCACCAGCACTTCGATTCATTTCCAATATCAGTAGGCGTGTGTGACGGGCGTGCCTTCCTCGCGCCCAATTGGCTGATCGGAAACCAATCGATACCCAATACAGCGTTCCACATTCAAATACCATCGCTTTATTGGACGGAGGTGAGTTTTCGTTTTTATATTTCACGCAAAGGTTGGCTACTTTTAATTTTAATTTCCATTCCTTTGATATTTAAATAAAGAAATTCAAACATGGCAACAGAAAAATTAACAAAGTATAAAATAAGTTGGTAATTTAGTAATATATTCCATACATGTATAATTTTATAAATTACTAGATTTCCCCGCGGCTTCGCTCGCATGCATTTCAGTTTAGCAATTACATTAGTGTTCTAAAAGTAACAAAACGAAACTCTTATGAAAATATGTGTTTGTCTCTTTGTCACGTCTTTAGAATATTTTAAATAGTCGATCTATACAAAAATTAATTTTTGTTTGTTCGTATTTTATGCGCTACCATACCGTTCTCAGATTGCGCTAAAACTTTGTCAAATTATTTCTGGCACTTCCGCGAAGGATATAGGCATAGTACAGTTAACTTAAAGTAGGTGGCGCGAGTGTCGTGCCGACAAATTTATTTGAAATCAACGTCAATAATTAATGTATCATCGTTCCTAATGAAACTATATAACTGTTCCAAAATTAAAACGCTATTTCCACAATTATTTCGTCAGCGGCAGCAACAGGCCGGGCACCAGCTGGTAATATATAAATACCAAAACACAGAAGTAAATCTCAATGTTCGAATTTTTAATTAGAGTATAATTTGAAGGGGGTGTAATGGAAAGCTGGAAATTTCAAATAAACATATTATTTAAACATTATATTAAAAAGGAGAGACTTTTCTGAGAGAAAGAAATGTTAATAAGCCTGCTTAAAATATTAGATTAACGTCAATGGAGAGGCGGCAAAAAAATGTGTATTTAATAAAAATTAAGCGCACGATTTTTTTCTCAAAGGGCAACAACAATGACTCTCTCACAATAGTACGACTGAATCGGACAAACTAATTATTATTTGTTCTCTCCTCCATTTTTTATCTATATCCCTCTTCCTTTCGCTTAAAGGATAAAAATAATTACAAGATGAAAGATATCTCTTGCGACGGGCGCGTCTCTTTTATTTTATTTTTTTGTCTATATTTTTTTATTTCGTTTTGTTTTTGGACCGAGACGCGATCTGTCGTCGCTTCTCTTGTAATTCATCGGCGATAACGAAAGCATTATATGGATATGACATATTTTTTTTACGTACAATTAAAGAAACATTCTTAAAAAGCACGGCCCACGACTAGCATGGGAAAATACTCTGCTAATTGACAAGAAATTGATAAAACGATGTTACCTACACAGACATACTCCTAAGCAAAAAGTCCAGTTACCCTGAATATAGAAAAACTATTTTCAAGTAATATAAATTAGAAACAAAACTGTTTTAGGGTTCCGTACCTCAAAAACAAAGGATATCTTATAGTGTTCCACTTTGGTGTCCATCTGTCCAGATCCTCTTTTTCGGTGTGTAAATCTATATATACAACATGTAACAAAAACCCTGTGCTTCCCGTTATAGTACGTTATCAGGATCAGTATTCAAACCTATAGAAATAACTTTTTTTTAAAACTCGACCATATTTTTTTTATTTTATTAAAAAACATTAATTTTATATAGTTTTATTACCTCTTACTGGCACTAGCCGATGCTAAAGCTAAGTAAAGCGGGGTCTTTGACAATCCTCTTAGTCCCCAGAAAATGCAGAGGTAATAAAACCACATACAATTTGCATACAATTATATTTTTTAAATAAAATAAAAAATATATTGTTCGAGTTTTTAAAAATAAGTTATTTCTATACGTTTGAATTATGATCCTGATAACGTACTTAACGAGAACCACAGGGTTTTTGTTACATATTGTATACATACATATATATATATATATATATATATATAGTATCAAGTTGAAATTTATATCAAACACTAACGAGTCTAATGTACCTTGGATGTATAGATTCCAGCTTTTAAGTCAACGAAATCAAAAGATATACCCATATATGTCATGTTTTCCTATTTCTTTTTTGAAGTTGATTGCAACTGTCCATGGGCCTGTGTAGTACCCACTGACTATTGGGTGGTAGATATGAGCGCCGCGCCGGCGCGCCGCCGTCACCGTAAGTTCATGTCGGCGCGTCGCCGCCGCGTGAAACACGCGGCGCGCCGTCGCGACAAGTCGCAGCTTACTTTCCCGCTCGCACGCGCAGCCCGGCCGCATTAGTTCGCCTAGTCGCCTCGCTCTCGCCCATGTTCATCGCTCACTCAGTCGAGTCGAATATTTCACCGAGTGAGTGAATGTGTATTGTTCTGTGGTGTACTATTCGGGGCAAGCTGAGCAAAACGGCCAAGGCAACCCCTGCTACGCTATCCGTGAATTTCTGCAACATCAGGGGACTTCACTCAAACCTAAATGGCCTCCACTACCATCTTGAGACGGCGAAATCGGCCTTGCTCTTTCTGACCGAGACGCAGGTGTCCTCTCCGGCTGATTTTTTTATAGGATAGGGTGACAAACGAGCACACAATCCACCTGATGGTAAGTGGTTGCTGTGGCCCATAGACATCTACATTTATCCTCGTTTGCGAATCAAAATGCAGATGCGTTGTCTGGTGGTCTGGCGGTCTCCGGTTCTCTACACTCACCATACGAAACACAGCAGTGTTAAGCTGCTATTTGACGCTGGTATTCTGTGAGATCGTGGTTCTTTCTCGGTCGAGCCGACCCATTCGTGCTACAACTATACTACTGATATAGCTGCAGCATGATTCTACCACGTTAAAACTGATACTTCATATCTCTCCTACCCGGGGTACAAATTGGAACACCCCTTTGTGTCTCGGGCTGGAGTTTGCGTATACATCAGAGAGGACATCTGTTTTCGATGCCTCGGCAATCTTGAAAGTTCGAACCTGTCCAGCCCTTGGCTAAGCGTAGAGAGCGACGACCATCACGCGTCTACGGTTGCCTCTATAGGTCCTATAGCGGTATGCCGAAACAGACCGACTCATCAACCACGTCCTATATAATATGCTATCCTATATAAATTGCTATAGATTCCTTGCTACAGCAGATCCCATCCGTAGAGATCGTGATCCTCGGTGATTGTAACGCCCACCACACCAAATGGCTCGGTTAACGTTTAACCGATCATGCGGGAAGGTTGTTCAAGTTTTTGCCTTGGCATATGGTCTGACACAAATGGTTACTTCGCTAACGCGGATTCCAGATGTGGATGATCATGCACCTTCCTTGTTGGACCTTCTGCTGACCTCTCATCTGGATAGATATCAGGTCTCCGCCGACACCCCTCTTGGCTCCTTGGACCATTGTCTAGTCTGGAGTGTGGTGCCATTCACACTAACATCGCGGTTGCATTCTGTGGGCTGTCGCCATGTTTGGTACTATAGGTCGCAAATTGGTATAGGATGCGGTCCTTCTTTGCATCTTACCCTTGTGGGCAGGTTTTCTTCTTGCCGGACGTTCCCAACGTTGTTGCTAATTCTGTCGCTGATGTGGTACTTTAGGCTATGGAACTTTTTATTCCTTCCTCTGTGGTGCCCATCGGAGGCAGATCTCAGCCATGATTTGGTCGCTCCTGTAAAATAGGATCACGCTATAAGCAAGAGTGCTACCGGGCCTGGGCTGACGATTCAACGTCCCGGGATATAACCACTAGCGCCCTTAAAAAGAATTATAATTCCGCCTCCAGGTCCTTTAAAAGAGTCATTGCCAAGGCAAAGTCAGAACACACAACAGAATTGTCGAGAAACTAGTTCGCCTTCGAGAACCCGTGCTTTCTGGTCTCTCGTCAAGGCTGTCCAAGGAAACTTCTGTCAGCCATCTCTTCCATCTCTGCACAGGGAGGACGACTCACTAGCCCATGCCGCAAAGGAGAAAGCCGATCTGCTAGGTTCTTTCTTTGCGTCCAACTCGACTCACGATGACGGGGGGAGCACACCGCCGACCATACCGTGGTGTGAGTGCTCCATACCGGATGTACAGTTGCAGCAGTGCAGGGCTTTATTAAAAAATATAAAGCTGTGGTTTGTAATAAGAAAATGGTTTCCTTTAAATTTTTTTTAAAGAATTTTTTTTCCTTTAAAAAAATATCTAAGGACCACGCCGCGCCGCTGCGACGCCGCCGCCGCCGAGGAAATTTTGGGGCCACGCCGCCGCCGTGGAATTGGCCTTCGGCGCTCATATCTATTGAGTGGACTGTAACTTCATTTGTTACTACTATATTAAAAAAATCAATCAATCAAATCAATCAATTAAACGAAAACTCATACATCAAAACATATACGCTATAACCCGTTGACCTATAATAATGAATTTGGGCTAGAAGCAACGTTTTTCAGCTCAAGTAAAGAAAATAACTCGAAAATTGTTAGTGAATAAAGGAAGTTGTAATGTTTTTTTTTAAGTTAAAAACATAATATATTTGCAGTTGGAGCATCTACGCTGAAATAGATGTTCCGTTCTTATCTTACCTAAAACTCCTAGGATGGATGAACTGTACATTTTTTTTATAGGATAAGGGTGTCAAACGAGCACACAGTCCACCTGATGGTAAGTGGTTGCTGCGGCCCATAGACATCTACATCTATCCTCAATTACAAGTCAAAATGTAGATACGTTGTCACCCGTGAGGACTAAGATGGAATGCCTCATTTCCAGTAAAAAGGGCCTCCGGCCACCTGCACTCACCAAGCGAAACGCAGAGGTAAACCTCTACTTCAAGCTGGTTTTCTGTGAGGTCGTGGTACCACCCCGGTTCGAGCCGGCCCATCCGCGTGACAGCAAAAGTTGCCGCGTGGCTCTACCACTGTTAATATATATAATTAAGTTTTACGGAACTGACAGTGCGCCAACCCCACTCGCATTTCCGGTTTTTACTTTTTAATCAACCATACAAACATGACAATGACATGTTGATATTTTTAATGCAATAATAATCGTTTAGTAAAAAAATATAAAGTTGGTCACATTTAAAAACTAGCCAGTGTCTACTACTACTACTTTTTTAACATATACTTTCTTAATTTTCCTTTTATAGAAGAAGAAACAAGCGTGCATGTGGTTCATCTGCTCTTAAATAAATTCGGTCGCCCATAGACAGCTATAATGTCAGTGTTATAGAGTATAATAGCACTAGTGTTGCCGGTTTTTGAGTACGTAGTAGGTTCTTTTTGATGGTCCTTCTTATCTTTCTGGAAAAACTGCGGATGACAGTAGACCAGCGCTGCAGGACAGCAGACATAAAGTCCCGCGAAGCAGAAATCGCCTAGATAATCCGCAAAAACGGATGGATAACGAAAGAGCTTTTTTAAAATAGGTTATCATAATAATCTATAAACAATGTTCTATCAAAACAATTACATTACAGTCATGATATTATATTATATTCTATATCTTAGAATATAGAAGAAAAAAAATCGAATGCTTATCAACACTAATCCAACGGTGTCTTTTAATTCAATTCTTGGTCCATACTAATTAACCCTTTCTAGGGAATTCTTTGCGAGGAGACAATAATAATAAGCGGCCAAATGAGCGCTAATGTTAAGGTTTTGTGCGCTACGCTTTTTAAGTTTAGCTTTGTACATACCTGCGAGCTAGATAAGGCTGGTAATTAAAAGTGCAATTTAAGAGAAACTCTACTGTAGTTCACCTTGACATATAACAATATTTATTGCGTTAGTAATATACCTGTGAAGCATTATACGCATTTTTTATATATTATTATGAAAGAATTTACAGATGGATTTGCGACAAATTACTAAAAAAAAGTAAAATTACAACCAGTATACGTCTCATATTTTAGTGTTATTAAGGAGTTATTTTGTATGGTAAAGGAGGCAAACGAGAATACCACTCTACCTGATGGTAAGTGTCGACCACCGTCCATGAACAACTGCTACACCAGGGAAAATAGTAAATGCATAGAAAAGCATGCATTTTTACGTGATAGAGCCACGCTGCAGCTATATTATAGTTGTAGTACGAATGGGTCGGTCCGACCGGGGAAGGACCACGCTCTCACAGAAAACCAGCGAAAATAACAGTTTAATGCTGCTGTGTTTCGTATGGTGAGTGTAGAGAACTGGAGACCCTTTTTAATGGAAAAGAAGCATTCCATTTTAGTCTTCAGGGGTGACCACGCATCTGCATTTTGATTCTTAGTCAATAATAAATGGAGATGTCTATCGGCATCCACTTACCATCAGGTGGATTGTGTGCTCAAAAAATGTGATACCGGACGTTTAGAAAGGAGAAAACTCGTCGTATCGGGCCAGGGAAAATCTCGGACAACAATTGTTAATTGCTAAAACGTGTATCAGCGAATGTTACATGACTTCCAAACTTCCAATTCTTTAGACATACAGGTTTGCTCACGATGTTTACCGTCATAACCGAACACTTAGTAAACAGACACTAATAATGGGATTAACAATTTTATTGTTACCGGCGGGGATCAGAGCATGGTTGCTCGCGTATTAAGTAATTTATGGCACTTAGCTCCTGTACTACCACCTCGTTTCCAGTAAAGAGTCTCCGGTTCTCTATACTTACCATATAAAACACAATAGCGTTAAGCTGCTATTTACTGGACACTGAAACCAATTTTTGTTTTTTTTTTCTATTGACTTCAAAAAGGAGACTGTACTCAATTCGACTGTATATTTTTTTTTTACAAATTTGACGATAGTCAAACTCAGTCGAACTCAGGTCCTATGACTTGTTATTGGGCACTTATTTATTTCATTATTATCGCATACCATTAAAGAATACAAAGAGCAGACTTAATTCTATTATAAATACTGTACTAGTCAACCCATACTGACTGTGTCCATTACCGTTACAGCCTAAGAAAGTCCACCATAAGCCTTCCCCATAGATTGCCTCATAGAAATGGATATTTATCAAGCTTAGGAGTAGTAATAGTTGTCAAGCTTAGGAGGCAGGTAGCTGTTGGCACCTGTCCATCTCCTGGTTTGTTTCCCTCTGTTGCCTCTTACGACACACACAGGATAATATGGAGTAGTTGATATTCTTACATTTCACGATATAATGACTGCTGAGTTGTCAACAGTCCTGTACAAAATCCAAATACTACATTATGTACTTGATCACGTCATTCAAAATGTATTAAAACGCAATGTTCGAACAAACCACATCCTCTAATTAGCACTTTAAAAAACCTTTTTAGAGCAAATAACAGCCTGTGTTAACCCCGACAAATGGCAGGTACGCCCGCATTAAAGTTTGGCCCCTAACCCTTCCATTCCGGGGTCATTAAGGCCCCACCCCGCCGGTCATCTTAATCAACCCTTCAAAGGACAATCGGTCGACTTGACCCCTCGGGGATTGAGTCGGAATCGCCAAAACTAATTATTGTTATAGGCTATTATTAGTGTATTTGGGCGTTGGTCAATATTTTATGTTTCCATTAGTTTAGTGTTAACCCAAATATTTTTTGAAAATAATAAATGAGTGCAATTATTATTCATGAGGTAAGGTTATAATATCTATATATTAATACGTAAAGAGAAAACTTTGCACTCCTTTTTAAACATACATTGCTTACGTTCAAATTACCAATGTCTCAGAGTATACTCTTATGTATGTTATTACTGTAAGGTCAATCAATCGCAATGAATAGAAATTGTCGCTAAAAAAATTTAAATGATAGATACCAACAAATAATTACTGACAGATTGACTGAATGAGCTGTGAATCTTGTGTGATTTCATAGATGTATTAGACATCTGTGTTTTATATAATAACTAGCTGTTCCCCGCGACTTCGCCCGCGTGTTCATTGGGGTTTTAACTGTTTTGCGCGGAACCATAATTCTTTTTCTAAAATAAAAGTAGCCTAAGTTACTTTTTGTGACATCAGCTATCTGCCAGTGAAAATCCCGTCAATATTGGTCCAGTCGTTTCGGAGATTAGCCGGAACAAACAGACAGACAGACAGACGGACAGACAGACAGACGAAAACTTTAAAAATTGTATTTTTGTTAATAGTACCGTATATACTTTCATATGCATTTAGTAAAAAGCTGTAATTTTGACATTACAAACAGACACTTCAATTTTATTTATTTGTATATTGTATATGTATATATATATATATATATATATTATTAAGAAATACTGCTTGCTTCATATCATCAAAATCGTCACAGCCCTTCACAAGTCCACTGCTGAACATAGGCCTCCCCCAAGTAATGCCACAAAGTACGTCTTACGAGGTCATTACTCCATTCCTGCACACTTCGATCACTATTGCGAGGTTACATCACTCGAGAAACTTTCTTCCCAATCTGTTTTTGGTTCTTCGAGCTATATGACCGGCACGTTGCCACTTCGGCTTGCTTATCTAACGGCTTCATTTCCAACCCTATAAATATAGTGATGTACAGTCGAATAGCCACTACTCGGTGACCATTAGTGTTTTTAATGCTATCTATAAATTTAAAATTAAATTATAATGTGTGTTATTTTTTATAATAATTTTATAACAAAAATATATGTGAAAAACAAGTTAACAGGCTTCCTGATTGTAGGTGGCATCAACTACCCACGGTGGCCGGTAACCAACTTTAAAAATATAGATAACTAGCTGACCAGGCAGACGTTGTTCTGCCCTTTCCGAATAACTATTTGCTTTCCCAAAAAACTCCTGAAATTAGCAATAAAAAAAATGAGGGTCACTTATGGGGATAAAACTATCCTCTCTCTCAAGTTGGACCAAACTGCACACAGTCTGTAAATTTTTTTTGAAATCGGTTCTATCTGTTAAATACTTACAGCAACACGTGGTGGTTATATTACTAAATTGTAGCTTAGGTATATTAAATGTTTGTATTTTTAACATAGCGCCATCTATTAAATATTTACTCAATCCAGTCAACAGATATCGTCATCTGACAGAATCGTTTGGAGCTAACAGATAATTGTGACTGTCAAATAATAGACAAATAATTTTCAATAAAATAATATTGTATTGCGACTCTAAATTGAGATGTAAGCTATCCTATCTTTTAAGTTGGACCCAACTGCACATTGAACAAAAATTTCATTGAAATCAGTTTAGTAGTTTAGGAGTCCATCGCGGACAAACAACGTGACACGTACTTTTTATATATAAAGAAGATTATAACTTTTCACAAAAAGTAAAAACCGACTTTAAGTTGATAAAAAATAAATTATTTACTTGCTACCCTTATGGGTGAAATTTTTCTCCAAATTTATACATTACCCTTGAAGTATGTATAAACTATTTAATAAAAAAGAATCATTACAATCGGTTCTCAATCTGCGAATATATCATATGAAATCCTTTAAACAATAGTCGAAAATAAAACTTTATCTCCAATTCTACCGCATACAGCGAAAAGCGGCTTGAATCCACGACGACCGAGTTCCTTTTGATTGCTGCGAACAGATTGAACCGCCAAATTCCACCAACGCACATCGCGATAAAACTCACGAATCCACCTATTTGGATGCGTGGCAGTCCGCCACTGTATGATTTACTAGGAGCTTTTTTCTTCGCACGTCTACTTTGTGGAATCGTTTATCATCGGTGATTTTTACGGACCAATACGCTTTAGGGAACATCAGGAAACGAGCTTACTAATTTTTAAAACGCTGACCTGCAATTTGCCTGGTGTTGCAGTTCTTCAAGGGCAGCGTTAGACACTTACCAAAAAAAATTTTAAGTTAAAAATATTAAAAAAATCGTACATAATGTTCGGTTAGGTGACTCTTAACTTCCCCCCCGAACGGGTTCCCGCCTTGTCGTGGCGGGGGGGGGGGCTTAGTAGCCGTGGCTTGGTCAACCGCGGTGAACAAAGAGGAACCCCTTGGCTGGCCCGAGGTGTAGGGCCGGCCCGAGGTGGCCACTCCGAGTGGGCTTGGGAAGTCCACTTCGGATGTGTGTTGGTGGGCTGCGGTGAGAGGGATGAGTGCTCCCTCTACCGCTGCAGCCGAGGTGGAGTCGCGGAGGAAGAGGAGTGCTGGTATGGCGATGCGCCCCTCGCCCTATCCTCCGCGACTCAGACGGGGCCGCACCGTTAACTGATGCGGTGGTGGTGGGGCTGCGGGGGGAGAGGAGTGCCGGTATTGCGAGGCGCCGCTCTCCCTACCCTCCGCAGCCGAATCTTGGTTGGCGGCGGAGCCATAGACCAGATCCGCCGCTGGGGTCAGGAAGGCTGGTGCTTCTGAGTGCTAGTTTTTCCTGGCCCCATGGCCTCCGCGTATCGGACTCGGGGAGGTCCGATACGCAGGTGGAGTTGGAGGCCGTGGAGGGGGGGTAGCTGACCACCTCGCTACCCCGTGCAGGAGACGAGGCCCGGATAGACCGGGCCAGCACTAGTGTGGGGCTGCGGAAGAATTTGGATTCCCGCGGCCCCGCGCGCACGTGCAAGGAGGCACCGTGGGGTTTTAGCCGGTAGGAGTCCGGCATAACCTTCCGGTTGTCCCCGCAGCCGGAGGTATCCATGAGGATTTCCCCACGAAAAAAAAAAAAAGGTTACTCTTAACTTGGTGGTTGTTTAATTATTGCTTTATTCATATAATAATAATAATAATGTCCTCCAGACCGAATTTCGGCCACGGCGGCCAGTCTCAACGGAGACTAGCCATCGGCGCAGGACAGGATTAAAGTGGCCAAGTATATGCGCAAGCACAGGTGCACTCTCTATTCCCTCACTCTCATAGCCCGATGGGACGGTAAACCGACACGACCGGAGAGAGATCAGGCGCAGGACCAACGGCTTTACGTGCTTTCCGAGGCACGGGGGTGAAACACCGCCAACTTCCTGACTCCGGGCAGCTATTGAGAATTTCTTAAATGGAAAAACTCAATAACTGATTTTTTGGCCCGACCCGGGATTCGAACCCGGGACCTCATGATCAGCAGTTGCACTACTACAACCACTAGACCAACGAGGCAGTCATTTTAGGAGTTTATTCATATAGGAAGCGATCATGAGGACTATTTGTTTTAACTAATAATTCAATGCCATTATTTTTTTAAATATATTTATATAATTAGATGAAAAAACCTAAAACACATATAAATTAAACGAAAACAAAGTTATTAACTAACGCTCTACTATATAATTTACGAATGTCCACTCGCAAGCATTCAAATACAATGTAAGAATAGTTTCATTTCTGTCAAACAGCATTAATTCTTTCTGCATCACAAAATAAAACGTCTCCGGCAAACAATGACCGAAGCATTGTTTTTCGAGGCATAATCATTTGTACACAAGTTGTTAGTCGAACAATGTAGGCTTCGTACGGAGGGCGACCCTTTCGGATGATGTCCACGCTCGGTGATATCTTCACGATATCCGGACTTGCTTGATGGACCGAGTGAGCACAGAGACGTATTTTGATATTATTTTTATTCGAACGCCATATTATCTTTACAAATCTTTAATTTTGCCAGAGATGCCTTTGAAGAGCCATATTGTGACTTACGGAGTGCCGTCAACTGACAATAATGTGTAAAATTTCTTACAACTTACTTTAAAGTACTTAAACATTTTTACCTGATGTTTAATTAGCTTTTGCTGTAAGTTTGCGGTATAAG
This sequence comes from Parnassius glacialis, assembly GCA_033319125.1. Lineage (NCBI taxonomy): Eukaryota > Metazoa > Arthropoda > Insecta > Lepidoptera > Papilionidae > Parnassius > Parnassius glacialis. The sequence goes on along the minus strand of JAVANC010000003.1, from coordinate 35,357,479 downwards.
AGAGTTCATCCACCGCTATCTTACATTGTATTAGTAGAACTGGTTTAGTTAGATAATGAGGGCATCCACGACTTTTTCTGCCACCAGGGCGGCGCCACTTTTCAGTGAGGTAAAATATTTGACAGATTTCATAGCGGGGACGATAATTTCTTAGGAAAATGTAATCTTTAAGGTTTCTTTCTGTATTATTAATTATATTTTATATTAATTACATTGGAAATGAATAAACCAAACTATAAATATAAATCAAAGCTAATTTAAAAAAAAAGAGTTATAAAGTGCAAAAAATTAAAAATTAAAATTACTGACGCATTGTGTTGTGTATTAATATAATACTCTAGATAATGATAAACTATTATTTAAAACGAATTTCTCAATTAACTGACACTGTGTAACAATAAACTTTACCTCAGTCACAACTAGCGACATCTGGTGAGTGGAAGATTATTAGCCCTCATTAAAGAAAAACAAATAATGTAATCTCACATATGTCAAAATAAACATTTTGTAAACTGTAAAATATAAAATACTCCAAAACCTAGGGTTGAAAATAGGATAGGTCTAAGGTCTAGATTTGATCCCAATATTTTGCAAAATTATATAAAAATTGCATTATTATATAAAAACTGTTTAGCTGTTTTTACACTGTTTCCGTTCGAGTAGTAATAATTTAAAAATTAGATTAGATATAAGTAAATAAATAGGTACATTATTATAAGAAGGTACACATCCAACGAATTAACTCCTGAGATGATGTTAATACTGTTTTTTTAAGAATTAAGTGCTCTAAAACTTGAGTATTAACACATTTTAAATTAAACTGAGCTTCCAGTCCAGCCCTGTCCTGCCGATGGGCTGGACATGGCGGAATTTAATTGCGATTCGACAAAGTGGACTATAGTGGGCAAGTGTGTAGAAACAATTTAATGGGAAAACTAGCCCTAGTGTGCGTCGCCCTTTATCCCGAGACGATCGACGGTTTAGTGTGGACGTGACTTATGAGCTTTATAACTTTGTGCGGTATTCAAGTAATTATAACTACTCAAGCACACATCTTACGTAATGGCAAATGGTTTAATAATAGCAGTTTGTCTGTAACTAATATTTAGAGTTAATATTACAGATTAATCTATAATTTAATTAAGATACTAATATCTGGTTTAGGTGTCGACTGTAATGTTTTGTTTTAAACATTTAATTATTTTATTGCTCTTTGTAACGTTTAACTTGCAACCCTGTAGTCCTTCTGAGGAAATAACGTAAGCTAAGGTATTAAATAATAATACCAAGATCAATATTAATTCTTTCATTCATTCCATTGAATGATTTTAAACAATTGCGCTACAGTATTATGCTAACTTTTTAACCGACTTCAAAAAGAAGGAGGTACTCAAATCGACTGTATTTTTTTTTATCTTTGTTACCTCAAACTTTTTTCTAGCTGAACAGATTTTAATGATTCTTTTTTTATTTGAAATCTGGTGCTTCCCATGTGGTCCCAAATAAATTTGATCAAGGTATGACCAGTAGTTTTTGAGTTATCCTTAATAATTTATATTGAAGTCGGTTGTACGAAATTTTTAATTTTAAATTATTTAAATATCGATTAACGGTGTATTTAGACAGTGTCTTTTTAATCTGAACACCTAATGGACTTTTGGTAAGAGTACCGGCTTTGAGAAGCTTAAAACGTGTGTGTTAGGTTTGATCGCATCTGGAATCAACATTTTTGCAAAGATAAAAATTGTTGCGTTGAGCTCTGTGCTGTCCCGGTGTCTATGGCCGGATCTAAAAGTTTAAAAAAATACTATGATTTTAGTACTTGAAGGGTTAATAATTATTTTATACAAGTAAATTGTCAAGTAACAACCCAGTCCACCTAAAGGTAAATGGACGCTATGACCCTTAGACATTTAACAAAATAAATAATGACATTTACTAAATCAAAAATAAAAGTAAAATATTTATTGCATGACTACAGGTAAAATTAAATAAGATCTTAAGAATATATTATGTACATTTGTGCTCCATATCTACCTTTTTTAGGTGTACAATATTAACTTTTAAAAATATTTATAAAAATAATCAATATCTTTAACAAATATATAGATTAATTCAATAATGTCATCATAATTTTTAATTAAATTATTATTACAATATATGATGTCAATTTTTATATTAAAAATACCTAACTTTCATCGCGTATCATCATTATTACTGCATCATTATTACAACACCTGCATCCATCGACCTCCTGCATGTCTTACCAAGTCGTCACTCCATCTAGTGGGGGGACACCCTACACTTCGCCTGCCGGTACGAGACTGCCACTCGAGAATCTTTCTTCCCCATCGGTTGTCGGTTCTTTGAGCTATACGGCCGGCCCATTGCCACTTCAGCATACTAATTTTTGGACTATGTCGGTTACTCTGGTTCTACTGCGGATATCCTCGTTTTTAAGTCTATCACGCAGAGATACGCCAAGCATAGCCCTCTCCATAGCTGGCTGAGCGACTTTGAGCTTCCTCATCCAGCCAGCAGTGAAAGAACACGTCTCAGATCCATAGGTCATCACTGGCAACACGCAATTTTGCCTTAGTATTCAATAATTTGTTGGAATAATTAAATAATAAATCTAAACACCTAATGTAACATTACTTTATTTAATCTTTGTTTTCTATAAATTCTTGTAAGCTGGAGAAGCATTTATCTAATAACCACGTGTTCAGTACTCTTTTTTAAATTTTATATCGTTCATATATTGAAAAGAGTCAGGAATATTATTGTAAATTTGAATGTAATTACATAATTAATTGTTTTCGGGTAAAATGAAACTGTTAATTTAAAAGGCATCCTGGGATTTTTAGTTTTTCAAATAAGTATTTATATTTTCGTATCAATAAAGATACAAGATAAAGGGTAGTGGCAAAATACTCAGTTTCTTAAAAAGCGGTCTACAAGTGTCACTCTGAGGAGCCCCGCACATAGCTCTAATCCACTTTTTTGCATTTTAAATACCCTGGCGATATTTGGGGCGTTGCCCAAGAAAATTATGCCATAGGCTAAAACTGATTGTATAAATCCATGGTATGCCATCAATCCTGTTTTAACAGACGTGTTAGAAATTATTCTTCTCAAAGGATAGACGAATTTTGAAGGCTTGGCACAAAGTTGATTTAAATGTGGTTCCCAGCTACAAGAGTGTCAACAGTTAAGAGAAGAAGAATTAACTCAAGAAGAAGAAACTCAAGAAGAAGAAACTCAAGAAGAAGAAACTCAAGAAGAAGAAACTCAAGAATTTTGTTGAATGCACCTCGTGTATTATTGCTGAACAGTTTTTGAAATTTGGAATTAAACCTTATAACATAAGATTTTGACAAATTAATACTTAATTGGTAACGGGTTTAACCATTCTACAATAAATGCGTTGTCATCACTTAGTACTAAGACGGAATGTCCAGTTGCTAGTCAAAGGAATTTTGATTCTCGTCAATAACCACATGAAACATAACAGCGGCATGTTGTTATTTCATGCTAGAATTCTGTGAGAGCGTATCTATACACTAGCGACTTCTGGATGTCGACAACAGCACCACCTGCCGGGTCAAATTATGAATTTAAGCCATCCAGGGACCCGCTCAAACGTACACAAAAATTTCATCAGTATCGGTCGAGCCAGTTTGAAGTTTTGGCGGTACTAACGGACTGCAATTGGTTTTTAAACGATTGTTATACATAGAGATATACTTCCCCGGTCGACTCGACGCATTAATTCAGACATAATATGAGAGAGACACGTTATGATTGAATAAAACTATTTTTACGGATTTTATCGCGTTTAATTAACTATTTTAATTCCCGACGTTTCGGTTGCTTTACAGGAACCCATGGTCACGGGGGGACTGAGATGTTTGACGTCCCGATGTCACAGTTAGCCCGGCTACATTCATTTTTTAATATTAATTTTTGGTTCGATTTACGCAGAATGAACTTACAGTATCTTGAAGTCTAGCAGTGGTATGCTTGAGTTTGGATTTAATTTTGTTAATTATAGGATCCCAACCAGCTGGCAGCACCCATCCATCTTCTCTATTGAAATTAGGATGTTTTTTTAAATTTCAATAGCCTCGCGTATCAACCTTGGTAGGAATCGGTGTTCTTTTGCGAGGATTTGTGGTCTATCAAATCTGATGTCATGGCGGGGACGATCTTGAACATGTTCACAGACTGCAGACTTCCCAGAGTGTCGGTGCTTCACGTCAGCTATATGTTCTTTTACGCGGGTTTTAATGGATATTTTTGTTTGTCCTATGTAAGAGAGACCACATTCGCAATCAAGCTTGTACACTCCTGCATCTTGTAGAGGGATATTACACTTGACGGATGGTAAAAATTGTCAAATCTTCTTCGGCGGCTTGAAGTATGTTTTAATAGAAGCTCGCTTTAAAATGTAGCCAACCTTGTCTGTGACTCCTCTGACATGGGGTAGTATAGCAGGCACAAGCTCGACTGTGGTCGGCTTCACTCGGTCATGGATTGCTGTAAAGCACCCAAAACGTCGGGAATTAAAATAGTAAATTAAACGCGATAAAATCCGTAAAAAAAATAGCTTTTTCCAATATTTAGTGTTCCCGTAAATATAAGAAATCACGTTATGATGTTATAATGCAGAGCTTCTACCACTAGAAGATGTTTTGAAAGTGTTGCATACACTTTTATAGATGGACTTTATTAATAACAAATTCCTAGTCCATACAAAATCATCGCAGGCACGAACACCGCAATAACCAAGTGGACGAATCAAGGGGTCGGCCATTAACGAGCGGCTAGTTCGATTACTTGTTACAGGTTTATTGGTCGACTTTTGATTGCCTATCCCTTGTTAATGCTGTTTCTAACAACGCTACAATGTATGTAAGTTTCTATGTCGCGTTTCACCTTTAATTCAAATGTTTCGGATTAAAATGCTTGTGACCTAATAACAAAATAGTTTACGTGGTAGATCCATGCTGCAGCTATATTGTTATATATTTGACTACATGGTTGTATTAGGCTCCACTCTTGTAATAACAATTGTGAGGTAGTAAATAAACAAATAAATAAAAATTATGTTTGTAGCACGAATAAGTCGGCCCGACCGGGGAAGAAGCACGTTCTAACAGAATATCAACGTAAAATAGCAATGCTGACGTGTTTCGTATGGTGAGTAAAGAAAACTGGAGACACTATTTAATGGAATCGAAGGCATTCCATCTTAGTCTTCAGGGGTAACTACGCATCTACATTTTGATTTTTAATCAAGGACAGATGTAATCATATCTGTTGGCCACAGAATCCACTTACCATCAGGTGGATTGTGGACCCGATTATCACTCTTATTAATTTTAAAAAATATGATGGATTTGGCTTAATCTTTTTACACGTGACTCTACCAGCCATGCTGCAGCTATATTGTATATTAGTATAGTTGTAGCACGAATGGGTCGGCTCTACCGGGGAAGGACCACGCTCTCACAGAAAACCAGCGTAAAATAGCAACTTGACGCTGCTGTGTTTCGTATGGTGAGTGTAGAGAACCGGAGGCCCCTTTTACTGGAAACGAGACATTCCATCTTAGTCCCCATGGGTGACAACGTATCTGCATTTTGATCCGTAATCGAAGATAGATGTACATGTATATGGGCCACAGCAACCACTTACCTGTGTGTGCACGTTTGTCACCCATATCCTATAAAAAAATCAACACGCTTGGCAGATGGATTACTGATTGTAGTATCAGACGTTTCACACCTTTGACGCTGTTTATCATCGCCTGGTGTAAACAAAATGGTTATAGCGCCATCTATCGGAATCGGAAGCCATAAGATTTTTTTGGAATATCTCATTTTCGCCTCTTATGCTACCGTCGGGACCACATGGATTGATGGGTTCTCTTACTACTACGCAATTTCTCATGTTATTGGAAATTAATAATACACACACACACACACACACACACAGATCGTTTTATTTGAATATTTCTATCCCCATAGACCAAAGTCGGATTGGTTACGTCAATTTTTTGTGTTTAGTGTGCCTTTCTTTTAGAATAGAATCAAAAGCCGGGGTTGTTTGTTAAATCAAGTCGTGCAGATAAAAGAGGACAATCAGGGCTCTTCGTCCCCTTTCGCTCTTTTATTTTTTCTTAATTTCTACTTGATCTCAATCGGGAGTAAATTATAACGGCGAGTTAACTAAAAGAATGCCTCTTGTTGTATTGTCTACTCGCTGTTGATTTCTTTTCGCTCTTTTTTGATCATTGGTATTTTCATAGAGTTCTAATTTTGATACAACATTGTTTTTGTCTATTTGGGGCCTTTTAAATCTAAATATGTAACTTACTTTATCGTCACTTTATTAGAAATAACTAAAGAATATTAATATCTTTTTAAAGATTAATAAAAATACCAAAGAGAGAAGTATCAACAGAGAATAATAAAAAATACCAAAACATTTACAGCATAAAACCCACCTTATCGTAATGAATATAGGTGCACCGTCCTCGATCAATTAAAAATAAAGGCGATTGCCATGTTAATAATTACTAGTTGTGTTTTCAGTTCTGCAGCCCTTCAGGCGTTCTGTAACGATTTGATACATATAAGTTTTATATACAGCTGAGATACAAAATTAAAAAGATATTATTGTTTACATTAAGCGCCTGCCAATATCGGGCGACCTTCCGTACAGGCCCGAACGGTTGACGCGTAAAAAAGAAAAATGGCCTTGCGCTTGAGGGGTTAAAACACATTCGATATTTTATTACAAAGTTTATTCTAATTTCGTTTACAATACAATATGTGTTTTGCTTTTTAATTGTTTCCCAAAATAGTAAATTGATAGCAGAAGAGGCCCTGGTCTGGTTCCGGCTTGCCTCCATCCAGGCTCTGGCCTGGCTGCAGCCCGGCTATGGCCTGATTCTGACGTAACTCTGACCGACTGATGACGGAAAATCAATCCAAATTTTTTAAACGAAGTATCACAAACTGTGAACAGCATTTGGTAATGCTGTTCACAGTGTGCAAGAATATTGGTTTTACGGTCTCTTTTGACCTGTCCAGCGGGGTAAATATGAGCGAATTTTTCAAATAATACTTGCTATTTATCGCACTCTTGGTAAGTTTCAGCGTTAAATTCAAAAGGAAAGGTTAATGTGATGAGTTGTGTAATAATATAAATTAAAACAAAACTATGAAAAATACCATGTTGAGTACTTAAATTAACTTAAACACAAAGTACGCAATTGCATAGTAACTAAAATGTACACTGTCACACCAAGTCTATTGACGGTCACACTGCTACAACTCTTATGAAATAAATAGATAAAAATAAGAATTTTCCACGCCGCGACTTCGTTTCCTCGCTTGAAGTTAAATTAACATTTTTTGTCTTTTTTTTTGTTTATCGTCAGCCATCTTAACCCTTCCCCCTTCGCCGTATCGACGGTGATATTGTAAAAGATCTCCTCAGTGGGCGTCGGTACAAAATTGAATTTTTATCGAGATGAAAATTTAAATGTCGAGCGATGATTCGATTAAACATCTAAACAAAGCGAGCGAGGGATTTTGTTTAAAGAATTTGTTTTCATAGATTTCGTTCAGTTTATTTTTATCATGGCATTTTGAAATTTTAATCCTGTTTTACAGTTTTGATACTGGTAACAAAGTTATAATACGCAAAAATGGTTCCGCAGTGCAGATATCTCTTATATATAAGAGTTTAAATGCTACACCGTATGTTTTAAGTTTTATCGTAAAAAAAATCACATTTTCCAAATTATTACACTTTTAAAATTAAGACGTCGGGAACACATTACAGGCACTTGCAGTTTCAAATTTAATGTCCTCGTTAAATGGCTATACGCAGCCTTTGGGCGAGCAAAAGAGCCCTCTTGTCTTCAACAGTGACGACCAGTAGCAGATACAGTTCCTTTATAAGGAAACCTGTTATTGGCCATACTTTTAGTTTGTTACATTAATGTTAATATTTAATATATACGCTGTTGGTTTTCTAAATAAATTATATTAAATTCAAATTAAACCGCACGTCGACCCCAGGGGCCGAATTTTTCTACAACAAACGAACCAAATATGTAGTCATATCTCAGAGACTTATATTTTCAACATTACTCAGTTCTAGTCTTAGAGATATCTCTTAGACAAAAGACCAAAGTGTCTACGCACATAGCATTCCACACAGGGAGTTTGCCTCTCTCCCTGTGGAGTAGTCATGGGTCTCATACCACAAGGTTATTACACCGAGGAATCATTTATGCCCTTGTTATAACATCGTTCAGAGAAACGGTATTGGATAACCTACCAGCATTTTTTTTTATTTTGATGATTTAGATGAAATTCCGTGAAGCCCTAACTCAACGCCGCCACCACTATGGCTCTGATAAGGTTGACAGATCGACGCTTCTGGTCGAATCTACGACTATGGGCAAGCTTCCCTGTTGAGTAATGTGCACAGGTTACTTAATAGTAAATCCAGTGATTAGATTCCTTAGTCGAAACAGCTAGAAGGAGGCTAATGGCAACGGAATAACCCAGTATTTCTGTCATATGAGCAATTATTTGGCAGGCAGAAAGCCTTGCCTCCGCAGCAAAGCACAGATAATTTTTTTTTAAATTGTATGTTTAAACGCTAAAATAATTTGATGGAACTTTGCAATTAGTTACATACGACAAGACAGCGCTAAAAAATAAAAAAATGTTTGGATAATCTGTGTTTTTTTTTATTACATAAGTATCAAAAATAGCATTTATATGCAATTTATTAAAAACTAAAGACGATTTAATTCTGAGAATAAACACATTAGGACCTAAGGACAGAATAAAGTTCCTTTTATGACAGAGGAACTCAAAATACTACTAGTAAAAACATTTAAATTAAAAAAAACGAATATACTGCTTAACTCTTCCCTATTATACTTGTCAGCCAATATGGCGGATATAAATGCGGAGAGTAAGGTATTTACTTTTTCAAGCATCAATTATTTATTTCTCAACATTTCCCGCGCTCGAGTGGAACGCGAACCGTTAACAAAAGACAATGTCATATGTAATTGACAACTACAATCATAAAGGTGAGTTCAGACACATTACAATTTTTATCATATTCTTTTACTCAAAGGGGAACTACCTCGTTGGTGTAGTGGTTTCAAAACGCGGCTGCTAATCGTGAAGTTCAAATCCCGGGTCGGGCCAAAAACAATCAGTTATGAAAAAGTTCTGTCAAAAAATTTCCATTAGCTGTCCGGACTCAGAAAGTACTCCGATCGTGTCGATTTACCGTTTCATCGGACTATGAGAGTGAGGGGAAAGAGAAAGCACCTGTGCTAGCGCATACACTTGCGCACTATAATCCTGTCTTTCGCAGATGGTTAGGCTGACCGCCGTGGCCGAAATTCGGTCTGGAGGACATTTTTATGAATTACTAGCTGTTCCGCGCAACTTCGCCTCGTGTTATTTGGGGTTTTAATTTTGTGCGGAACTCTAACTCTTTTTCTAAAATAAAACTAGCCTAAGTTACTCCTCATCACATCAGCTATCTGCCAGTGAAAGTCCCGTCAAAATCGGTCCAGATGTTTCAGAGATTAGCTGGAACAAACAGACAGACAGACAGACAGAAAGACAGACAGACAAAATTTTTAAAAATCGTGTTTTTGTTATAAGTATCGTATATACTTTCATATGCATATTGTAAAAAGCTGTTATTTTGACATTACAAACAGACAATTCAATTTTATTTATTTGTATAGATAGATTATCATATGCAATATATTTTTTCTAAATTAATAAGGGAATGTAAAACAAAGAGAATGTAGATTTTAATGTAACTATTTAGTCACGTCCTCCACGTTACTCATAGGGGGATATTTGTCATAGTTGCCACGCTAGGCAGGCGGGTTGGCAACTGCATTTTTTTATTTGTTATTAGGAAGACGCTGCTGCCTATCTCCTGACTTGTATCCCCTCTGTCACCTCTTACGACCACTTACAGGACCTGGAAAGTGGATATTCTTACACCGCCAATATAGCTTAAGAGCTTAAGACATAATTTTCATTGTAAATTAAATTAAATATCTGTAAATTCATTTTATATGAGAAAAATGCATTCTTTATCGTACTTTGCTTGCGTCGCAAAAATACTTTTAAGCAAGTATGAACGCGCCTTTACTTGCTAGATTTTCAGCTTCAATTAGCAAAACCGTGGGAGGGCACTAGTGTCGAGAAGATATTCATGCGCGGCTGGTTAATTAATGCTCGCGGTTTTTTCCTGCGTTTTTATCTATATTCGTATAACATGGGGGCGTAAGTCCTACTCAAATGTATTATGCTAGATTTGCTTGAATTCTGACGGGGATTCAATAAGTATAGTGACGTTACATTCATGATTTAAATTGAAAATTACGTCTGGCTCTTCTATCATTGTTATCAATCTCTTACCGATATATGTTATCGCAAGATTGCAAACATATTTATTACCTATTATTAAACAATTGACAATCAAATATTTCAGTGATGTCGATTTTTATCGAGATTGATTTTTTATTTGAAATTATCAATAGATCATGAGCTACAACAGTCACTATCCAATACAATAGCCACTTATCATGACAAGAGATAGTACACATATTTGAGAGACAGTACGTCAAGTAACGGCTTGAAACATGTAAGTAATTAATTATTATATTTTTTATTTATATATTGTGGCATTGGTTACAAAGCGTTCAGCCTAAAAGAATTCAGCAAAGACTAATACATTTTGAAAAGTATAAATACCATAACAAATTTCTTTGCAATATTTTAATACATCACATTGCGATGTTGCTTTATTAGTTTGCAACTATAACAAATATTCTCGCTATAAGGTTATCTATAGGGTAAGTATATGATAAATATATTAGGTTTATAATAAATACAAAACAAAAACGTCTTATATTAAATCAAAATTTCTTATGAGAATCTCAGTTTTATTTTAACTTCAAAACCACTAACAGCGTAGATAGATGCTCAGCGAGAAATACTGTCGCTGCTAAATTATAAGAAATAAAGAGATATCGCCTAAGATTGAGCCATCTCATCGACAATTTGGCCTATATCTCGAACGCCAATCCCCGATCCAGTTCAGACGTCAACCATTCGACCGCCAGCCGACTTATCCGCGCCCTATTTGAATAATTTTTACATTTAAAATCATTCGCAACGACGACATCCAAAGGGTAACCTCTGAATCGCGACCATTGCGAAGAGATAAGAAGGAAGCTCTGGCGTATGGTTCAAATTAAAAGCGGAAACATTTAAGTGTGGACTGTTCTTCTCAGTGTCAGTAATTCATTTATGGGACAATATATACGCTATTACAACAAACTTCTAGAAAATTTACAAGGTCTCACTACTACAAAGTTTAAATTTTTTTATTAATATTTTACACATATTAAATAAAGATAAAATCTTTGTTTGATATAAAAAGAGTTAATTTAGTATAAATACTAAAGTACTACTATTCGGTTGATATTAACCCCTGAAAATGAGTTGATTGCTTTCAAACAATTTCTTATACGAGTTTATAATTGTACAACCTATTTTATATTGCATTATACAATAATAACTATGGAAAAAACGTCCCGCTGGGTTTTTGCCGGCTCTTCTAGAGATGTTGTACGAACCAGTGATTAAAGTAAAAAATAACTTTCAATAAGAATTATTCTTAATTTATATTGAGTGAAAATTATTCCATTCTATTCTATTTTTTTTTAGAATAAAATAAGAAGGATTATTTGTTAAACTTAGAAATGAGGATATCCGCAGTAGAACCAGAGTAACCGACATAGCCTCACGGATTAGTAAGCTGATGTGGCAATGGGCCGGCCATATAGCTCAAAGAACCGACAACCGATGGGGAAAATAGGTTATATAGTGGTAGCCTCGTACCGGCAAGCAAAGTGTAAGGTGACCCCCACTAGATGGAGTGACCACCTGGTAAGACATGCAGGAAGTCGATGGATGCAGGTGGCTCAGGAGCATGCTTTGTGGCATTCCTTGGGGTAGGCCTATATTCAGCAGTGGATTTGTGAAAGGTTGTAATGATGATAATGATAAAGTTATAGAATAAGGGTGATAATCGAGCACACAATCCACCTGATGGTAAGTGGTTGCTGTGACCCACAGACATCTATATCTACCCTCATTAAAGAATAGAAATGCAGATGCGTTGTCACCCTTGAGGACTAAGATTAAATGCCTGTTTTCCAGTAAAAATGGTCTCCGGTTCTCTACACTCACCATACGAAACACAGCAATGTTAAGCTGCTATTTCACGCTGGTATTCTGTGAGAGCGTGGTCCTTCCCCGGTCGAGCGGACCCATTCGTGCTACAACTATACTACTAATACAGCTGCAGCATGGCTCTACCACGTATAAAAACATACACTTATATATATATATATACACGAAAGAGAAGACCTTTCTTCCCTTCAACTTAATTTTTGCTACTAATAAAAACAATTGAAGGGGAACCTTCCAATAACTTTATATGGTCGTAAATTTCAACCGCCCGGCGCTTCTAAGTTGGACCGTAACATAAATAAATTCCGAGTGATTCTTTTAAATACGGATTTTAAGCAGATTTTCTGTGGAATAAGTAAAAACGAATCCGTCAGTCCGCTAAAGGCTTAAACGTCTCTCTGAATATTTATAAGTTTTTCTATTATTTTATTAAGTCACTGTGGACTTCCAGCGTTGTTTGTACGAACAAATAAATTATAATATTGATAAAGGGGGTTTTCATAACTAAAAACAAATTAGATTAGGGTTTCGTTTGTCGAATAATATTTACTTCGTTCTACTACAACATTTTTCGAATTCGTTGACGTTTATCCGAATTTCGGTTCGGCGGTAGATGGTTTTTTGCCACCACAATCGAGTGCCAAAGCCTTGTTCCTTAGCAAATAAAATGCAATTCCAGCTCTTAATGTTTCTTCTCAAACATAAAAATGTATTTTTCATTATATAAAAATATTACAGTAGAGAGATAGATTAAAATTATGTTCTCTACACGGACTATACGAAACACAGCAATATTATGCTGCTATTATACGCTGATGTTGATGCGAGCCTGGTCCATCTTCCCCGGTTCAGCCAAAACTACTACAAGAGCAGTGTTCAAGAATTAACCATAGGAGTCTACGGACCTGATAAAATACGTTTACTGATACTTGTGTACCGTGCATTGTGGAATTTTCACGTGGTAGAGTATACTCAGTAAGCACCAGTATACTCGTAAAATAGCAGCCCTCTCAGGTTTTCAGCCGAAAATCATTTTTACTGCTGACGAGGCATTTAATTTTAGTCCCCTAAAATTTAATTTAGTAATGCAGGATCTTTGTCACCCCTGGACAAAGATCCTGCATTTTCAGTTTAAATCGAAGATAAGTAGGTGTGATTGTTTATGCTCAATAGTTTCTTTTCACCGTCTGGTGAACTGTGTCCTCATGTGTAAAATCTTTATAATATATAAAAATTACGTGTCACATTGTTTGTACGCGATAAACTCCTAAACCACTGAAATTATTTCAATGAAATTTGTGCACACTTGTGCAGTTTGGTCCAACTTGACAGATAGGATAGTTTTTATCCCGATATGTGACACTCAGTATTTTTTATTGCAAATTTAAGGATTTTTTTATAGGAATAGTCGTCAGAAAGGGCAGAACAACGTCTACCTGGCCAGCTAGTCTTTATATAAAAAAATTACGTTTCACATTGTTTGTCCGCGATGAACTCCTAAACTACTGAACTGATTTCAATGAAATTTTGCACACTGTGTGCAGCTTGGTCCAACTTAAGAGATAGGATAGTTTTTATCCCGATAAGTGACCCTCAATATTTTTATTGTGAATTTAAGAATATTTCATAGGAAGGGTCGTCGGAAAGAGTAGAACAACGTCTACTTGATTAGCTAGTTAAAATATAGTGTTCTAGGTAGGACAAAAAAGTATTTCTGGTTAGGATTCCGTCAGTAAAAGCTTCTACCGTCTTATTACGGTCGCCTTGCGTGTACTATTGCGTTCCAGTTTGTATGTAACGTATATGGAGCCAAAATAATAACAGGCTATGAAGCATTCTATCCAAGTTCTCGGTAGTGAGCACGCATCTTTAGCTTCCTTTGTTTGAAGTTGTTTACAGGTTTTCATGGGCTTCAGTTATCACTTACCATCAAGTGGACTATAGGTTCGTTTATCACACCAATTTAAAAAAAAAATACTAAAATACTATCTGAGTTCAATAAAGGTTAATACAATGGGCAGCCATGAAAGGATGTAACCGAGATTATGCATCTCTTAATTGTAATACGTTAATTTCTTCCAATCAAATAATTTATAAACAAGCGTGCATAATTCAACCCAATATCAGTCAGCTCAGCTAATTGAAGATGCGGCAAAGCTGACTGCAATCCGACTGAATAGAGGATGACGCCCCGCGTCTCCCGTCGACGGGCACGCTGTTGAAAACCTTTTAATATCAAATGAACCGAAAATTGGTATGTGTCAAACGGCATTATTAGGTGGAATTATACAGAGCTGAAGGAGTGCGCCTTTTCTTTTTTTGATGTGAAACATCTATTGGTTCGCGTTGGCAGTAAAACCGACTCGTATGCCGTGATGGCAACCGACATCGCGCTCTTATTATGGCGGCTCCTTCTACGCCACTGCTCTCGACTTCCTTCTCTCTGTGTGTGCTATTCTGTGTGATTTAGGTACTGTGTTGCCTTTCTGTTCAACTACAGTAGAATTGATGCACTCACCGCTTATATACGCACTTTGTGTTGGAAAGATTACGACACATCTCGTCAGACATCATTTTAATTGTTTATTTATGGTCAGTTTTTATTCATTTTAGTACATATTTATTTATTGTATTTCATTTATTATAAATTCTTCCATCAACTATGATGTTTCATAACCGCCGGGCGTTCCGTGACGCCTTTTCTTCTTTATAACTTTTTTAAACCTAATCTCTACACTAAGGCTTACTTTATGTAGCGGAAGGGATTAAGAAACATAAATTGTTGATTATTTGTATTCTACGGAAATACTCATACTTGTCGGAAATACATCAAAAGGTTGATTGTTAAAAATAATAATAGTGAGAGGGCGGATGTTCAACTTGCTCTCCTGCTTACGCAATTAATCATTATCGGTAATAAAACAGCGCAGTTTATAGCATCATTATACATTCAGTATAGAGCAATTACAGTTTGACCATACGGTAATAATATGTCCCCGTTACAATTACACAGTAGTGTAACGTGAACAGCAACACTACTCATCTCAGTGTACACAGAGCAGGCTCTCAGCAACACGATCTTCGGTTTCTTGATGTACCCTCAATCCTACCACGCTACCATCAATATGACACTCTGCTGGAGTGACGCAACCACTCGCTCACTCTCTATCCATCCATTTTATAGATGCGCCGATATACTTATTTGTACAGGTATTCAAACTGCGGTCTGCAGCACAAGATATTAAGCTATAGAACTGCATCTATCTATAACGTGTATATCTTTCTTTTATTTAAGCTTTATGTGTACAAAATCTAGTATAAAAAGTTGACTTAATGCCACAAGACACTGGCTTTCAGTTCACACAGAAAATATACTCACCGGCACGGAAAATTGACCAACATTGAATTTTGCGACAGCTTGCTTTTAAATATTTTTTCTTCGATTAATACTGCGTAGGTGGGCACAATAAATGTCCCTCAGTTTTCAGTACTTTGCATAATTATTGAAAGACACTTCACCAACAATTACGTTTGTAGTGGCGGCTGAAAACTAAGGAAAAATTTGAATTTTCAACGCTAAACTTTAAAACACTAGAAAGTAAAAAAGAAGCAAGTTTTTATCATTGTCTATATACGTTAGTACCGGTGTTTCCTCCTCTAGCTCTGATAACTGCCTGTTTTCGGTCTGGCATGCTCTGGATGATGTTTTTAACATCGACTTGCGATATGGTTGTACAAGTGGCCAATGCTGCATTTCGGAGCTGATCAAGAGTCTGTTGGTGGGCTAGGAGAGGATTTAATCTTAGTACTTAGTGCATACTATGTTGTTATTAATATACAGGAGTATTACTGTTTCTATGTACAAGGTATTGGAGTCAGTTACATAAGCATATCTTCGTTATGGTCTATCGTTGTGATTTGCTATGAGACACCGAGTTTGTTTATTGTCATCAAAGTTAATATATTATAGTGTGAGTCCTTCGAAAAGTAACGGGGTCAAAGGAGCTATCCCATATTATCTTGTGAGTGTTGCCAAAGGAAAAGATACATGAAATGGGCGGTAGCTCCTTCCCGATAACAACTAAAATAATTAAAAAATTGCGGTTACCTGACAAACTTGGCGACTATAAATAAATCCCCCCTTTGGAGCAATCTATGGGGCGAGGGGCGAGTTCAGCAGTGGAATTTTGTAGGCTGAAATAGATGGATGGATATTGGATCAAAATATTTGGTTTAATTTAGGCAGAGTATCAGCTCCTATAGATATATTGATAAAATCATTCGGTGTGTGGAACTAGCCAAGTACTAAATAATTATACTTGAACGCGCGTAATTACGTATTATAGAGATGAGTTTTGCCGGCGCTCGCATGTGTGCACAGTTCAGCTTCGCATACATTTTATATTGCATGCGCCACGCCCATTTGATCCTTAATATTTTACATACATTTTGTTCATTAAAGATAAAATTTTAGACGTTAAAATATCACTGTCAAAGGTATCTATTGCGTTATATACGTAGATAGAGCCACACTGCAGCTATGTTATGGTTGTAGCACGAATGAGAGAGAGAAAAGGCATGACGCTGTTTAATGCGTCTGTGTTTTGTGTGGTGAGTGCAGAGCACCGGAGACCTTTTTTACTGGAAACGAGGCATTTCATCGTAGTCCTTGGACAAAACAGAAACATATTTTTTATTCAAAATAGATTATACATAATACATACTGAAAGTCACTCTTTTGTTTAATTTACCACTGGTTCGGAAAAAAGAGGGTTTTTGTCCTGGGAAGAGCCAGCAAGAAACCTAGCGGGACTTAAAAAATAACAGCTTATAATAATGTATGTTACACAATTAACAACACAAAACAAATTAGAAATAGCTTGGTAGTGGTTACCTCATGGACAGTGCATCAGCATTGATTCTTAATCGAGGTTAAATGTAGATGTTAATGGGCTTCCAGCGTCCACTTACCATCAGGTGGTCTGTGTACATACTCGATTATCACACTTATTCTATAAACAAATGTCCCAGTGCCGTCGAGTAT
This sequence comes from Parnassius glacialis, assembly GCA_033319125.1. Lineage (NCBI taxonomy): Eukaryota > Metazoa > Arthropoda > Insecta > Lepidoptera > Papilionidae > Parnassius > Parnassius glacialis. The sequence goes on along the minus strand of JAVANC010000003.1, from coordinate 35,340,103 downwards.
GAGTAGAAGATTTGGTATCAATCAACGATAATACCAAACGCCAATACAACGCCCAAGTCCGCTAGGCTATTAGACGTGGTAGAGCCATGCTGCAGCTATATTAGTAGTATAGTTGTAGCACGAATGGTTCGGCTCAACCGGGAATAGACCACGCTCTCACAGAATACCAGCGTAAAATAGCAGCTTGACACTGCTGTGTTTCGTATGGTGAGTGTAGAGAACCGGAGACCCATTTTACTGGAAAAGAGGCATTTCATCTTAGTCCTCACGGGTGACGATGCATCTGCATTTTGATTCTTTGTTGAGGATAAATGTAGCTATGTTTATGGGCCGTATGGGCCGTAGCGACCACTTACTATCAGGTGAACTGTGTGCTCGTTTGTCACTCTATCCTATAAAAAAAGGCTACATTAGTTAGTCTTGCTCTTCTGCGGATCTCCTCGCTACGGATTTTATTCGCAGAGTCCTGTAAGTCCTGAGCATAGCCCTTTTAAGTGACTTTAAGTTTCCTCACACGAAGAGAAGTTATGGCCACGTTTCAGTTCTGTTAATCATCACAAGCAAAACGCACTGGCTGTACACTTTCTTATTATGATTATAATATTGGACGAAAAGACTTGTCGCAGTTACCCAGATGTAGCCTAACCAATTTGGATTATTCGGTTGAATGTGTAAATGTATTTTAAAATGTCGTTGTATTTTCGACAAGTAAAGGTATAGATGTAGCATTGACGTTAGATACAAATGTTATCTTGTCCACGTTCATCTTAAGACCTTCCACACAGGTAGTCCATGGATGCAGGTGGCGCGGGACCGTACTTTAAGGCAATCTATGTGGGAGACCGAATTTCAACAGTGGACTTGTATTGAACTGAAGTGATATAAGTGACAATGATAGGTTTGACTGCATCGTTGGTGTAGTGGTCATAAACGTGGTAGCCAATCATGAGGTCTCAGGTTCGAATCCCGGATCGGGCCGAAATCATTTCTTGTTTTTTTTCTGTGAAGAAATTCACAGAAGCAGCCCGTAGTCAGGAATTTGGCGGTGTTTCACTGCCGTGCCTCGTAAAAATGTAGGTCCTGAACCTAATATCTCTATCGGCCTATGAGAGAAAGGAGAATAGAGAATACACTTGTGCTCTTTAATCCTGTCTTGTGCAGATGGCTAATCTCCGTTCATTGAGACAGCCCGCCGTGACCGAATTTAGGTTTATTGAAAATTATTATTTCTTACTTGTCTCAGAAAATACACAAAAAATAAAGACGCAATACACATATAGCAGAAAAGTGCCTTAAACAGGTCCCCACTCCCGAAAAACAAATAATCATAACACCGGCAGCACTTCGCTGGGATAATATAATAATTGCAATTATAATTAGGCCGCTGTAACGGCCTCGGCGAGTGTCTCGCGTAATGCGTTATACAGTTTTGAAAATTTGATAACTTTATCCAAATTCGTAGGTCGTAGAGCACGTTTGGGAAATCTCGGGCTCTCATTATTGCTTCCATCGCAGCCCGGGGAGGCGCTGCGTTGACGGCTTGCTAATGTATCCACTCGCACCTTGCGACACGTTACGCTACGAAATACTAGGAGGTGGCAATTTTCGTGAGAATTTATTTATTTAGCAATTTATCTATTTATTTGTGTATTTATTTATTCATTATCTACTGCATTCCCTGTTATAAAAGTCTGTAAACAACGGACTGCGGACGGACGCCGTTAAGCATTCTTAACCAGTCAACCAATGGACTGGCGAGTGTTTGACTAGCACTGACTAATAATTAGAGACCATCTTACTGACTAAGACTACATATCCGATAGCTGCTCGGTAAATATGAGGCACCGACAGAATAACAGCGCTGTGGCTGTGACGATACTGCTACAGTGTTATGCTGAGTCGGATGCCTTTTCCTTGCTCCTTTTTTGTTTTATTTTTTTAATTTCTTTGTACTTTGTATTGTGTGTTGATTAAGTCATTCATTTCTTTTTAAAAGTCAGCATTGAATGCCTAAGACAGAAGCTTATATCCAAGTTAAGCGTACCTTTAACAGACGAGCATATGTGTGATATATCGATGTGAAAAAAGCGAGAAATGTGTGTCATGAATAAGGATCGTGCCTAATGGAAGTCCCTAATCTTTGCCTACCTTTCTGGGGACAGGTTTTAGAGAAAAACTGGAAGAAACTTTCGGGTTTTTTTTTAATGTCTTATTAAAATTATTTCATTTACGAGTACAACTTATAATAAAATCAATACTGTGTCAATTAACTTATTACATGATTATCAGTTTTAATAATGTAACAGTAGCCAGCAACCTTACAAATGCAAAGTTATGAATATATCCACACTATCATTACTTATATTTAATTATTTTCAATTCTATTTTCATCAAATATGCGTCTTGAACCACTGAGCAAACTACCTTTCTATATGCCATAGCACAATTTCATTTACAACTTTTAATAGTTGTAGCACGAATGGGTCGGCTCGACTGGGGAAGGACCACGCTCTCACAGAATACCGGCGTAAAATTGCAGGTTAACGCTGCTGTGTTTCGTATGGTGAGTGTAGAAAACCGGAGACCCATTTAACTGGAAACGAGGCATTCAATCGTAGTCCTCACGGGTTACAACGCATCTGCATTTTGATTTATAATCGATGATAGATAGTCTATGGGCTACACAAACCACTTACCATCAGGTGGACTAAGTGCTCATTTGTCCACCCTATCCTATAAAAAAAAACCTATACATTGCTGAATGTTTTTTTAATTGTATATATTTCTTGTTGAATTGAGATTTAATGCATTAGTTTCAACATTAATATATCAGAAGTCAGTATCATTATATCCTCAGATGTAACATCGCATCGTTGTCTAACTTTCAATACCGCATCCATTATTTTCATACAGCAATAAGCCTTCAACGCAGATAACGGTACAGACTTGTGGAACACGAGTACCCTTAAGTGACAAGTTAGAGATGGATTTTTGCTGTAACCAGCTTCAACCACGAGGTATCGACCGTATTTATGTCACCAGAGTGCCCGGTAACGCCAGGAGGTTAATTAATTAGTTAGTTCTTAATTTCAAGAGAAGTTAGAAGGAAGTCCCTACATACAAAACCTTTACAACAGGAACCTACACGGTTTTCCCTGTGGCTTTGTTCAGACGTAAATTTGATAATGTTATGGAATAAATGAAGATCGTCATCATTTAATACGTGGTAGAGCCCCACAGCAGCTGTATTAAGGTTGTACGAATAGATTGGCTCGACCGGGGAAGGACCATTCTCTCACAGAATAGCAACGTGACATAGCAGCTTAATGCTGCTGTGTTTCGTATGGTGAGTGTAGAGAACCGGAGACCCATTCTACTGGAAACGAGGCACTCCATCTTAGTCCTCATAGGTGACAATTCATTTTTATTTTTATTCTTAATTGATGAAGATATCTGTGGGCCACAGCATCCACTTACCATCGATTGGACTGTGTGGTCGATTGCACCTTTAGATATTCTATAATAAAATCTCTGTGAATATTTTTTTCTAACGCCGAACAAACCTTCTCCGCCTAGGGTCTATATTGAACGAGTAACCAGGAGTGCCCGGCAACCATCTTTTTTCTTCAGAATCCTCCGGAGGCGCGCAAAATTACACACCACGTTTAAAACTAAACAAAAAATTATTATTTGACCCCTTTGAGTAGTCTAGCGAATATCACAAGTTCAAGGTAACACACTGAAATGTCATCTAAATATGCTTTAAATATAAAATATGTACTTTAAAATTTCCGCTCTTCGGGATAAAATTTTTTCTTCAAATTTGTATAGGATCACTTCTTTCTTGAGAAATCTGTGAACGTACTTTAAAAAAAACATAGGTGTCGAATAAAGAACATATATTTTTTAACGTGGTTAAAAACAATAATCTGAACAAACAGATAAGCAAACAATACTTTGAGGTGATTATACTAAAGGAAGTCATAACATTAAAATAAAATATTTTAAGTAACACTATTACTATTCAATGTACAAAGTACTATTCAATGATATCACGTGTCGTGGAGTACTGAGCAACAACCAACCTTACTCAACATAATGCTGTAGTCGAAATAACTGCATTTTTTGCAGTGGGTCTGAACATTGATATATTTTTAAGTAATAATATTTAAGAAACAAAAATTAACCTATCTAAGCAACTCTGTGATTCGAGAAAAACAAATGCAAATAAGAAATGTGATCTATTTCCATTTATATAACCGAACTGCGAAGTGCCACTGCATGCAGCCGTAACTCTCACTTTAATAATAAGAGTTATAACGGAAGTTCGTTGAAAAACGCCCATTAAAATCGTGAATTATTAGCTATGATAAATAACGGTAATGTTATAGCGCACCTTGTGTCGCTTAAAGTGCTCAAGTTTCAAACATTAATAGCAAAAACAACGGCTTCCCGAGTCGGTTGGATTAACGAAATGTGTCTGTCACACTTCTTAATTAATTGGACTTTATAAAGAAAACAATATCATTTTATTAGCATAACGCAAACGGCGAGTGTACACTGTGCGCCGAATTTGTAAAGAAAAATACGAAAGTAATTTTCATATTAAACAATTATGCGTTAACAATAATTTAACACGTTCAGTGTCCGGTTTCCAGACACAATAGTAAGACAATAGCAATGCCCTATATGTAGTGCACGGGACAGCGAAAGGGTTAATACGATAGAATATAAAAAAAAAAACTGTGGTAGCGAACCCTTGCAACTATGGCAAACATCCCCCTTGTAATAATCTATGTAGAGGCTTATGCTCTACAGTGAACTGTAATAAGCTGTAATGATGATGATGATGATGAATAATACACTATCAAAATCTCATCTTCTAAACACCATTATTACAACACTGCCAGCAATAAATACACACCCCAGTTAACAAAACTTAATATTAAGGATTATTGAACCTCAATCGTAAGTTTCACATTGTAATCCAAGACTTCTTCTCGTTGTTCAACAGAACGTCAAAATCCATGGCTGTACAAGGAACTTTCTTATTGTGGAGAGTATTTTCCTTCATAGTTGTGCATGGCAGCCAGATTACGCACTTTTAAGGATTCTTCCCGTTACCGAGCTGGATATTTTAAGCGTAACATAGCTTCATAACGTTGTGTTTAAACTTAGAAATGAGGATATCCGTTGTAGAACCAGAGTAACTGACACAGCCCAACGGATTAGTAAACTGAAGTGGCAATAGGCCAGCGATATAGCTCGATCGATAACGGCCATAGAACCGACAATGGATGTGGAAGAATGGTTCTCGAGTGGCAGCTTCGTACCGGTAGGCATAATGTGAAGCGGCTCCCAACTAGGTCGAGTGAAGACCTGCTAAGACATGCAGAAATTCGAGTTATTCCTTGGTGGAGGCCTATGTTCAGCAGTGGAATTATGAATGTGATGTGTGCTGTATATTGATGATGAATGTTGTGTTTTATGTGATTACTGACAAGATCCGGATACCCGTTTCACTGGTAATGTATCTTTGCCTCTAATGCAAGTGTCCTCAGAAACGTCCTTGCGAATTTACATGTCTATAGTATTATATGTTGTAGAGCCAAGCTGCAGCTATATTAGTAGTATAGTAGTAGCTCGAATGTGTCAGCTCAACCGGGGAAGCACTACGGTCTCACAGAATACCAGCGTAAAATAGCAGCATAACGCTGCTGTGTTTTGTATGGTAAGAGTAGACAAACGGAAATACATTTTACTGGAAACGAAGCATTCGATCTTAGTCCTCACGGGTAACAACTCATCTGCATTTTGATTCGTAATCGAAGATAGATGTAGATGTCTATGGGCCACAGCAACCACTTACCATCAGGTAGACCGTGTGATTATTTGTCACTCTTACTTGTATAAAAATAGATTATACAGAGAATATATCAGTGTAAGTATCTTACATTGAGAATAACTTTGCCAGAAATTTTTAATTAAGAAAACCTAAATCTAATTATTATTCTTGATACTATCACTTTGATTTTCTTGATTTATTAAAGTTAAATCATAAGAGAATACGAAAATTCCGTCAGATATCGCAAGACGCAACTATAAAAACGTCAGCAAGATGTCATCGATAGGCGATTCACCACACCATCTTAGATGGTTTTAACATTTCGTTTACGAGAACCGTAAATTGTCTAGATCAGCGTAAATTACCTAGATCAGCAGCAGGCAGGAGCGTTCAAGTTGCGAGACGTTGGTTCATCGCAACTCAACCTGACATGCGTGGCGATTATGGCGAATTCTTCCTTGGAACATTTATATTCAACCGTACTCTTTGTTACCCCATAATAAACAAACTAGCGGATTTATATTCATAATAAATAAACTAGTGTGCTACTACGAAAAAAAGAAATATATTTTGTTTATTTGTTGAAATAAACGGAAATTTTATTCATTTATTAACTTTTATATTGTGCCTGACGCATTGTTTTTGTGGTCTAAAACCATCTTCACATTATTGCCTTTCTAATGAAACCGGCTGATGATGTGCCCCACATCGTTTAGACGGTCTCAAAGTCTATAACAGATAGGTAGAAACAATTTTTGTGTTTTATATAGATAGATATGCGCACAAAACGAATAAAAAGAAAAACTTACACTACATATGTATGAAACCAGCATCTATGTTACATTGTGAACACAGCTTAATGAAACTCCTAAATAAAGTCACCGATGACAAGTTAAGGCAAGTTCGAGCGAAGTTGAGCAGTTAACGCCCTTTTTCGAGATAGACTAACTTTTTATTACAAAAGATGATGCTTCTAAATTGATACATGAAGCCATTATAAACACTCGGAAAAACGAAATCTGAACCAGTTTTTTTAAGTTCATAAATTTAATTTTAAATAAATTTTAAGGCACACTGCAGTTATATTATGGTTGTGGCCACGCTCTCACAGAATACCAGCATTAAACAGCAGCTTAATGCTGCTGTGTTCGTATGGTGAGTGTAGAGAACCGGAGACCATTTTTTACTGGACACGACGCACTCCATCTTAGTCCTCAGGGGTGACAACGCATCTGCATCTGATTCTTAATCGAGGATAAATGTAGATGTCTATGGGCCACATCATCCTCTTACCATCGGGTTAGCTGTGTGCTCATTTGTCACCCTTATCCAATAAAAAAATTGGTATACATCTATGGCTGGGCATTGCATGGTTTTCTCTGCGTGATAAAATACATAACGACTTTATTAACAGCAGCACAAGAATATGAATCCATACCCAATGGATCAGTAAGCTGCAAACGGCGTTCAAAAATACCTGGTAGTATTAAGTGACGAAGCTCTAGATGGTACGCATTGTCTAAATATACGTAGATTAGTATAATTCAAATTATAAACTCATTTTTTCTATTTTCTGCCGACTTCCAAAAAGGAGACGGTATTCAATTCGACCGGATTGTTTTTTTTATGTGTGTTACCTCATAACTTTTTACTGGGTGAACCGATTTGGATGTTTTTTTTTGTTTGAAAGCTGGTACTTCTCGTGTGGTCCCATATAAATATGATCAAGGTCAGACCAATAGTTTTTGAGTTATTCTTAAAAACTTATATTGAAGTCGGCTGTACAAAATGTTTAATTTTAAATTATTTTCATATTTCGCTAGCAATTGCGACTAGTATCAATTGCTAATCTATTTTGGCTTTATTAAACAACATAAAATTACTACTACAACGTTTTGGATGGAACATACATATTAATATAGTCTGAATATTTGACAGATCGATACATTTACTGTTGAGACAAACATTTATTATATTGTCTATCCGAAAAATTAGACACGACAGAATAGAATATATTTTAGAATAGAATAGAATTATTTTTTATTCAATATATATTACATGTGTAATTCTTATTGAAAGTAATTTTTTACTTTACCACTGGTTCGAAAAAAACCTTCTGTCCTGAGAAGAACCAGCAAGAAACCCAGCGGGACTTTTTTTTAAAGTAAATATTACATTAATGGTTGTATAAACTTTTTTTTAAATAAATTTTACAATATAAATGATTACGAACTATTTACAAAATTTATTAGAAACTGCTTGGAAGCGACAACCTCATTCCTAGGGGTTATTTCCAGCCATGTATTCATTTATATTATAATAACCCTTTTTATACAGTTGCAGCTTAAAAAAATATTTGAGCTTAGTAATAGAGGAGCCTGTATACTTTCCAAGAACTTGTTGTAATAGCGTATACAGTGCCCAAGAATGAATTACTGACTGTGGAGTCGAGAAACTGGTATCAATAGCTTGTGTATCACTTTTTTTCTAAAACTCCCTTTGTTTTTGTGAACATACATTAAATTTTCGTAAATATACTGAGAGGCCAAAGTTAATATCGTTATTTCTTTAAATTTATCTCTAAGAGACACTGTTGTAAATAGCTCTAATGGCCCTCTTCTGTAAAACAAAAATAGTTTCTGAACCTGCCGCATGTCGCCGTAGCAAAATCCCATAAGACATTATGTTATGGAAATAACTAAAATAAACTAACCTAGCTGTTTCGACACTAGTGAGACCTCTAATCATTTTTACAGCATAGGCTGCAGAACTTAGCCTGCTTGCTAATTTGGATATTTGGGCCCCACTGAAGCTTTGCGTCGAAAGTGATGCCAAGAAAAATAGGGGATTCAACAGGGCATGTATAAAAAATGTTGTAAATTTAATACCTTTAGTTTTATTTCCGTTTAAATGTAGATTATTAACGTTAAACCAACGCACTAATTTTGATATAGCATTATTCACTTCGTCACATTTAAATGATTGACGTTTAAGTTTAATAATCAAGGAATTATCATCAGCAAATAACTCTATATCATGATTATCCCCTACAAGGTAGACAATAGTGGAAACAGCACTAATGCGCAATAGTGCCTGTTGCATGGGTCCAGCTATGTACAATTAATTATCTATGTATTGAAGAAACCTCAACACATTATAATTCAAGAAAAGACTATGGAAATGTCTAGCAGATAAAGTATATTACAATATAAGATATACTCGTATATACGACTTTTATTTATTAATATTGTACTTTTAATAATGTAATTAATTAAATTGTCGAAGACGTTTAATAATTAAGTAATAGTTTTGATAACTTGACATAATATACTTTTACATGTATTTGATACTGTTATGTGCTTTGAATGATATTTTTAATTAGTTAAATTAGTAAAATTTAAAAACTCATTTATTTACATAAAATTCAAATTTAAACAATATTAAAAAGTCTACGAATATCATACAGTCCTACACCCCGCGGTATAGTGCTAAGAACGCTGGCTGTGTTTCCTCGCTGAATGACTTTAATTAGCCTTTGAGAGAGAAGTACCAGCCCTCTTATCACCAGCAGAGAGGAATGAATTAATAAATAATAAATTCATTATATTTTTGCATGCCTTCTGGTATAGTATAGCGGAATCTGTACTAAATATTTGTCACTACATTCTGTATTACCCAATATATGACTTTTCATTTTAAAACTTGACTTGGCAGTTCAAACTTCAAACTTAAAAGAAAAAGACAGATTTTCGATTCGATTTTAAACGAGCGCAATATAATCGATTCTCGATTAGATTGATCATTATAATATCATTTTCGATTATTTTTCTGTATTAACTAGGGTGATAAAATAAATTACGTACATATCTACAAAATCACTATACTATCACAGCTTTTTTGGTGATTTTATACTGATCCTTCTTTTATATATTTAAGTAATTATAGTGAAAAATAGCATGTTACAGTGTAATAACAGTGAAAAATCACCTGTTACAGTGTAGGTAATAGGTAATATCATTTTTACTTATTTTACAATAATTCAGCTTCTAGATTGACAAATCTTGCCAGAATTTCATCTATAAATTGTTTATTAATACGCTTTCAAATGGTCCTACTTTCATCTTGTAACACTTGGGCCCAAAGATGTATGGAAACGTCTCCTTCTCCTTCAATGATTCCCTTTAATCCACCACCAACTGGCACTATGTTAACCCTTTCCTTGCCATGTTAATCATATATGTCCATTTTGAGGACAGTGAAACTGTTAATGTGTTATTTATTAAAAAAAAATAAGGGTGACAAATAAGCACACAGTCCAGATGGTAAGTGGATACTGTGGTTTATAGACATCTATATATCTCCTCGATGAAGAACCAAATGCAGATGCGTTGTCACTCCTGAGGACAAAGATGAAATGTTTCCAGTAAATAGGGATTTCGGTTTAAGACGGAATGTTTCGTTTTCAGTAAATAGGGTCTCCAGTTATCTACACTCACCTTACGAAACAGCAGCTTTAAGCTGGTATTTTGTGAGAGCGTGACCCTACCTCAATCGAGTCTATCTATTGGTGCTACACCTATAATATAGCTGCAGCATGGCACTATCACGTGTAAATACTTTTACATCAAAAGCGTTTACAAGTGTAAGGCTATGGAAATTGCGAAACATCTCATTATAATAATAAAGCCAATAGCGATAAATAAAATATTAAAAGCTTTACAATGTCACTTCAAAAGCCATTAAAACAATATCTGAGTAAAGTTTTGTCAACCGGCGAGACCTAACAGGATCCAACTTGTGCAAGTATAGCAAACTATGCAAATGAAATCAAACTTTAAAATTATGATTCGGTTCAAGAGCAAAGAATATTTAGAGCCTTCAAGGTAAGGATATAAAGACACTTTTATATTTCGGAATAATCTTTACGGCTTTCGATGGCCTCACCCATAACGCTAATAAGCGTACCTACTGCTGGGTGGTTTGGAGATTGCAATACTATACTCGTATGTCTCGCATCTTTGGCGTTGCTCTACGTCGCATTCCCAAATGTACATCGGTCATATACGAAATAGCATAGCACCATCTATCAAAGCTAAGGAGGTCTTTCTGATCTTCCCCATAGACATCAAGGCGATGAATTCTTTTACGCCACCGCCACACGTACGTTTTTAGACCAAATATCTAAACGGAAAAGTCATTTGATAGCTGAAAGTTACAAAATTATATGCACGCACTTACAATTCTTACATTTACTGCGATCGCCTCGTTGGTTTAATTGTCGTATACACGACTGCTAATCATGTGGCAGTCCTGGGTTCGAATTCCGGTTCTGTCCAAAATCAGTTATTTAGTTTTCAGTCAAGAAATTTTCAGTAGCAGCCCAGAAAGAGAATGTTTTGCGCTTGTATCTCGAAAAGCAAGTAAAGCTGCCATAATTCTCTCCGGTCGTGTGCACTCGAAATAATTTTGAATTTCTTATTTTTCATAAATGAGATACTGATTAATTTGTTTCAACAATGATTTATTTTTATAAAACTGTATTGATAACTTGCACAGCTATCCTAGTGAGATTATAAGAAGGTGGTACCTATCCAGACGAACTCCTAGCAGAAAAGTAGTCCTATCACCTAGGCCGAAAATAACAATCAGTCTTGATCAGAAAATAATTACAGTTTACAAGTTACCACACAATATTTATCTGTATACCGAATTCAATTCATTTTAAATTTTAAACTGCACCAAACCCTCTATTTTATTGTACAATCTGAAACTCGCTCCGATACAACTATGGTGCATTAACATAAAACAATACTTAAAATTCCCGCCGCTCCCTTTCTTAAACTTTATTAGAAGATATCCCAAAGATAACTTCGCAAAATATAAATAAAATGACAATAGAATAATTACACAAACAAAGCGGGATTTGCCTCACCGTAACCCTTTGTATCGCGCTTGTTTTCCAACAAGCAACAATGTTACTTCCGCGCTCGACAAAACGTTAGAGTTGGCGTCTCTCAAGGAGACATGCTGAGACACAATTTTTTAAGTGAGCATAGTGTTAAGATTTGAGATAATTGTTGACCGTACAAACTTTTACTTTATGTAATGAATATTAAGGCGTATATTCTAATGTTTAGTAATCACAAGAGCTGTCTTCTTTTTCCTTATTTATGTAAATCATTTGCAGTTTTGGGTTTGGTTTTGTTTGAACTGAATCATTTTATTAAAGCCTTTACAATCACCGCAACGATTCCAATAAAGTTTTAAATTGTTAAGTATTGCGCCTATTTAAAGTGGATTCTTATGGAGATTAGGGGCCACACCTATATTTTAAAAGTTAACAACGTAAATGAAAAGTATAATTATAGAGTGAAACAAATTGGTATTGCGATGCGAGTTTATGTATACCTATATGTACATAAATCACGCCCTTTTGTTCTTCTTAGGATTCAGGAGAAGATAAGAGCAAAACTATTTGCAAAAATGAAGTTGAAAGTCTCAAATTTTTAATAGTTATAAAATATTAATGACGATACAATTTATTCTGATCTCAGTGTGAACATCCAATTTAGTACACAATTGTAAATTTTATTTCTTTGTCATAAAAAAATCTATAAAATTGACAGGTATTCACCATGCAATAATAGTTCACACACAAGAGTAGAATCACTCTTAAATCTCAAGTCGTGGAGATATATTTAAATTTACACTTTCCAATATCAAAACCATAAGAGTAAAATTTCAAATTAAAGATTAATAAAAAAAAATTGAATTGCTCTCCATCTAGTATGGCGAGGTAAACTTGTGAATTTTGTCACCTTTACTTATTGATACATAAGGCTGTGTTGGTTACTTGGTTGCACTAATGATGTCCTACGGATACCTTCATGTAACTTTAGTCTCCTCAATAACTCTCTGAGTAACTTAATACCACTTCAAACGGCTATAATACATATATGTCAGCATTAGCTGCGTACCAGTTCGAGAAAAATCTCAAGCACAAACACCTTATAGCCGAAATTATAAATATAATATAAACATATTTTTATCGTGTAATAATTTCTCAACAATTTTAATAATGTAAATCACATCGCTAAGTTCAATGAGAGAATATTGCTTATTATTTTTTGCTCATGTCTGAAAAATCTGTTCATTTTTTTAGCTGCAGTTTTACCTTAGAAGATGATTTTTGGAGTTTTTGCGTATTTTTTACTTGTAAAGGGGTACCTTGAAGCATTCTTATCTACCGCTTGAGGCATTCTCACGTATCCCTGGAGGTAATTTAACCTCTAACTGGGAATAAAATACATATAAAATTTACCGCAAAATTCTAACCTAAAAAAAATAAAATGAATTTAACTACATAATTGCATAAAAAATCTGCATAAATCAAACCAAATGTCCTTCCAAAGTAGAGAGCCAGCGATTTCGAATATGCCATCTCGCCTATCATGCAGTATTCACTGAGGCTGAATAGTGTCTATTAGGCGGTGTTTACACTGACCGGGAGACGTTTCTTTCAATGCTGTGACCGGCTTGCAGTCAATAGGACATCATTACCGGTGCTGACTGTTCGTGCCGCCTTTACATCAAGTATAACTTTAAAAACTATAGCTATGAGTTTTAAACGAGAATTAAGAGTAGGTACATACTACGAGTGGAAGCAAATCAATTAATTTTGCAATGATAACCGCAATTTTAAATTCTGTTGTTCCATGTTCTTAGCAATTCATGAAGTAAACAAACAAAAAAAACAGGAGTGTAAACCTAAAGATATATTTCATCATCATCATTAACAGCCCATAAAAATCCAATGTTTGGAATTGGAATTTTATATGCTTTACCTGATTTAGTAAGGATTTGCCTTAATTGCCAATTTTGGCAGGAAAATTGACAATCGCATTACTAACCGTGTCCAACCTGTGACACTGCTCCCTATCAACGGTTTGGAATGCCATGAGATCTTTTAATTTTTTTTATTGATTCTTGATTAGGTTTTTATCAAAATCGATTGAGCATTTTTTTGTTATGAACAAATAAACTGAAGGATTAGCAATACAACCGAATTTTACAACAGTTAATCTATACTTTCTCTCATTCCGGTTTTGAATATGGCCAGATCTACTGAGAATTTTGAAGTAAGAACGTTCCCAAGAGCATCGTTAACAAGCGAGGTAAGGCCAGCAGTAGATTAATATATATTTTTGATGATTGATTCGATTTCATTAATTAGTTCATTCATTAATTACAGTCTATCAAAAGTCTCTTCGGTCTCTCCAACAGATTGCATGATTGATTGGATTTCACCATAGTTGCCACGCACGGGTTGGCAAACGAAGTTTTTATTGTTTTCAGCTGTTATCAGGAAGATGTTGCTCACCATCTACTGTTTTAGGTTTCCTCTGTCGCCTTTAACGACACCTACGGGATGATATGTTAGCGAATTCTCTTACTCTTCTGCTTCTCACCAGTTTTATAATATAGTGGTGATATATTTTAAGTGATAGAACTCCTTTTCTACCTAAGAGTACGTCTGGGAAGGTATCAATCTCTTACCTATTTACACGCGCTAAAATCAGTACATGCATTTGTGTTTTAATCTGAACAGTAAAAAGAGCCAGTAGGCTCTGAGGCATTCCATCTCAGTCTTCTTCATCCTCTTTGTTTGTAGGGTCCATGGACTTCAGCAGCCACTTATTATCAGTACTGTGGGTTCGTTTACAAAAAAACTTACAATCCATTTCCACGTCTTTAATTTTATAAAAAAACGTGTTTGTACTTATGTACACACGTAAGAAGTTATACTTCTTTAGCGTAACAAAACAAAAATAACTAAATTTTTTTATTCTTAAAAAACGGTACATTAGGAATTTCTCCTGTATTGTGGAGGCAATTTATAAACATAAATTGCACAAGGACAAATATCCAGACCCGGAAGAATTATTTGCACGCCATACAAATACTTGTTCCGTGTGGGATTCGAACCCCCCCCATCGCAGCAACTCATTGCTAAGCCACTGTCTGAGTTGTCAACTAAACATAACTACTTTAAATATAGTTATCAGTTCCCATGAAAACTTGAGGGACAGTTACCCAATGAAGTTGTCGCTTTGAGTTGTCAGTGTGCACGAGCATCTTAACAACTTCATGGTGTCGTTTTTAACTGTCGGTGTGCTCGTATCGTAAAAAATTCACTCTCATTTTTTTTCCTAAACGCCTCAAAACTCAAAAATTTATAAATTGAAGAGAATAATAATTTACATTCAACACCTGCTTCCTCATAGAATACTTTATAGGCAACACTAAAATAACTTGAGTAAAAATTTAAAACCAAGTACTTGAACGTGTATACTGGTCATAGCAAACGCACACGAATCACTCTCAGTTGGTCAATATTTGTCAAGTTGTATAAATGACCACGGAATGACCAGTTCTGAACAAATGTTTGTCAGCATCGCATGTTAAACAAACGCCTGTTCTTTAAATCAGGTGATCAAAAGAACTTACGATAAGTCGCTTCTGACTTAAATTTGTAATCTTACATAAAAAAATCAACAACATTGTGAATTATGGCTTCTTTTTTCGTTATGGGGTAATGCCTACGCATACCCGTCTCGCGGGGGCAATGACGGGTCATGTCGGACTCGGACTGACTAAAACCCCATGGTGTTGCACCTTCGTCGCATATTGGCAGGGCCACGGGAACGCTTTCGCACACATCCGCGGCCCCACCAGCGCCGGTCACTCCATTGGAGCCCCATCCTCCGAGAGGACTTCGCCTTCCCCATCTCCTTCTCAGGTAAGTCGCACCAGGAACACAGCATGCGACTTCCTTCACGGCCTCTTAATGCAACTGTGAAACCGAGTCCGATACGCGGAGGTCATAGGGCCAGGTAAAACGAGCACTTCGAAGCACTAGTTTTCCCGACCCCAGCGGCGGATCTGGGCTATGGCTCTGCCGCCAACCAAAATTCGACCGCGGAGGGTAGGGAGTGCGGCGCCTCGTAATACCGACACTCCTCTCCCCCCACAGCCCCACCACTACCGCATCAAAGGTGCGGCCCCGTCAGAGTCGCGAAGGATAGGGCGAGTGGCGTATCGCCATACCAACACTCCTCTTCCTCCGCGCATCCACCTCAGCTGCAGCAGTAGGGGGAGAGGATACCCCTCTTGTCGCGGCCCACCAACACATATCCGAAGTGGGCTGAACACACTCGGAGTGGCCACCTCGGGCTGGCTCTACACCACGGACCACCCTAGTGGGTTTCATCTTTGTTCACCGCGGGTGGCCAATCCACTGCTATTAAGCCCCTCCGCCACGAAAGGGCGGGAACCCGTTCGGGGGAGGGGGGTGAATTATGGCTACGGTCAACTCGACTAGGGTACAGCCACGTACTCCTAGAATACCAGTACGTATTATAAATAAAGCTAAGCTAATATTATATACCAGCTGTTCCTCGCGACTTCCCCCGCGTGTTATTCGGGGTTTTAATTTTTTTGCGCGGAACCCTAATTCGTTTTCTATAATAAAAGTAGCCTAAGTTACTCCTTGTGTTGGCGTTTCGGAGATTAGCCTGAACAAACAGACAGACAGACGGACAGACAGACAGACAAAAACTTTAGAAATTGTATTTTTGTAATTACTACAGTATATGCTTTCATCGGCATTTAATAAAAAGCTGTAATTTTGACATTACAAACAGACCAATTCAATTTTATTTATTTGTATAGATAAAATAAGGGTGACAAACAAATACACAGTCTATCTGGTAAGTGGATACTACATTTTGATGAAAAATCAATACGAAGATACGAAGATGCGTTCTCATCCCAGAGGAATAAGATGGAATGCCTTATTTCCAGTACAACGAGTCTCCGGTTCTCTACACTCACCATGCGAAACACAACAGCATTAAGCTGCTATTTTACGCTGGTATTCTGTGAGAGCGTGGTCTTCAGCCGGTCAAACCAACCCATATAGTTGTAGCTAGTGCTACCACTTAAATAAAAAAAAAAACAACATATTCTGAATTCTTCAGAATTCGTTTCTCAGTACTGCGACATTTACTGTGAGCGCTTATGACTCTTTACGTATATACAGGGTTATTTTGCAATAACCGGCCAAATTTGCAGAGTAGATTCACAGTAAGTAATATAGGCAAATGATGAAGAAAACTTAATTAAAAAAAATCTCAAACATTCTGCCCTTTTTATCTTTTAAGTTCAAAATGCGTGGTAATGCCATGTTTTTTTTATTTAATTTAAATTTTATCTTTATCTTTATTAATTTAAATTAATATATTAATTGCCACTGATTTTACTGCGCGCGCAGACATTCGTAAGAGTCGATTGGTAAGCAAAAACGTTGTTGCCTATAAATCATATTTAATTTTAAATAATTTCAAGTAAAAGTAGAAGCCTCATTTCCTCGTATTAAATAAAAAACAAAAACTGCAATAGAAACAGAAACATTTTTATTCAATATAGATTATAAATAATACTTATTGAAAATCACTCTTTTGTATAATTACGACTGGTTCGAAAAAACCTCTGTCCTGGGAAGAACCAGCAAGAAACCCAGCGGGACTTTTTTTAACAGCTTACAATCATGTATGTTACACAAATTAACAACACAACAAATTAGAAATAGCTTGGGAGCGATCACCTCACTTCCAGGGGTTATTATCATCTATAAATTCTTTAATATTATAATAACCCTTTTTATACAAACTTAGTTTAATAAAGTTTTTGAACTTTGAGCAGGTCAAATTTTGTATATTTTCTGGAATTTGTGGTTTGTGGTTTAAGAAATTTATTCCTCAAAAGAATACAATTCACTTATCATGAGAAATAACAAGTTAATCTCAGATGCTAAATACATGAACTTATGAAGAACGGCAGGTACTCGTAAATGATCTATTATTTACCTGGGCATGCACAATCTTCTTGCAATATGTAGGGTAATAAGAAAAGTAAGTGTACAATTATATATATAAGTGGAATTTTGATGTAAAAGCGTATACATCGCCCCAAGAATGAATTACTAACTCGATGGAGTCGAGTAACTGGTACCTACTACTAGCTTGTGTCTGTTCCTAGTATTTACAGAATGAATATCATTTATTTTTGTAAAACTACATTTGTTTTTGTGTACGTACATTACATTTTCATAAATGTATTGAGAGGCCAAAGTTAATATATTAATTTCCTTAAATTTTTGTCGCAGCGACTCTTTAGGCTTTAAATCATAAATTGCTCTTATGGCCCTCTTCTGTAAAACAAATATAATTTCAGTGTCAGCTGCGTGTCCCCATAGCAAAATACCATACGACATTATGCTATGGAAATAGCTAAAGTAAACTAGTCTAGCTGTTTCAACACTAGTTAGACTTCTAATCTTTTTTACGGCATATGCTGCAGAACTAAGTAAGTAATAACGGTTATATCCTTATTTATATATTTGAATTTTAGTTTAAAATTTGGCTACTCATTGAAAAATAAACCTGTATAAATGTCAACTTCCATTAGTTATGTGTTAAGCAAAAAATAAACTTTAATATAGTAGAAAAGAATATTTTTCTATTCAGTATAGATTACAAGTAAATCATATTGAAATATTTATTTTTTTACAACTGGTTCGAAAAAAATCCTCCGTCCTGGGAACAACCAGCATAAAGACAAAAGCCGACTTGAAAGAACTAAGAAAAAGTTAATAATTGAATATTCTAAAGTCGGTGCTATTAACATAGTGTACCTATAGAAGAATTACCTTCAACCAACGACTTCTGAATGTGCAACTGTTTAATTATTTTTATTTAATTGAAGTGAACTTTACTTTTTAGCGTTCCATATGCGAAGGGTAACTAACGGGACCCTAATACTAAGCCTCCGCTGTCGGTCTGTCGACTGGCTGTATCTCATGATCCGTAACAGGTAGACGGTTGAAATTTTCACAGACTTTGCATTTCTGTTGCCGCTATAACAACAAATACTAAAAATCAAAATTAACTAAAAATTAAAGGAACTTTTTTTGCATAAATAGTATTAAATATTGTATAATGGTACGGACCCCTTCATGTGCGAGTCGGACTCGTACTTGGCCGGTTTTTATTAAAAGTTTTTTTTTGCCCTTTTAATTGGATTAAGAAATTTCCCAAGTTATAGGTAACAGCTAGAATGTCGCCTTAATATTAAAACTTCGTTACCTATTTTGCCACTATTATGGATGGAATTTTATCTATAAATTTATATAGGGTCACCCCAAAAGTATAAACTATTTAATAAAAAAAGAATCGTAAATATCGATCTAATATACAAATACACACAAAAACAGTCTTACAGTTACATCATCATACCAGCCCTTCACAAGTCCATTGCTGAACATAGGCCTCCCCCAAGGAATGCCACAAAGTACGGTCCTGAGCCACCTGCATCCATCGACTTCCTGCATGTCATTACATTTACAGTACAGTCATTACAGTTACAGTAACAATAGAATTGCGAACCTTTTACTTAATCGTTTTTTATATTTACGCGAATACTACACATGCAATGATTGCGATTGTTGATTTCAACATGTTAAGGATCGTCCACACGATTATATCAGATTGTGCAGACCACAAATTCTCGCAAAATAATACCGATTCCTTCCAATAATAATAACGAGGCTATTGAAATAAAAACCATCCTAATTTAAATAGAGAAAATTGCTGGGTGATACCCTCATAATTATTAAAATGAAATCCACATCCAAGCATAATACTGCAAGACTTCAAGGTAATCTCGTTCTGCGTAGATCGGTCCAAAAATTAATAATTAAAAGTTTAAAGTAGCCTTCGTCAACTATAACATCAAGGTGTCGAACACCCAGTCAAGGTGCTGTAAAGTGGCCGAAACGCCGAGAATGAAAAATGTCAAAATTAAACGCGATAAAATCCGTTAAATTAGTTTTATTCCAACCTTTTCCTTTTTAGTCGCTAACTAATGATTAACTAGTCACTAATAAGCGATAAAATAAAAAAAATGTACAACCGACTTCAATATAAATTATTAAGTATAACTCAAAAACCACTAATCAGACGTTGATCAAATTTATATGTGACCACATGAGAATCACTAGCTTTCAAATAAAAAAAGAATCATCCCAATCGGTTCACCCAGAAACATAAAAAAAAGAAAATACAGTGAGTACCCCCTCCTTTTTATAGTCGGCTAAAATTACGTGCAAATGCAACCAACAATCTTAGGCATATAATCAGTGAACTACGGCCATAACAATTTCCGCTTCCATTAGTTGTATTTATCTTCCATTGTCGATCGCAATACGAAACGTAACCGCTTCCCTCGTATCATTACGACGTTGTAATATAGGAGCTCGTCAGATCCGTGTTTGAGTTGTGTTGACTCCAACTTACGTCCCTAGCTTATTGAACAAGTTTCAAGCAAACTCCGTTTGTCGTTACACATGAATTGCGTGGTCAGGACTACGTTTGTTGTATGTATTTTGATATTGTCTTAGAATTGGTATATTTTTGTTAATTTTGTCACTTGTTTTTTTTTGTTGTTTTCGATTTCTCTCACTAAGAGGCGTAGACGCATTATTACCTATCTTATATTATAAACAATTGAAGTCTGTAAGTTGAGTTTGTTTGTAGGAGGTAATCTCTGTAACTACTAAGCCGATTTAAAAAAAATCTTTCACCAGTAGAAAGCTATATTATTCCTGAGTGACATATGCTATATTTGATTGTGATTAATAATATATTTTAATGTGAAATAACAATATTTGTCAATCAATTCCGAAAATAAATCCTAAACACTCAGTACTAAGAACCACACTAGATAATTTCATCACAAGTTAAAATGTTTGACGCCCCGCGAAGTGGGCACGTGTCGGGTAGTCCATACTCTATACATGTATTATTACATACCTATACATACATAATATAAACAAAAATGAAGTGTCTGTCTATGATATCGAAATAACTGGCGATTATTAAGCTTAACATGCTATTAAGACATAAACAAACATTTTTGAAATTTTTGTCTGACTGTCCGAGATTATCTTCGAACTAGCTTAAACAATTGTGAAGAAACATTACGAACAAACAGAGAACAACAGCAGGAGGGATTTAGGCTATATCTTATCCAAAAAACTAATTTTTTTGTGGGAAAAACGAAAAATTGATAAAACATAATATGTTGTATGAAATCTAAATAACACCACATTAATAGATCCTATCCAGGTGAAGCCGGGGCGGGTTGCTAGTATGTAATAATAATGACCTTTAGACCGAATTTCAGTCACGGCGCCCCGTCTCACTGGAGACCAGCAACCTGCACGTTTTAAAGCACGAAGTGTATACGCAAACACAAGTGCACTCTCTACTAGGACTAACGGCCAAAACACCGCCAAATTCCCGACTCAAGGCTGCTACTGAGAACTTCGTGATAGAAAACCTAATAACTGATTTTTTGGTCCGACCCGGGATTCGAACCTTAATAATGAATAAATTAGAATAAAAATTGATCAAGCGCAAACTAAAGAATTTTAAATTTATAAACATGATGACAATACTAGCGTACTAGACCATAAGAATGTTGCTCTTATTTACAGAATGCTCACCCCATAGATATGTGACAAAACAGAGGTCTCCATTCACAAAAAGTCATTAAAACGGACTCGTAATGCCACGCAAATAATCAAAGCGGTGCATAACGATTACGAAGTCAAGCAAAGAGGCTTTAAGTCTAGTATTAGGTTACACAAACAGAACCTGGGAATCATTTACATGCCGTTAATGACAGGCATCTCTTCAACTGCCTTTTATGACTCAAAGAAGCGTTAGCTTTGCTGTTCTTTGAATAGCTAAGAACAGGAATAAAAAGACACTGCATTTATTGTTTCGTTTTTTAAACTCTTTCTAATCGGCTCGACTCGCTGGTACTGCGAAGAGATCTCTTTGCGTATTTTATCGCATCTACCATGGGCAGTGCTCTGAAGAATTGTTCAGATTAATTCCAGCCGCTCAATTTCACCATCGCACATCGCAACAAAACTCGCGATACCATCCATACCATCTGGATGATTGGCGGTCCACCACTTTGCGATTTAGAGAGATTTGTCCATTTACCACCATTTACCAGAGATTTTTCCGGACCGATACGACTTCCTTCGATCCGACCTTCAAGAAAAGAGCCTACTCTTTTTTAAAGTCCAGCAACGCACCAGCAATTCCTCTGGTCTTGCAGGTGTTCATAGGCGGCGGTAGTCACTTAGAATCAGGTGAGCCGTATGGACATTTGCCCCCTCTCCTATTAAAAAAAAAACTGAAGTGATTAGCGAACGCACAGTCCACTTGTTGGTAATTGGTCACTGCAGGCCATGGACACATGCAGACAACTACAAACACGGCTATAGACGTTTTCACCTCTAGGTACTAAGATGAAATGCCTTATAATCTGTAATTATAGTGGTTCTCTATACCTCCCACACCGGAACCCAGCAGTGCAAGTACCACTATTTGGCGGTAGATATAGGTAAAAGAGTGGTATTTACCCAGACAAAGTCCTGGGCAGAAGGGAAGTCCCAGCACCGGAATTGTGACAAGTTATTCTAAACATCGTCTCATCTTACTTAGATTGATGATATGTTCAGGTTTACCGTACACAATTTAATATTTTTTACTGATTGTATACTTTATAATGTCGTGTTTTAATTGGACTTCTATATAATTGTTTTTAATGTAATCTTATAACAACAAAAAAAGAGAAGCGGAGAGTGACGCAAAAACCAAGCCAAAACCATGCTCAACTTATTGTGAGAACACACACTCACGCACACATATGCGTCTATAATCATTTGCAAACAAGAACATAGTATGCGTCAAGCGGTGAAATTTTAAACGTTAGTGGAAATCTGTGACAGAGAAAACTGTTAGTACGTGTGAGTAAGCACTTTGCTACCGCGCTTCTGCAATAGTTAAAGTATTTCAATTACATTCAAATTTTAATTACAGCTTAAAAAATTACTTAGCAACTAAAATGTGACAGAGGGTAACTGAAATAAGAGACGACCTGATGACAACTTAATAAAAATATTAAAAAACTGCGGGTGCTAGTCTGCCAGTCAAACGTGGCAGAGGCAAATGTGAGGCAATCTATAGGAGAGGGCAATGTTCAGAGTTGGACTTTTGTTGGGTAATGAATGAATTATTTCCTAAACTCGTTCATGTGGTTAGCAACTTCATCGAATACATAACGTCCCAGTTTCCCATCGTTAATCGGTTTACAACTACTAACAAATGGCTAACACAAACACTTGCAAGTTTAACGGCATGTAGGAATTGATTAGAGCAAATCAAATAGCCCTTCACGCAGCCCCACGTCTGCCCCTTCAAGCTGACAAGAGTCTTTGAGTTCACTTTGTAGGGTGAGCATGAATTTTGGGAAAAGATTGAGAAAAGAATATTTATTTTTATATTTCACTCCTATGTCATAAGTATTTACTGATACTAATAATGTTGAATCTTTCGAAAAATATTTGTAAAATTTGATTTTCGATAAAGCCTTATACAGAAGAATGTCCTATAATTTTACAGCCGTCTGCTAAGTATGGCGACCACAACTGAAATGTCGTCTGTTAGAAAAAAAAATAAAGAATGACTTACTCATGCTCACCTACAACGCTTAGCGGATTGATGAGCGCAGAAGCGGGCTCAAGCATTGACTAGATTGCTCCCTATCGTCAGTCTGTAGGTATTTTTTCCTCCAGTAATTATTCATCAGAGCCGCATTCGTCAAACAGCGAAGTATACCACGAGCAGATAAAATTGATATTTAAATAAAGAGTTTATAAGGGGTGTATAAGTACTTTCGAGAACCAATGACGTCCTCTCAGAAAAATCGGACGTCATGCAGCGATGGAGCGAATTTTATAGAGAAATGTATGCTTGTAATGATCTTAGTGAGGGATCCGGGGGTGACGCCGTGACTGGTACGCCAGACCTGGACCTCAATGACACTGAGGTCATCAGTATGAAAGAGATTGAACGTGCGATTCGAAGTTTGAAATGTGGTAAGGCTGCGGGACCAGTCAGAGTTACTGTTGAAATGGTCAAGTATGGTGGGCCTAGAGTCTGGGACAGCTTTCATCTGCTGTGCAATTTATGCTGGCGGACGGGGGATGTCCCGGATGATTGGCGATCCGCAGTCATTGTGCCTTTATATAAAGGTAAAGGTTCACATTTTGACTGCGGGTGCTATCGGGCGATCAGCTTGACCAGTTTAGCAAGTAAAGTTTACTCGAAGGTTTTTACACGTAGGATGCAAGAGAAATCGGAAAGATTTCTATGGGAGGCACAATGCGGATTTAGACCTGGAAGAGGATGCACGGATCAAATGTTTCCTCTCCGCATGATCACGGAAAAGCTACTGGCTGCTAACCAGAAGATTTTCTGTGCTTTTGTGGATCTTGAGAAAGCATTTGATAAGGTTGTAAGGAAGAAATTGTGGGAACTGTTGTCGGGGTATGGTGTGGATGGTCGATTGCTAAGGGCTATGCAGTCACTTTACTGTGACTGTAAAGCCTGTGTGCGGGTAGGGCATGACCTTTCACCCATGTTTGGCGTCCAAACGGGCGTAAAACAAGTTTGTGTCATGTCTTCCTGGCTGTTCATACTGTATATCGACAGCTGTTTACAGAAGCTGAAAGACAGCTGTTTGGGTGTGAAATTGGGTGACATTAAAGTAAATTGTCTGCTGTATGCTGATGATACAGTGCTTATTGCACCATCAGAGGCAGAACTGCAGGCATTAGTCACGGGTATGAAAGAGGAATGTGAAATTAAAGGTCTCCGTTTGAATGCTAATAAAACTAAGGTTCTGGTATTTGAAAGGGACGAAGAGAGAACGAAGTGTGAAATATGGGTAAATCAGGAATGTCTAGAACAGGTAAATGAAATTGTATACTTGGGGAGTGCTTTTAGGCGAGATGGAAGACGTGATTTAGATGTGGACAGGCGTATTGCTGTCGGGAACAAAGTCAATGGTGTCCTGACTGCGTTAGTTAAAAGGCAAGGCGTAGTGAAGAGTGCACGCCTTGCAATACATAACGCAGTGTTGGTACAGACTTTATTATATGGCAGCGAAACCTGGGTATGCCAGAAGAAGAATAAAAGCAAGTTGAATGCAGTGAAGATGCGATCTCTTCGTAAAATGTACGGCGTTACAATGGCCGACCGGAAGCAAAACGAAGAGATTCGCAATATGGCAGGTTTGATAGATGACCTTATCAAAAAATTGATAGGGGCGTGCTTCGATGGTTTGGGCACGTTGGGCGAATGAGTGAAGACCGAATGGTGAAGAAAATATATAGCGCGGAAGTTAATATTAAAAGGTGTCGAGGTAGACCGAGACTAACTTTCGAAGACCATGTGAGCAAATTTCTCGAAGAGGGGAGGGTCAAGAGTACTCGGATAACTAGACGTGCATGTATGAAGAAGATAGATCTGAAAGAAGCGAAAGAGGTATGTAAGGATCGTGACACTTGGCGATCTGTTCTCTCTGGCTACCCCGTCAGGGATTGTGCGTGAAGATAAGTAAGTAAGTAAGTAAGTTATAAGGGGGAATTTCCATTGGAGCTAAAAGTTCATAATAGAAATCTTCTTGGTAATGGCCTCTCTTATTGTAGACATGATTAGTATTTATCGTTTTGAACAGTGGTAGAGCCACGCGGCAGCTTTTGCTGTCGCACGAATGGGCCGGCTCAAACCGGGGTGGTACCACGACCTCACAGAAAACCAGCGTGAAGTAGAGGTTTACCTCTGCGTTTCGCTTGGTGAGTGCAGGTGGCCGGAGGCCCTTTTTACTGGAAATGAGGCATTCTATCCTAGTCCTCGCGGGTGACAACGCATCTACATTTTGATTTGTAATAGAGGATAGATGTAGATGTCTATGGGCCGCAGCAACCACTTACCATCAGGTGGACTGTGTGCTCGTTTGTGATCCTTATCCTATAAAAAAACCCATGGAAGGTGGATTGACCGATCGTAGAATACCATTCAATTTGCTTTTTTGATACTGCTTTCCGTCGCCGATCTGGGTAATTTACGTCTGGCGTTAACCATATATTGATACGGACATCGGAAGTCATAAGGAAGGATAGAAGAATTTATTACTATGAAGTCCGTGGGCCATGAGACAGTTGTTTTCAAAGTAAAGAACAATGGCAGACTTTCATACATAAAATTAGTTGAGAAGAAATGGTAGCGTCTATATACCAAAAATATCTTAAAATGTTAACCGTAAGTCCCTTAATAACTCTGTCAAAGAATTTCGTCCTGAGAAGGCCTCAGAAAAAAGATATTTACATTTGAACCATTTTAGGTTATGTCCTATACCACTTGGAAAAAGTCATGCTTCCTGTGGTTTTTTGATGTTAGCTTAATACATAATACATAATTGAGAGTTTTTAGATTATTGTATCTCAAATCAAATCTGAAATATAAAAATAAATATTCTTTTCTCAATCTTTTCCCAAAATTCATGCTCACCCTACAAAGTGAACTCAAAGACTCTTGTCAGCTTGAAGGGGCAGACGTGGGGCTGCGTGAAGGGCTATTTGATTTGCTCTAATCAATTCCTACATGCCGTTAAACTTGCAAGTGTTTGTGTTAGCCATTTGTTAGTAGTTGTAAACCGATTAACGATGGGAAACTGGGACGTTATGTATTCGATGAAGTTGCTAACCACATGAACGAGTTTAGGAAATAATTCATTCATTACCCAACAAAAGTCCAACTCTGAACATTGCCCTCTCCTATAGATTGCCTCACATTTGCCTCTGCCACGTTTGACTGGCAGACTAGCACCCGCAGTTTTTTAATATTTTTATTAAGTTGTCATCAGGTCGTCTCTTATTTCAGTTACCCTCTGTCACATTTTAGTTGCTAAGTAATTTTTTAAGCTGTAATTAAAATTTGAATGTAATTGAAATACTTTAACTATTGCAGAAGCGCGGTAGCAAAGTGCTTACTCACACGTACTAACAGTTTTCTCTGTCACAGATTTCCACTAACGTTTAAAATTTCACCGCTTGACGCATACTATGTTCTTGTTTGCAAATGATTATAGACGCATATGTGTGCGTGAGTGTGTGTTCTCACAATAAGTTGAGCATGGTTTTGGCTTGGTTTTTGCGTCACTCTCCGCTTCTCTTTTTTTGTTGTTATAAGATTACATTAAAAACAATTATATAGAAGTCCAATTAAAACACGACATTATAAAGTATACAATCAGTAAAAAATATTAAATTGTGTACGGTAAACCTGAACATATCATCAATCTAAGTAAGATGAGACGATGTTTAGAATAACTTGTCACAATTCCGGTGCTGGGACTTCCCTTCTGCCCAGGACTTTGTCTGGGTAAATACCACTCTTTTACCTATATCTACCGCCAAATAGTGGTACTTGCACTGCTGGGTTCCGGTGTGGGAGGTATAGAGAACCACTATAATTACAGATTATAAGGCATTTCATCTTAGTACCTAGAGGTGAAAACGTCTATAGCCGTGTTTGTAGTTGTCTGCATGTGTCCATGGCCTGCAGTGACCAATTACCAACAAGTGGACTGTGCGTTCGCTAATCACTTCAGTTTTTTTTTAATAGGAGAGGGGGCAAATGTCCATACGGCTCACCTGATTCTAAGTGACTACCGCCGCCTATGAACACCTGCAAGACCAGAGGAATTGCTGGTGCGTTGCTGGACTTTAAAAAAGAGTAGGCTCTTTTCTTGAAGGTCGGATCGAAGGAAGTCGTATCGGTCCGGAAAAATCTCTGGTAAATGGTGGTAAATGGACAAATCTCTCTAAATCGCAAAGTGGTGGACCGCCAATCATCCAGATGGTATGGATGGTATCGCGAGTTTTGTTGCGATGTGCGATGGTGAAATTGAGCGGCTGGAATTAATCTGAACAATTCTTCAGAGCACTGCCCATGGTAGATGCGATAAAATACGCAAAGAGATCTCTTCGCAGTACCAGCGAGTCGAGCCGATTAGAAAGAGTTTAAAAAACGAAACAATAAATGCAGTGTCTTTTTATTCCTGTTCTTAGCTATTCAAAGAACAGCAAAGCTAACGCTTCTTTGAGTCATAAAAGGCAGTTGAAGAGATGCCTGTCATTAACGGCATGTAAATGATTCCCAGGTTCTGTTTGTGTAACCTAATACTAGACTTAAAGCCTCTTTGCTTGACTTCGTAATCGTTATGCACCGCTTTGATTATTTGCGTGGCATTACGAGTCCGTTTTAATGACTTTTTGTGAATGGAGACCTCTGTTTTGTCACATATCTATGGGGTGAGCATTCTGTAAATAAGAGCAACATTCTTATGGTCTAGTACGCTAGTATTGTCATCATGTTTATAAATTTAAAATTCTTTAGTTTGCGCTTGATCAATTTTTATTCTAATTTATTCATTATTAAGGTTCGAATCCCGGGTCGGACCAAAAAATCAGTTATTAGGTTTTCTATCACGAAGTTCTCAGTAGCAGCCTTGAGTCGGGAATTTGGCGGTGTTTTGGCCGTTAGTCCTAGTAGAGAGTGCACTTGTGTTTGCGTATACACTTCGTGCTTTAAAACGTGCAGGTTGCTGGTCTCCATTGAGACGGGGCGCCGTGACTGAAATTCGGTCTAAAGGTCATTATTATTACATACTAGCAACCCGCCCCGGCTTCACCTGGATAGGATCTATTAATGTGGTGTTATTTAGATTTCATACAACATATTATGTTTTATCAATTTTTCGTTTTTCCCACAAAAAAATTAGTTTTTTGGATAAGATATAGCCTAAATCCCTCCTGCTGTTGTTCTCTGTTTGTTCGTAATGTTTCTTCACAATTGTTTAAGCTAGTTCGAAGATAATCTCGGACAGTCAGACAAAAATTTCAAAAATGTTTGTTTATGTCTTAATAGCATGTTAAGCTTAATAATCGCCAGTTATTTCGATATCATAGACAGACACTTCATTTTTGTTTATATTATGTATGTATAGGTATGTAATAATACATGTATAGAGTATGGACTACCCGACACGTGCCCACTTCGCGGGGCGTCAAACATTTTAACTTGTGATGAAATTATCTAGTGTGGTTCTTAGTACTGAGTGTTTAGGATTTATTTTCGGAATTGATTGACAAATATTGTTATTTCACATTAAAATATATTATTAATCACAATCAAATATAGCATATGTCACTCAGGAATAATATAGCTTTCTACTGGTGAAAGATTTTTTTTAAATCGGCTTAGTAGTTACAGAGATTACCTCCTACAAACAAACTCAACTTACAGACTTCAATTGTTTATAATATAAGATAGGTAATAATGCGTCTACGCCTCTTAGTGAGAGAAATCGAAAACAACAAAAAAAAAACAAGTGACAAAATTAACAAAAATATACCAATTCTAAGACAATATCAAAATACATACAACAAACGTAGTCCTGACCACGCAATTCATGTGTAACGACAAACGGAGTTTGCTTGAAACTTGTTCAATAAGCTAGGGACGTAAGTTGGAGTCAACACAACTCAAACACGGATCTGACGAGCTCCTATATTACAACGTCGTAATGATACGAGGGAAGCGGTTACGTTTCGTATTGCGATCGACAATGGAAGATAAATACAACTAATGGAAGCGGAAATTGTTATGGCCGTAGTTCACTGATTATATGCCTAAGATTGTTGGTTGCATTTGCACGTAATTTTAGCCGACTATAAAAAGGAGGGGGTACTCACTGTATTTTCTTTTTTTTATGTTTCTGGGTGAACCGATTGGGATGATTCTTTTTTTATTTGAAAGCTAGTGATTCTCATGTGGTCACATATAAATTTGATCAACGTCTGATTAGTGGTTTTTGAGTTATACTTAATAATTTATATTGAAGTCGGTTGTACATTTTTTTTATTTTATCGCTTATTAGTGACTAGTTAATCATTAGTTAGCGACTAAAAAGGAAAAGGTTGGAATAAAACTAATTTAACGGATTTTATCGCGTTTAATTTTGACATTTTTCATTCTCGGCGTTTCGGCCACTTTACAGCACCTTGACTGGGTGTTCGACACCTTGATGTTATAGTTGACGAAGGCTACTTTAAACTTTTAATTATTAATTTTTGGACCGATCTACGCAGAACGAGATTACCTTGAAGTCTTGCAGTATTATGCTTGGATGTGGATTTCATTTTAATAATTATGAGGGTATCACCCAGCAATTTTCTCTATTTAAATTAGGATGGTTTTTATTTCAATAGCCTCGTTATTATTATTGGAAGGAATCGGTATTATTTTGCGAGAATTTGTGGTCTGCACAATCTGATATAATCGTGTGGACGATCCTTAACATGTTGAAATCAACAATCGCAATCATTGCATGTGTAGTATTCGCGTAAATATAAAAAACGATTAAGTAAAAGGTTCGCAATTCTATTGTTACTGTAACTGTAATGACTGTACTGTAAATGTAATGACATGCAGGAAGTCGATGGATGCAGGTGGCTCAGGACCGTACTTTGTGGCATTCCTTGGGGGAGGCCTATGTTCAGCAATGGACTTGTGAAGGGCTGGTATGATGATGTAACTGTAAGACTGTTTTTGTGTGTATTTGTATATTAGATCGATATTTACGATTCTTTTTTTATTAAATAGTTTATACTTTAGGGGTGATCCTATATAAATTTATAGATAAAATTCCATCCATAAGAGTGGCAAAATAGGTAACGAAGTTTTAATATTAAGGCGACATTCTAGCTGTTACCTGTAACTTGGGAAATTTCTTAATCCAATTAAAAGGGCAAAAAAAACTTTTAATAAAAACCGGCCAAGTACGAGTCCGACTCGCACATGAAGGGGTCCGTACCATTATACAATATTTAATACTATTTATGCAAAATAAGTTCCTTTAATTTTTAGTTAATTTTGATTTTTAGTATTTGTTGTTATAGCGGCAACAGAAATGCAAAGTCTGTGAAAATTTCAACCGTCTACCTGTTACGGATCATGAGATACAGCCAGTCGACAGACCGACAGCGGAGGCTTAGTATTAGGGTCCCGTTAGTTACCCTTCGCGTACGGAATAATGAAAGAATCGTTCTAATCATTCGACGTCAGCTATAGAGGATACAAATCGCCTCGTGGCATACGATCCGACCGCAGTCTATCAAAATCATTAAAAATAACGCGTCGAGGACAGTCGCCACGTTATTCGATGGATACGCCCAAATTTCCATCAAACATATGTCGCTGTGCAACTCATGAGGTCTAGCGTGAAACTCGGGCTTACTTTTGTCTGCTAATTAAACATATTATATTGAATACGTTACAAGCCCATATCATCTTACTGTTGAGCACAGGAATCCTCTCATTTTTGAGATGGTAATGGAGTTAATAGATAATTTGTCCGCATCAAAATATTTCTCTCACAATATTTTTCTTTATCACCAAGCACGTTGTAAATTATCATTTATTTGCAATTAACAATTTCATTGGTGACAGTGGGATACGAACCAGGGTTTTATTTATGAGTTTCCAATTCTAAATACATATTAGGTTGCTCGCGTACATTGACATTTACGACGAGTATTCAGCCTCTATGGAGAAAACTATGCTTAAAGTTTTCCTGCGTAATAGAATCCGTAACGATACTCCAGAATCAGAGTAGGTCAGCCATATATCTCGACGAACCGAAAGCCGATGGGGAAGAAAGGTTCTAGAGGTGGCAAGCGGAGCTACACTCTGCCTGACCCCATTACGACCACGACCAAGACACTCACACTGGAGTGCAAAAAGGTAAGACATGCAGGAATGGAACTATGTACGTGGTTCAAGACCATGCTTTGTGTATTGCAATGGAATTTTAAGTATTTTGTTTCGTCGCCGGCTCTTATAAATTGCACCCCAACCATCGCATGCCAGTACCGCACCCAATATTTCATATATACCAACACGATATGCAAATATGGGACATAAAGGTAATATTTCGTGATAGTGGAGCGGTAATTAATAAAATATGTCCTCTTCGAGCTATTAGTTGGGCGCGGATTCCGGCGAGCGTATTAGACGCGATTGCTTCGCTCGTTTGATTTATGTTGCGGGCGTGGACATTGTTCTGTTTGCGTACTGTGACCTTAATTATTTTTTGATATGTATTCACATGTAAATAGCTCAATGGGGCTTGGCAAACACGTTCAGTCAAACATTTGCCTTCAGGTGAGCCACATGCACGTTTGCCCCCTCTTATATATAAAAAAAATCTCCTTCTTCTTTATAAAATGTTGCTTCAACTCTAGGAATTTCTCCTGTATCTTGGAGGCAGTTTACAAACATAAATATCACATGGATATACATCCAGACCCGGAACAATTGTTGGTAGGCCATGTAAATACTTGTTCCGTGCGGGATTCAAACTCGTCAGCGCCGTCACATTGTGCGGATGGTTTTATTACCGCAATATCTTGCTACAGGTACGCAGGTTCTGGATTCCAGTCACCCTGCAATGAGTAGTGACTGCAGCTCGATTAATTTAGTTCGACTGGGTAATGCTATAATGTCCTCCAGACTGAATGTAGATTTTGGCCCACCCCGGGATTTGAATGTATATTCTATCACAGTCCTTAGGGGTGGCAGCGGATCTGCATTTAATTCTTATGTGAGGGTAGATGTAGATACCTATCCACAATATGGTTCTGGCATGGCTCTGACACGTAAAAACTATAAATAATATTTTTTTTAATAGGATAAGGGTGACTAACGAACACACGGTCCACCTGATGGCAAGTGGTTGCTATGGCCCATAGACATCTACATTTATAATCGATTTCGAGTTTTTTGATGTTAGCTTAATACATAATACATAATTGAGAGTTTTTAGATTATTGTATCTCTATATATTTGCATACTATAAATGTATATTTCTGGCAGGGCTCCAGGGCTTTTGTATCATAGCTACATTCTCAGAAGGGCTAAAATCCAGAGCCGTAAAGCCAGTAAAAAAACCAGTGACATTTTATTTTAGCTAGTGTTGGCATAACTTGAAATGGAATTGTTTCATCGTACCAGGATTGAGATAATGTATTATTGTAGGAAATTCTTTGTAAGAGACTTATTCTGAGCCATATCACTTTTATTTTTATTATTACTGATAGTACAGTTATTACTAATAATAACTTAATATAAAAATAGTTTGTGTGTTGTGTTGGTAGTCTCACAAAATGTATACGAAAATAGTATGAATATACTAAATAGCAACATTTGAATAGAGTAAAATGATTTAAGTCATTTGATATTCCCAAAAATGTTTGTTTTTTTCTGTGGCTTTAATTTAAATACATTTTTATTTGAGAAATCATAGAAAAATAATAAAACTCATTTTATGTATAACTTATTTCTAGACGCTATAATTTTTGTCAACTATTTTTCTGCCATTGCTCATTTTAAGTATTTGCCTATCCTTCCTATTTATTTATCTACAAACTAAATTTTTATTTTATCATTGAAAAGTAATACCTAAAATACCACCTTTTTAATTCTTTTTTTTTTTCAATTCAGCTGATATAAATGGTATGGTATTTTTATATATCGTGAAACAATACAGACGTATTGGTCCATCGAAAGGGATATTTTTCAAAATTAATTTTTCAAACAAAATTTATTGTCACCCTAACAATTGAAGACTAAGACTAAGCAACAGAACTATATTTGCTCGCCAAGTTACTGACCTATATTGACCGTACTGATTCGCCTTCGGTACGTGTTTAACCGAACAGTTTGAGAGTTATTAGAGTACAAACATAGTAGTCTAATTGATGTTTACTGAGGTTAAGGTGCTGAGTAATGCGGGAGGACACATTCTATATCTACCCGCATTATACTTTATTGGTGACTAGCGACCCGCCACGGCTTTGCCTGGATAGGACTTGTTACTATAGCGTTATTTAGATGTAGGAAGTAAAAAGCCATTTATGTTATCATTTATTCGTTGTTTCAAAAATAAACTCTTTACTTCGGATAAATTATAGCCTGAACCCCCTGGTACTATCTGTTCGTAAAGTTTCATCACAATCGATTCAGGCATTCCGGAGGTTAGCCCGGAAAGACAGACTGACACAAATATTTTAAAAATGGTTATTTATCTCTTATTAGCATGTAAATAAAAAAAAGCTTAATATAAGCCAGTTATTTCATTGTGAAAGACAGACACTTCAATTTTATTTATATCTATACATTATGTATTATTCGTTCTTGTAAACTATGTAGGGATCAACATAAGATTGAATAGTCAAACAATATTAATTTAAGGGGTTTCGATTAGTTAAAGGTCTATTGATTCGAATATTAATAAATAATGTTATTGCATTATTGATCGAAAACCATCAAAATAATGCGACATTTAGATGTTCATGTAAAAGGAACCTTATTTTAAAACAATAGTAGACTAAAAATAGCATTTCACAAGCGAAAATATATTTTCTTACAAAGGAATAAAGGGATTTTATTTCATTTTCATTTCCAGAATTGTTTAATATATATATGTATATATTAATATATATATATATATATAAAAAATCCTAAGCAACCCTACCGGGGAAGGACCACGCTTTCAATGAATACCGGCGTAAAATAGCAGCTTAACGCTGCTGTGTTTCGTATGTTGAGTGTAGAGAACCGGAGAGCCCTTTTTACTGGAAACGAGGCATTCCATCTTAGTCCTCACGGGTGACAACGCATCTGCGTTTTGATTCGTAATTGAGGATAAATGTAAAAGTCTATGGGCCATAGCAACCACTTGCCATCAGGTGGACCGTGTGTTCGTTAGTCACCCTTATCCTATTAAAAAAAATATTATTTATAGTTTTTACGTGTCAGAGCCATGCCAGAACCATATTGTGGATAGGTATCTACATCTACCCTCACATAAGAATTAAATGCAGATCCGCTGCCACCCCTAAGGACTGTGATAGAATATACATTCAAATCCCGGGGTGGGCCAAAATCTACATTCAGTCTGGAGGACATTATAGCATTACCCAGTCGAACTAAATTAATCGAGCTGCAGTCACTACTCATTGCAGGGTGACTGGAATCCAGAACCTGCGTACCTGTAGCAAGATATTGCGGTAATAAAACCATCCGCACAATGTGACGGCGCTGACGAGTTTGAATCCCGCACGGAACAAGTATTTACATGGCCTACCAACAATTGTTCCGGGTCTGGATGTATATCCATGTGATATTTATGTTTGTAAACTGCCTCCAAGATACAGGAGAAATTCCTAGAGTTGAAGCAACATTTTATAAAGAAGAAGGAGATTTTTTTTATATATAAGAGGGGGCAAACGTGCATGTGGCTCACCTGAAGGCAAATGTTTGACTGAACGTGTTTGCCAAGCCCCATTGAGCTATTTACATGTGAATACATATCAAAAAATAATTAAGGTCACAGTACGCAAACAGAACAATGTCCACGCCCGCAACATAAATCAAACGAGCGAAGCAATCGCGTCTAATACGCTCGCCGGAATCCGCGCCCAACTAATAGCTCGAAGAGGACATATTTTATTAATTACCGCTCCACTATCACGAAATATTACCTTTATGTCCCATATTTGCATATCGTGTTGGTATATATGAAATATTGGGTGCGGTACTGGCATGCGATGGTTGGGGTGCAATTTATAAGAGCCGGCGACGAAACAAAATACTTAAAATTCCATTGCAATACACAAAGCATGGTCTTGAACCACGTACATAGTTCCATTCCTGCATGTCTTACCTTTTTGCACTCCAGTGTGAGTGTCTTGGTCGTGGTCGTAATGGGGTCAGGCAGAGTGTAGCTCCGCTTGCCACCTCTAGAACCTTTCTTCCCCATCGGCTTTCGGTTCGTCGAGATATATGGCTGACCTACTCTGATTCTGGAGTATCGTTACGGATTCTATTACGCAGGAAAACTTTAAGCATAGTTTTCTCCATAGAGGCTGAATACTCGTCGTAAATGTCAATGTACGCGAGCAACCTAATATGTATTTAGAATTGGAAACTCATAAATAAAACCCTGGTTCGTATCCCACTGTCACCAATGAAATTGTTAATTGCAAATAAATGATAATTTACAACGTGCTTGGTGATAAAGAAAAATATTGTGAGAGAAATATTTTGATGCGGACAAATTATCTATTAACTCCATTACCATCTCAAAAATGAGAGGATTCCTGTGCTCAACAGTAAGATGATATGGGCTTGTAACGTATTCAATATAATATGTTTAATTAGCAGACAAAAGTAAGCCCGAGTTTCACGCTAGACCTCATGAGTTGCACAGCGACATATGTTTGATGGAAATTTGGGCGTATCCATCGAATAACGTGGCGACTGTCCTCGACGCGTTATTTTTAATGATTTTGATAGACTGCGGTCGGATCGTATGCCACGAGGCGATTTGTATCCTCTATAGCTGACGTCGAATGATTAGAACGATTCTTTCATTACGTGAAAAGGTTTTCGTTGTTCATATTTTTTGGTAGATCGCGATTTCAATTTAATGATAAACGTAAACTGATGGCTCATTTATCTTTATTGATTGTTGAAGCTCGGCGATATGAAAGATATTGATCGCTAATGTGCCTACTGTTTTTGGTAATTGCCTAATCATCAAATAAGATTAAATATTATCGTAACATTACTTTATGGCTTCGATTTAGTAATTATCGCCTAAAACGTACCATGCCCTTATAATAAAATAATAGGTCGGGGAAAATGTTTCTTCGTATTTTGTTCGTATAAAATTGAAGAACAATCTCTTTGGTTGTACTGTTTGTATCTGGTTAGCTTTTATGTTACATATAGGACGTTAAGAAAAGAAAGATAAAAAGAAAAGAAAAAACACTTTCCCACCATTTTTTAATTGTTTTTCTGTCCGCCAAAATTAGTGAATCTAACGAAGAAATTCGATAGATTCTATAAGTTTTATTACAAAAGCGGGAAAAATTCGACTCAAACCGCGAAAAAAAATTGTGACGTTTATATATACGCGCGAAAAAGATCATGGTCAAAGGTTATCAAACTCCACAGACTGTAGCAAAACCCGGATTAAAACGCAATACACTGATGTTGTGTGTACGATGGTATTGGAACAGCATCGTTTATTATGAGCTTTTACCGCAAGGCAAAACCATCAGTTCGGACCCCTACTATCAACAACTAATGAGACTCAAGCAAGAAATTGAGAAAAAACGGCCGGAATTGATCAACAGAAAAGGAGTGGTCTTTCATCATGATAACGCCAGACCACACACATATTTGGCCACTCAGCAGAAATTGAGAGAGCTTGGTTGGAAAGTGTTTATGAGTCCACCATATAGGTCTGAGCTTGGACCCTCAGATTTTCACCTGTTTCAGTTTCTTCAGAATTCTTTGGGTAGTGTTAGATTAACATCAAGAGAGGAATGTCAAAACTACTTGTCGTATTTTTTTGATCAAAAATCCCAAGATTTCTACAGCAACAGGATTATGTTACTACCTACAAGATGGCAACAAGTTATCGAAAATATGGTCCATATAAATTATAATTAAACTATTAATTAAACTATGGAAAAAGTCTTGAATTTGTATATAAATTACGAAGAAACTTTTTAACCGACCTTATAGAATAGAATCATTTTTATTCAATATAGATTACATGTTTCATTCCACTGGTTCAGAAAAAAACCTCTGTCCTAGGAAGAACCAGCAAATAACTCAGCGGGACTTTCTTTTTAAAGCAAATTTACAATATAATATTTATACAATTCTTATGAAAACATTATACTCTTTAGAAGTATAATAATTCTTATCTATTCCGCTTCTGCATTGACACACTAAGTTATATATTTTATTATAGAATAAGGATTACAAACGAACCCAGTGGATACAGTGAACCATAGACATCTACATCTATCGTCATGTTAAGAATCAAAGTGTATATGCGTTGTCACCCCTCAAGACTAAGATGGAATGCCATATTCCCAGTAAAAAGAGTCTCCGATTCTCTATATATACTTGAAAGACTGCCTATTCTAACCAGCCAGAGGAGAGAACCGTTAGCCGATACATATGGATAATTGAACGAAGTCGCCCCAACACCGACGCGCGGTCCACCCTCGACGATGTCCGAAAACGGACTGTGCCAGACTGACAGGGCGACGGAGCATGCGCGCTCGCGTAAATATATTCAATTTCAGGGAAAAATGATATATTCTCTTATAAAACGGGGAATAAAAAAAAAACTCTCAATTAAAAAAAATAATATTTTTAAGACCTTTTTTTTAGTGTAAGAACTATTTAAAAAACTTGTGCCGTTTTGGAGAAATTTTGCAAAATATGACAAAGATAGGTGCTCTTTGGGGATTTCTTTTCTAATAAGGGGTAGACAAAAATACAATTTTGTTCAATTAAAAACTTTTACCAAATCCTGTTCTGTTACCCTGTATTTTTTCTTTGTGGATTAAATGAACAGTTATTGAGATTATTTTACTTAAATATCCAAGATTTAGGCATTTCAACCACTGTTAAGGCCTTAATATAACAAAAGAGGCCTGAATCTGATCCTCTATCTATGCGAGTATATACGAGTAGGGAAACTTTATACCATTTACATATGTAATTATATATAGCTAAAGTTTATATGTAGGAGAAATGCAAAGCTAATATATTTTTAAGAAAACATATTTTTTATACAATAAGGGTGACAAACAACACACAGTCCACGGGATGATAAGTGGATACTGTGACCCATAGACATACATATATCCTCGATTAAGAATCAAAATGCAGATTCGTCGTCATCCCGATGCAATGTCTATAAGCCACAGTATTCCTTTACCATCAAGTAGATTGTGTGCGTGTTTATGACCCCTGCTCTATTAAAAAGATTGAGACAAATTCTCCCAGGAACGCAGGAAACCTCTTGCCCATGGAGACAGTGGATGTATTGGCCTGAATTTGAAACCTTAATTCTTCTAAACACTGTCTTACCACCGGCTACTGAATCTGATATATGGAAATTATTATTATTATTATTATTTGAGTTTTTGAAGTCGACTTTAACTGTATTATTAAAAGCTTAATTTTTTATCCCTTTGAATTGGCTAAGGAGTATCACAAGTTTATTAATAAAAAAATTAAGCTTTTAATAAAACAGTTAAAGAAGAACGTAGAACGTAAGTAATGTAATTGTAGAATGCCCTCTATATAAAGGGTGTCTCAGTAAGAGTGCACTTTTTAAAATTGGAATATTTTATTTTTCATGCAAGTGGCAACTCTGAAATTTGACAGCTGTCATTTCTGTTTATTCCCATAATTAAAAATGGAGAGGTTTTCGAAAGAACAACGCGTTATAATTGTGAAAACTCATTACAAAAATGGGGAAAATAACGCTGAAACCGCTCCCAAACTTCGCCAAATTTTCAGCCGAGAAAGTGCACCTAATGTGTCAACCATTCGAAGAGTGGTTAAAAAATTTGAAGAAACTGGGTCAATTATGGATAATAAGAATCCTTTGTGTCAACGTACCGGTCGGTCTTTTGAAAACATTGCTGCTGTAAACGAGAGTGTTGCCGAAAACCCGAAAGCATCAATTCGACATCGTTCCAAACAACTTCAAATTTCACGAAGCACTACGCAGTGAATTTTGACTAAAGACCTTCACCTTTATGCGTACAAGATTCAGTTAACTCAGGAGCTCAAACCAGCAGACCACGGAAAGCGCCGGCAATTCGTTCAATGGGTAATGGAGCAAAGTGAAGTCGATACCAATTTTTCGGAAAAAGTCATTTTCTCCGATGAAGCGCATTTCCATATGGATGGCTTCGTGAATACACAAAATTGTCGAATTTGGGACTCATCCAACAATCTATGAGAAACAAATGCACCCACAACGAGTAACTGTCTGGTGCGGATTTTGGTCAGGCGGCGTGATTGGACCTTACTTTTTTGAAAATGAGGCCGAAATTGCAGTGACTGTGAACGGCATTCGTTACAGGAATATGATAACGGACTTCTTGTGGCCTCAACTGGACGGCATGGATCTGGACAACATGTGGTTTCAGCAGGACGGCGCAACCTGCCACACCGCGCATGAAACAATCGACTTATTGCAGCAACGATTTCCAGAACACATTATCTCACGAAACTCTGATGTCAACTGGCCACCAAGATCGTGCGATTTAACGCCGTGCGATTTTTTTGTACGGGGTTTTGTGAAATCTCGGGTTTATGCGAATAAACCCGAAACAACTCCTGAGCTCAAATCGGAAATCCAACACGTCATCGGTGAGATACAGCCACATCTCTGTGCAAAAGTCATGGAAAATTTCATGAAAAGAGTAATGGCCTGTCATCGGAGCCGTGGGGGTCATTTGCCGGATATTTTATTCCATACTTAATCGGAACATGCCTTCTTTACAATACAATAAAAATATCACAACTCTGTCATAAAATACTTGTTTTTATTTTAAAATGAAAAAGTGCACTCTTACTGAGACACCCGATAGTTGTATTAAAAACTTAATTCCCTATTTACCACTTTTAGAGATGGAATTGTTTTATTCTAATTAAAACCGGCTGTAGTCAAGAAGTAATATGGCAATTTTTATGGACTATACATATAAAATTAATGATAAAAATTGAAAATTAATCATGAAAATATCTATATTTTCTAAAATAAGAAACAATAACATTGGTTCAAATTTAACAAAGATGTCGCGTAACTTACAAAAAATACACAGACTTCTGTTTCTTTTTCTTCGTCTATCTTATAGTTAGAAGAAATGTGGTCTCGAATCTCGGAAGAAATTTCTGTCATATTATTCCATAGCCACAAATGATTGTTTTCCCTAATTATACGTACCTCATTTAGCGACCATTTACAATTCTCTTACTGAAAACTCGATCGTTAAATCACATTAACTCCATGTCGCTGGAACCGAAATTCCCAATGCGTTAATTGACGTGGAACATGCGAACATGCAATAGTCGTGCTCCTCCAAATATGCTCGTTAACTAAATATTGAACGGAATTTTTATGTTAAATGAATGTGGCCGTTGATTTTTCCAGTTTATAAGGGCTAGCTAATTACCGTTTAGTCAGCTGTTAACCACTTTAGAAATGTGTAATTAGAAATGAATAAAATTGACTTTAACCGTTACCGAACATAGGCCTACCTCATAGCTTGTCTCATAGCGCTTGGCAAGTGTGTTTGCTACTGCAGTTTTTTTTAGTAGTTACTAGCTGGTACCCGGCGTGTTGCTACCTCAGAAGTAATAATTGTCGAAATATCGCTTTAAATTTGGAAGAGTTATATTGTTTAGAAATACATTATATTCATTGAAATTTTATGATATAAGGTACGTGAGGGCAATATGGTCACCTTAAGCTTTGCCGCCTTATAAAACCAAAACTAGGAGGAGGACAAAGACAAAAACACAAAGTCGTATACTATAACTAATATAAAAAAAATAACAAACAAGCATTGGTAATAATTAGCAACACTTCGAAAAATTAACTTAAAAAATCTAACTATAGTAAGTGAGGGTAATATTGTCATCCGGTTAATATTGTCACTTTCTTATAACTCAACTACAGCGTCGTTTGCATAGAACGTTCTGTGATACGACAGGTCTTAATCAGTCTATCAAATAATAAAGGGTCAAAAAGGCGCTCCCTTATCGACGCCATTTTGACAGTTGATATTATTGTAAATATTTTAGTCGATGATTGTATTGTGTAGTGTAGTTAGTTTTTTTTAAGTAGATTTTTCGAAGTGTTCCTAATTATTTCCAAAGTTTGTTTGCTATTTTTTTCTTAATATATTAGTTATAGTATACGACTTTGTGTTTTTGTCTCTGTTCTCCTCCTAATTTTGGTTTTATAGGGCGATAAAGCTTAAGGTGACCATATTACCCTCACGTACTTACTATAATATCAACTGTCAAAATGGCGTCGATAAAGCGGCGCCCTTTTGACCTTTTATTATTTGAATGACTGATGAAGAGCTATCGTATCACAAACCCATTTATGCAAATTAGGCTGTAATTTTTGAGTTATAAGAAAGTGACCATATTAACCGGATGACCATATTACCCTCACGTACTTTCTTTCTTTATTATAACTTTCAAATAAATTTGTTGGTACGATACGCGCGCCACCTATTGTAAGTTAATTGTACCATGCCTATAACCTTCGCGCAAGTACAAGCAATAAGTTGACAAAGTTCTACCGCAATCTGGTGAAAGGTATGGCTGTACATAAAATGCGAATAAAAACATATGAATTTTTATATATTAGATTAGGAGGGCGCTGCTGCCGATCTCCTGCGTTATTTCCCTCTGTCGCCTCTTGCGACATAGACGAGACGATATTGGGGTAGTGAATATTCTTGCGATGCCATTACAGAGCACTTGTTGATTTTATTCTATATATTTAAGTTCTTAATTCAAAATTCATGAATCATAATATAACTTTACTTGTCGAATGCCGGTTTGCGTGATTCGATAAAATTGATGACGTCATTGCAAGGCAAGCTTAACCCTTTTTAATCAATTAACATTAGAAGTAACTGAAACTAACGATTAACAAACACAAAGTCACGGGAGTTATGTGAAATCACACAAAATCACTATATTGCGTTCGGAGGTGCGGCGAAATAGAAATGGAATGTTTTTGCGTTATAGTAATAAAAGATAGCTTATCTCACGTCATGCTATGGAGCGATTTTTTAATTTTCGTAATAGATTTAAATGTCACTATTTTTAGTTCAACGACCGTATAAACCGACTTGTTGAATTTGATCGCTCAAGTTGTTTTTAACATGCTTTCATTAGCTTGACTTAAGTATGAATATAATCATCATGATCAACATTACAGTCCATTACAAGTCTACTGTTCAACATTGGCCTCCCCCAAACCACCTGCATCCTACATCTCTTACCACGTTTTATGAAATTAGTGGAATTTCTTAGTTCTCCTTTCATCTACTTTTAGATGCCTGAATAAATATAACTTTTCAGACGTAATAAGGACTGTTTACAATAGGATATTTTCATCACTTAAACCTTGTATTTTCACTGAGATTTTCACAGCTCATAATTAATTCGTGTTGCTATATTTTATATTTTTTTACAATGACGAGCACTTCTTTTATCATCGGTAAATATTAGATCCTTACCTATGAAATTATCGTTTTGTCGTACTGACCGCTTTGATCTGAAATATTTCCTCTTTGGTTAAGAATTCCAAATTCAAATTTATAAATTCATTTAGCTGGTACATTTGAGTTTTGGAAACAAATATTCATTTATTTTTTCCTCATTACCTTTTTTTTGGCGTCGCTTATTAACGCACAATGGAAAACATGAAATATCGATATATTTACGAGTACGAGTTCTACCGTGGCACCAGTGCTGCAGAAACAGCTCGAAGGATTAATGATATGTACGGCGCTGGTGTCGCAAAGGAAAGCACGGTACGTTTTTGGTTTCAACGTTTTTGTACTAGAAATTTCGATCTTCAGAACCAACCTGAAGATCAGGTTGGTTCTGAAGATCTTGTACGTGGTAGAGCCATGCTGCAGCTATATTAGTAGTATAGTTGTAGCACGAATGGGTTGGCTCGACCGGGGAAGGATCACGCTCTCACATAATAGCAGCGTCAAATAGCAGCTTAACACTGCTGTGTTTCGTAGGGTGAGTGTAGAGAACCGGAGACCCTTTTTACTAGAAAAGAGGCATTATATTTACACTATATATTGTGATAAAAAGTGGATATTGTACGATAATCGGAAGCGCTCGTTGCAATGGCTGAACCTTGGAGACCCAGCCAAATCCTACCCTAAACGAAAATTGACTCAGAAAAAGTTACTTGTGAGTGTTTGGTGGACTAGCGCCGGTGTCGTTCATTACAGCTTTCTAAAATCTGGCCAAACGATTACGACAGATATCTATTGTCAGTAACTGCAAACCATGAAGGAAGAACTAGCTGCTAAACAAGCGAGATTGGTCAATCGCTCCAGCTCATTGCTGCTTCACGACAACGCAAGAACACACACTGCACAACAAACAACCACTAAGTTAGATGAGCTACAATTGGAATGTCTGCGACATCCAAGGTACTCCCCGGACCTTGCTCCAACAGATTACCATTTTTTCCGGAATTCGGAAAACTTCTTACAAGGAAAAAAATTCAACTCCGATGCGGCAGTCCAAACGGTCTTCAAAGAGTTTATTTATTCCCGTCCCCATGGTTTTTTTTAGTAAAGGGATCAAGAATGAAGGTGACAAAAGTGCATAGATAACAACGGTGCATACTTTGATAAATTAAATATATTTTACAAAAAAAAATTACTTTATATTCCTCCCGTACAAAAAGCCAATTTCAAAAGTAAGGACCTAATATAATTGCCATTGTAAGCTCAACTTCAACTTTTTTAATACCTGATGTTAAACTTTTACAAAAGTTCAGAAATTTCATTATTCAAAGTCATCGTTATTAGGAAATGCTAAATTTGTTATAGACTCACTAGAATTATCTGTCGATAAATATGAAGTTCCCTGGAAGTTATTGATAAATCGATTTGATAAAGCAAACCTATCAATATATTATCACAACAAATCTAAATT
This sequence comes from Parnassius glacialis, assembly GCA_033319125.1. Taxonomy (NCBI): domain Eukaryota; kingdom Metazoa; phylum Arthropoda; class Insecta; order Lepidoptera; family Papilionidae; genus Parnassius; species Parnassius glacialis. The sequence goes on along the minus strand of JAVANC010000003.1, from coordinate 35,295,550 downwards.
TAGAATCCAGCCAATAAACAATCTTCAGTACATTTGCGAGTATTTGTTCGTAGTTTATTAAGAAATCTACAACAAAAACGTATAAATATAAAATTTAATTTAATAACTGACGCTTCAAAGAATTAAGACCACAGGTACGGTAATTAAAATATGCGGAATTTCTTACCTATTTCTGCAATTTTTTTTATTTAATTATTTATTTAATAATTACAGTTAACTTTAAAACTAAAGCTACATATGGCAGTCTTAGTACTATGTGGCATTTTAGGTCAGTCAACCGTGGGTATTAAAGGTACATGTGGAAGGTGTAAAATATTTAAATAAATATGCAACTGCGTATTTTTTTATAGGATAAGGGTGACAAACGAGCACACAGTTCACCTGATGGTAAGTGGCTGCGGCCAATAGACATCTACATCTATCCTCGTTTGCGGATCAAAATGCAGATTCGTTGTCACCCGTGAGGACTAAGATGGAATGCCTTATTTCCAGTAAAAAGGGTCTCCGGCCACCTGCACTCACCAAGCGAAACGCAGAGGTAAACCTCTATTTCACGCTGGTATTCTGTGAGGTCGTGGTACCACCCCGGTTCGAGCCGGCCCATCCGTGCGACAGCAAAAGCTGCCGCGTGGCTCTACCATTGTTAAAATGGTATATGTGTACTATAAAGGTTTAATATTAGTCGTCGGGAGTGAAGACGCTTCATTGGCCTTCTTTGTATGAATTTGGTTTCAGATTTACATGGACCGTATTATTTTTTAGTAGCAGGTGGACGATTAGCTATAAAGTAGATAAACACTCACACCTGTCGCCCAGAGGGGTAGGCAGAGACTACGGACTTCCATTTGGCACGATCCTGACACACCTCTCTCATGCTATCAAATAAGTAGCACATCTATAACTACAAAGCCATATTTATTATTACTATGTTTACAACAAAAACGTTTTCATTCAATATAGATTTTAAATATTACTTACTGAAAGTCACTCTTGTGTTTAATTTATCACTAGTTCGGAAAATACCTCTGTCCTGGGGGGGGGGGGGGGGGGACCAACAAAAACACGGCGGAGCATTTAAAAAAAAGCTTCAGTTTACAATCATTGAATATGGTAACTACACACAATAATTAACAACATAAAAAAATATAAAGAGCATGGTAACGATGACCTCATTTCCAGAGGTTATTATCATCCGTTAGTTTACCGTTATAGCCAATAAAAGTCCACTGTTGAACCTAGGCCTCCCCCTTAGGTTGCCTCATACATTTGCCATAATTGCTATGCTTGGCAAACAGGTTGGCAACGTAGTTTTCTTATTTTTAGTCGTTATTAGGTAGACACTGCTGCTCATCTCCTGATTTGTTTCCTTCTCTCGCCTCCTACGACACACAGGATGATATGGGGTAGGGGATTCTTACTACGTCACTACACGGTTAATTATCATCCAGAAATTATTTTATATTGTAATAACACTCTTTATACAATCTTTGTTGAATAAAGTTTTTAAACTTGACGGAATTTATGATGATAAAATACATAAGTGTCGTGGAAAACTCTGTTGGAATGAAGTTCCTTTCGTAGTATTAATTATTATTATTGATAAACGTAGGTATTATATTATTGATTAACAAATAAACAAATAAATGAATTACTAGCGTCCATTAAAATAAAGCGTCATTAAAAATAATATTTCTTTCATGGCATAAAATAAGGAAAAGTGCGAGAGAGATGGATATTATTCCATCTCGCTCGCACTATAGAAAGGTGACGGAAAAATCTTACACTTTTTCTCGCCTATCCCAATCCCTCAAATTCGTACCGTGCGATAAGGAACCTCGTTCCAATACAAAGATTTTCCTAGCTAGCACGTTCTATTAAACATGTATTTTAATGATTAAATTGTGCAATGCTACTATTGAAGTAGTCGTGTTATAGGCAACCTGTAGTACCTGCGAGTACTCAATAACGTGTTTGTAATGTAATAAACACATAACATTTTAGAAGTTAGTTTTATTTACAGTTTTTATTTAAAACTTGTAAGCACGAAAGTTCCATTTTAAGAAATTGAACATTTATTGTATGCCACCAGTTTAAACAGTTAAATTGTTGTTTTCCTTTTATGATGCTGCAAAGGTCTAACGAATATTTGATATTTTTTTTAAATAGTCTATTTTATTTTTAAATAACTCTTAGAAAAAAAAAACTAAAACTAAATAAAATTAAATTAAAACCCCTGAAAGAAAAAAGCTCATGATCTTCAAACGACTGAACAAATTTTCTAGCGACAAGGATCAGCGTCAAAGGTGCGAGACGTCTGTTACGGAAACCGTCAATCCCAGGCGAAGAAGATTATGGACATTTTATAAGTTATACTTGGGCGAACAAGCTTCGCTATACGTCAGAAAAAAATGTGTGTCATGGAACATTCCTTTCCTAGTAGGTATACTATTATTGATAAACGTATTATATTATTGATTAACAATAACAAATAAATTAACTACTAGCGTCTACTAAAATGAAGCGTCATTTAAAATAAAATAATATTTCTTTCATGGCAAGATAAAAAAGTGCGAGGGAGATTGATATAATTCCATCTCGCTTCCTTATAGCCACCGAGGCCGTCAACAGTACGTCAGAAGGGATCGTGACGGAAAAATTATACACGTTTAATCGCCTAGCCCCCATCCGCCAAATACGTACCGTCCGATAAGGAACTTCGTTCCAAAAAATATTCTCATAGATTTAAGTTTGAGTTAAGTTATATTTCATTCAACTTTAATGAATGTATTATCATTCCAAATTAAACAATATAATCCTTTTAAATTAAAAACAATATTTTCACAACTATACTACTACTATATTCTACGGCTGCAACACGTCCCGGCGCGTCCCGACGATATTTATTAATATTATTGTATTGTATTCTATATTAAACAAAAGTCAATACGAGCACGCGTGTGAAGTTTTAGCATCATTTACTGCATCTTATTAATCAGAGGTGACATTGCATCATTAGCCTTTTTAATGAAGTTGGTTAAAGGTGTCCATGGTTCCATGGTCCACGTTTTATACGTGGCAGAGCCATGCTGCAACTATATTAGTATAGTAGTATAGTTGTAGCACGAATGGGTCGGCTCGACCGGGGAAGGACCACGCTCTCACAGAATACCAGCGTAAAATAGCAGCTTAACGCGGCTGTGTTTCGTATGGTGAGTGTGGTGAACCGGAAACCCTTTTTACTGGAAACGAGGCATTCCATCTTAGTCCTCAGGGGTGACGATACATCTGCATTTTGATTTGTATTCGAGGATAGATGTAGATGTCTATGGGCCACAGCAACCACTGACCATCAGGTGGACTGTGTGCTCGATTGTCACCCTATACTATAAAAAAAATGGACTACAGTATTCTCCTACCACAAGGTACACTGTAAGTTTATTTGCCAATTACAAAACATGATTTGAAATTGTGACTCTGTCTACAAAATTAAACTTGCATACCACCATTATAAGAGTCAAAGTGAATGATAAATAGAGCAGAAAACTACTTGTCATTCATGCAAATGTTTTTGTCTTTTTTAATATGAGAGGGGTAAACGGACATGCGGCTCACCTGATAGTGACTGTCGCCGCCCATAAACAACTGTAACACCAGGGGAATTGCAAATGCGTTGCCAGCCTTTTAAAAAAGAATAGGCTCTTCTTAACGGTCCTCAAATCGTATCGCAACTATTATTATTACAAGGGAATCGCAATTATTTACGATATATCGAGGAATCGAAATATAACCTCAAGTTTGACGGCTTTATAGCCCAGTGGCTATTGGTTGCGGCTCTGCATACCCGTGGATTCGAATCCCGAACGAAACACAAGTCCACTGTTGCACATAGGCCTCCTCCAAGGAATACCACAAACCACGATCCTGAGCCACCTGCATCCACTGACTTCCTCCATCTGTCGTCACTCCTTTTAGTGGGGGGCCAGCCTATAATTCGCTTACCGTTACGAGACTACCACTTGAGAACCTTATTTCACCATCGGTTGTCGGTACATGGGATGTAAAGGATATAGAATGAAAAAAATAAACATTCACAAATAAAAATATATTATACGAAACACAGCAGAATTAAGGTGCTATTAAGCCTTTACTTTCGATCCTGTTAAGAACTACGATTAAGTGTACTAAATTCAACCTTATTTTAAGTCTAAAACTGTTAAAATTAATGCAGTAAATATAATACTAGTGTTTTTTAATAAATATGCATATATATAAAGCTACCCACAGACAGAGTGTATTCGTCTGTGAAATATGTATCCATCGCAACTCTTTTCAAAGCATCCCAATTCGCGACGGCAGCAAGGTTCATTGAAAAATAATCCAAGCCATACGCAGGTTAAAAATACGGGTCCTCAGGCACTCACATCTCGACATCGGTCGTTCATTTTTGATGAGGAATCTTTTGATATCGCCTCCCCTGAAAACTCCCTCCGACTCAGATAATACGCGAGACACACGGACTTATGGGATGGCCAATAATTAAACCGGTTTTTCGAACACAATACAACTGATCCTCATTAATAATTATAAAAAAAATATTTATTGAATAAAAGCATATTGAAACAACAAAGTTGACGCCTTGATTCCCGAACTAGCAATAGCCAAGTTGCGTGATTATGTTCCTTCCCATATTCACAAAGTTACTATCACAAGATGGCTCATTACAAATTTAAACCTGTTGTGTGTGTAAGTAAGAATTTGAACAAATTTGTTTAGTTATAAAGCCTTACCTTTAATCAACCAAGAACCTAGGTCCGAAAATAAACTCCAATCTGAGCCTAATTATGGGTTTTTAGTTGCATTTAACATTATTTTTATTTCCTCGTGCCGGTGATCTTGCATACGAATCCTGGACGGGACTGCTGCAATCTTACATCTTCTTCTTTTTCTTCATTATCAACTAAACTGCTGAAGAGTTACATGTTATACAATGATTAAACTTTATGTTTATGTATTTACGTTTAGTGAAATAATTTAATTTTAATTTTTTTAAACGATAACGTAAAATTTTCTTTCTTTTTTTTTCTGAAAGTGTATACTGTTGGCCCTGCGGCCTTCACAGCTTCATTTGATTAGGTTCGTAAGTGAGGACTTACGAACTATTGAGTGTAACGATTCTGCCGTCGGCGAGGCGGCGCGAAGCGCCGCTTCGCCGACTGCAGTCCCGAGGCACCCCGACCCCTGCTTTCGGAGTAATCGGACCCATGACAATTGTTTGTTTGAATTCATCATTATTTTTTTCTTTCTCTTTTTAATAATTTTGTAACTAATTGTAGTAAGCTTTGTTTGTTTCTTTCTAGATATTTCATCATTAATTTTATTTGTATTGTATGTGATGGTGCATAATAATATGTTTTAAAGAGTGTGTAATCACCGACAAACTGATTGTAGTTTGGCGAAATAATTTCTGTAGTGTTGTACCTAAATTTGAATAAATAAATAAAATATTATTGCTATTATTAGGCGGGATTTTAAACCAAAGCCAAACCAAAGCGCTGCAACTCAATGGTAAGCCACTGCGTTCCAAACCGTCTGATATGTGAACGAAACCGCTTTACTTCATTGCTGTTTGTTCTTCAGTCGACAAGACAGTGTGTACACCCAAAAAACCCCACTCGGAGGTCTGGTCGTATTGAAATTTTTGAATATGCCAACACTCGAGCAACCGCCACTCGAGTGTATCCGAAAATTTTCGGCGTAATTATACTGCGGAGCATCCCGATTTTAGTTCGACGCAACTGTGACTGACGCACGGCACGGTAATTTAAAGTTAAGATAATAAGGTATCATAATATATCATAGCCAATACATACATGATCATTTTAAGGAAGTAAAAAAATAGGTTGATTTTATTAACAGATACTAGTTTTATTATTATTTTTTGATTGAATGATTGACTTATTGGTCTAGTGGTCGTAAACGCAATCGCTGATCATGAGGTCCCTAGTTTGGTCCCGGGTCGGGCTAAAATTAGCGTTTGTGTTTTTTCGTCAAGAAATTCGACGTAGCAGCCCGGGTACAGGAAGTTGTCGGTGTTTTACCCCCGTGCCTCGGAAAACACGTTTGTCCTGCGCTTGACCTCATCCCGGTCGTGTCAGACTCCTTCTTAAATGGGAGACACGTTGCCAACTGAGAGACACAAAATATAGTACATTTTATTCGTTAAATTTAATTTTTTTTCGTTGAATAAAAAAGTTTCAAACTTATTCAAAGACATTAAATGCAAACAAAATAACAGCTTACATTTCGCTTAACTTCTCTTGGACACTGAACACAACCTGGCCAAGTACCACTCCTTACTTATAAAAATGGGTTGCGACTATGTGACGAATATATCGACACCTCATATGTTAAAATTCCACACATACTCTCGAAAAACATTATATTCCTTCTGGGGTAGTCAGTTAAAATAGTAGTTCTGCAAAGACATTGACATAATTTTCAAGTATTCACCATATAATCATCATCATGTGCTAGTTTGCTTTAGCTATTTCCATGGCATAATATCGTATGGTATTTTGCTATGGGGACACGCAACTGACACTGAAATTATATTTGTTTTACTGAAGAGGGCCATAAGAGCAATTTATGATTTAAAGCCTAAAGAGTCGTTAAGCATAAATTTAAGGAAATTAATGTATTAACTAGCCTCTCAATACATTTATGAAAATACAATTTACGTACACAAAAATAAGTGATATTCATTCTGTAAATACTAGGAACAGACACAAGCTAGTAGTACCAGTTACTCGACTCCATCGAGTCAGTAATTCATTCTTGGGGCGATGTATATATACGCTTTTACAACAAAATCCCAGAAAATATACAAAATTTGACCAGCTCAAAGTTCAAAAATTTTATTAAACTAAGTTTGTATAAAAAGGATTATTATATTAATATAAAATTAAGGAATTTATAACTAGGAACTTAATGTTAAGGAATTTATGGATGATAATAACCCCTGGAAATGAAGTGATCGCTAACAAGCTATTTCTAATTATTTTTGTGTTGTTAATTGTGTAACATATAATATTATTGTAAGCTGTTATTTTATAAAGAAAATTTACGCTGTGTTTCTTGCTGGTTCTTCCCAGGACAGAGCTTTTTTCGAACCAGTGCAGGAGTAATTAAACAAAAGAGTGACTTTCAATTAGTATTATTTATAACCTATATTGAATAAAAAAGTTACTGTTTCTGTTATCATCATTACAGCTCATCACAAGTCGACTGCTGAACATAGGAGAACATCGCCCAAGGAATGCAACAAAGCACGGTCCTGAGTCACCTATCCAGCGACTTCCCGCATGTCTTACCAGGTCGTCACACCGTCTAGTGGGGGCCGCCTCACTCTTCTCCTACCGGTACGAGGCTGCCACTCGACAACATTTCTTCTCCATTGGTTGTCGGTTCTTCGAGCTATATGGCCAGCCCATTGCCACGTCAGCTTATTAATCCGTTGGACTATGTCGGTCACTCTGGTTCTACTGCGGATATCCTCCTTGAGCTTCCTCATACGGCTAGTAGTGAAGGACCACATCTCAGATCCATAAGTCATCACTGGCCACACGCACTGGTTGTCAGATTGTATTATAAATGTTTAATATTCAAGAATCAAACATTTATAATACAATTTTCAAAGATAATATTGATATAATCCTTACATTATAATTACATAACAATGGGTGTAACAGTTAAACAATAATCTCATCTCATCCCATCAAAAAAATTCAAACTACTTGCTAATAACGTGTGTGTGTGTGTGTGTACTTATGTACGCACACACACACGTTATTAGCAAGTACACGTTATTAGGAAGTTATACTTTTTTAACGTAGCCTCAAATATAGTTAGCAGTTCCCACGAAAACTCGAGAGAGTTAGATACCCAATGAAGTTGTCGCTTAGAGGCTTCGATCAAATTGTTGATCGAAGCTTAGCTAAGCTTAGATTAGATTTAGCAATTTTACTACCGGTTAGTGCAGTCGCTTCATAATGACGTGACGGCTCTAATGCCGAACCTACAGTATTTTTGTAGCGTAAGCATACCTACTGCGCAAAAATAAATCGAAATGGCGTGTCAAACTAAACGCTCCGAAACCGTCGTAATCCACGAGTTCCTGGCCTTTGTTCAACAAAAATTGGACGTCATGGACCAGGTGTCTCTGGAACAGGTACTGATAACAAGCTTCACCGAGGACGAGATCATCCAAGCGAAGAAGGTGTTAGCAGATTCAGCCGTGACCCAAATCCGTCTTATCACACGTCACAGGGATGGACGCGGTAAGAAAGACCTGCAAGACATCTTCAGGCTATTCAATGAGACCGACCCTGATGACATCCCAACTTTCGTCGCGCGTGATCTCAACAAGCTGCCTCCCGTGACGTTCGATCACGTAGACGTCACCAGATTGTTGAAAGACATCACCACGTTGAGAGCCGATGTTACCGACATCCGTTCCAAATTTGAGGAATCGGAACGAGCCGCAACAGAGCTGAGGAACCAAGTCAATAAGTTGCACAACATAATTGCAACATCTGCAAATTCACCGCCGTCACAGAATGTAAATACGACACGCGGTAACCGGAACAGTAGTCATATTTCAACGATGATTGCGACTCCGTCACGCGATACCGTCTGTCAGCGGGTTGATGACCGAGAAACTAGGGCGACCTCGGTCGTCATTGCATCACCACCTCAACCCTTGACTGAACCCATTGGTACTCCTCCGTCGAAGCCAACCTCAAAACAAGGAAAGATGTTTGCTGATGTTGCCCGAAAACAACCGGCACCCTCTTGTGGTCGAAAGCGGAAGAATGTGGAAATAAAATCAGTTCCAGTGGTGACCCAAGACAAGATTGATAAGGACGGGTTTACTCTTGTTGAGAAGAGACGTCGGTCGCGACCCGTCTGTAACCAGCGTGGGACCGCCAAGATAAACGCGAGTACAACTCTGCGTGCTGTGGAGCCAACTATACAACTCTACATCTCCCGTTTGGACAAAAGTACGTCGGGAGAAGACGTCTTGCGTTTCGTGGAAGAACGAAGCCGATGCCGCATTGAGGATCCGATCTCTTTACATTTGCAGCGTCTGGAGTCTAATAGGTCAACGAACTTCAATTCCTACGTACTCCAGGTTCCTGCAAAACATAAAGAGACATTCCTCGCTCCCGATTTCTGGCCCTCTGGGGTAGTGTTTCGCCGATACAGGGACGCGCCAAAGAAAAAAGTTCCCTAAATAGTGTTAAGTTATGTCTATATTTTATATATATTTTTAGGTTAAGGTATATATTGCTATGGGCCAATGTTCTTAATTTTTAAGTCCTTGATGCCTGAAATAAAGTTATTGTATTGTATTGTGTATTGTATTAGAGGTGTCAGTGTGCGTACGCATCGTAACAACTTCATGGTGTCGTTTTTATCTGTCGGTGTGCGCGCGCATCGTATAAAATTCACTCTCATAATTTTTCCTAAACGTCTCAACAGAAGTATAACTTTAAAAAAAATGCTTCTTAGGGTTGATTATTCACTTGTCATATAAACAGAAAAGAAAACAGAAACTTTTTTAATTCCATATAGATTATAAATAATACTTATTAAAAGTCACTCCTTTCTCCATTTGTTTAGTTCCCACTGGTTTGAAAAAAAAAACCTCTGTCCTAGGAAGAACCAATACTAAACCCAGCGGAACTTTTTTTAAAAAATTGCAGCTTACAATCATGTATATATGTTAGACAATTATCAACACAAAACAAATTAGAAATAGCTTGGTAGCGATCACCTCATAATAGTTAAAAGTTATCCATCATATAAATTCTAATCTGACTAAATATAAAAGTGAAACAATTGTAGGTACTATATTATACACACAAACGTAATTTTAAATTTGTTTGTATTAAATTCTATTCTATGAATAATTACAAAATCATCCTCAAATAAATAAAAAATTTAAACCTTTTATAATATCGTTTTTTAATTCAAGTTTAAACAAACTGGCAGACACATTTATTCTTATATTACTAGATAATGCCTTGTGGGAAGCGAGCATTCTAAAGGGAATCAACCATGTCCGACGGTTTGAAGTGGCAGTTTTATTTCCGAAACAGATATAAAAACTCTTTTAGTGCAAGAATAAAGATGGGAAAATATAAAAAAAAAACATTGCACTATTTCCATTTGCGATAGATCTTGTTCTTTATGCGCAATCACGTGGTAGAGCCATGCTGCAGCTATATTAGTAGTATAGTTGTAGCACGAATGGGTCGGCTTGACCGGGGAAGGACCACGCTCTCACAGAATAGCAGCTTAAAATAGCAGCCTAACTTTGCTGTGTTTCGTATGGTGAGTGTAGAGAACCGGAGACCCATTTTACTGGAAAAGAGGCATTCCATCTTAGTGTTAACGGGTGACAACGCATCTGCATTTTGATTCTTTATTGAGGATAGATGTATATGTCTATGGATCACAGCAACCACTTACCATCAGGTGGACTGTGTGCTCGTGTGTCACCCTATCCTATAAAAAATCACCTATACCTACCAATAAGCGTTATAAAATCACGTGGGTGTCGTTAGAGGTCACAGAGGGTAATTACAGCAGAAAATGGGCAGCAGCATCATCCTAATAACAACTCAAAATAATAAAAAACTCAAGGGCAGTTTTTTTTGCCAAGCCACGTGCCAAGCGTAGCACCTATGGCAAAATCCTCCCCATGAGGCAAATGGAACAGACGTATGTTCAGCAGTGGACTTTTATAGGCTGTAAAGATGTTTAAAGGATGGAGTGGATGGAATATACTGGTATATTGCTATACTGTCACCGTAGCAGCTATAATATTAATTTGTAGCCTTAGTAACTTAGTGGCTAAGCGATCGTTGTAAATTTTTAAAATAATAAACTTTTTTAAAAAAAAGAAGCAAAAAAATGTTAACCCGGGTTGCTCGCGTACTATACGCGAGCAACCCGGGTTCGATCATCGCCTTCACTATCTCACAGGAAAACATTGTGAGGAGCCTGCATATATGAGGAATAAAGTATAATCAGGACTTGTGAAGTGTGAGCTAACGTCGCTGTGGCGGTGTAAAAATATCCACTACCCTATATCGTCCCGTGGGTGTCGTAAGAGGTAACAAAGAGAAGCTGAAACAGGAGACGAGCATCAGCATATTCCTGATAACAAAACCAAAAAACAAACTGCGGTAGACCACCCGCCTGCAAAGCATGGTAACTGGAAAAAATACCCTTTATGAGGCGGTCTATGGGGGAGACCTATTTGTACGTTTTAATGGAACGGGAAGTCCACCATCATAAACAGGATTAGCGCGGCATTACTCTATAACTCTTCAGAAATTAAACTATCTGTAAGATTAAAAATACATGTGGTCGGCTCGACCGGTGTAGGACCACGTTCACATAGAATACCAACGTGAAATAGCAGATTAATGCTGCTGTGTTTTGTATGGTGAGTGAAGAGAACCGGAGACCCTTTTTACTGGAAACATCTTAGTCCTCGGGATTGAAAACGCTTTTCGATTTGATTCTTAAACAGGAAAATTATAGATGTCTATGGGCTACTCCATTTACCATCACGTGGACTACTGTGTGCTCGTTTGTCAACCTTATTATTTAAAGAAAATCTCAAACATCGTCTAGAAAACCCTATGCCATATCTAGTAGATAACTAGATGCATGGCTGAATTCATCTGTTTTTATTCGTTTGCGCCTCTGTTCAAGTTTCACGCGTCGAGTTATAGTGTTGTATTTCTTTTTGCGTTACCTACCAGGTTTTCTAATTTCCAGTGCTTATTCTGCTTGAAATGCAATGCCGTGGGAATAGATTTAACGGCTCGGTGTGTAGTGACCCGCTGGGTTTCATGCTGGTTCTTCCCAGGACAGAAGTATTTTCCGAATCATTGGCACAGAATATATAATAAGTAGTACCCCAGCGGCAAATTAAACATAAGAGTGACATTCGATAAGTATTATTTATAATCTTTATTGAACATAAAAGTTTATATTTCTATTTAGCAATAGATAGTGTCCGATGGCTGCGCGTTTGATTCCCGTGCAGAGCACGTATTTACGCTCTAAAATTGTTTACAGTTTCGTGGATTGCAACTATATGTGGGAAACATATTATGGTACAACTGAAATACATAATGTTACTCTAATATGACCTAGTAGTGGCGATTTTGGATTGGATTTTTTTATTGGATTTTTTTTAAAAAACGTTACACCCACACTAGGATTTTCTCCTGTATCGTGGAGGCAGTTTACAAACACAAATTGCACAAGGACAAACATCCAGACCCGGAACAATTATTTGTAGGCCATACAAATACTTGTTCCGTGCGGGATTCGAACCCGCGCCCCCCAGCACAGCAACATTGCTAAGCCACTGCGCCACGGAGCCGTCAAGTGTAACAATATCCTGTACCCAATATTTATTTATTTATTTATTCTTTATTGCACCAAATATTTAAGGCGAGCTTAATGCTATATGACATTCTCTACCAGCTAACCTTGGGTAGAACAGAGAGTGAGTTTGGGCAGTTAAGTTGTCATGATGTACTTCAGTTCAAATATATACATGCAATACTAACATAAAATATACACACATATATAAAATATATATAATTCATACACATATATAAATAAATACACACATTTATACATATATATCTCAATAAATCATAATATCATCCCGTGGGTGACGTGAGATGCGACAGAGGTAAACAAATCAGGTTATGGGCTTATGGGCAGCATCGTCTTTCTAATAATGACTAAAAATAAAAATAAAACTGCAGTTGCCAATCCTATGGGGCAATTTATGAGGACGGCTTATGTTGAGGAATGGACTTTAATAGGCTGTAACGGTAACTCTAAATTGAATACAGATACAAAAAAGTTTGTGTGTACTTATGTACGCAAGTAAGAAGTTATACTTGAGAAACATTTACCCACTGACGTTGTCGCTTTTAGGTGTGAGTGTGTGCGCGCATCGTAACAACTTCATGGTGTCGTTTTTAAGTGTCAGTGTGCGCGCGCATCGTAAAAATTTACTTTCATCATTTTTTCCAAGCGCCCCAAAAGAAGAATAAAGTCATAAATTAAACATTCATAAAAGTAAGAAGGTTACACAGCTTATATATGTCCTATTGCTGGGCACAGGCTTCCGCTCATTACAAACGTGGTTTTAGGAAGTGTCTACGGCGCTGACCTAATGCGAGTTGGCGGATTTCACATATCTTCGAAATATATATTCTATTGTTTACTTAGACATGCAGGTTTCCTCACGATTTTTTCGTTTACCACCGATCACGTAGTAAATCAACACTTAACACTGCAATTAACAATTTATTGTTAATTGAACCTGGGTTATTCACGTAGTTTGATATTTACGGCAAGCGGTTAGCCCTTGAGCTACCAAAGCTCTATTCATACTATTAAGAAAATATGTATTTATTTTTAATAAACATTTAAAATAGCTCAAGTAGCGTGTCGAATAACGATATCCACAAACAAGATGTCTTACCTAAAATTTTCTTGTTCCGATATGTGCGAAAGGCATTTGTATTATTTTAAATATTTACACAATAAGCATTCTTAATATTCCTATTATCTCCCTACTTATCCAAGAGAATGAAACGCATTACTATTTTGAATCTGCTGTTTACTCTAAAAACAAACGAAAATGAACAACACCGTCGAACCTTTTCGCAAACACTGCGATAAAATTTGCCGGAAACCATTCCCGCCAATTTCACTCTTATGTTTTGACAGCTAAGTTATCGTTTTAAATTTTGGTGGCAAATAATGCCCGTATCTGCACCATTTAAAATGCAAAGAAACAATATCGAGTATGCATATTCTATTCCGTTCGTACCGCATCAGGATACTTTACGAGCGCGCAGGGAAATACGACAATATCTCTTTTTTTGAAAACGGAACACAAAACGGAAAGGTCCAGAATTTATTATAGAACATCAGACGCCATTTTTAATCACGTATGATTATTAATGTTGCGATGTAAAATATTACGTGATTTGGTGGTTGACTTTTATGTATGTAGGTTCTAATTTTAGGTAATTATTATTTTCTTCGAATATTGCTCATCAGGTTTTAGTTATTCTAAATAATTAATATTATTTTTATAGAATAAGTGTGGCCCATGGACATCTACATCTATCCTCGATTAATCATACGAGAGAGTTATGGACGATAAACCCGAGACCTCCTTGGGACAGATGATCGTCCTCCCGCTGATAGAACAAGTTGCTGGAATCGAGGATTACTGTGTCTCCCCCTCGCAACTTTCCTATCTTTTCTTCCAACTCCAGTAACTTCTCGACAGTCCACAGGGTGCATACGTTGAATGTTGCCAGGTCAAATCATCTAAGGTGGCAACCGAACCTCCACCGGAGATTCTTAGCATCCCTTGCCCTGCCGTTACCATGGTGGCCACTATATCCAGGAATAGTGTGGCGACTTGTGACTGGAGGCCGTTTCTCCTCTTGCCATGGGCAGTACATTGTCATAGTTGCCACGTTTAATGGGCGTGTTGGCAGTTGTAGTTTTTTTTAATATCCTTGTCCTATTCCGAACAAGAAATATGCTGCTACCCATCTCCTATCCTGTTTCCCTGTGTCGCCTCTTAACGCCCACTGGAGCTTAATTATACTAAAATGATTAAAATGTAATAATTTGTTACAAAACAACTACTAAGTATGGCTTATCCGACACCGTAAAACCAAAATGAAGTGACACTATAACGTTTCATCTACGTCCAACTCTTACAAAATGCATTTTCATAATAATGACAATATATCACAAATAAATCACTGCTTCTTAACTGAAACTGAACAGAAACTGACCCTTTAAAAAAACGTCCAAAAAGATCCTTGTCAAACCGACCAAAAGTCAAAATAAAAAATGTAACCCTTAGGGAGAGATCACTGCAACTTGACTTCATGTTCGAGAATTTTACATCGAATTCGATTCAATAAAAGGTAATAATATCAGGGCTGTTTGGAAAGTCGAGGGGAACCCTTCGGACTGGCCGGAATATACCGTATCATGTTAAGAAGTACCCAAAGGTTGTTCTTTATAAAATTAACATTCGTTTCGAAACTGAATGATAAACGAAACATTTATTTCCTCTAACACATAATTTTGATAGTACCATTAAATAATAAAGATAATTTTGAAAAATGCTAAATAATATTGAGAATTAATTATTTATTTGTGTATTATATTAATTTTAAATTTTTTTTATATTCTACTAAGCCAGCGCTTATCTACGATCCCACCTGATGGTAAGTGGTGATGTAGCCTAAGATGGTGAAGCGCACTGACTTAACAAAAGCCTATTCACTCTTGCCTTGAAGACACCCACACTGTAATCGGATGGAAAGACAGATGCTGGCAACTTATTCCACTCCTTTGCTGTACGCATGATGAACGACATGGCGAACCGTTTGATTCGAATGCGTGGTAAGTCAACACCGAAAGGGTGGAGACTGGCCGAACGTCTGGTTGTCCGATGGTGGAAGGGAGAGGGTGGAATTAAATTATGTAATTCCTGCGCACACTCTCCGAAATGCATCCTGTAGAAAACCGAAGGGCTGACTACTTTACGTCTGTATTCGAGGCTGGTAAGATTGGTTATAACCAAATTCGGGTCATCAATAAGCCTCTTAGCACGCCTTTCCATTGAGTCAAGAGCTGCTAGGTGGCATTTTGCAGCACCAGCCCATATATGGCAGCAATACTCCATGCACGACCGGACTTGCGCTTTATATAAAGTAAGCAGCTATCCCGGCGTGAAGTATCGCCGCACCTTTGCAAGGACTCCCAGTTTCCTTGCAGCTGCTTTGGCCTTGGACTCAATGAACCGCCCGACGTTCAAATTTGAGGATATTTCAAACCCTAACAACTGAAGGCGGTCGGTATATTTCAGTGATACATTTCGGAAAGAAGGAGCCAAGGTGTACTGGCTCGTTTTTGCAGTGAAGAGACACGCTTGTATTTTGGAGGCGTTGAACTTCACAAGATTGGCATCGCCCCAATCGGAGACTACCTGTAATTAGAGATTCACACGCTCTACCATAGCTTCTCTTTCGGACTGGATTTGATCCCGACTGGCCCGAGGACTTGGTTGGTATCTCTCAACTACTGAGCTATCGTCTGCATACCCATATATACCGGGCATAAGCAGATCATTAATATGCAGCAGGAAGAGAGTTGCAGAGAGAACGGACCCCTGAGGAAAACCGGCGTTAGTCGCCATAGGATCGGATGAGCAGCCATCGACGACGACCCGGAGAGACCGTTCACTCAGAAAGTCCTTTACCCATTCAATCAGACCAGGGGATAAGCCGTACGCTGGAAGCTTACCCAAAAGGCTTTCAACCATCACGTAGAAACGGACTTAAAGGTAAAATACTATTTTTTATTTTGTAATAACGAATTAAAATTATTACAAAATAATAAGCCGTTACACTCTAAAAATAGTATTTTACCTTTAAGTCCGTTTCTACGTGATGGTTTAATCCGTGTGGGGGGCCGCCTCGATGAATCCTCCTAATCCTTCGAAAAACCTTTTGCTAGTGTGCCAAATTCTGTCAAAGGCCTTCGAGACATCAAGGGAAACAGCAAATGCTTCCCCACTGTTCTCGGGTGCCTCGCCCCATACGTGTGTGGCATACGCTAGAAGGTCCCCAGCTGACAGATTTCGGTGAAACCCATATTGCCGGTCACTAAGGAGGTCGTTCTGTTCTAGGTATGCCATTAAGCGGGCATGCAATATACGCTCCATAATCTTGCAGAGTATGGAGGTAATTGAGATTAGACGATAATTGGCAGGGTCGGCGCGGCTGCCTTTTTTTGGAACAGGCTGCACGTTGATAAGCTTCCAGGATTTTGGCACTATTCCAGTACTAAATGAGAGGCGGAACAAGCGTGTCAACACAGGAGACAACTCAGGTGCACAAGCCTTTAGGACTATAGCTGGTATACCATCTGGTCCACTAGCTTTATTCACGTCTAGACACCGCAAGGTTTTAAGAACCTCCCTATTCGTTATACGAATCTCCGACATAGAGGTCCCGCAGTGAGGTAATTTTGGTGGAACGTTGTTGCCACTGTCCAGACGTGAATTGTAGGCAAAGAGAGACGCAAACAAGTCCGCTTTCTCCTTAGCCGTACGAGCCAGTGTGCCATCCGGTTTTACCAACGGAGGCAGTGTAGGCCGACAGAAGCTTGTCTCGACCCTTTGACGAGAGACCAAAAAGCTCTAGTGCCGGATGGTCTGGCAGAGAGTTTTGCGCCAATATGTTTAATACGATCGAGACTAGCTTTCCGTAATGCTTTTTTGTAGGACTTGGCGGTCTGGTTGAAAGTTCTCTTCTTGGACCTAATATCCGGAGCTTTGCGGTTTCGAGCGTCAACCGAAATATAGGAATAATACAGGATAGGTAAGCTAAATGCTTGCGCTTTTCAGCTTGAGCGCATTCAGCGTTAAACCATGGGCGAGCTTTGCTACCGGTGGGAGCGTCAGAGAAGGGGATAAAGTACTCCATAGCTTGACGCAACATATCCTTTATCGCAACCGCGCAGCTCGACGGATCCGCAGATGAGAAACAAACCTCCCGCCAAGGATGAGATGCAAAAAAGTGTCGCATCTCATCCCAATCAGCTGACTTATACCGCCATATTCGTCGAACACCTTGGGACTCGCAATCAGGTGGAGAATATGACGATACAGATTTCACCAGACAGTGGTCAGATGTACCCAAAGGAGAAGTAACCTGTACTTCATATCTGTCTGGTTCGGTAGTCAGCAGAAGGTCCAAGCAATTTGCTGTGTGACCGTCTACATCGGGTACCCTAGTCACCACCTTTACCATCTGAGAAAGACCTAGCGTCAAAGCAAAATTCCACGCTTCTCTTCTAGCATGGTCGGTCTTTTGGTATGGGAACAGCCAGTCTTGGTGACAAGCGTTAAAGTCCCCCAGAAAGACCAATTGTGCAGTAGGATACCGATTCAGGGCCACGTCAGCAGCCTCACTAAGGTGATCAAATAATCGTGTTGTCTCCTGGTCACCGCTGTGCGATCGATAGACACAGGCATATTTCTAACAATTTTAAATATTAATAAACCAGAACTTGTCTACTATCCCTGATAGTAAGGCGCACTGAGAATAGAATTAATTTTACTGATTTTATCGCGTTTAATTAATATTTTTTTTAATTCCGGATGTTTCGGGCACTTTACAGCACCCATGGTCACGAGGGGGCTTAGATGTTTGAAGTGCTGGTCTCATAGTTAACGAAGGCTTTTTATAGGATCGCGTCTAGTTTATAATCTTCGTTATAAATGTGTTTATCTTTACGTGGTAGAGCTATGCTGCAGCTATATTAGTAGTATAGTTGTAGCACGAATGGGTCGGTTCGACCGAGGAAGGACCACGCTCTCACAGAATACCAGCGTAAAATAGCAGCTTAACGCTGCTGTGTTTCGTATGGTGAGTGTAGAGAACACGAGACCCTTTTTACTAGAAAAGAGGCATTCCATCTTAGTGCTCACGGGTGACAACGCTTGTGCATTTTGGTTCTTTATTGAGGATAGATGTGGATGTCTATGGGTCATAGCAACCACTTACCATCAGGTGGACTGTGTGCTCGTTTGTCACCCTATCCTATTTTTTTTAAACGTTACCTCCACACTAATATTTTCTTCTGTATCGTGGAGGCAGTTTACAAACACAAATTGCACAAGGACAAACATCCAGACCTGGAACAATTATGTGTAGGCCATACAAATACTTGTTCCGTGCGGGATTCGAACCCGCGTCCCCCAGCGCAGCAACTCATTGCTAAGTCACTGCGCCACGGAGCCGTAAAAAAAATATTTCGTGCTCAGCTGTGAAGGAAAACATCGTAGGGAAACCGGCATGTCTGAGAAATAAAAAAATATATTTTATTTTATTTCTTAGACATTTTTATTGAAACCTCCTTGCCCTAAAAACTTACTTACAAATGAGAGAAGGCCTGTGCACGAAAGTGGGATGGGTTTAAGCTATAAATTTACTCTTTACCAACAATGACAATTAGGCATTGTCACTTGTAACAACGCATGTTGTAGATAACCGCAAGTCTGTGCTCCCCTTTATCACTGACCTATTACAAATGGTCACTGTTGTTATAAAAAACTATCGGTACTACTTATGGATAGCTTAATACCAAACAATTATAAGCAATGCGTCTATAAGAGTTTTTATTTAATTTTAAAGCCATTTTCACACTGCAATGTGTCGCACTCTTGCGACTAACAGCGTCGCTATCTGCAAAGCCATAAAAGCGTTGGTATTGCGTGAAAACGAATTATTAGGGGGCGCAATGCAATTTCCTCGTTCAAGGCACCAATATGTCTCACGGAGTCCGGAGCGAACCAAATGAATAAAAATCAACCGCACAGACGCGGCAGTTTGTTAGCCCGCGCAAACTGAGAGAAATGCGCGTGGGGGATGAGGGGGAACGTTGGACAGGATCACGGGACACGCTATACAGAAATAAATACAACAATTTGCGTTAAAAGAAATTTGGACAACAATAAATATGTTGTGCACGTAGTGATTAATTACAGCACTATTTATAATGCCCGGGCAATATGAATAATGACAAGTCAAATCGGGCTACGGAAAGGACAATTAACAATGATTTAAACTTCAGTAATTATCACGTTGTCTGGTCATTTTTTAATCGTGTGGAAATTCTCATGGCGGGTAACCTGTTTAGATTATTCTAGACTCCTACCGGCTAAAACGCCAGGATGTTCATCTATTCGCCCATAGTCGTGGCTACGGGAACGCTTTCGCACACTACCGCAGCCCCGACGACGATAGTCTTTACACTACTCTTAAATATTATCCCGATATTTTAGTTTTAAAGATTTGCATGCTAATAATAACGGCTGATTAAGCGGATGTTTAATTACTATGACCATCTTCAATGTGCCTTAACCAAACGCAAATAAATATTTCATTCATTCATTCATTCCTTTTATTCATTCATTCATTCATTTAATTCAATCATTCATTAATTTAATTCATTCATTAATTTCATTCATTCATTTCATTTCATTTCATTCATTCATCAGGGTCCGTCTCTATGACGATGTGAAGCTGGTGTTCTCCTTTCTTTCTTTATGAAAAGGCGCACCTGAAACACACCATACACGCCACCTCGAGGCCTTATGTAAAAGACGGCGGACAACCTTCGTGTCCGTCACTTAACACTCAATTAAAGTGGGGAGGGGGGGAAAGACTACTATACTCTCCTATGGCGCCCAACTCTACGGCTGCGAATTGTTGCTCTCCATCTCCGCAGCCTCCTTCTGCGACATCATTCCTGGTCATAACCTAACCAAACTATATTTTTGTAATTCTGTTCACTAAGTAACAAAGTTTATTAATTAAGCTCGGTCAATTTAATTATTTCAATAGTTTATATCATATTGCTTACTCATATTGGTCATTTTTTTAAATTGTCGGACATTATGAATAATGTCCTATTAATATCTCGATCCACAACATATACACGCGAACACAACTCAACAACGATAAATTAATTTAATTACGAATTTTTTCGCCTTTATTTTAACTTATTTTGACCCATTTTAGGGTTCCTTTGAGCTGCATGTCCAGTCGTGGACTTTTAAGAGTTGTTGAAGACGACGATTGTGAAATACGCATGGTCACAAAGGAATTAAGGTGTTTAACGTCTTGATTTGGTAATTAACCTTCAACTATTATTAATTTTGTCCTACTAAGCAGTATGACCCCACCGTATCAAAGTCACACAGTGCTTTTTATAGAATAAGAATCACAAACAGAAACAGAAACTTTTTTATTCAATATAGATTATAAATAATACTTATCGAGAGCCAATCTTTTGTTTAATTACTACTGGTTCGAAAAAATACCTCTGTACTGGGATGAACCAGCAAGAAACCCAGCGGGATTTTTTTTTAATAACAGCTTACAATCATGTATGTTACACAATTAACAACACAAAACAAATTAGAAATCGCTTGGTAGCGATCAACTCATTCCCAGGGGTCATTATCATCCATAAATTCCTTAATATTATAATAACGCTTTTTATACAAACTTAGTTTAATAAAGTTTTTGAACTTTGAGTAGGTCAAATTTTGTATATTTTCTAGGATTTTGTTGTAAAAGCGTATTATACTCGTAAGCGTATATACATCGCGCCAAGAATGAATTACTGACTCGGTGGATTCGAGGAACTGATACTAGGAGCACTAGTACTACGAGCACACAGTCCAGCTGATGGTAAGTGGAAGGTGTGACCCATAGACATCTATATCACTCCTCGATTAAAAATCAAAATATCTGCATTTTGATTTTTTTTTTTTTGATTTTGCGTTCTCACCATAGGAACTTAGATGGAATGCCTCGTTACAAGTTAAAAGGGTGTCCGGTTTTCTATACTCACCAAATGAAACACAGCAGCATTAGGCTGCTATTGCACCCCCCCGAACGGGTTCCCGCCTTGTTATGGCGGGGGGGCTTAGTAGCCGTGGCTTGGTCACCCACGGTGAACAAAGAGGAACCCCTTGGCTGGCCCGTGGTGTAGGGCCGGCCCGAGGTGGCCACTCCGAGTGGGCTTGACGAGCCCACTTCGGATGTGTGTCGGTGGGCTGCTGCAAGAGGGGTGTTCTCCCCACCCCTACCTCTGCAGCCGGGGTGGAGTCGCGGAGGAAGAGGAGTGTTGGTATGGCGATGCGCCACTCGCCCTATCCTCCGCGACTCAAACGGGGCCGCACCGTTGATGCGGTGGTGGTGGGGCTGCGGGGGGAGAGGAGTGCCGGTATTGCGAGGCGCCGCTCTCCCTACCCTCCGCAGCCGAATTTTGGTTGGCGGCGGAGCCATAGACCAGATCCGCCGCTGGGGTCAGGAAGGCTGGTGCTCCTGAGTGCTAGTTTTTCCTGGCCCCATGGCCTTCGCGCATCGGACACGGGGGCGTCCGTTGCGCATTGGAAATTGGAGGCCGAGGAGGAGGGCGCGCCATGTATTCTGGTGCGCCTTACCGGAGAAGGAGATGGGGGAGGAGTGTTCCTCTCCCGAGGAGGGGCCGCCATGGAGCGGCCAGCGCAGGTGGGGCCGCGGAAGTGTGCGAAAGCGTTCCCGTGGCCCTGCCAATATGCGACTAGGGTGGAACGCCATGGGGTTTTAGTCGGTGTGAGTCCGACATAACCCGTCCTTGCCCCCGCGAGGCGGGTATGCGTAGGCATTTCCCCATGTAAAAAAAAAAAAAAAGGCTGCTATTGCACGCTGGTTTTACATAAGAGCGTGGTCCCGTTCCCTTCCCCGTTCGAGCCGACCCATCCGTGTTTCAATCATAACAAAGCTGCAGTATGGCTCTACTATGTACACACTTGCTTGGATTTAGTAACTAAAAGAATGAATTAAAAATGATTTAAATAGGAATATAATGGCAATATGGATATTTTTCATGCAGTTCAACAATATCTAATACAAAGAGCTAGAGAAAGGACGCCACTCGTACTAAGCGTTCGAGTTTCAGTTTGACTGGCTTCGAAATGAGAAAAGTTCCCAACGAAATGTCGACGAGTCAATATTAACTATAAACCGACCTATTTAAATTTACATTCGCGCAAACAGACTACGATTCTATTTTAAACCTTATCAACATCAACAAAAGGTGTGAATGCTTAGAATTTTAATATCGCAAATCGCGTAGCAACTTGGTTTTTCCATGCCGCTTACCGATAAAGTTTTTTCTAATAAGGTTGGTTTAACTGCATTCGTTTTGTTTTGTTAGGGTAATGAAAATGATTTTTTTATTAGAGCGTTAAAAACTCGAATACATTTTTCTCTCAATGACTACATAAGGTTTGTTAAAATATTTTCTACGTCATATCTACTTGGTAGATATGGCACAAAGAAACCTGTTACCTAATTGGTTCTTTAAATTGAAACCAGTAACGGAAACAGTTAGTTTTATTTGTGTGTACACAAGATAAACTAATTGTACTAATTGTACAATTAGTTTTATCTTGATATAATTACAATTAGCCGTGTAGTGGCGGTTAAGAATATCCACTACCCCATATCCTCCCGTGGGTGTCGTAAAAGACGACAAAGGGAAACAGGCAGGAGATGGGCAGCAGCATCTTTCTGATAACAGCAAAAATACAATAAAAAAACTGCGGTTGCCAACCCGCTCGCCAAGCGTGGCAACCATGGAAATATACCCCCTATGAGCAATGACAATTATAAACGGCCCCCAGTCCCCGGCGGCCACGCCATTCCTGGCTACGGTGGCGACCATGGTAACGGCGGGGCAGGGGGTGCTAAGAATCTCCGGTGGAGGTTCGGTTGCCACCTAAGACGACTCGACATGGCAACATACAACGCACGCACCCTGAGTACTGAGGAGAAGATTGCGGAGCTGGAAGAAGAGATAGACAAGTTACGCTGGCATATTATAGGATTATCCGAATTCCGAAGAGAGGGGGAGGACACGGTAATCGTTGAATCCGGCAACTTGCTCTATCACCTGGAGGGCGACAGATTCCCAAGGAGGTGTCGGACTTATCGTCCACAAGTCTCTCGTTAACAACGTTGTAAAGATTGAGAGTGTGTCGACGAGGGTTGCGTACCTTATACTCAGAATCACCAAACGGTATTCGCTGAAGGTCATACAGGTTTACACCCCAACCTCCGCACACCCCGAAGAGGAGGTGGACGAAATGTATGAGGATATCTCTAGAGCCATGCATTCCTCCAAAACCCACTATACGGTGTTAATGGGAGACTTCAACGCAAAACTAGGCACAAGAGAGAACGGTGAGCTGAAAGTAGGGAAATTTGGAATAGGGCAACGGAACCCAAGGGGCAAGCAGCTGGCCGACTTCATGGAGAAAGAGGGACTCTTTATGATGAACTCTTTCTTCAAGAAGCGGCCCCACAGGAAGTGGACCTGGTCGAGCCCCGACGGTTCGACAAAAAATGAGATTGACTTCATTGTGACGACCAGACGACAACTGTTCAGTGATGTCTCAGTGATCGCGAGGGTGAAAACCGGCAGCGATCACCGAATGGTTAGAGGCACACTGAACCTAAACGTTAAGTTGGAGAGGTCTCGTCTAATGAAGTCAACGCTCCGTCCCCCTCGTGCTCTGTTCCAAAGTCCCAAAACCTTTCAGCTCGAGTTAAAAAACCGTTTTCAATGCCTAGAAAACTGCAATGAAGTGGACAATATGAATAACATGCTCGTGGAAACTGTCCATGCGGTCGGAGCTAAGTTCTGCAAGACACGCCGCAGACGAACACAAAAACTCTCCGATCACATTCTTAATCTCATGGCTGTTAGATGGGAGATGAAGCTACATTCTTCAACAGATTTGATAGCATACAGGCAACTGAACAGACAGATCTCCAAATGCATGCGGCGGGACTTACGCAACTTCAATACAGCTTGTATTGAAGAAGCGATCGAGCGGAACCAAGGCTCCAAAGTCTTTGCCAGAGATCTATCTGCCAGAAAGAGCCAACTGTCAAAGCTCAAGACCTAATGTGGCAGCATCGTTTCCGGGGCACCTGAGATTTTGCGTGAGATTAAGGGGTTCTATGGGCAGCTGCAGCAGTACACGTCATAGTTGAAGCCACACACGCAAGTGTGAGTAACGATTCATGAGCGAGTCTTATCCGACACTATTCCGAAGATATCCTGGTCGTCAGTCTGAGCGAGGCTCTCCAGCACCTAAAAAACGGAAAGGCCCCAAGCGAGGATGGAATTACAGCGGAGCTTCTGAAAGCGGGTGGAAGACCGGTACTTGTAGTCCTTCAGAAGCTCTTTTATTCCGTCCTCCATGGTGGCGTTACACCGGAGGCGTGGAACAGAAGTGCGGTGGTCTTGTTCTTCAAGAAAGGTGACAACGCTCTCTTGAAGAACAACACCGACCGACCGATTTCCCTTCTGAGACGCGTCTACGTGCTATTTTCGAGAGTCATAACGAATCGTCTCGCGCGCAGACTTGACGACTTCCTGCCTCCCAAAACAAGTCGGTTTCCGAAAGGGCTTTAGCACCATATACCACATACATACCCTTCGGCAAATTGTACAGAAGTCTGAGGAGTACAATTTGCCACTATGTCTGGCGTATGTGGACTATGAGAAAGCCTTTGATTCCGTCGAAATTTGGGCGGTGCTGCAGTCCCTTCAGCGGTGCCAAGTTGACTTTCGGTATATCGAAGTGCTGAAGTGTTTGTACAGTAGAGCTACGATGGCTATCCGAGGACAGAACCAGAGTACGAAACCTATCCAATTGCAGAGAGGTGTAAGACAGGGTGATGTTATATCCCCGAAATTCTTTACCGCTGTATTGGAAGACGTTTTCAAGCTTCTGGCCTGGAAAGGATACGGTATTAACATCAATGGCGAGTACATCACTCACCTTCGATTTGCCGACGATATAGTCCTTATGGCAGAATCGCCGGAGGACCTAAGCACCATGCTCAATGACCTCAATAGTGTCTCCCAACGAATCGGTCTTAGGATGAACATGGACAAAACAAAGATCATGTTTAATGTCCATGTCACACCTATGCCGGTAGTTGTTGGGAGCACTAAGCTCGAAGTTGTTGACGAGTATGTTTACCTGGGACAATTAGTCCGACTAGGTAAGTCCAACTTCGACCGAGAGGTCAATCGACGGATTCAACTCGGCTGGGCAGCGTTCGGGAAACTACGACACATCTCGTCAGACATACGAGGGTGGATTGAAAAGTACTCGGCCTAACACAGATCCATTCAATTCTAAAAATCAAATCTACCCACATTATTTAGTTCAGTTCAGACTAGTTCATTGTGTGAAGTTCGAAACGTGTGCGATAATTAGTTGTGATTTTATAAATTTATTAACAAAGTAATCGGACATAATTTCCGCGAATGGAGCAAATCGAGCAGCGTGCCGTCATTAAGTACCTCCATAAGAAGGGGCTATCATCAAAAGCCATCCATGATGACATGGTCAGTACATTAGGCGATTGTGCACTGTCATATTCATCCATCAAAAAATGGATAGCAGAATTTAAGCGTGGTAGAGAGAGTGTGAAAGATGAACCCCGCTCTGGAAGGCCTTCGACATCAACTACTGACGAAAATATTAAAAAAGTACTTGATTTAATAATAGGAGACCGCAGATTAAAAATTAGAGAGATAGCCGAGATTATAGGTATCTCTTATGAACGAACTCAAAACATCATTGTCAACGAGTTGGGTTTCCACAAGGTGTCTGCGAGGTGGGTTCCGCGACTGCTTTCAGTTGAACAAAAAAGGACGCGATTGACTATTTCACGCGACTGTTTGGAGTTATTTGAAGCCGATGCAGATGATTTTTTGAATCGTTTTGTTACTATAGACGAAACATGGGTTCATTACTGTACACCGGAAACAAAACAACCATCAAAACAGTGGAGAAGACCTGGTTCACCACCCCCTAAAAAGGCTAAGTCGATTTTGTCGGCAAATAAGGTGATGGCTTCAGTATTCTGGGACTCGAAAGGTGTGATTATGATTGATTATCTTGAAAGGGGTCAGACTATAAACTCTGATTACTACTGCAACTTACTACGTCGTTTACGAGAGGAAATAAAAGAAAAACGTCGAGGAATGCTCAGAAGAAAAGTCCTGTTTCATCAAGATAACGCCCGTGTTCACACGTCAGTACAGTCAATGGCTGAAATTCACAACTGTGGCTTTGAACTGTTACCGCATCCGCCGTATTCACCTGATCTGGCACCATCAGACTTCTTTCTGTTCCCTAACCTAAAAAAGCACTTGGGAGGTCAAAGATTTTCGACAAACGACGAGGTCAAAGCAGCTGTAGACGCATATTTTGACTCTAAGGAAGAATCATTTTTTTCAACGGTCTAAATGCTTGGAAGGGGAGGTGGCAAAAGTGTATTGAACTTGATGGTGATTATGTAAAAAATAAAAAAATAACTGATTTAGTATGTGTTTATTTTCTTGGTTAGGCCGAGTACTCTTCAATCCACCCTCGTACTTCAAAACCTTAAAACGAAATTGTACAACCAGTGCGTGTTGCCAGTGATGACTTACAGATCTGAGACGTGATCCTTCACTGCTGGCCGTATGAGGAAGCTCAAGGTCGCTCAGCGAGCTATGGAGAGGGCTATGCTCGGGGTTTCTCTACGTGATAAAATTATAAATGAGTATATCCGCAGTAGAACCAGAGTAACCGACATAGCCCAACGGATTAGTAAGCTGAAGTGGCAGTGGGCCGGTTCTTGAGTGGCAGCCTCCTACTTGGTAGGCGAAGTGTAGGGCGACCCCCCACGAGATGGAGTGACGACCTGGTAAGACATACAGGAAGTCGATGGATACAGGTGGCTCAGGACCGTGCTTTGTGGCATTCCTTGGGGGAGGCCTATTTTCTGCAATGGACTTATGAAAGGCTGTAATGATGATGATGATGATGACTAACTGTACTGGATTTAATCACGTTTATTTTTACTTACAAAAATTCGAAAAATCTTTCCAATAAAGTAAATTCTTTGTTTCAGAGAACAACACGGTATCTGCAACAGAAAACACTTGACTGTCGAGCACCACAAAAATAACAAGCAAATGCCCGCATCTATGTACGTGTCAGAGCACGAGTGAAAGCGTCCACAGCCGAATACGTTTGCTGTACTACGAAATGTAAGAGGAGTTTTTACGTTGTCCCGTAGGTTCCTTTTCTGCCAAGGACAAATTCTTTATATAGGCTTTTTTAACAGTAACAAGTAAACAGTCTTTGACCGTGCAGTAGCAGTATAAAAATATCCACTACCCCATATCTTCTCGTGGGTGCCGTAAGAGGCGACAGAGGGAAACAAATCAGGAGATGGGCAACAGCGTCTTTCTTATAACGACTAAAAATAAAATAAGCTGCCAAGTGCGAGTCGGACTCGCCAATGAAGGGTTCCGTAGCAGCAAGTAACATAATTTACGATTTATGACGTTTAAAAAAACTATTTACTAGATCTCGTTCAAACCAATTTTCGGTGGAAATTTACATGGTAGTGTACATCATATTTTTTTTTAGTTTTATCATTCTCTTATTTTAGAAGTTACAGGGGGGGATGACACACATTTTACCAATTTGGAAGTGTCTCTCACGCAAACTATTCAGTTTAGAAAAAAATGATATAAAAAACTTCAATATCATTTTTGAAGACCTATACATAGCCCACGTGTTGTGTTTGATGGAAAAAAATTGAATTTCAGTTCTAATTATGGGGAACCCCCAAAATTTATTGTTTTTTTTTCTATTTTTGTGTGAAAATCTGAATGCGGTTCACAGAATACACCTACTTACCAAGTTTCAACAGCATAGTTCTTATAGTTTCGGAAAAAGTGGCTGTGACATACGGACGGACAGACAGACAGACAGACATGACGAATCTATAAGGGTTCCGTTTTTTGCCATTTGGCTACGGAACCCTATAAACTACCGTTGCCAACCCGTTTGCCAAGCTTGGTAACTATGGCAAATATGCCCCTTATTAGGCAATCTATGGCGTGAGGCCTATGTTTAGCAGTGGACTTTAATAGGCTGTAACGGTAACGATAAGAATAAGCGACCTGAGCCTGACAAACATTGTTTATACATACCACAAGTCGATCGCGAGATCCTCAGCTGTCAATTAGCATGGTGCACTACGTACAGGATGAGCTTGGTGTTTGTAGATAAGGTGACATATTCTTATTTACAACCCGTACAACGATTTATCTTATTTCCATATTAGTAGTAGGATTTTAGACGTTAGAGCACTAACCCGTTAATTCCTGTCTCATTATTGAATGAATGCCCATTTCGTGGCAAGACGGATCATACCTTTGTCTTGAGAGAACCGCACAATGGACGCATTATGTCTTATTGTTACGTCGCCTGCCCCCTGACCGACAGCATCCCGTATATTCATCCCGTTATGATCATGAATAACACGCGGATGTATGTTGCGACATACGGACCATGTTTCTGTAAAGCAAATCTTACTCTGGAAATGTTCGTTCGGATGTTTGTACCTCAATCATGCTTTAACGGCTGGACAAATTCTAATGAAGTTTGATGACGACTTTGTCGCCACAGAGCTTTATGTTATGGAATAGGACACTGGATACTGGTTTAATTTATTGTAACATTTACGTGATAGAGCCATGCTACAGCTATATTATAATTGTAGCACGAATGGTTTGGATCGACTGAGGAAAAATCTCGTCCTCACAGAATACAAACATAAAATAGCAGCCTAATGCTGCTATTCCGTATGGTGAGTGTAGAAAATCGAAGACCCTTTTTACTCGAAACTATGCATTCCATCTTAGACCTCATGGGTGACAACGCATCAGCATTTTCATTCTTAATCGAGGATATCTTCATTTATGAAGATATCTTTAAGCCGTAATATCCACCTACCATCAGATGGCTTGTGTTCGTCTGACATGTGTCAATAATATGTGGATAACAGTTTAATAAGTGATATATTATATTAGATATTCTTCTGTCTAGGACTTCGTCTATGTTGGTACCATCCTATTACCAATCTCTACCTATATATACTTTTTCGCATGCACAATACCAGCGTAAAATAGCAGCTTAACACTGCTGTGTTTCGTATGAGGAGTGAAGAACTGGAGATCCTTTTTACTGAAAAAGAAACTAAGATGGAATACCTTAGTCCTCACGGGTGACAACGTATTTGCATTTTAATTTTTTATTGAGAATAGATGTAGATGTCTATGGGTCACAGCAACCACTTACCATCAGGTGGACTGTGTGCTCGTTTGTCACTCTATCCCAGTGCTTGCACTGCTGTCTTCTAGCCTGAAGGATAAAAGAGAGCCAAGATAATTACATGCTGTGAGACATTCCGTCTTAGACCTCAGAAATGTCAATGCATCTATAGCTTTGTTTGTTTGAAGTTGACTGCAACTATCTATAGATTACAGTGCACTTATTAACAGATGGACTGTTACTCCAGTGTGTCTCCACAAGGAAAATATTTATAAAACTCTTAGTTACGTGATTAATAATAATGCAAAAAATTGCATACTTTTTTATCTTTTAAATCGTTATTAGCTTCAGCTCTAGTATCGTAGAAGCGTTTAACATACACACAAGTTAACTGGATATGGAAAATGTCAATAGCATATTAAAACTTTTCCGTGTCGGTTCTTTGATGCATATGGCCGACTCATTGCTACTTAAACTTACAAAGCATTTACACAGACGAAAATGATGTTCTTACCTATACAGAGTTCTTTTTAATATTCATCACTCTTATCTCTTTGTACAGTGGCATAAAAATACACCTATCATTCATAATCATCGTCATAAACATCAAATACTTTGATGACTAAAGCTAGTAGAGTGCGTCGCTAGACTTTATACCTTTATGCTTCTAGAACTACTGAGCAGTATGTCACGGGCTCAATTCGACAATTAAGATTCCTTGGCTCATTGTAATTACACCTATGCGGGTTTCTTAATGAAGTTAAAGGGAATTAATTATTTTAGGGGGGCATAAATTTAATCTGCGCCGGCCTTTACTTACGGCGTTAAAGCCTTAACTTGATTAAAGCGTTATCTTTGTTCTAAAATCTCAGGCTTGAATTTCATAACGCCTATATTGCTCTTATTTACAAATTTGTTTTTTTTTACCAATCTCTTATCGACTTTAAAATACTCAAGAGTTCCTTTCCGGTTCTCCTCTGTGAAGGTCTTGTTTTTACGTGGTAGTGATATGTTGGTATTACGGTTGTA
This sequence comes from Parnassius glacialis, assembly GCA_033319125.1. NCBI lineage: Eukaryota > Metazoa > Arthropoda > Insecta > Lepidoptera > Papilionidae > Parnassius > Parnassius glacialis. Next base: position 35,264,613 of record JAVANC010000003.1, on the reverse strand, counting down.
GCACGAATGAGACGATTCGACCGGCACCGGGCTCTCCAGAATAGCAGCTTAATGCTACTGTGGCTCGAATGATGTGTGTAGAGAACCGGAGACCTTTTTCCTTCAAAACGAGGCAGTCCATTTTTGCCCTTTCGGGTGACAATACTCTCAATTTGATTCCTAATCGGGAAAAGATGTAGGTGTTTCTTTCTTATAGCTTAAGGGTATTTATACTGTGGCCCATCGACATCTACATTTATCCTCTGTATACTGACCACAGTATCCACTTACCACCAAGTGGATTGTGTGCTCGTTTGTCAACCTTAATATATAAAACAAATTGCGAACCGATGAATATTTTGACGTTTATGAGGGCTTTAAACAAGCCTAAAGGTTTTGACTTTGACATTGACTAAGATAAATTTCATTCGTCCACAGCTATCCTCACTTTGACTTGGTGTACACTATACATATAATACACTAACACATGCATATATTTATTCAGGGTTATTTTGCAATATACGCCCAAATTTACAGAGAAGATTCAGAGTAAGGATTGTAGGCGAAAGGTGAAGAAAAATTTATTAAAAAATCTCTGTTCTTTTTATCTTTTATATTCGGAATGCGTGGTAATGTATTATCTTAACTGATTGTCATTCATAAATATCTAACGCCTACTATTTTACTACGCACGCACATATTCGTAATCGCACACAGAGGAGCGCGCCTACGCGTAGTTGTTGCCCATAAATCACATTCAATTTAGGATGATTTCAAATAAAAGTAGAAGCCTTATTTATTCGTATTTTCAAAGACTGCAATAACGGTATATCATTATTTATGTAGTTGAACTTAAATGTAAAATTTCCATACTCTTTGAAATATAACCCTGTAGATAATTGTATCATCATAATAATCATCATTATCGTTTCAGCCCTTCACAACTCCACTGCTGAACATAGGCCTACCCCAGGAATGCCACAAAGCACGGTCTTGACCCACTGCATCCATCAACTTCCCGCATACATATATAAACATATAATAGATAATTGTATGTAATTACACTAATATCATTATAGACATTTGGATTTACTCCAGTATCAGTACTAAAATCGATTATGCAGCTTAATTTTAGTCTCTTACATAGTTCCTCCAATAAATTTGGGAACCTTGACACTTTGAGTTATTTAGAACTGTCCTGGTATTTCCTTGCCTGTTCGCGATGAACACTTTATATTGTAATATCTACACAAACACATAATGAATTGAAGCAGTACATTTTGTAATATATACTTAATTTTGTAACTTTACAAATGTCATAAAAATTACATTATCTGAACGCAAAAAAAAATCCGTAGAAAAATTGTTATTCTAATTTTTTTTGAAAAAACAAGTCCAGGGGCTGGACTGAAGTCGATTAAATGATTTTTAAAATTCAACATAGAATCCATTTAATACAAAAACTACTAAATGGATTGCTATGTTATTCGATATTTAGGTACTAACTATTTTTAGCCAACTACAGCAGTGCAAAAACTGTTTCTATTACTCATAAAGGGGAATACGACGAGCTCTTGAAAATGTATACAGATAGGTACATAGAAACTGCGCAAACGATCTACTTTACATGTTTTAAAAACAATGCCATCTATCTAAAATCTGCTGTTATGTATGTTATAGTCTTAACAATGTTGTCTACTGCCAGAAAAAAACTTTTGGAAAAATCGCACGATAATGGACCGCCATGTAGGGTCGTTGGATGGTATTGAGAATTGACGCAACATACGTACCAAAAATGGTATAGCTATTCTATTTCATGATGAAGATTTCGCCTTTATTGTAATAGTGACATGTACCGACAGGCGCGTTTGTTTGTGTAACTGCGTTTCGTTCGCCTCTCGATCGTGACTAAGCGCTCCCAAGACCTACGCACACTAACACAATGTGTATGTGCACGGCTAACAACAACCAAAGTCAAACCTTCATCGTGAAATAGAATAACTATAATGCCGGGTTTACACGCTTGCCAAGAATCGGCAAGCATTCACAAGCACAAGCGTGTTAAGAGGGCGTTTGGCTTGACTTGCGTCAGCTTGTGGGCGCTTGTCCCCGATCCGGTCTAGTGTCGGTTTTTGGACACAGATCAAAGGGCGCTTGAGGCAAACGTTTGCGACGCATTCACACGTTGGTACGCGTTTAGTAGCCATTGGGATTTCGCAACGAGCTCATATGAGTGGTTGGTCGAACGAAGAGAGTTTATCGCTTCTGGAATATTACCGGAGCGAATCATCTATCTGCAAACCCAAAGAATCGTCTTGCCGAGTTAACGGGAAAACCAATAAAAAAATTAAAAACCAAAAAAGAAAAAATTTTGATGATAAGTTTTCGCAACCATTTGAAAAAAAAAATCAGGATTCGTCGAGCTTTCCTTGTTTTTGTACCTATTACTTTGCTTGTATTTCAAATAAAAGTATGTTAAACCAAATGCAATAGCCGAAACAAGTTCGATGTCCGCCATGCTTGGGTGTACGTAACACACTGACGCATTCACAAGCATGAAAACGACTTCCAAATGCCAAACGAGATTTGTGGACGTTTTGTGAACCCCAAGGTTTGAAGACGTTTGCCAAGGATTGGCAAGCACGGAAAGGCACCATAAAACTCTTATGTACAGTATTGTATCATGAATAAAAAAATCTTAACACAAATAAAAACATGTTAATAGTAATGACCTGATGTCAATACTGAAGGGCGTAGCAAAGGAGCCCGCGCGACGTGGTGCTATTAAAGTTAGTTTTAAAACGCTTGTGACTTTTCTCTGAGCAACAAATAGAAGTAAGATATCTATCACCCCATTTTTTATACAATAAACCTAGCAAGCTAACAGCATAGCAAAGTGGCGAAGCAATCAGCTTTGTAGCGGTTTCTAACGGTTGCCGTTGAGCAATCAGTTTCAAAATAGGAGATTCAGATGCCTGGGTGATCAGTAATCCATTGCTGAAAACAGAATTTCAAAATTCGAAACCGTTCTCGAGATAATCGTGGGACAGACGGACATACATCGTGAAATCAATAAACCTAGCAAGCTAACAGCATAGCAAAGTGGCGAAGCAATCAGCTTTGTAGCGGTTTCTAACGGTTGCCGTTGAGCAATCAGTTTCAAAATAGGAGGTTCAGATGCCTGGGTGATCAGTAATCGATTGCTGAAAACAGAATTTGAAAATTCGAAACCGTTCTCGAGATAATCGTGGGACAGACGTACAGACGGACAGACGGACAGACATCGTGAAATCAATAAACCTAGCAAGCTAACAGCATAGCAAAGTGGCGAAGCAATCAGCTTTGTAGCGGTTTCTAACGGTTGCCGTTGAGCAATCAGTTTCAAAATAGGAGGTTCAGATGCCTGGGTGATCAGTAATCGATTGGTGAAAACAGAATTTGAAAATTCGAAACCGTTCTCGAGATAATCGTGGGACAGACGGACAGACATCGTCAAATCAATAAACCTAGCAAGCTAACAGCATAGCGAAGTGGCGAAGCAATCAGCTTTGTAGCGGTTTCTAACGGTTGCCGTTGAGCAATCAGTTTCAAAATAGGAGGTTCAGATGCCTGGGTGATCAGTAATCGATTGCTGAAAACAGAACACAGAAAACAGACGGACAGACGAACAGACGGACAGACATCGTGAAATCAATAAGTGTCTTCGCAAGCTTCGCCACTTAATAAGTGTCTTCGCAAGCTTCGCCACTTAATAAGGGTGAGAAACGCGCATACAGTACAGTCCACCTGATGGTAAGTGGATACTGTGGCCCATATATATCTGCATCAATCCTCTGAGGACTAAGATGGAATGCCTTAGTTAGATGTTTCCAGTAAATAGGGTCATCGGTTTTCTACACTTACCATACGAAACACAGCAGCATTAAGCTGCTATTTTACACTGGTATTCTGTGAGAGCATGTTCCTGATCGAGCCTACCCATTCGTGCTACAAATATATTTATAATTATATATTGTGTTGGGAATGAGGGTAAAAAAATAAAAGGAAATACGAATAAGTGAAGGTAGAACTTTAATCTCCCGTGTATTTTAGCAGTGTAAAGTTTCGCGCTGGCAATTGCCATTCTTAATTAAGAGAGATCACAATCACTGAGACGTTCACATACTGCGCTTGGGCTTTGTAGACTCCGGACGTGTCGGTCGAGTGCACTTTCGTCACTCCACTCTCATTGCTCCTGCGCCTAAATTATTTTAACCTCGTACTCACCGGAATACACCGCATTTCTCGATACTCTGTGTTTGGGCACTGCCTTGGTGCTCTCATTGTGTTGCACGAAGAACGCTGTCCCAAGAGACAGCAGTCCCACTGTGTTGTAAAGTGTATCGAAAGCTTGTTGTGGTGCAAGTGCATTTTCTGCGTAACTCTCCTTCCTGGCTTCTTGGTAACCGTAAAGGAACTACCTAGCTACCGCTAGGGACAGACCCTAGTGTACGAAAAAAAACGTTTAACAAAGTCTGGCACGACGGCTTGCTTTACAAGCTGTATAAACTCATTGTGCCACATAGGCTCACCCACATCATCAGAGCCTTTCTTGCCAATCGCCACTTTCGCTATCGAATAGAGGGTACTCGCTCTACAAAGCGTCCCCTTAAAGCTGGAGGCCCCCAGGGCTCCGTCCTCTCCCCACTTCTCTTTCATCACGAGTAACATCCCGAAGGACCCAGTAGTGAATACTGCCCTTTTCGCCAATGACACGGCACTTTTAGTCACCTATCATAATAAAAGAATCCTCAACGAGATGCTCCAAACAGTCGTCAACCGCTTAGGCGATTGGTTCCGCTTATGGAGAATCGAAGTGAATCCTGAGAAAAGTTTAGCAATACAACTTCAAAGAATCCCAACTTTCATAAATACAAAAAAGCGATAGGTACGATCAAATCAAATCAAATCATCCTGTACGGCCACCAGATCCCCTGGCAATCAACGGCCAAATATCTAGAGGTCACATTCGACATTGGTATAACATTCGCGAAACACTTTCGTGATGTCCACAACCGTGCATAATTCGTCACTAGTCGCCTCCACCCGCTAGTTAACAGCAAGAGCAAACTGTCAAAAGTGCTAAATCTGCCAGCCAAACGCGACTGTTATCACAACTGCTGCGTTTGTTTTGCAGTGTACACCGCCTGTGTGTTTTCTTTGAGTAATAAACGTCCTCGTAGATAATTCAGCAGTTTATGTAAACTTATCAAGTAAGTTTGTTACAAGATTTATTTTTGCCGTTGTTTTATTTGGAATTAAAACCTTTTAAGGTATTTTTTGATTCCTAACTGGCCCCAAATTACAATGAAATAGACTTAAAATCAAGTGTTCTTAATTTGTTATTTTTTAGTTGATAACCTACAAACAGGTTGTTTGTACTTTCAATTAGTTATTGCCTTCCTTACTATTCTGATACTATAAATGTCTAAGTAAACGTTGAAATAGCATAATTTTAAAATATGTCGTACAAAAATAAGTCAAACAATCACCTATCCGTCCTGTCCCATTTTATAAGAGGGCTTTGTCCATCAAAGGGTATATTTGTATTTTTATTAGTTTATATAATTAAACATTCAGTACAGCCTATTTAAGGTCCACTGCTAAACGTAAGCCTGTACATAGTATAGCCTAATAAGGGGATATTTGTCATGGTAGCCACGCTTGGCAGGCGGGTTGGCAACTGATATCAATTACAATTAAATAAAGTAAATGATGCTATTGTCATCACAAGAGGATTTAGTTTGTGATATTTTTTGTTATAGCAGAAGGGGTAAACGAGCACGCGGCTCACCCGATGGTAAATGACTACCGCCGCCTATAAACAAATGCAACACCAAAGAAATTGCAGATGCGTTGCCAGCGTTTTAAAAAAGAATAGATTCTTTTCTTGCAGTCGTATTGATCCAGAAAAATCTCTGGTGATAGTCGATTCCACAAGAAAATTGTGCAAGAAAGAAAACTTCTCCTAAATCGCACAGTGGTGGACCGCCAATCATCTAGATGGTAAGGATGGTATCGCGAGTTTTGTCGCGATGTGCGTTGGTGAAATTGAGCGTCTGGAATTAGTCCGAATTGTCATTTGTCACTCTATATAAAAAAGAAATTTTTAAGCTCCGTATGTCTATATACGATAAGATCTTCAACCATAAACTTCACTACTCGTACTTCACGCGAAATATTTGTTCCTCTTTTTGAGCACATTCCGCGTACGAAGGAGTGTAAGATTTGGCATAGTTAGTTTGTATGGAGAAAGAAGGCAGAAAGCTAAAATTCATTTAAAATATATGTTACAAATACGTAAAATAAAATAAAATTAAACATGGATACATTGTGTACGTTCATCCTTCCAATGTCAAACACATAATTAGAACCATTATGTCGTTTGTTGACTATATTCTGTCCCTAGATTATTATACATAATACTGCCATTGTGTCAGAGTAAGTACAAGCAAATTTATGTAATTACTCTAAAGCAGTCATGGTTTTATAATAAGGCACAATATACACTGGTCGAGGTCATCAACGCAGAGAGGGCATCGGTTATATAAATTCTGATAAAAAATTGTATGTGATATGGAAAAAATGCATGTTACTATTCAATTAAAATAGGAATGTATCTCTTACTATTACAAATGTGAAACATAAATGAAATGGGAAAAAATTTAATACGGTATTTTTTTGGAATTTTTGGCGATCCGTAAATGTGTATATTATGATCAACATTAACAATGTTTTTCTCATATTTCATATTGCACGTATTTTCATTTATAACTATGCAAAGTGAAAGGCTGGCTACTTTGCGCCTGTGCTCGAGACTAGTAAGATTGGTTTTAACAAAATTCGGGTCACCAATAAGCCGTCAATAATATTTTTTTTATAGGATAGGGTGACAAACGAGCACACAGTCCACCTGATGGTAAGTGGTTGCTGTGACCCATAGACATCTACATTTATCCTCGTTTGCGAATCAAAATGCAGATGCGTTGTCACCCGTGAGGACTAAGATGGAATGCCTCTTTTCCAGTAAAAAGGGTCTCCGGTTCTCTACACTTACCATACGAAACACAGCAGTGTTAAGCTGCTATTTTACGCTGGTATTCTGTGAAAGCGTGGGCCTTCCCCGGTCGAGCCGACCCATTCGTGCTACAACTATACTAATATAGCTGCAGCATGGCTCTCCCACGTAAAAAATTATAATATAGCTCTATTATCAATTAATATCTATCACAATCCAGATGTGTTATTCCTTCTGAGGACTGAAAGGCTTGTTACTAGTAAATACAGTATTTGTATATTTTTGCTGGCATTACATTAGAGCGTAGCTCCTTCTAGCTGCAGCCATAACATAGCCATAATATTGCAAGTAAATATAGCATATACACGATTATATTTCAAACCAAATCTTAAGTTCAAATATATAAATAATGATATACCGTTATTGCGGTTTTTAAAAATACGAGTAAATAAGGCTTCTACTTTTATTTGAAATTATCCCAAATTGGGTGTGATTTATGTACAACAACGTTTTTGCCTAGCGATTGACCCTTACGAATGTGTGCGTAAGCAGTAAAATCAGGTAAAATAAAGTATTACAACGTATTTTGAAAGACAGAATGTTTGAGGTTAAATATTTACTGCACATATATATATATATATATACTAGCTGACCAGGCAGACGTTGTTCTGCCCTTTCCGAATGACCATTTGCTTTCCCAAAAAAACTCCTGAAATTAGCAATAAAAAAATTGAGGGTCACTTATCGGGATAAAAACTATCCTATCTCAAGTTGGACCAAACTGCACACAGTCTGCAAAATTTTTTTGAAATCGAATCTATTTGTTGAATACCTACAGCAACACGTGATGGTTATACTACTAAATTGTAGCTTATATTAAACGTTTGTATTTTTAACATAGCGCCATCTATTAAATATTTACTCAATCCAGTCAACAGATATCGTCATCTGACAGAATCTTTTGGAGCTAACAGATAATTGTGACTGTCAAATAATACACAAATAATTTTCAATAAAATAATATTGTATTGCGACTATAAATTGAGATGTAAGCTATCCTATCTTTTAAGTTGGACCAAACTGCACATTGACCAAAAATTTCATTGAAATCAGTTCAGTAGTTTAGGAGTCCATCGCGGACAAACAACGTGACACGTACTTTTTATATATAAAGATATATATATATATACACTAAATATTTTAACCAGTGAAGTAGTCATGCCCCAAAACCCTAAAGATTTCATGGTCAACTGTAAGTTCTATAGGTTTCGATTAGTGAGTTTGCGAAAACCTACCAAAATATGTCTCATAAACGGCATCAAATATAATTTTTTAGACTTTCAAAGACCGTACAACTTAGTATTTTATATTAACTTCAACTTGGTACTGTGATGTACAGTACAATGATTTTCAATTCTTCCGTTTTTCCTTTTCAGTTACGGAACCCAAAAAATAAATTTATGGATTACATCAAACACCGTGCAACGCATGAGCGATAATGATGCCTATTCAACAGGACGCGGCCAATGTCATATTTTAGTAAGAGCCAGTTACAAGCATATAGTTTCAGTGACTTACTGCGCAGTGAGGGATCAAGATGAGTTTCGTGAACAAAGTTGCGCTTGTGACGGGAGCCAGCTCCGGTATTGGTGCTGCTACAGCCATCCTATTCGCAAAAGAAGGTGCTTGTGTTGCTTTAGTAGCAAGAAATGAAGTGAAACTAAAGAATGTTTTGGAACAGTGTGAGAAATATAGCAAAAAACATCTCCAAATTATAGCTGATATTTCAAACGACGAAGATGCCATAAACGTAGTCAAGAAAACAATAGACTTGTTTGGCAAACTCGATGTTTTAGTGAATAATGCTGGAATTTTAAGATTTACCAGTATTTTAGATGAAAATCTGATGAAAGTTTACGACGAGACACTAAATACTAATCTCCGAGCGCATGTTCACATAACTAACTTAGCAGCTCCACATCTAATAAAAACAAAAGGCAGTATTGTCAACATATCCAGCACGGCGGGCTCATCAATAAGCATGTCATCGCGTATGTTGCCCTATTTCATATCAAAAGCTGCTTTGGATCAATTTTCTCGCGGGGTTGCCCTAGAGCTAGCTCAGTACGGTGTCCGGGTGAACACTATCAGTCCTGGACCTGTTAAAACGGATATACTTGATAATACCAACGCTCCAATCACAGTTGATTCATTCAAAGAAATAACTGCACTGGATCGAATAGCGGAACCCGAAGAAATCGCCGAACTCATTTTATACTTATCCAGCGATAAAGCAAAGAGCATTACTGGTTCAAATTATGTCTCAGATAACGGATATCTCTTAAAGCATTGATATGCATGAAAATAGAGTTCTATATAATGTGTGTGTATGTATGTAAGTACCTACCCTAGATATTAAACATAAAACTTTTGTATGTATCTTTATAAGTGTGACTAATATTTAAAACTGTTGACAATATAATTTGCATTCAAATATTTTGTTTGTTTTCCTAGCAAAGTTATCTAAATTACTGTAAGAGTGCAATTTATAAATTAGAACATAACAAAACTTGTAGGTATTCCTATTACTATGTGTACATGCATTTAGTTTGTTCTATCCCTGATATCTCCTGTGATAAAATAATGCACATTATATTATTTTAATTATCACGTTCTAAATAGGGAGTAAGAAACATATTTGATAGAATTAATGATTAATGCCTTTGTTTGTATTCAAATTTCGAATGATTATGTATAAAAATATAAATGTATATAATAATAAATGAATTTGAAATTTGAATTTCAATTATGAATTCGAATACCTATATATTGTGAACTAAAAAGTTGCATGCTAATGATTTCTTATATTTACGCAAACACTACACATCTAAATGGAGTGTGTGTGCAAGTGGAAAGAAGTGATCTCTGCCTACCCCTACGGGAAAGAGGCGTGATTATATGTATGTATGTAATTTTACGGATTTTATCGCGTATATTAACTTATTTTATATTCCCGACGTTTTGAGCACTTTACAGCACCCATGGTCAGGGGGGAAATGAGGTGTATGACGTCCCAATATCATAGTTAACCACGGCTACCTCCAGATTAAAAATTACTAATTTTTGTTCCGATCTACGCAGTATGAACTAACAGTATCTTGAAGTCTTGCAGTTGTATGTTGGTATTATATACATTAGATTTGATAGACCACAAATCCTCGCTAAAGAACACAGATTCCTTCCAAGGATGGTTCGCGAGGCTATTGAAATCAAAAAACATCCTAATTTCAATAGAGAAGATGGCTTGGTGCTGCCATCTGCTTGGGATCTCATAATTAATAAAATTAAACCCCAACGCAAATATAAGAATATAAAATAATTTAATATACGCGATAAAATCCGTAAAATTACTCTTATTTTAAAGTTGCATGTTGAGTGAGTTTTAATTAATTTCATTATAAAATATCTCATCATAAAGGGCTTTATACCAAATATGATTTATACCAAAAAAGTCAGTATATAACGCCTGTATAAATATATACGTATCGGTCGATAATCGAAACTAGATCGTTTCCTTACATTTACATAATAATTATATTTTATAGTGGCGGTGTAAGAATATCCTCAACTCCATTTCATCCCGTGGGTGTCAGAGGTGAAAGAGGGAAAGTGAACTCAGAGATAAGTAGCAGCATCTTCCTGATAACGTCATCGTCATTACAGCCCTTCACAAGTCCACTGCTGAAGATGGGCCGCCCTCAAGCAATGCCACAAAGCACGGTCCTGAGTCACCTGCATCCATCGACTTCCTGCATGTCTTACCATATCGTCACTTTATCTAGTGGAAGGCCACCCTACACATCGTCTGCAGGTACGAGGCTGCCACTCGAGAACCTTTCTTCCCCATCGGTTGTCGGTTCTTCGAGCTGTATTCTAGACTGATAACAGCTGAATAAAAACAAATAACTGCGGTTGCCAACCCGCATGCCAAACGTGGTAAATATGGCAAATAGCCTTCCCGATCCCGAGCGGTTTGATTTTTAAGTTTTTTATAATCTAACAACCATGATTGCTGAACGAAATGCAAATACGTTTGCTCAGGCGCCGTATGAGTCATCTTACTAAGCGACAGCGCAGACGCGACAGGCCGTCCGCTCCATTCACATCGGTACGTATATACTCAATATCGAATAAGCGAACAAAATAATTGCCCACCGTTGCATCCGACTCGCTACCATAGTTGGTATACGTGTGTTAGGTCAGGTAAAATGGACACTAGCGGCGTGTGATTGGCGCGCAGAGTAAAATGCCGACCGTACAAATACTGATGGAATTTATTTACGACAAATATAATCGCTAATGTCTCGCGGTGTATCTGCGAGTAGTTTTTCTCGACGTCGTTAAGCGTGCGTGACGATTAGGCCACGGGGCGCTCGGCGCTCGCGTCTGCCGTCCCGTCGTCGGTCGTCGCACGGCCCCTATCCCTCTGACGCTCGCGTCGCACGTCACTATGACCGGCCGCTGGGGGTCGTAGTGAGCTAATACTTCCGCGCTACATTTTTGACTTCAGCAAACGCGCGCTAACATTCCTTCGACCAAAACCAATTTTGACCTTTTTTAGTTATTGGTATAATGGTACTAGCCTACTACTCATGTTTTTAATAAATTTTGCGTAGAAATTTACTAAACCTAAAAAAGACCGTAGCTCGGTCACGTTACAAGGCCTAGGTAGCTTAGCAATTGCTTCTATCTTTTTCGGGTCTGTTGTTACTCCGTCTTTACTCTAAGTACATACCCTAAAAAGTGCACCTTGTTTATAAAATATATACATTTATGATTCTTTAATTTCAATCCGTTCTCTTGTAACCTGCTAAAGACAGCTTCTACGGCTTGAAGGTGGTCGAACTTATTTTTCCCGCCGATTATGACGTCGTCTAAAAATACGTTGACATTGGGGATGTCCTTTAACAAATTATACATAATACGTTGAAATATTCCAGCAATCGATTCTATTATATATATTTCGGTAAAAGGTTAGTGTACGGGCGTACACTAACCTATTACCGAAATAAGCCGCGGTGCGTATTAACTACGATTAACTTTTTAGTATCGTCTAGCTCTATCTGATTATAGGCTTGAGACAGATCAATTTTTGAAATATATTTCTACCCACTCAATCTAACAATTTAATCCTCAACTCAACACCGCCAGTGAGTTCACCCCCGCCATCTCTTTTTCTGATGTTGCTGACCCGGTCGCATCTACCGCCGCAGCGTCCCGCTCCACAGCCTCTAACGAGCTAACAATTTTTATCGCATTGGTGAAACTTAATGTGTCATCCTCCGCAAACAGCCTATGCCGGATAACATCACTCCTTAATCCACAGACAAATTGATCTCGTAGATTTTCACTAAGACCGTCGTCCAGTTTGCAGTGACGTATTAACCTTTTCAACTTTTCTACGTACTCTGCTATATTCTCATCCGCTGCTTACCTCCTTTGTCTAAAACGATACCTCTCCGCTAACGCAGATAGTGCCGGTTATATGCGCAATAAACTAATGGCGGCGTCGTATTTTAATTGCGACGGCCTCACGGGGCTAGCCAGGTTCACCAGCAACTCGTAGGCCTCATCGACCATGACCGCTATTAGCGTGGGCAACTTGAGATCACTATTTATTTTATTTGCCGTAAAATACATCTCAGTCTATCGACATACGACGACCACAACCCGGTTTTTACATCGAACTCTATAGTTTTCCAATTGACATTGTCCTCGAATTAACTTGTAAGCTTTTACTTATAACGATCAAAAACAAAATAAAACGACGTTTTATCCTCTAATGTTTATAAAAGCCGGAGAGACCACAAAGAACGTAACGCAATTTATAACAGTTTATTCACCACTCCATTACCTTAATTTACCCGTCACCTATATAATTAGTTTTAACCGACTTCCTTACATTATATGGTACAGTAATGGTATAGAATAAGGGTGATAAAACGAGTACATAGTCCGCATGATGGAAAGTGATTGCTGTGGCCCATAGACATTTACATCTGTTCTCGATCACGACTCGAAATAGAGACAATATGTTGTCACCCCTGAGGATTAAGGTGGAATGTTTCTTTTCCAGTAAAAAGGTTTCCGGTTCTCTACACTCACCATATGAAATACAGCAGAATTACGCTGCTATTTTATGCTGGTATTCTTTGAAAGCATGTTCATCCGGGGTATGAACATGCTTTCGAAATATATTTCAAGCCGACCATTCGTGCTACAACCATAGTATAGCTGCAGCGTGGCTCTACACGTGTCAATGGGCTACAGTAGCCACCTGCCATCGAGTGAACTGTGAGTTCATTTTCACTTCAGTTTTATTTAAAAAAATGTACTGGTTACCTTAAAATAAGTTTTATATAAGATTTTTTTTTATTTTGTTAAAAGGAAACAGTTGTCACTTACATACTTACAACCAGTACAGGCTTTAGCTTTTTCATTTGATAAAAATAAAACTAAATGTGCAATATCAAAAATTATTAGATTGCAGATTTAGTCATCTAAACAAATTTATGGGCCAGTATACTCTAATATATCAGTATCTACAGGTTCAGGACTGATCGCATTTACTCGGACTCCATACGGAGCTTATTTCAAAGCAGTTGCACGAGTGAAATGATTCAGCCCGGCTTTAGTCACACTGTATAAGCCAAATGATGAATGTATTATACAAGATCCAGAACCACTAGAAATGTTTACAATGTTTCCCTTCGTTTCAATTAGGTATGGAGCTGCTAAGGTAGTGAAATGAACAACCGTGCAAAGGTTTATTCCCATTAATTCATCTCAATACTGTAATTCTCCTTTATCCAATATATTAATACATTTTAAAATTCACACATTGTTAACTAACATGTCCAGTTTCCCAAACATCACAATCATTTTTTCTACAGTCGCAAAAGCTTCTTCATATTTCGATATGTCTGCTTTGATTACTTACTGATTTTTGCCATAGCTTTCACATCTTTTTGAGATGTTTTTTTTTTATTTTCACCTCATTTCTGCCTACTATAATGATATTAGCACCTTCTTTAGTGAATTTTATAGCTGTCGCTGCACCAACTCCGGAACTGGTTTCAGTGATTAACACAATTTTATGATTAAAACTCATGTTTTAGCTTTATGCTTGCTTTGTGTGATATCGCAGACTGTACTTAATCTATTATCGTTACAAATAATTATTAGTATGTATATGTATTCCAAATAAACTATATAAATAATATATAATTACACCGCTATACAGATAACACAACAGAACAGAACTAGATAGGTTACTTCTGTTTTTGTGGATCATTTTGTCTATTAATATTTTAAGTAGGCGCTAGAAATAAACATTGATATATGTATTATGTAGATATAATTTAATAAAGGGTTGTTTAGCCTATTAAATACTAATTAATATAAGTTTTAGGATCATCAGGATTTAAGTTAAACAACTAGTTTTTTTTTATCGGAAATTATTTTTCTTGAATATAGTTTGGACAAAAATCTATACAAAAATAGACTCTACAAGTGTGGCCCCTGGTGTCAGAATTAACACATAAATATACTAGTTACTAAGTAAATACTTCTTAAAAACTAGGGTTAAGCCCTAAGCTACCACATGTTTTTATTAGCTATAAAATTTACAGTACGCGAGCAATCCAAGATCGATTTCCGCCGACACCAATTAAATTGTTATTTTTTACAGAATATGGGTAAAAACGAGCTACCTCCTCATTTTATTTGTTGAACAACCCAACCAACCAACCTGATGGTGAGTAGATGCTATAGTCCATAAAGTCTACTTACCATCAGGTACACATCTACGTATATCCTCGATTAAGAATCAAAATGCAGATGAGTTGTCTCCCCTGAGGACTAACACGGAATGCCTCGTTTTCAGTAAAATGGGTCTCCGATTCTCTACATTTACCACAAGAAAATTAGCAGCATTGAGTTACTTTACTATTACTATTTTAATTTTAATTTACTCGTATTATTACGGGGATATTATTATGGGGATGAGTCGCTCGCGTCCGTAGGCTTCGACCACCTAATCCTAGAGCCACCCTACACGTGCCCCCGGGTGGTGCTAAACGAGCGACAAAGCCGATAGAATAGACTCGGCTCCTCGCCGTATGGTAGCGGCGTGAAATCTACCACCTCTGAGATCGCACCATGAGCCAAGAAATGAAAGAAATGGCCCCGAGTTCCCGGCGCCCCTTTAATGGGGCAGGGGTGCGAAGAATCTCCGGGAGAAAAACCGGCGACGAGGTTTGCTACCCGTCACGTCCTATCTTCCGGAGGGGCGAAAATTGGATTGCGGAGGCCCATCTGACTACGCTGAATGTATGTGGAGCAATTAATGATAAGATGGATGAAGTATGCGAAATGATGAATGATAGAGGAATAGATGTGTTATGTGTAAACGAGACGAAACGAAAGGGAAGGGATGTCACTGCACATGACATGCATACAGCTTACTGGTCTGGAGTAGACGAGACCGAGCGGGCATGCCAGGGAGTCGGTGTCATCCTTTCAGAAAGAATGGGTCAATGTGTGAAAGAGTACGAATGTGTAAGCCCAAGGCTGCTGTGGATACGAATGAAAGTGGGCTTAAAGAAGTTGTTTGTGATAGGGGTGTACGCCCCAGATATGTCTAAGCCCACTTATATCCGAGTGCAGTTTTGGGACATGGTAAGGTTGGTGTTAATGAAATGCAAGGAAAATGAAAATATTATTATGTTAGGAGATTTTAATGAAAGGGTTGGGGTGAGGAGGTCTGGTTATGAAAGGATATTAGGAACGTTTGGTGATGAAAGTATGAATGAGAATGGTGAAGACCTCCTCACCGTATGTGTGGAAAATAATCTTTTTGTGACGAACACTTTCTTTCGTCATAAGAGGATTCACATGTATACATGGGAAAGAGGGGATGATAGAAGCATGATAGATTTCATAATTGTGGATGAAAGAATGAGGAGCGCAGTGTTAGATACAAGGATTTACCAGGGCTCCAACGTAGGAACGGATCATTACTTGGTCGTATGCCGAATTAATGGTCTATTCAGGCGTTGGCGGCATCGGACATCTGTGTCTATCACTGCGTTAGAGCGTATAAGAATAGAGAGGCTACAAGATGAAGGTGTGAAAGAGAAGTATAAATGTAGACTGAGGGAAAATATAAGTGATGTGAATGAATTATGTATGAGTGATTTAGACCTGAAGACTGTATGGAATAATGTTAAGAAAGTTTTGGTGGATGCAGCCACCGAAGTATGTGGTGTAAGTAAGAGAAAGAATGAAAAGAAAATTAATACGTTGTGGTGGGATGATCAGGTACGGATGGAAGTTGAAGCAAAGAAGAGAGCATGGCTAGATTTACTAGCAACCAAAGCTGGTAATTCTAGCGGTATGAATGATTAGATTGAAAGAAAAAAGGCAGATTTTAGACGTATAAATAAAAGAGTAAAAGAAGTTGTTGAAAGGAAAAAGCAAGAGAGGATGGATAAGAATGATAGAGGGATATCTGATAATTTCCAGGCAAATATTAAAATGTTCTGGAAACTCGTAAGAACTGCCAGAGGAAATTCAAAACAGCCTAGAATGAATGCTATACGAGACGAGAATGGCTGCATGCTGAATGATGAAGTTTCGAATCTAAAGAGATGGAAGGAATACTTTGAAAACGTGTTTAAGAGTGAAGAGTCGTCTGAAGTAAGTGAAATAGAAATTCCGGAAGAAGTGAAGAGAGGTAGGGAGATAAGTGTAGATGAAATAATGAAAGCAATGAAAAGCATGAAAGCATGTAAGGCAGCCGGATATGATAGAATATCACTCGAGATGCTAACGGCTGGAGAGGGTGTGGTTGCAGGCCTGCTGTGCACCTTGTTTAATTTATGTTGGGAACTGAAGCGAGTACCGGAAGACTGGTGTAAAGCAGTTATAGTCCCAATATATAAGGGAAAGTGCTCACAGCAGGACTGTAAAAACTACCGTGGTATCAGCTTGTTTAGGATTGTGGGTAAACTGTATGCTAAGGTGTTAATTGAAAGAGTTATGGAAGAAACTGATGGAAAAATTTGGGATGTGCAAGCTGGATTTAGAAAGGGGATGGGGTGTACGGACCAAGTCTTTTCCATGCGCATGATTGCGGAGAAGTTTTTGGCCAAAAACCAGAAAGTTTTTTGTGCGTTCATGGACTTGGAAAAGGCTTACGACAGAGTGGTCAGGAATGTGTTATGGCAAACACTGAACTCATTTGGGTTGAGCGCTGGCTTGATACAGGCATTAAGGTCTCTTTATAGGGACTCTAGTGCTTGTATCAGGATCAAAGGGGTCTACTCGGACTGGTTTGTCATACATAAAGGTGTCAGACAGGGATGTGTAGCTTCCCCGTGGCTGTTTAACCTATATATGGACAGTTGTTTGCAAACTTTGAAAGTTGAAGAATGTGGGTTGAGAATGGGTGAGTTAACCGTCAAATGCCTTTTGTACGCCGATGATCAAGTCATATTTGCATCGTCGGCGGTCGAATTGCAAATGATGGTTACTCTAATGAACTTGTCATTGAAAGAAAGGGGTATGAAAGTGAACGCAAGTAAGACGAAAGTGATGGTTTTTGAAAGAGAAGAGAGTAAAACGTTATGCGAAATAAGAATAGAAGGGGAGTTGATTGAGCATGTGGATGAGTTTGTATATTTGGGATGTTTATTTAGCAGGGATGGTAGATATAATAAGGATATAGAACGACGAGTGAACGCAGGAAATAGAGTGAATGGGGCTCTACACGCTATTATGAGGAGTCAGAATGTGTCAAATAAGGCACGTATGGCAATTCATAGTGCTGTGTTAGTCCCTACTCTAATGTATGATAGTGAAAGTTGAGTCTGGCAGAAGAAGCATGAGAGTAGAATAAATGCTGTAGAAATGCGGTCCTTAAAGAGTATGCTAGGGCTGAATATAAATGACAGGGTGAGAAATAGTGTGATAAGAGAAAAGTGTGGTTTGCAAGATGACGTTGTGACCAGGATTAAAAAAGGAATGCTTCGGTGGTTTGGTCATGTAGAAAGAATGAAAGAGGACAGAGTGACAAAGCAAATTTATGTTGCAGAAGTGAACGGCAGGGTCGGGAAGGGACGCCCTAGACGAAAGTTTATCGACCAAATCGGCGATACATTAAAAATGGGCCAGATTAGGAGTACCCTTAAGGGGACTACAGGAGCTAAACGCAAGTTTTATATTGCCTTAAAGTATATCATCCAATGCAGTAAACTAAACCAGAAAAATATATGATATTTTTTAGTATATATGCTAGTTAGATAGTGTGATGAAAACATGATACTACTAATTTGATACGATAGAAAAAAATCACAAAGATACCTCTAAAAAAATTTTTTAACGATGAAATCTTTTCAATTTTTTGTCATATTATTCTACAAGCAACATATTAACGTAATAGTGTTTTAATTTTTTAATAAAATTAATAGGTTTTCTTTAAATCGCATTTTCTTATTTCTGAAATAATATGTATGGATGTGTGCGTAAACGCCTGTGTACCGACATTGCTGGCCGAGGCCCGATGCTATACAGACGTTTCGCTCTCTTTGCCGTATTATTTACGTAAAGATTGTTTAATGTTTGTGTATAATTTTATTTTTAAATTCATTGATTCATGTTCATAAATATTCTTCTTGTTAGCTACCGTGGGAAAATCTTTGTTTCAGAGAGCACGAGGGATCTGTGACAGAAAACATCTGGCCGCCGAGCTTCAGCACGTCAAGCAAGTATTGCAAGACAACAAGCTTCGGGTCCCGCGCCTACGTCACAGTGACCGAGTGAAGCCAGCCACAGTCGAGCGTGTGCCTGCTGTACTACCCTACGTCAGAGGAGTCACAGACAAGGTTGGCTACATCTTGAAGCGAGCTTCCATTAAAACATACTTCAAGCCGCTGAAGAAGATTGGTCAATTTTTACCATCCGTCAAGTGTCATATCCCTCTACAAGATGCAGGAGTGTACAAGCTGGATTGTGAATGTGGTCTCTCGTACATAGGACAAACAAAAAGATCTATAAAAACCCGCGTTAAAGAACATATAGCTGACGTGAAGCACCGACGTATCGGGAAGTCTGCAGTTTGTGAACATGTTCAAGATCGTCCCCGCCATTACATTAGATTTGATAGACCACAAATCCTCGCAAAAGAACACCGATTCCCCCCAAGGATGATTCGTGAGGCTATTGAAATTAAAAAACATCCTAATTTCAATAGAGAAGATGGATGGGTGCTGCCATCTGCTTGGGATCCCATAATCAATAAAATAAAATCCAAACCCAAGTATACCACTGCTAGACCTCAAGATACTGTAAGCTCATTCTGCGTAAATCGAACCAAAAATTAATATTAAAAAACTGAAGGTAGCCGGGCTAACTATAACAGCAGGACGTCAAACACCTTAGTCCCCCGTGACCACGGGTGCTGGAAAGCACCCGAAACGTCGGGAAGATAAAAATAAGTTAATATACGCGATAGAATCCGTAAAATTAGTTTTATTTAAATGAGTCAGAATGTGTCAAATAAAGCACGTATGGCAATTTATAATGCTGTGTTAGTCCCTACTTTAATGTATGATAGTCAAAGTTGGGTCTGGCAGAAGAAGCATGAGAGTAGAATAAATGCTGTAGAAATGCGGTCACTAAGAAGAATTCTAGGCTGAATCTGAATGACAGGGTGAGAAATAGTGTGATACGAGAAAAGTGTGGTTTGCAAGATGACGTTGTGACCAGGAATAAGAAAGGAATGCTTCGGTGGTTTGGTCATGTAGAAAGAATTAACGAGGAAAGAGTGGCAAAGCAAATTTATGTTTCAGAAGTGAACGGCAGAGTCAGGAAGGGACGCCCTAGACGAAGGTTTATCGACCAAATCGGCAATACATTGAAAATGGGTCAGATTAGGAGTACCCTTAACCGACGAGCGTGTATGCGTAGATATATGGATATGAAGAAGGCGAGAGAGGTGTGTCAGGATCGCGCCAAATGGAAGACCGTAGTCTCTGCCTACCCCTCTGTGTGACAGGCATGAGTGTATGAGTGTGTAAAAATTTTCTCGCGTTAAATTCATGCTGACGTGACACAGACAATTTTCAATTTGCCGCCAAATCTTAAACAAATGACAAATTAATAAAATATATACACAATAATATTGGCAAAAAGTTTACAAGAGGCCAGTGCTAAAAACTTTCAGTGTCGCCCTCGTATGTCGTGTCAAAGTATTTTTGGTAGGATAGATCTATTGGGTAGAATCCTTGGAACGAAATAAAAGGGGCCTCGCTGATGAAACTTCGCCCACGTTTTATTATTTCACGCTACGCCTCTGACGGTATGCTGTTATTTAAAAAAAAGTCCCGCCGGGTTTTTGCTGGTTGTTCCAAGGACAGACGTTTTTTTCGAACCAGTGGTAATTAAACAATAAAGTGACTTTCAATAAGTATTATTGACAATCTATATTGAATAAAAAAGTTTTTGTATAATTATGAATAATACACGAGTCACGAACTCATCCGAACGATAATCCACGAACGCTGAGTTTCGGCGCCGCCGAAGGTTAGGCAGATTTTTTGGCAAAACCGAAACTATTACCGAAACTAGATTTTTTTACCGAAATTGCCGAAACTGAAACCGAAATGAATCTTCGGTCGGTCACAACTTTTAACCAATGTTCAGTAATACATAAAATTTGAATATTGTTGCTGTTTAAGAAAAATTTGACTCCTAGCTTTTTGCCTATCATGCCTTGTATATTCTGAAGCACAGGTGTAAACAATTTTTATTATCACTTTGTGAAGTCATACAATTAAGAATTTGTAGCGGGTGGAAGGAAAAGGGGAGATCTCCCGCCGGACAAGGTGTTCTTCCCGGGGAGCGGCCAACGCTCCGAATGGTAGTTCGGAGCTATTCTATATATGCTGCTTTAACTTCGGAACTTTGTAAGCGCGATTTAGACTTCGATGTGTTTCGCTTGTGGCGCGACGACAGCGCCGCCACAGATTTGTTAGCTACATTCTCAATTATTTAAATTATTATAACTGCTAGAGATTACCTCTATTGTCTAATTTTCTGAACTGATTCCAAATTACATATTAAATCATTAGACTGCTCAATAGAAGCAAATGTCTGTCTAGTTAAGACTTGGGCTGAGTTAATATATAAACAATAAAATAGCACATTTGCTATCTATCTTAAATTATATTTGGATAGGTAATACCTATCTCTAGTCAAAAATTTCTTTATTAAGTTATTTATGTCTATTAAATTAATTCCATTATTATAATTATAACAATTAAATGTCAAGTTTAAATTGTTATTACGTGAAAATTTATACATTTATAAATTTAAATTGTAGGTATCTTATTCAATTTTCCTGTGGCCAACCCTGTTTCTAAGCCAAGGTAAACAAGATAATTTTATGCATTTAAAGTATTTAGATAATCAATATATTTTAAAAATAAATAATTGAGATTTGTTTACATTGCCTCTTCTCCCAACAAGAATTATTAATGTGCTATTAGAGCACTACTAGTTAAAACTTTATTCATTATATGACTAAAGGATGCTCCAGGCATACAATAATTACTAACCAGATGTCCTTTTAAACTGTTATTTAACAACATGCCCAAATTTTTGCCTATGTCATCGCAATACTTAGTAACTTTATTTTTTTAATATTTAAATTACTTGTTAAATTATAATTCTTTGTCGTGGCACTGTCATAGATTGTAGGTGGAAATAATGAGTCCTTACTGTTTTCATTATTATTTACACGTATTTTCCCCAATGGACCCGGTATGGAGCGCTGATACTCACTCTGATATTTTATTAAGGAGCCAAAGCTCTTCTCATTATACTTACATGACTTTACCACATCATTCATGGCCAATATGTGTTCTTTTATCTCATCCTGAGCCGATGTACATTTATTTGATATGATTTGTAGGGCGTTTTTAAGTGTTAAAATTGTTGAATTTAGACACTCTATATCAGTCTCATAACAGTTATTCATATTTTCCATCTAAATTGAATATAATTTAAGTTTATTAATTAATTTTGCTTTTCTTTACGTACAATAATTTATATAATTCTTGAAACTAATTTTATTTTTAATTGACTTTTCAACTTTCCTAATATATTTATAAAAAAAACTACTGAAAAATGAGATGAGCAGCAGAAACTTTTTCAAAATCCAGATGCGTTGTCACCTATGAGGACTAAGATGAAATGCCCCTTTTCCAGTAAAAAGAGTCTCCAGTTCTCTACACTCACCATATGAAACACAGCAGTTAAGCTGTTATATTACGCTGGTATTTTGTGAGAGCGTGGTCCTTACCCGGTCGAGCCGACCCATTCGTGTTACAACTATACTACTTACATAGCTGCAGCATGGCTCTACCACGTTGATATTCTTACACTGTCACTATACCGTCCAGAAAGGTCGGTCAAGAAATTCGTTACGAAATAAAAAAATATCAATGATTTTTCCATATACGTCTATTTAAATAAACACAATAAACATTTAGTGTGACAAAAGGTATCCGTTGTCAGACACATAGTTGGAGCCTGTGATGGCTTTAGCTTTATCACCAGACAAAAATAAAACTAGATGAGCTATTTCAATTGGATCAGATATCGTGCCGAGGGGTGTCTCTATATTGCTATTATCTATAGGATGCACAGGTCCAGCATTTTCGTAGATATCGGTGTACACTGGTCCAGGGCTTATTGCATTTACCCTTACTACATGCGAAGCCAGTTCTAAAGCAGCTCCACGGGTAAAATGATTCAAGCCTGCTTTGGACATGCCGTAAACGACTACTAATGATGACACCACATAAGAACCTGCGATGCTTGAAATATTTACAATGCTCCCTTTTGTTTTTTTCAAATGTGGAACAGCTAAACTTGTAAGATGAACAGCTGCCCGAAGATTCGTTGCCATTACGTCGTCATAAGCTTCCAATATTCGGCCATCGATTAGATTTCCATACCTTAAGATTCCTGCGTTGTTTACTAAAATATCCAGCTTCTCAAATTTCTGTATAGTTTTGTCTATAGCTGTTTTAGCTTCGTCGTCTTTTGACACATCAGCTTTTATTACCAAAGGTTTCTTCCCATAAGACTCACATTCAGCAGCAACTTTTTCCATTTTAGTCCCATTTCGACCAATTATCACAACGTAAGCGTCTTCCTTAGAGAATTCTTTAGCCGTGTCTGCACCAATTCCTGAGCTGGCTCCGCTTATGAATACTACTTTATCCTTAAAACTCATTGTTGCTAAGTTGATCACACGTCGGTCGGTCGCGCGTCGCTTTAAGAGTGTACTGGCAAATCTCATAACAGAATAATTATATCAGCAATTACTACATACGTAATATAATTTAATAATTGCTTTATTGTAATTACGTTTATCAAAATTTTAAAAATATTGGTCTTGAACCAAATAGCAATAAATGTGAAATTTTTTTTCCAATAATTTATCTACTTCTCATAGAGACACTTTAATTCAAAATTTTAATCATATTTGTCCAGGAATAAAAACTGTCAGTACGGAATCACTATACCTGCTAGGTGCCCCGTTGTTTTTCGATAGTATTAAACCTGTTTTAAAAACAAAATTTGATCAGTTTTTAAACCACGTTGATAAATTGTATAAATGAAACCCCTTACTTACCTAGCTCTTACTATTTTAAAATATTGTCTTCTTGTACCTAGATTTACATACTTACTCCGCTCGAGTCCAGTCTGGAAATGTTCGGATATTTTACAAGATATTGATAATAATCTTAATATAGCTATAGAAAAAATTCTAAATTTAACTTTAAATACAACAGCCTGGACTCAAGCTACTTTACCTATAAAATTTGGTGGCATTGGTATGAGAAATCTTTCAAGCATTGCATTGCCTGCTTTCCTTGCATCCGTACATAGTGTCAGTGACTTATGTAATATAATTTTAAATAATAAAGCAGACCTATGCTTTGCTACGGAGGCAGGGCAGACATGGCAAACGCTCTGTCCTGGTAAAAATGTTCCACTGGAAGTTAACCAACAAAAACAGTGGGATATTCCATTGGTACAGGGCGTGCAGAAGGATTTGTTTCATAATCTCCATAGTGACCTAGATAAGGCACGCCTTCTAGCTGTTTCGACTAAGGAATCTAGTCACTGGTTACACGCTTTACCATCAAGTAATCTCGGCACATTACTTGATGCGGAAAGCTTACGCATTGCCGTAGGAATCCGACTAGGAGCGGCGATTTGTCAACCCCATCAGTGTCCCTGTGGTAGCAGCGTCGACAAGTTTGGGCTCCACGGACTTTCATGTAAGAAAAGCGCTGGTAGATTTTCACGACACAGTTCTTTGAACGATGTCATCCGAAAGGCTCTTGTCTCTATAAATGTTCCCTCCGTTTTAGAGCCTTGTGGAATATTTAGAGACGATGGCAGGAGACCCGACGGTATGACATTGGTCCCTTGGGAGAGAGGTAAAGCCCTAGTGTGGGATGCTACTTGCGTAGACACTCTGGCGGTCTCTAATCTCAGGGGTACCTGGTTTAGAGCCGGGGCGGCATCAGAGGCAGCTGAACTGAGTAAGTGGCGCAAATATGAGTCTCTGAGAGATGACTACATATTTGTGCCATTTGCTGTAGAGACTATCGGTCCGTGGGGTCCCGTGCGGTGAGGTTCCTAAAGGAACTCCATCCGCGGCTGGTCCGTGCTGCTGGTGATAAGAGGGCTGGTTCTTTCCTTGCTCAAAGGCTAAGTATAGCCATTCAGCGGGGAAACGCAGCCATCGTTCTTGGCACGATACCGCGTGGAGTAGGCCTATATGATATTTAAGTTTCTAGTTTTAGTTTTTTTTTTAAATTATTATTATAGTTTTTAGTATTGTAGATAAAAACTTTATCTTTAAGTTCGGTTTATAACTACTTAAAGATGATAGACATATTATATTTAAAAAAAAAATTACGATATCTCTGACAATATGTATATCTTAGCGTAATCTGTGTTTACATACATAAACTATACATTGATATCGGTACATGAAATAAAAATTAAGTCGATAAGACTCTAGGATTTTCTCATGTTAAAAAAAATGTATGTAAAACGAACCAAAAAAACAATTAATAAAAAAATAATACAAACATTTACAGTAAAAAATGTGCAAAATCAACTAAAAATATAAAAAATAACTAACAAATTTTTGAAAAAAAAAATACCCTAATATTAATATGATATACATATAATATTATGACGTTTGCTAATTCACTATAGCGGTTACTAAATATGTAAATTTTAAGATGCACATGGTTGACTACGTGAAGAAATCGAGTTAGAGGCGTTTTTGCCCGGAGATTAGTTCAATCTGGCACACAGAGATGTAAGTGTCGCAGAACTCCCGGGTTATGTTCTTTGCTCCGCAGTAATTTCACTACATAAGTAGCAAGAGCAGACTCTCGAAGTACTTCTAATTATTATATCCAACCGTACCCAATACAAAAACAGATATTTACATTAACGGATAAAATGGATATACCCCGTAAAGCTTAAAGTACAAGTTCCTCGCAAATTTATTTTGAATACGCTCCAACATCACGTTACACTTTTCATCATACGTAGCCCACATGACTGCATTATGTTCCAGATGACTCCTGACTAGTGCTTCATACAGGGCTCTTAATGCAGTCATGTGTCTGTCTCGTTACGAAACCTAGGTTCTAGTACGACTTTTTACAAATACCAGTAATGTCAACGAGAAACGACAATTCTGCGGTAAAGCAAACTCCAAGATCACGCACCTGTTTCACCCTTTGTATCGGTGTTGTGCATATCTTATACTCACAGAAAATAGGTTTACGCGCGTGATTTATAGTCATTTATCATTATCATCACTACAGCCCTTCACAAGTCCACTGCTGAACATAAGCCCCCCCCCCCCCCCCCCAAGGGAATGCCACAAAGCACGATTCTGAGCCACCTGCATCCATCGACTTCCTGCATGTCTTACCAGATCGTCACTCCATCTAGTGGGTGGTTACCCTACATAGATTGCCACATAAGGTGACATAGTTGCCACGCTTGGCATATGAAGTAAATGGGATGGAATGGGGTATAACTGTTTCAAGTTTTTTTGTGGCAGCAACAGTTTGCAGCTGTTGAACTAACAACGGTAGTGATCAATGATGATGTGATATATAAATGATAGATTTACTGCAAATTTACTCAAACACTTTATTGGATAATATATACTTAGATGATAATATTCTTGGATATGATATAGATATAATATTAATATCAATATTATGAGATGATAGAAGTTTATACGCGGTAGAGCCACGCTTTTTTTATAGAATAGGGGGCAAACGAGCATGCGGCTGACCTGATGGTAAGTGAACGCAGCTATATTATGGTTGTAGTACGAATGGGTCGGCTCGAACATGATGGTAGGACCACGCTCTCATATAGTACCAACGTGAAAGCTTAAGCTGCTGTGTTTCGTATGATGAGTGTAGAGAACCGGAGACCCCTTTTACTGAAAGCATGAAGGCATTTCATTTTAGTCGTCAGTGGCGACAACGCATTTGCATTTTGGTTCTAAACTAGTTATCTGCCCCAGCTTTGCACAAATAATTGCTGATCTCGACAACAGCCTCACCTACCGGCTCCAAATTTGTGAGTTTTTTAAAAAGATTTAGGGATCCATTCGAACAACAAAAACTTCATCAAAACGGGTGGAGCCGTTTTTGAGTTTCAGCGAGACTAACGAACATATCAAAAATATTTTTTTTGATATGAAGAGATAAATTGAACATAAATGTAGATGTCTATAGGCCACAGCATCCACTTACCAACAGGTGGCCTGTATGCTCGTCACCCATACTCTATAAAAAAAAGTACGCGTCGCTTGGTTGCTTACCCAAAGTAAACTGGCCTTGTGTCGTGATACATTTTAATACTTATTGCATTTAGTTACAAATTAAGTCGAAACGCAAGATAAGATGTTTGGTTCTGAATCGATCAGCAAATATGCCCCTTATCAGAGAAATTTCAGAATCTCAGCGATGAGGATAACTAATGATAATGATCCCAATAGGGAAAAATGACAGGATTTTTTTATTAAGTATCATACGAGTACATTATGATGTTGTTGTTACCTCTGGACACTAAGATTGTATGGTTCGTTACCAGTTAAAAGGGTATCTAGTTCCTTTACTACAACACTTTTCGAAACACTTTATTGCTGGGCTTAACCGGCAAAGGAACACCTTTGCCGGTTAAGCCCAGCAATAAAGTGTTAAAGCAAGTAAAGCTCTAAAAGAATACCTGTGTTAAACAAAAGCAGTATAGAGAATACTGGAGGTTCTTTTTTACTGGAAACCAGGCATTCTATCCTACGTGGGAACAACACATCTTTTTTTTATAAGATAAGGGTGACAAACGAGCACACAGTCCACCTGATGGTAAGTGGTTGCTGCAGCCCATAGACATCTACATCTATCCTCTATTACAATTCAAAATGTAGATGCGTTGTCACCCGTGAGGACTAAGATGGAATGCCTCATTTCCAGTAAAAAGGGCCTCCGGCCACCTGCACTCACCAAGCGAAACGCAGAGGTGAACCTCTACTACACGCTGGTTTTCTGTGAGGTCGTGGTACCACCCCGGTTCGAGCCGGTCCATCCGTGCGACAGCAAAAGCTGCCGCGTGGCTCTACCACTGTTAAATCTACATTTTAATTCTTAATCAAGGATATATTATACATGTGTGTATTGGCTCTCTGTAGGCCATGGCATCTACTTACCATTAGGTGGACTGTGTGCTTGATTGTCTTTTGTCACTTTAATTCTATATAACAAAACACAGTTTTAAGCTCCGTATGACGTATGAACGACAAAATCTACAACCAGCTCCAAAAAAGGAGACCTCTAGCCATAAAACTAGACGCAAAAACAATCACAAGGTTAATCTGATTACGTTAACATAGTATTTATTGCTCTCTGTAGAGAGCCTCTGAGATTCATGATCTTCTATGTATATATTAATGCGTGAAAAGAAAACTTTGTAGCCCTTTTTAAGCACATTGTGCGCACAAAGTAGTGTGAGACATGGCATAATTAAAGTTTATATGAAGTAATTTATATGTTATAATATATAATATATGTTACAAATACGCTAAATAAAATAAAATAACACTTAGGTACATTGTTAACATTCATCCTGCCAATGAATGTCGACCACATTATGGTTTAGACAAATTACGTCGTTTGTTGACCTCCGTTTGTCTCAGAGTGAGTACAAGTAAATGTATGTTATTACTCTAAAGCAGTGATGGGTTTATAATAAAACACAGCAGACTCTGGTCAAGGGCATCGGTTATTAAGCTTCTGATAAAACATTTAATTACGGAAGAAAAATGCATGATACTATTCAATCAAAATAGAAATGTAACTCTCACTATTAGAAATGCACTGAATGCATTTAGATTTGATTTATACTACATATAAACATAATTAAAATGGAAAAAATTTAATACGATAGTTTTTTGAAAATTTAGGGGGATCTGTAAATGTGTAGGTATGTGATATCAATATTAGCAATGTTTTTCTCATATTTCATATTGCACGTATTTTCATTAGTACAATCAAAGAAAATAGTACCTCAGGTTTTGTATAGAACGATTAAAATATAATTAAAAAATTATAGGGATACAATATATTTTAATATTAAAAGAAAAACTAAGAAACCAATTGTTATAAAAACCTGGGGTATCAATAGGTTAAATACAGCGCTGCTATAATGCCAATGTCAAACACTTAATAGTCTGTGGTCAGACAGTCGCACAGAGTTTGTCGCTAAAGAATTTTTGATAATACATATTTACACAAAATTCACAGTAGTTACTTGCCAACAAGTAATTACTGTGAATTTTCTGCGATTTCGAGTTTATTTTTTTCAATAGCGAGTTGAATCAGGCAGGATTTTTGTATATTACATATTTGTATTTTATTTGTTAATGTGCAATTAAAAGTGAAATATGGCGTGCCTTATATACAAAGCTAAAAATTTTATGAATTACGGTCAAATATCGACCACAAGTTGAAAACTACATAGTTATAATTGTATGAAATTAATTACACTTTTCACTAATATTATTAAAAAGTTAGTCAGTATTAGATACCTAACAATTTATTTATTGAAATCATCTATTGTAGTAAAGTTTAGTTGTTGTCATCGTTTAGTCGCTTCAGAAATAGTATATCAATTGGTAATTGCTCATATTGATGCTGACATTTGTATGGCATTTATATTTTTATTGATACAAGATACAGTGACAGACGGGCGCAAAGTCCACCTGATAGTGGATATATACCAATGTGACTATAGCCGCAATACATTGTAATAACACTTATTCACGCTGAAATTGAATAGCTTGTTACTACTAAAACGGTATCTTTATATAGTTTTTGCTGGCATTACGTGAGAGCGTGGTTCCTTCTTGCTGCAGCCATAATACAGGCAGGGTATACATATAGTATTATATAGGGTTATCATTCAAAGAGTAGCCGAATTTTAAACTTAACTTCAAATATATAATAATTATAGGTACAACGTTTATGTCTACCGATTATCCCTTACCAATGTGTGCGTTTAATTTTTCTTCGCCACCTAGGTACTTCTCAAAATTATTCCGAACCTTCTTTGCAAAATTGGCCGGTTATTGCAAAATAACCCAATATATATATATATATATATATATATATATATATATATATATATATATAGTAAATATTTTGAAGACCTGTGAAGTAGTCTATGCCCCAAAAACCTAAAGAGTTCATCGTCAAGAGTAAGCCTATAGGTTTTGATGAGTGAGTTTGCGAGTTCCTACCAAAATATGTCTCATAAACAGCTGCATCGAATAGAATTTTTATAGACTTTCAAAGACCTTACAACTTAGTATTTGATACTAATTTTCACTTTATACCTTTTCCTTTTTCTAAAAAAACGTACCTACAATGAATTGTTTTTTAATGGTCCCGCTTCTCCTTTTGAAATACGGAACCCTAAAAATATATTTATGGATGACTATATCAAACACCGTCTAACGCGTGAGCGATAATGAATAATGATGCCTATTGAATGCGACGCGGCCAATGTCATATTTTAGTACGCGCCACCGCCAGTTATAAGCAAACAGTTTCAGTGACTCATTGCGTAGTGCGGGAACAAGATGAGTTTCGTTGACAAAGTTGCGCTTGTGACGGGAGCTAGCTCCGGAATTGGTGCTGCTACAGCCATCCTATTTGCAAAAGAAGGTGCTTGTGTAGCTTTAGTTGCAAGAAACGAAGTGAAACTGAATAATGTTTTGGAACAGTGTGAGAAATATAGCAAGAAACATCTCCTAATTATAGCTGATATTTCAAACGACGAAAATGTCATAAACGTAGTTAAGAAAACAATAGACTCGTTTGGCAAACTCGATGTTTTAGTGAATAATGCTGGAATTTGTAGATTGACCAGTATTTTAGATGAAAATCTGATGAAAGTTTACGACGAGACACTAAATACTAATCTCCGAGCGCATGTTCACATAACTAATTTAGCAGCTCCACACCTAATAAAAACAAAAGGCAGTATTGTCAACATATCCAGCACAGCGGGCTCATCAATAAGCATGTCATCGCGTACGTTGCCTTATTTCATATCAAAAGCTGCTTTGGATCAATTTTCTCGCGGAGTTGCTCTAGAGTTAGCTCAGTACGGTGTCCGGGTGAACACTATCAGTCCTGGACCTGTTAAAACGGATATATTTGAAAATGCCAACGCTCCGGTCACAGTTGATTCATTCAAACCGATGACTGCACTAGACCGAGTAGCAGAACCCGAAGAAATCGCCGAACTCATTTTATACTTATCCAGCGATAAAGCAAAGAGCATTACAGGTTCAAATTATATATCAGATAACGGATATCTCTTAAAGCATTGATATGCATAAAAAAGAGTTAAATTTAAAATAAAAATTTCTTTATAATTTGTGTGTGTGTGTGTATGTAAGTACCTAGAAGCAAAATCAAGAATAGAATTTATGATTAATGCCTTTGTTTGTATTCAAAATTCGAATGATAATATATGAATATATAAATAAATATAAATGAATTTGAATTTCGAATTTGAATACCTTTATTCTGACTACTAAAGAGTTGCATGTGCAGGATATAATATATATGTACCCACCTACCTCTTTAACCTAGATATTAAAGATAAAACTATTGAGCTTACCTTTGTAGTGTAACTAATATTTAGAACTGTTGACAATATAATTTGCATTCAAATATTCTGTTTGTTTTCCTAGCAAAGTTATATAAATTATTGTAAGACTGCAATTTATAAATTAGAACATAACAAAACTTGTATTCCTTTTATCTATGTGTGCATGCCTTTAGTCTCTTCTATCCCTGATATCTCCTATGATAAGATATTGCACATTATATTATTTAAAGTATCATGTTCTAAATAGGGAGTAAGAAAGATATTTAATAGTATTTATGATTAATACCTTTGTTTGTATTCAAAATTCGAATAGTAATATATGAATATATAAATGAATATAACAATAAATGGATTTGAAATTTAAATTTGAATTTTGAATTTGTATACCTTTACTCTGAACTAAAAAGTTGCACGTGCAGAATATAATATATGTACCTACCTACCTCTTTAACCTAGATATTAAAGATAAAAATATTGAGTTTATCTTTGTAACTGTAACTGATGTTTAGAACTGTTGACAATATAATTTGCATTCAAATATTTTGTTTGTTTTCCTAGCAAAGTTATCTAAATTACTGTAAGAGTGCAATTTACAAATTAGAACATAACAAAACTTGTATTCCTATTACCTATGTGTAAATGCATTTAGTTTGTTCTATCCCTGCTATTACCTCATGTGATAAAATAATGCACATTATATTATTTTAAGTATCACGTTTTTTTATTTTATTTTTTCACAAATTGCGTTAAATGTGACTTAGTGACTAAACAAATCATGCAAGTTCTAACAATCACATGCACCTCGAAAGGCATAGCAACACTTAAATATTATTTTCCTCAATTGAATAATAACTTTTTTAATAAGTATATCTCTTAAAGAGCTTATGAATTTCTTAATATTTCTTTCGGCTTTTAGGTATTCTGGAAATTTATTATAAATTTTTATTGACATTGGGTAAGGACCTGAACTGTGTAATTTTAATTTAGATTTTGTTTGCACAAGGTTATTCTTAGGTATTTAAAGTACGTTGTGTCGGGGGGCGTCTAAGATTTTGGTGTAAAAACTTGGGTGTCTTTTTACAAATTTACATATTTTTAATATATATAGGCACGGTAATGTTAGAATGTTGAGATTTTGAAAGTGAAGTTTGCAGCTTTCTCTTTGTTTGATATTTGCAAGTACGCGTATACATTTTTTTTTTTGTAAAATAAAAAGATCGTGTAATTGTACAATGTTGCCATTTACAATGTTTACAGTATGACGTTCTAAATACGATACGGGAGTACGAAATATATTTAATAGAAATTATGATAAATACAAATTCCAAAATATAAATTCAAAATTCGACTATGAATTTGAAATTTGAATTTGAATACCTTTACTTTCTGAACTACAAGGTTGCATGTTAACTGAGTTTTCATTTAATTATAAAATATCTCATAATTAATAAATAAATACCAAATATGATTTATATCAAAAAAGTCAGATAAATGTAGCGCCTGTATAAATATATACGTATCGGCACAGAATAAATAATAGTTAAGTATCGGTCGATAATCAAGACTAGATAATTTCCTTATATTTACATCTTCATCATCATCATTACAGCCCTTCACAAGTCCACTACTGAACGTAGGCCTCCCCCAAGGAATGTCACAAAGCACGGTCCTAAACCACCTGCATCCATCGACTTCCTGCATGTCTTACCAGGTCGTCACTCCATCTAGTGGGGTGACGCCCTACACTTCGTCCGCTAGTACGGGGCTGCCACTCGAGAACGTTTCTTTTCCATCGGTTGTCGGTTCTTCGAGCACCATGGCCAGCCCATTGCCACATCGGCTTACTAATCCGTTGGGCTATGTCGGTCACTCTGGTTCTACTGCGGATATCCTCATTTCTAAGTTTATCACGCAGAGAAACTCTGAGGATAGATAGCCTTCTCCATAGCTCGCTGAGCCACTTTGAGCTTCCTCATCCGGCCAGCAATGAAAGACCACGTCTCAGTTCCATAGGTCATCACTGGCAACACGCACTGGTTGTACAGTCTCGTTTTTAAGTTTTGGGGTATACCTGACGAGAAGATGTGCCGTAATTTTCCGAACGCTGCCCAGCCGAGTTGAATCCGTCGGTTAGCCTCTCGGTCGAAGTTGGAGTTACCTAGTCGGATTATTTGTCCCAGGTAAATATATTCGTTAACAATTTCGTGCTTTGTGGTCCCAACAACTACCGGTATAGGTGTGACATGGACGTTATACATGACCTTTGTTTTGTCCATGTTCATCTTAAGACCTATCCGTTGTTAGGCACTATTGAGGTCATTGAGCATAGTGCTTAGGTCCTCCAGCGATTCTGCCATAAGGACTATATCGTCGGCAAATTGAAGGTGAGTGATGTTTTCGCCGTTGATGTTAATAACGTATCCTTTCCAGTCCAGAAGCTTGAAAACGTTTTCCAATGCCGCTGCATTGGAAGATGTTTTCAAGCTGAAAGAGATAAAGATTGAAGTTTCGGGGATATAACACCCTGTCTTACAGCTCTCCGCAGTTGGATAGGTTTCGTGCTCTGGTTCTGTACTCGGATAGTCATCGTAGCCCTAGTCTACAAACACTTCAGCACTTCTTTTTTTTATAGGATAAGTGTGACAAACGAGCACACAGTCCACCTTTTTTATAGGATAGGGTGACAAACGAGCACACATTCCACCTGATGGTAAGTGGCTGCTGTGGCCCATAGACATCTACATTTATCCTCGTTTGCGAGTCAAAATGCAGATGCGAAATTCACAATACACACAGTTTTTTCCACTTTTTTCTGTTTAGTCCTCATAACAAATGTAAATGGGATTGTTATTTCCGCAAGGTAACGCCTGATTCTATCAATTATACAAATGTAAATAACAATTAATGAGCATAAGTGTATTGTCTACTTTAAGTTTCACACACAATAATTAATATTAACACGCTGATATTATTTTAATTACGAATCTAATGCGGAGCTAATGTTTACTTAACGACGCCAACTAGTCCACCAGGCCCATAGACATCTACATCTATCTTGTATTACGAATCAAAATGCAGATGCGTTGTCACCCGTGAGGACTAAGATGGAATGCCTCTTTTCCAGTAAAAAGGGTCTCCGGTTCTCTACACTCACCATACGAAACACATCAGCGTTAAGCTGCTATTTTACGCTGGTATTCTGTGAGAGGGTGGTCAACCACCTGATGATAAGTGATCGCTGTGGCCCATAGATATCTACATCTATCTTCGATTACGAATCAAAATGCAGATGCGTTGTCACCCGTGAGGACTAAGATGGAATGCCTCGTTTCCAGTAAGAAGGATCTCCAGTTCTCTACACTCACCATACGAAACACAGCAGCGTTAAGCTGCTGTTTTACGCTGGTTTTCTTTGAGAGCGTGGTCCTTCCTCGGTCGAGCCGACCCACTCGTGCTACAACCATATATAGCTGCAGCATGGCTCTACCACGTAAACTCAATACTTCGATATACCGATAGTCAAATTGGCATCGCTAGAGGGACTGCAGCACCGCACAAATTTCGACAGAATGAAAGGCTTTCTCATGGTCCACATAGGCCAGACATAGTGGCAAATTGTACTCCTCGGACTGCTATACAATTTGCCAAAGGGTATGTTAGGTGGCCTATGGTGCTAAAGCCTTTTCGAATCATGTATATAATATATTTACATAGTAATATAATTATGTTTTTTTATAGAATATTCGTGTAATGGCGATGGAAGAATAACCTCTAAGTCATTTCATTCCATGGGTGTCGTAAGAGGCAAAAGAGGAAAAGTGAACTAAGAGATGAGTAGCAGCATCTTGCTGATAACATCATCATCATTACAGTCCTTCTTTAGTTACGCTGCTACTTTACGCTGGTATTGTTTGAAAGCTTGTTTATACCTCGGTCAAGCCAACCCATTCGTGCTACAATCATAGTATAGCTGCAGCGTGGCTCTACACGTGTCAAAGGTCTACAGTAGCCAACTGCCATCAGGTGAACTGTGAGTTCATATTCACTTTTTTTAACAAAATGTACTGTGATCGGAAATATAAGGGAGTTTTTTAATATTTAAAATAATTTAAAATTAACGTAGTCTACTGACGTATTTACTACGAGTACGTTGTTCGACTCGTTGCTCAGAAAAAAGTCGCAGGCGCTTCAACATACTGGTTACATTAAAATAAGCTCTCTGTCAAACCTTCTGGCAGTAGAGCTTTTTGGTCTCTCGCCAAAGCGGTCGAGACAAACTTCTGTCGGTCTACACTGCCTCCTCTGGTAAAACCAGATGGCTCACTAGCGCATGCGCCTAAGGAGAAAGCGGACTTATTTGCTTCTCTTTTTGCTTGCAATTCGCGTCTGGACAGTAGCAATAGCGTGCCATCTCAATTACCTCACTGCGGTACCTCTATGACTGAGGTCCGTATCACCAACAAGGAGGTTCTTAAAACCTTGCGAAGTCTAGACGTGAACAAAGCTAGTGGACCTGATGGTATACCAGCTATAGTTCTAAAGGTCTGTGCACCTCAGTTGTCTCCTGTGTTGACACGCTTGTTCCGCCTCTCATTCAGGACTGGAATAGTGCCTAAATCTTGGAAGCTGGCCAATGTGCAGCCTGTGCCTAAAAAAGGTAGCCGTACCGACCCTGCCAACTATCGGCCAATTTCCATATTCGCTCCATACTCTGCAAGATTATGGAGCGAATATTGAACGTCCACCTTATGGCATACCTAGAGCAAAATGATCTCCTCAGTGATCGCCAGTACGGGTTTCGCCGAAATCGATCAACTGGGGACCTTCTAGCGTATGCCACTCACATATGGGGCGAAGCCCTCGAGAACCGTGGTGAAGCACTTGCTGTTTCCCTCGATGTTTCGAAGGCTTTTGACAGGGTTTGGCACGCTAGTCTATTGCGCAAGCTTTCAGCGTACGGCTTATCCCCTGGCCTAATTGTCTGGGTGAAGGACTTTCTGAGTGAACGGTCTCTCCGGGTCGTTGTTGATGGCTGCTCATCCAATACTGTGGCGACTAACGCCGGTGTTCCTCAGGGGTCCGTTCTCTCCGCAACTCTCTTCCTGCTGCATATAAATGATCTGCTCATTCCAAGTGTCTATGGGTATGCAGATGACAGCACAGCTGTGGAGAGATACCAACCAAGCACCCGGGCCAGTCGGGATCAAATCCAGTCAGAAAGAGAGGCTATGGTTGAGCGTGTGAGTCTCACACTACATGCAGTCTCCGAATGGGGCGATGCCAATCACGTGAGATTTAACGCCTCCAAAACACAAGCGTGTCTTTTTACCGCTAAAAGGAGCCCGCTCACCTTGGCTCCTACTTTCCTGAATGTATCCTTGGAGTACACTGACCGCCTTCAGTTGTTAGGGATTGAATTTTCTCCGAACCTAAACTATGGGCGGTTCATTGAGTCCAGAGCCAAAGCAGCCGCAAGGAAACTTGGTGTCCTTGCAAGGGTGCGGCGGTACTTCACGCCGGGGCAGCTTCTTACCTTATATAAAGCGCAAGTCCGGTCGTGCATGGAGTACTGCTGTCACATATGGGCTGGTGCTGCAAAATGCCACCTGGCAGCATTGGACTCAGTGGAGAGACGTGCTAAGAGGCTCATTGGTGACCTTGATTTGGTTAAATAATCTTGTCAGCCTTGAGCACAGGCGCAGAGTAGCCAGTCTCTCGTTATTCTATAGGATGCATTTCGGTGAGTGTGCGCAGGAATTACACGCCTTAATTCCTCCCTCTCCTTTCCACCATCGGACAACCAGGCGGTCGGCGGGTCTTCATCCCTTTGTTGTCGATATTCCACGCATTAGAACCAAACGGTTTGCTTCGTCTTTTGTAATGCGTACAGCAAAGGAGTGGAATAATTTGCCGGCGTCAATCTTTCCGTCCGAATACAATCTAGGCGTCTTCAAGGCAAGAGTGAATAGGCTTTTGTTACGATAAGACAGTGCGATTTACCATCTAAGGCTGCATCATCACTTACCACCAGGTGGGATTGTGGTCAAGCACTGGCTTATAATAAGTAAAAAAAAAAATAAGTTTTATCAAAGATTTTTTTATTTTGTTAAAAGAAAACCGTACAGGCTTTAGCTTTTTCACTAGATAAAAATACTAAATCTGCAATATCAACACTTTTGGACGATCTTCCATGTGGCGTGTTATCTTAATGTCGTAATAAATTGATGGGACAGTGTACTCTAATATAATAATAATAATAATCTTTCCCTTTCCCCCTAACCCTCGGCCGTTTGGTCTCCCCTGCCGAGGGCTTCCATCTGGTTGGGTTTTTTATATATTTATGTATTTTTTATTTTATTGATATTTATGTATGTTTATATATTTTGTTTACAATTATATATTTAAACAGCCCAACTAGATGAGAAAACTATATAGATAACCCCAATAATAATAATAATCATTTATTTCAAGAAACTATACAATTAATTCAAATAATGTCTTAATTTAAAATAGTCTACAATAACAGGCACCTAAATTAGGATAAACCTGTATCTCACATACATTTACAAATATTTTCTGTTTCTTATATAAAATAAATAACTTACTAACTAATTACGGTTAATTCGGTAAAGTATATATCATTAATTTACTTAAATTTTTAATTAGCTTCAAACAATCAGCAATTTTTTCGTAACCTATAAAAAAACCATCGAATGATAAACTTTGTAACCATGTCTGAATTACATTTTTACAATCTGCCACTTTTAATGGATACATGTACAAAATTGCATTGACTTGATTATACAGAAAAGGGCCAGGAAATGTAAAAAACCTATGCATGAAAGATCTACAGCTCCAGGACTGATGGCGTTTACTCGAACTCCATACGGAGCCAATTCCAAAGCAGCTGCTGCACGAGTGAAATGATTCAGCCCCGCTTTAGTCACACTGTATAAACCAAATGATGTGAGTATTATACAGGATCCAAAAACACTAAAATTGTTTGCAATATTTCCCTTCGTTTTGTTCAGGTATGGAACTGCTGAGGTAGTGAGATGAACAATCGCGCGAAGGTTAGTTCCCATTAGTTCATCATAACACTAATGTTCCTTTAACCAAAATATTAATACATTTTGAAATTCCCGTATTGTTAACTAACACATCCAGTTTCCCAAACGTCAAACAACCATTGGGTTATTTCCACTGCCGCAATAGCTTCTTCATTCTTCGATACCGCTACCTATGCTGCTTCTGTTTTTGTGGAACATATTGACTATTCATAAATTAAGTAGAAATAAATATTGATACAATTGGATAAAACTCAATTTAGTCTATTTTAATACAATTTACTAAGAGAGAGCATCAGAATTTTGGTTAAACAACTAGCTTGTTTTTTTTGCGGACGTTAATATTCTAGAGAGTAATAAATGTGTTCAAAAAATCTTTACAAAATTTAAGCGTATGAGTACCGCTTTTTGTTTCTTTTTGTCTGGATAAATATTAAGCAAAACTGACGTAGTAATACGGCTTTTAAGCCAAGGTAGCTCAGGGGCTAGGCACTCGCTCTAAAGTTAACAGTAAGTGAGTGGTTCGATCCCCGTAGGCACCAATGAAATAGTTATTTTTTATAGAATAAGGGTACAAAACAAACCCTTCCCATTTTGTTTGCTGTTCACCTGATGGTAAGTGGATGCAGTAGCTAATAGAGACATACATCTATGTTGGAATAAGAATCAAAATGTAGATGCGTTGTCACCCTGCGGATTAAGATAGAAATGTTTGTTACCAGAAAGTCTCCACTCTCCTCAATTGCAATTTGAAGTGCTGATTTACCGCATGCTCGGCGGTGAGGGAAAACAGTTTCTGTGTTTCGAAAATATTTCGAGCAGCACGCCAGACTAAATGCACTACAACCCCTTTCAGAAAGGAGAGGAGGCCTATACCAGCCATGAGGTACATACAGACCCGAACTGACTGACTGTCTCGTTGGTTTAGTGGTTGTAAACCACTTCCCTCCTTCCCCGGCTTCGAATCCCGACTCGCGACAAAAATTAGTTATCGAGTTTTTCTATCCCGAAATTCTTAGTAACAGCCCGCAGTCAATGAGTTGGCGGTGTTTCACCCACGTGTCTCAGAAACCACGTAAAGTTGTTGGTACTGCGCCTCATCTCACTGCGGTCGTGAAGGATTGACGTCCCATCGGATTATGAGAGTGAGCGAATAGGGAGTGCACCTGTGCTTGCACATACATTCGGGCACTATAGTTCTGTCCTGCGCAGATGGATATTTACTTTTTTAGTATTTGAACATATTCGAAAAAAACAAAGAAATTCAAAAGTCGATAATCAACTTAACGCGGTGCATAAAAATACTGAGTGCCTAGTGCGAGGCGTTGTTTTACGCGCTCGATACCGAGAAAGTTAACTACAATTTGTATGGAATAAAATCAGCACCAACTAGTGGCAATAATCGGAATCACCATCGAGCATTGACTCTCATTCATCAGTGAGAACGTTAACGCACGTGATTGGTTGGAGCGGCAATTTCGATCATTCGAGACGTAAAATTTTACGCGGTCGATATCGAAAAAGTTTTCACCTACATTTTTACAGTGAGATAGAAGAGTGAGAATAATTGTTGAAGAGTTAATTTTATTTCATTTTGTGAGAACGATATATAATTTAGGCAGGCCGTTTTTTTTCGTTAGGAGGATGTTTGCAGCCACAAAGACATTAATAACTAATAATAATAGATGACTACTATTATAAAGCCAGTGCTGAAGCAAGAGCTTGTGCATATTTTAGTCCTTTGTTACACCCCAATGACAGGTAGGTAATTTAAGGATAGATATCGCCTTTTCCAAGAAAGTATTCAAGTTTTTGTGTAAATAGCGTTTGATAAATCCAAGTTCCTAACATCAATATTTAATAATTAAGTCAGTAGTAAGTATCATAAGTTCACTTAACACTAAGTAACTAAATTACATTTACTGCTCCATAAATGTCAACATAAAATCATATATGAATGAAAACACCTTCATGTTTTTTGCTTTCAATTTAATACTTTCAATAATTAACATTAAAATAAAATGGCTAATTCTCAATCTCATAATACTAACACAAACTGACGAAACCTTGATCAAATTACAAAACATAAACAAATAGCTAATAATGAATTGTGATTCCGATTATTGCCACTAGTTGGCGCTGATTTTATTCTATACAAATCGTAGTTAAGCCCGCTTTTCACTACGGGATATAATATAATATATATTAAATCTCGAGATATAAATTAATATCGCTCACCATACATTTCATATGGAACCGTTTACACTGTGCTATAATATATATTACATCTCAAGCTATAAATATTCTTTCGATCGACCGAGCGATATTTTCATTTTATATTTCACCCCCTGTACCCCGCACACCGTTTCGTGCCGGTAAACGTGTACGGTGTACGGAGTAAAGGGGGGTAATCCAATGACCAATGACGAATGCACACTGGTTAAAAGATATATCTCACAGTGTGAAAACCAATCACGGGATATAAATTATATTTCGGGATATAATATATATTATATCCCATAGTGAAAAGCCAGCCTTAACCTTCTCGATATCGAACGCGTTTAAAAACAAAATCTCGCACTAGGCACACTGTTAAATAGATTATAACATATCGTTTGACCTTGTCACGTCATAACAAATTTCTTATCTCAATTAGGTACCTCAAATCAAACACCCCGAAAAATTTATGTTTAAACAAACAATAAAACCGCAAAGATTTTTGTGGAAATGTTTTCTTAAAGATCCATATGTCTCAGAGAATTTTTTAAAGAAATAAATATATTAATGTATTTCTACGTGGTAGAGCCATGCTGCAGCTATATTAGTAGTATAGTTGTAGCACGAATGGGTCGGCTCGACCGGGTAAGGACCACGCTCTCACAGAATACCAGCGTAAAATAGCAGCTTAACGCTGCTGTGTTTCGTATGGTGAGTGTAGAGACCCGGAGACCCTTTTTACTTGAAAAGAGGCATTCCATTTTTGTCCTCACGGGTGACAACACATCTGCATTTTGATTATTTATTGAGGATAGATGTCAATGGGTCACAGCAACCACTTACCATCAGATGGACTGTGTACTCATTTGTCAGTTTGTCACCCTATTCTATAAGAAAATTAACTTTGGCCTCTCAGTATATTTATGAAAATTTCATGTATGTTCACAAAAACAAAAGTCGTTTCAATAAACCAACCCTAAAGCGCGGCGCCCACCTACGTAACGTAACACGTGATCTGACGCGTGATTTGACGCGTAACTTGTCACTCGCCTCAACATTCAAAGGGATTGTATGTAGTAGCGCCCATTTGCATGGCGTGACACCGCATGACGTGACGTGCCATTCAGCTTGCTACTAGTGACGCATTGAAGTGGCGCGTAACACGACACTTGTAGTGACTTGTATAAGCAAAATAAAAGGCGACCTAGCTTTTAATATTAAATTCATTGATTTAGTTCATGAAAGACCATGTTTATATGATTATACTAGACCCGATTACAGTAACAGGAACTCGCAAGATGCTTCTTGCAACTTGTAGTGCAAATCTATCGAAATTTAATTCTAATTTCTTCATAAAATTGAAAGTACCACCACTTTTCAATTTTTTTCCCTTAGGGATCTACTCAAAATCTTCTGCTGGCACTTTGAATGTTTGAAATCTGTAGCAAAGCAA
Organism: Parnassius glacialis; assembly: GCA_033319125.1. Taxonomy (NCBI): domain Eukaryota; kingdom Metazoa; phylum Arthropoda; class Insecta; order Lepidoptera; family Papilionidae; genus Parnassius; species Parnassius glacialis. The sequence continues at coordinate 35,222,474 of JAVANC010000003.1, read as the reverse complement.
GGGCATGTTTATCCTCTTCAGGCGACATTTTGGCTCAAAATAAATTCTGCGACATGCTATTGTTGCACAGGTTGGTGCAAGCAGTGTCACTCGTGGTCACGTCAGAGCATCGTCAGAATCATGCTACAAGCCATGTCGAAATCATGTAGCGTAGGTGGGCGCCGCAGCTAATGGTTAAATACTGTTTTAAAAAGAAACCCGACTGCGTAAAAACTACCAATAAGAATTAAAATTAAACGATTATATAAGAAATTGATCACAGCTTTATATAAGTTTTGAAACTTTAAGTACGTAGTACTATTATTTATTCTGTGCTTTAAGTAAGAATGGTTGCTGACCAACTTTAAATCGTTATAGTTCCTTTATGATTTATAAATTTGTGTACCCCGGTCAACTCGACCGGGGAAGGACCAGGGTCTCACAGAATACCAGTGTAAAATAGCAGCTTACTCCTGCTGTGTTTCGTATGGTGAGTGTAGAGAACCGGAGCCCCTTTTACTGGTATCAAGGCATTCCATCTTAGTCCTCAGGGCTGGCAAAGCATTGCATTTTGATTCTTAATTTAGGATAAATGTAGATTACTATGGGCTACAGCATTCACTTACCATCAGGGGGACTGGGTGCTTGTTTGTCACCCTTGTTTTTTGAAAAGAAATCCTAAACAGTAACACATTATCATTCTTTGCATCGCGCAGTCGGGTAAAAAGTGATGTTGTCTTTATAAACACCAGGAACAAACACAAGCTAATGTTACCAGTTTCTCGAACAGACCCATTCATGGTGATATGTATTACGATATTACAACAAAGTCCCAGATAGTAAGCAAGGTATAGCTACCAATTTCAAATATTTTATTAAACAAAAACTTTATCATAAGGGTTATTATAACCTAAATGAATACATGGTTGATAATAACTCCTGGAAATGAGATGGTCGTTTCCGAGCTGTTTCTTAAATAAGTGTTGTACGTAGTTAGTACAACTTGACTTCTTATTGCACTTGGAAGAAAAAGTCGCGCTGGGTTTCGTGCTGGTTCTTCCCAGGACAGAGATTTTTTTCGAACTAGTGGTAACTCGTAGGGGTGGTACCATTGTTGCCACGCTTGGAAAGCGAGTTGGCGACCGCAATTTTTGTAATTTTAAGTTGTTATCAGGAAGTTTCTGCTGCTCCTTTTTCAGTAGTTTATATTCTTACACTGTCACTATATGGTCCAGAAAGGTCGGTAAAGAAAGTCATAACGAAATAAAAAAAAACAGTGATTTCTCCATATATGTCTATTTAAATGAACAACAATATACATTTAGTGTGACAAAAGGTATCCATTGTCAGACACATAATTGGAGCCCGTGATGGCTTTAGCTTTATCACTAGACAAAAATAAAACTAGATGAGCTATTTCAATTGGATCAGATATCATGCCGAGGGGTGTCTCTATATTGCTATAACCTATAGGATTCACAGGTCCAGCATTTTTATAGATATCAGTGTACACTGGTCCAGGGCTTATTGCATTTACCCTTACTCCATACGAAGCCAGTTCTAAAGCAGCCCCACGAGTAAAATGATCCAAGCCTGCTTTGGACACGCTATAAGCGACTACTAATGGTGACACCACATAAGAACCAGAGATGCTTGAAATATTTACAATACTTCCTTTTGTTTTTATCAAATGTGGAACAGCTAAGCTTGTAAGATGAACAGCTGCCCGAAGATTCGTTGCCATTACTTCGTCATAAGCTTCCAATATTCGGCCATCGATTAGATTTCCATACCTTAAGATTCCTGCGTTGTTTACTAAAATATCTAGCTTTTCAAATGTCTGTATAGTTTTGTCTATAGCTGCTTTAGCTTCGTCGTCTTGTGACACATCAGCTTTAATCACTAAAGGTTTCTTGCCATAGGACTCACATTCAGCAGCAACTTTTTCCATTTTAGTCTCATTTCGATCGACTATAACAACGTTAGCGCCTTCCTTAGAGAATTCTTTGGCTGTGGCTGCACCAATTCCTGAGCTGGCTCCGCTTATGAACACTACTTTATCCTTAAAACTCATCGTCGCTAAATTGACCACACGTCGGTCTCGTGTCGCTTAAAGAATGTACTAAAAATCTCTTAACAGCATAATTATATCTGCAATTACTAATATAATTTGATAAACTTACTGTAATTACGATATCTCTGACAATATGTACATTTTAGCGTAATCTATGTTTACGTAAACTATACGTTGATATCGGTATATAAAATAAAAATTAAGTTTAACCTTTTGCACCGCAGGCAATTGAAAAAATTTGAGAAGACTTCTAGACAGCACCATCTGCAAATAATTGAAAAAAAGCCTGGCATAAGTATACTTGTTATTATAATAAATATGAAATAACAAAAAATAATGCATACTGCTTTTCATTTCCTTAAAATCAAATATTCTGAAATGGATTGAAACGTGTTGTGTTGTGGTTATAAAGCAGAACGACTTATGGCCCCTTTTCATTGATGGTATGCACTATGGCCATCGTCTGCTGCGTATAGCGCATATTGGCGGCGACCGTCAGTTTTACTTAATTATTAATTTTTGTAACTAAATAAGTATGTGCCGTGGCGCAGTGGCTTAGCAATGAGCTGTTGCGCTGGGGGCCGCGGGTTCGAATCCCGCACGGATCAAGTATTTGTATGTCCTACAAATAATTGTTCCGGGTCTGGATGTTTGTCCTCGTGCAATTTATGTTTGTAAACTGCCTCCACGACACAGGGGAAAATCCTAGTGTGGAGGTAACGTTTTTTAAAAAACAAAAAAAAATAAAAAAATAAATAATAAACAATTTTGGAAAGTGCTATTTAAAATACGTCTGTCGGTATTTTTTTATTTTATTTACCCCATTTTTGTAGGCTGGGGTAGGGTGGGTGTTGCCCTTACGGTAAAACACCACTTTACACATCAATATTTCAGTCATTTTTAAAGGTAGAAAAAAAATGAGAATATCGTTGAATTTGTTATTTGTTATACAATTTTTGATACCCTTAACAAAATTGGGTGACCAGACGCATTGTTATAAAAACTTCGGGTATCAATAAGTTAAATACGGCGCTGCTATAATGCGAATGTCAAACAGTTAATAGACTGTGGTGAAACAGTCACACAGAGTAGAGTTTGTCGTTAAATATTTTTTTATAATATTTACACAAAATTCACAGTAGTTACTTGCCAACAAGTAATGAATTACGGTCGAATATCGATCACAAGTTGAAAACTACATAGTTAGTAACAATTGTAAGAAATTACTTACACTTTTCACTAATATTATTAAAAAGTTAGTCAGTATTAGATACCTAAAAATTTATTTATTGAAATCATCTATTGCAGTAAAGTTTAGTTGTTGTCATCGTTGACTCGCTTCAGAAATAGTATATCAATTGGTAATTGCTCATATTGATGCTGACATTTGTATGACATTTATATTTTTATTGATACAAGATACAGTGACAGACGGGCGCAAAGTCCACCTGATAGTGGATATATACCAATGTGACTATAGCCGCAATACATTGTAATAACACTTATTCACGCTGAAATGGAATGGCTTGTTACTACTAAAACGGTATCTTTATATAGTTTTTGCTGGCTTTACGTGAGAGCGTGGTTCCTTCTAGCTGCAGCCATAATACAGGCAGCGTATAAATATATGTAGTAGGTATATTCAGATTTAGTTTTCAAAGAGTAGCCAAATTTTAAACTTAAATTCAAATATATAAATAATGATATACCGTTATTGCAGTTTTTGTAAATACAAGTAAATAAGGCTTCTACTTTTATTTGACACTATATGATTTATGGGCAACAACATTTTTGCCTACCGATTGACCATTACGAATGTGTGCGTAAGCAGTAAAATCAAATAATGTATTACAAATTATTTATTATTATAAATTTATTTATTGAATTTAAAAGATTAAAAGGACCAGAATCTTTAAGGTTAAATATTTACTGCACATATGAATAGGTAGGTATATACAGTAAATATTTTGACCTGTGAAGTAGTCTATGCCCCAAAACCCTAAAGAGTTCATGGTCAATTGTGAGTCCTATACGTTTTGATGAGTGAGTTTGCGAGTACCAAAATATGTCTCATAAATGGCCGCATCGAATGGAATTTTTTAGACTTTCAAATACCGTACAATATAGTATTTTATATTAATTTCAACTTGATACTGTGATGTACAATGATTTTTAATGGTCCCGTTTTTCCTTTTGAGTTACGGAACCCTAAAAATAACGCATGAACGATAATGATACATACTCAACGCTACGCGGCCAAAGTCATATTTTAGTACGAGCCAGTTACAAGCAAATAGTTTCAGTGACTCACTGCGTAGTGCGGGAACAAGATGAGTTTCGTTGACAAAGTTGCGCTTGTGACGGGAGCTAGCTCCGGAATCGGTGCTGCTACAGCCATCCTATTTGCAAAAGAAGGTGCTTGTGTAGCTTTAGTTGCAAGAAACGAAGAGAAACTAAAGAATGTTTTGGAACAGTGTGAGAAATATAGCAAGAAACATCTCCTAATTATAGCTGATATTTCAAACGACGAAGATGTCATAAACGTAGTTAAGAAAACAATAGACTCGTTTGGAAAGCTCGATGTTTTAGTGAATAATGCTGGAATTTGTAGATTTACCAGTATTTTAGATGAAAATCTGATGAAAGTTTACGACGAGACACTAAATACTAATCTCCGAGCGCATGTTCACATAACTAACTTAGTAGCTCCACATCTAATAAAAGCAAAAGGCAGTATTGTCAACATATCCAGCACGGCGGGCTCATCAATAAGCATGTCATCGCGTACGTTGCCCTATTTCATATCAAAAGCTGCTTTGGATCAATTTTCTCGCGGAGTTGCTCTAGAGTTAGCTCAGTACGGTGTCCGGGTGAACACTATCAGTCCTGGACCAGTGAAAACGGATATATTTGAAAATGCCAACGCTCCGATCACAGTTGATTCATTCAAACAGATGACTGCACTTGATAGAGTAGCAGAACCCGAAGAAATCGCCGAACTAATTTTATACTTATCCAGCGATAAAGCAAAGAGCATTACTGGTTCAAATTATGTCTCAGATAACGGATATCTCTTAAAACATTGATATTCATGAATATAGAGTTAAAATTTAAAAGAAAAATTTCTTTCTTGTGTTTGTTGGTTATGTGCAGAATATTATATATGTACCTACCCGAGACAGTTTAAAGATAAAAATATTGAGTTTATCTTTGTAAGTGTAACTGATTTTTGGAACTGTTGACAATATAATTTGCATTCAAATATTTTGTTTGTTTTCCAGCAAAGTTATCTAAATTACTGTAACACTAAAATTTATTAATTAGAACATAACAAAACTTGTAGGTATTCCTATTATCTATGTGTACATGCATTTAGTTTGTTCTATCCCTGATATCTCCTGTGATAAAATAACGCAAATTATATTATTTTAAGTATCACGTTCTAAATAGGAAGTACGAAAGATAATTAATAGAAATTATGATTAATACCATTATTTATATTCAAAATTCGAATATGAATTTGAAATTTGAATTAGAATACCTTTACTTTCTGTATTGATTTTTTTAATAATGCAACTTGAATGTGGTCTTGGGCATGTGGTATAAATCTTACAACAGGTGAGACGATAATAAAAATATTGAAAGTACAAAGAAACTGTTTAAAATTAACGTAGTCTACTGACAATTACTACGAGTATGTTGTTTGACTCGTTGCTCAGAAAAAAGTCGCAGGCGCTTATTTTAATGTTAGCAGTATGTTGATACTGGTAACATTAAAATAAGTTTTATCAAAGATTATTTTATTTTGTTAAAAGAAAACCGTTGTCACTCACATACTTACAACCCGTACCAGTAACCAGTTTTAGGTTTTTCACTTGATTAAAAAAAAACTGTAATCTCAACACTTGGTATTGAGCTGCTAAGGTAGTGAGATGAACAAAGGTTTGTTTCCATTAGTTCATCATAACACTCTTAATGTCCCTTTATCCAAAATATTAACCCATTTTAAAATTACCGCATTGTTAACCAACACATCCAGTTTTCCAAAATCCAAACGTCTCAATCGCTTTTTCCACTGCCACAATAGCTTCTTCATTCTTCGATATGCATTCCAAATTAAATATTTTTTTTATAGAATAAGGGTGACAAACGAGCACACAGTCCACCTGATGGTAAGTGGTTGCTGTGGCCCATAGAGATCTACATCTATCTTCGTTTGCGAATTAAAATGCAGATTCGTTGTCAGCCGTGAGGACTAAGATAGTATGCCTCTTTTCCAGTAAAATGGGTCTCCGGTTCTTTACACTCACCATACGAAACACAGCAGCATCAAGCTGCTATTTTACGCTGGTATTCTGTGAGAGCGTGGTCCTTTCCCTGTCGAGCCGACCTATTCGTGCTAAAACTATACTATTAATATAGCTGCAGTATGACTCTACCACGTTAAGGTTGTTTTTAAGTTGTTTATAAAGGTGAGATCAGGGATTAAGTTTAAAGTTTAAGAATAAATAAATAAAACATTTGAAATCTTACGGACGATACACTATCGAATTCCACAGTCTTTTTAAGTCCATCCAACGACACCGCTACCTATGCTGCTTCTGTTTCTGTGGAACATATTGACTATTCATATATTAACTAGAAATAAATATTTCTACCGATCGATATCGATTTTCGTGGAAATGTTTTCTTAAAGATCCATATGTCATTATGATAGTATGAGCTGACTGTCACAACCCGCGCGATTAATTATTCGAGAGTCTCTCAGAGAAATTTTTAAAGAAATTAATATAATATTATCTTTGGCCTCTCAGTATATTTACGAAAATTTCATGTATGTTCACAAAAACAAAAGTAGTTTCAACAAACCAAGCCTATTGGTTAAATATTGTTTTAAAAGAAACCCCACTGCGTAAAAAATACCAATAAGACTTAATATTATACGAATATATAAAAACTTTATCACAACTTTATTAAAAGTTTTGAAACTCTAAGTGTGAATGTTTGCTGACCAACTTTAAATCCTTATAGATCCTTAATGATTTATAGATTTGTGTACTACGAACGGAGTAGGACCACGGTTTCACAAAATACCAGCGTAAAATAGCAGGTTACTTCTGCTGTGTTTCGTATGGTGAGTGTACAGAACCGGAGACCCTTCTTACTAGAAACGAGGCATTCCATCTCAGTCCTCAGGGGAGGCAACGCATTGCATTTTGATTCTTAATTAAGGATAAATGTAGATTTCTGTGGGCTACAGCATCCACTTATCATCAGGTGAACTGTGTGCTTGTTTGTCACTCCTATTCTATAAAAAGAAATCCTATACAGCAACACATTTTCATCCTCTGCAACACGCAGTCGGCTAAAAAGTAATGTTATCTTTATAAATGCCAGCAACAAACACAAGCTAATGATACCAGTTTCTCGACTCCACAGACCTATTCATGGTGCAATGTTTTTTTTTATAGGATGAGGGTGACAAACGAGCACACAGTCCACCTGATGGTAAGTGGTTGCTGCGGCCCATAGACATCTACATCTATCCTCGTTTGCGAATCAAAATGCAGATGCGTTGTCACCCGTGAGGACTAAGATGGAATGCCTCATTTCCAGTAAAAAAGGGCCTCCGGCCACCTGCACTCACCAAGCGAAACGCAGAGGTAAAGCTCTACTTCACGCTGGTATTCTGTGAGGTCGTGGTACCACCCCGGTTCGAGCCGGCCCATCCGTGCGACAGCAAAAGCTGCCGCGTGGCTCTACCACTGTTACATAATTACGATATTACAACAAAGTCTCAGAAAATAAGCAAGGTCTCTCTATTTATTACCAAGTTCAAATATTTTATTGAACAAAAACTGTATCAAAAGTGTTATTATAACGTAAATGAGTACATGGTTGATAATAACTCCTGGAAATGAGATGGTCGTTTCCAAGCTGTTTCTTAAATAAGTGTTGTAAGTAGTTTGTATAACTTGACTTCTTACTGTACTTTGAAGAAAAGGTCTCGCTGGGTTTCTTGCTGGTTCTTTCCAGAACAGAGATTTTTTCCGAACCAGTGGTAACTCATAGGGCCGTCGCTATTGCTGCCACGCTTGGCAAGCGAGTTGGCGACCGAAATTTTTGTAATTTTAATTTGTTATCAGGAAGTTGCTGCTCCCTTTTCAGTAGTTGATATTCTTACACTATCACTATACGGTCCAGAAAGGTCGGTCAAGGAAGTCATTACGAAATAAAAAAATAGCAGTGATTTTTCCATATACGTCTATTTAAATGAACAACAATATACATTTAGTGCGACAAAAGGTATCCATTGTCAGACACATAATTGGAGCCCGTGATGGCTTTAGCTTTATCACTAGACAAAAATAAAACTAGATGAGCTATTTCAATTGGATCAGATATCGTCCCGAGGGGTGTCTCTATATTGCTATTATCTATAGGATGCACAGGTCCAGCATTTTCGTAGATATCAGTGTACACTGGTCCAGGGCTTATTGCATTTACCCTTACTCCATACGAAGCCAGTTCTAAAGCAGCCCCACGGGTAAAATGATCCAAGCCTGCTTTGGACACACTGTAAGGTACTAGTAATGGCGACACCACAGAAGAACCATCGACGCTAGATATATTTACAATGCATCCTTTCGTTTTTATCAAATGTGGAACAGCTAAGCTTGTAAGATGAACAGCTGCCCGAAGATTCGTTGCCATTACTTCATCATAAGCTTCCAATATTCGGCCATGGATTAGATTTCCATACCTTAAGATTCCTGCATTGTTCACTAACATGTCCAGTTTCTCAAATGTCTGTATAGTTTTGTCTATAGCTGCTTTAGCTTCGTCGTCTTTTGACACATCAGCTTTTATTACCAAAGGTTTCTTGCCATAGGACTCACATTCGGCAGCAACTTTTTCCATTTTAGTCTCATTTCGACCAATTATCACAACGTAAGCGCCTTCCTTAGAGAATTCTTTGGCTGTGGCTGCACCAATTCCTGAGCTGGCTCCGCTTATGAACACTACTTTATCCTTAAAACTCATCGTCGCGAAGTTGATCACACGTCGGTCGCGAGTCGCTTAAAGAGTGTACTGGCAAATCTTTTTTACAGCATAATTATATCTGCAGTAATTACGTGATATAACTTTATGTAAAACGCTTTACACAGAAATCACGATATCTCTAACAATATGTATTTTTTATCTTTGTTTACGTAAACTATAAACTGCTGCGGTATTTAAAATATAAATTAAGTCGATCTTTACAGTTAAAATATTTAAGACGAAGGTAATAAAGATATATTCTTTCTTTTCTTTATTTTATAGATATTACTCTAGGATTTTCTTATATGCCGTGCTTACAGAGTCAACATACATACAATACTGCCGTCACATAAATACAAGTCTCCGTGGTTCTGTTTTATAAATAATAGCTAAAGTCTTATTTTTCTACTTTTTACTTCTTTAATTTATTTTTTGTGATATTAACTTTATGTGAAAACGTTATCTAAAAAAATTATGAACATTTTATTAAGTTATTTGAACAAAAAATAGTGTGAACTTCTACGTAAAAAGTGTTGTCGTTAGACGAAAAATGCCCAACTTATTAAAACCTTTGACGTAAAACAGTGCCCGGTCAATCAAAATAAACTGTGCTTTTATCATATAAATGTGGAAATCATCGAGTGCTTAAAAGTTAAAAAGTGTTAACATTCCTGCGCAAATTCCATTATCATTAGTCATAATAACGAACTTTTACGATCACTGCTGTCTTATGTACGCCTATTTCGCCCATAGTAGTGCAGAACGAATGGCCTCGCGGTTATTAAAGTGCAGACCACGCAATTGAGCACCGATTTCAAATCTCATCTTGCCGCTTCTTTTTGTACGATATTTCTTAGAGAAAAATATTTCTAAGATACAAAAATGAATTTTCTGGAGAACATAACATTTCGACGCACTCGTACACAATCTGACTCAAAGGACAAATCTTGCACTGTTTCAACACTAGATGACACTGTTAGTAGCCTACCGGATTTATCTACAGAAGATGGAGATGACATCTTAAGTAAATATAAAGAACAGATAGTTACACTCACTATACAATTGAACAGTGCACAAACAGAAATCGAATCTCTCACATTAGAAAATAATAAACTAAGAGAATTAAACAATAAACTAACTAGCACGAACGACCACCACAACAAAAAGATTGATAGTTCGAACAAAATACATAAATCAAATACGCCTAAGGAACAGACTTCTATTACAAATATATCTATTAATAAAACACAAACAGATGAAGTAACGGAAATATGTAGTATATCTAACGGAAGGAAATACAATAGTAAAATTGAACCTCATAAACAGAATTTGGATATTGACAAGTATTTAAATAATTGCAAACAAATCAACCGACCTAAAAAGATCTCCATACTAAGTACAAATAAAAACAATAAAATACTTAAAATTGCCGAGAATAATCTTCAAGGCTTCCTATTATGCCATTACCTCTACCCAAACTGTGATTTACGCCACCTATTGATCAATATTGAGCAAAAATTGGAGGGATACTCCATGGACGACTACTGTGTTATAATGATCGGAGAGGCTGATTTTAAAATAACCAAAAATTATTTTGGATTGATTTACTATATTCGTAATATCCTACAGAAGATTAAGCACACGAATGTCATAATTTGCCTTCCTACTTATAAGTATGGATACCTGCATAACCTGTTCAATTGGAGGGTTGAAACATTCAACAACCTTTTATACCTTGATATAATGACCCATGAACATGCATACTTATTGGACTCTAATAAAAAAATAAATTATGGCTTCGACATGTTTCACAAACATTATGGTTTTGTAAATAATAATGGAATGCATACTATATTTAATAACTTAAAAGAGTTAATTTCTGAAATACAAGACTTCCACTACACAAACGAAGAGCTTACCATTAATGACCAAGAGTATCCTAAAGAAATAGAATCTTTGTTTTTTCGAAACTAAATACTTATATATTTTGCATCAAAACATAGCAAGTTTACTGAGCAAGTCGGATGCCTTGATGGTAAATTTGGAAGAACTACTTGACAGACGTATAAGTGTTGACGTTGTTTGTATTACGGAACATTTTATGAAAGCAGGATTTGAATATTTTTTAAATCTTCCAAATTATGTCCTGGCGGAGTGCTTCAGCAGAGAGAACATCAAAAGAGGTGGTGCTTGCATTTTAGTTAAGAACGGACTCAGATGGAAAGTACTTCTTGAATTTAAAAAGTTATCAATAACACATGTATTTGAATGCTGTGCCATTGAATTAACTGACTATAAAATTGCAATTATATGTATTTATCGCATCCCAAATTGTAGAAACGATTTTGATGTATTCTTTAACAAGTTAGAGAAGCTTTTAGTGTGGGCTTCAAAATTAAAATGTAATAATGTCCTAATTGCTGGTGATTTCAACATTGACATGTTAAAAAATAATAATATAACGTCTAACCTAGAATGTTTACTATCAAACTATAATTTTAAATTAGCTCTTAAACAACCAACTAGACTTACTAGTAAAACTTGTATAGATAACTTTGCACATAACTGTGGAAAGGCATGTAGGACTGAAGTGTTGGAATTTGCCTTGTCTGACCATACTGCACAATTAATAAAACTCCCGGTCAAAAAAATAATTAAACTAAATCACTGGTACAAAACAATACGAGATTATAGTAAAGACAACATACAAAAATTTAAAATGTGCATAGAAAACCTATCCTTTTCTGAAATGTATAATATTAATGACCCTAATTTGGCATATAATTATTTCTTGCAAGAATATAGACTTTTCTATAACTTATGTTTCCCATTAAAACAAATTAAAATTATAGTAACTTATAAACCAAAATGGATATCACATGGATTAAAAATTTGTAGCAAGAAGAAAAGAGCTTTATTGTGGAAATATAGAAAATCACCAACAAGTGCTAATAAACTTAATTACAAAAAGTATACAAAACTGTTTAAAAAAATTATATATCTGACTAAACGAGCACAAAATAATTATAAAATAAAAACAAGTGATAACAAGTCCAAAACTACATGGCAAATAATTAATAAAGCCAGATTAAATATACCCACTCAGTCCATATCACAAATAAGAGTAGGCAATGAGCATATAACTAATCCTGAACAAATTGCAGAGGCATTTAATAACTACTTTATTGACAAAATTAAACCATTGGAAGGTTATGGAAAAAGTGTTGGTAAAAACCTCAGACGCATGCTCGGTTCTATGTTTTTGGCTCCAAGTCTACCGCTACAAATATTTGACATCATCAAAAATATGAGAAACACAAGTAGCGTAGGGCATGACGGTATTGATACAAAAATAATCAAGTCCGTAAATAAAGCAATCTGCCATCACCTAAGCTATATCATCAACCTGAGCATAGAAAAGGGTATTTTTCCTGATGAACTTAAAGTCACCATCGTGAAACCGGTATTCAAAAAAACTGACAGAGAATCTATGGAATGTTATAGACCTATAGCCTTAATACCAATATTCTCTAAAATATTTGAAAAATATCTTTATAATAAACTTAACGATTATTTGGAAAAAAATGACATCTTGTGTAGAGAACAAAAAGGATTTCGCAAAAATAAAACAATAAATATGGCACTGTATGATTTTTATAAAAATGTAATAACACACGTTGACAACAGAATACCGGTGTGTTCACTATACTGTGATATGACTCAGGCTTTTGACTATGTTGATCATAACATTTTAATTCACAAACTCGAGGCATATGGCATTAGAGGCAATGTATTGAGTTTGTTCCAGTATTACCTAAATAACCGTCGTCAAAAAACGGAAATATGTAGGTTAAATCTAAGGACCAAATCTGAGAACATAAGCTCTTCGACAGAGCGTTTGGTAAAATACGGTGTACCACAGGGTAGTGTCTTGGGGCCTCTCTTATTTATAGTATATGTTAATGACCTACCAAATGCCACTAAGCAACCTATGACCTTATTTGCTGACGATAGTACTATAACTATAAACTGTGATGACATCTTTTCTTATAAAAATGACATAAATGAATCATTAATATCAATAATAACATGGCTAAATAATAATAATTTAAAAATTAACCTAAATAAGACACACATTATGCATTTTAGCCAAAGACCAATAACCTCATCTAACATTGAAGTAAATTACAATGACAATGTTATTGCTGAAGTAGATACAACCCGATTTCTCGGCTTACAAATTGACCAAAAACTAAATTGGAAAGCCCATATACTAGAACTAAATAAAAAAATAAGTAGTTCGGCTTATGCACTGTTTAGACTTTCTTCTACAGTTAACATTGACGCACTTCTAACAGCTTATTATGGACTAGTCGAATCTGTCCTTAGATACGGAATCATTTTCTGGGGTAACTCAACTGACAGAGAAGTTGCGTTTAAAAGTCAGAAAAGATGTATCCGCGCTATGTTTGGTCTTCAGACTGCCGATAGTTGTATGCCATATTTTATTAAACATAGAATTCTTACACTTCCGTCCTTATACATATTGAACATGGCTCTCTTTGTCAGAGCCAATCCTAATCTATTTCCGCGGTTGTCTGACAAAGTAAAGCGCAACCGTCGTGATGGAAGTAAATTGTGCTTGCAACAAGCAAGAACGGCTCTGCTAAGAAAGAGTGTAGTATGCATGGCTCCTAAAATCTATAATAAAATTCCTCAGATGTATAAATTACTGAACAGCAATCTTTTTAAAAATAAATTCAAAAACCTTTTAATTGAAAAATGCTACTACACTGTAAGTGACTTTCTTAATGATAAAGAATCATGCCCACTTTCCATACATTTAAAAACCTGATAGTGGAAGTTGATGTATAATTATAAAGTATAGTAGAAAAACTACATGCAAGCTTAGAAAATAATGTCATATAGTCATTTTTACGATTTAAACGCTACGAATCCCAAAAAATACTAATGTCACTTTTTAGGTTAGGATTTGCCGTAACCAAATAGGTAATAAAGAAATAAATGTGCTATAACTTATTATTAACGCTCGAAGTTAAGTTATCTAGTTATGATCTAAAACGTTTTTTACTTTGTGAATTTCTTGAAACCAACTGCCTCTAAGTCACCACTTACTCTTGATGATTGTCACCATAAATTGAGTGTCTAGCTCTATCTGCTATTTCTTCACCACACATAAATACTAACTAACTACATTTAGTTCATCTTGTATTGTCAAAATGATCACTTATCAACCAAACACATTTCATTGGCATACTTACATACGTACCTGATGAACAAAATTGGATAAACAAATAAAACATTATGAAGTGGCATGGTTTATTAATTATCATCATTTTCACTTAAATCTCTCACCACTACGTCATACAGAAATTCTGCTGGAGCAGAAATATTTTCTTGATACCATATAGGGTTGTAAAAAGACGTAACACAAACAAAATGGCACAGTACACAAAGAGACGCAAACGCAACAACGAAGAACTGCGCCGACCGCCGATGCAAATTGCAGAATTATCAAATGTCAAAAAATCGGTTTCATTCGTCCGTACTCGATGACATACTGAATGATTAATTTATTTTATTATTATATTATTTTATATTAATATGTACTATACAAATACAAATAAATAAATACTTACTGATTAAATGAAACATAAAATAATGTATAAAACTCAGAAACAGAGTTAAATAAAGTAATGTAGCAGTGTATAAAATGGAACGTCCTAGAAAAAGGGTAGTTGAGATGCGTTCAAAATATATAATACGTTTACCCTTGACGTAGAATAAGCTTATAGAAATATGTAAAAATATTTTTTTCCTGCGTTTCTTTTAACATTGTGATAAGCGTAATTAATTTACAATTCAATTAGCTGAATTTTAAGATTTATTTCATTTCTATACATTGTCAGGTGAAAAATGGGCATTGTTCTTTTGACATTATATAATTGCCTTATACATACATATACTTTTAATTATAATTGTTGTAAGTAATAATTTCACTGACTTTGTATATTAATAGACTGCTAATGTTAAATGAAAACTAACAACCTAACACTTTAAATTTTACACACCGAATATCGGTAAGACATGTTGATACTAATAATACTAACACCAGGAATATATATCTGCCCATGCAATGTATATCTCACACATGTTTTAGTAAATAAAAATATCTTATCTTATCTTATCTTATCTTACAATTTTACACAAGAACAAACCCGACACAATTATTTGTACGCCATACAAATACTTGTTCCGTGCGGGATTGAAGGCCGCGGCTCTCAGTACCAGAAGCAACCCAATGATAATGCTGTATCAAAATAATTGCATTGATTTAACGCTAACAATTTGTTTTCAGATGGTATTAAAACTAATGGTATTATCACACAAAACCAATTGTGTGTTAATGTTACTAATGTTACTAATTGTTAAAACACGGATATATTTATCAAGTAATATCAGCGACAGCAGGTTAAGGTACACCGAGCCACCGCAAAACCGCAGACATTTATCTAATTTATAAATTATATATGATACACCTAAGTTTAACCAGCCGCAATAGGCTGCACCTACTAGTAGCCGGCTAAACCTAGGTGTATCCGCACTTCCGCTTTTAGTCGTACCATTTATATATTTCAGTTAATTCATGTTACGAATTTAACCAATACCAGTGTGTTTTTTAATGGAAAGGAGCTGGGTCTTGTTGAATCTACTACTTTTTGAGAATTACAGTTGACGCAAAGCTTCAGTAGGGTCCCCAAATAACAAACTTAATTTTGCAGCATATGCTGTAAAGATTAGGTCAGGTTTTTAATAATTATTTCCGTAGCATAATGTCGTATAAAATCTTGCTATGGGCCAATGCGACTGACATTGAGCTATCTTTTTTTTTTTGCAAGAGTAATTTGTAATCTAAATCAGAAGTAGTATAAAGAGAAAAAAAAAATCGAAAAAATTCAATGAAAATCGAAAAATTTTTACGTGGTAGAGCCATGCTGCTGCTATATTACTGGTGTAGTTGTAGCAAATAGCAAAAAGCAAAAATAGCAAATGGGTTGGCTCGACCGGGGAAGGACTACGCTCTCACAGAATACCAGCGTAAAATTAGCAGCGTAATGCTGGTGTGTTTCGTATGGTGAGTGTAGAAAACCGGAGCCCCTTTTTACTGGAAACGAGGCATTCTGTCTTAGTCCTCACGGGTGACGACGCATCTGCATTTTGATTCGCAAACGAGGAAAGATGTAGATGTCTATGGGCCGCAGCAACCACTTACCATCAGATGGGCTGTGTGCTCGTTTTTCACCCTTATCCTATAAAAAAATGTGTAAATTAAAAAAAAAACAAGAACAGTTTTATTAAAAACATTCTGTTAATGGCAACGTTCGGGAGATTATGGATGTAGGTAGCTCAGGATCATGCTTTGTGGCATTCCTTAGGAAGACCTACGTTCAGCAGTGGATTTGTGAAGGGTTGTGATAATGATTCTGTAAATACCAGAAATTAACTCAAGCTAGTAATACCAGTTACTCGACTTCAACGAGTCGGTAATTCCTTTATGGGCTAATATACACACACACTTTCAGAATAAAGTCATAGAAAATATGCAGGACCTATCAAAAAGTTTATAACAAATTATTAATGAAAGTTGCTTAAAAAGTGTTATTACGTACTATTAAATGATACATGATTTCCCATGGGAATAAGGTGATCGCTCTATACAATTGAACAACATAATATCGTAAGTAATTAATTTTTTCATTTTAATGTATTTCTTGCAGGGTAGAAGTTTTTCCGAAATAGTGGTACTCGTAAGAGCACAAATAACTTTCAATAAGTTTTCTTTTTATCTATTTTGAACTAAAATTATTTTATTCTATTTTAACTACGATGGAGAAGTATGTACGTTGCGTAAAGGGTGATAATAATGTCCAGTTGGCAGATTTTCGATAACGACATAACCACCCAAATACTCGAGATTCGCCAACTGCAAACGCGGAAACTGAAATTCATTAGACGGTCTAGTAAATTGTTTATTACTAATTCAATCGACGACATCGTAAGAGGCGACAGCGGGAAACAAACCAGCAGATGGGCTGCAGGGTCTTTCTAATAAAAACTATTAAATTAAAACTACAGTTGCCAACTGGTCTACCATAGAATACTATATATTATAGTATTTTATGTCACCTACCAAGCATTTTTTTATAGGATAGGGTGACAAACAGCAGTGTTAAGCTGCTATTTTACGCTGGTATTCTGTGAGAGCGTGGTCCTTCCCTGGTCGAGTCGACCCATTCGTGCTACAACTATACTACTAATAGAGCTGCAGCATGGCTCTACAACGTTGGGAAAAAGCATGGCAACTATAGCAAATATCTCCCTATGGGGCAATCTATGGGGAGGTGTATGTTCAGCAGTGTGTAGCACTTTTGATAACCTGTAAATCGTTGTTGACGATTGATATAATTAATCTGAAAACTAAACACAGTATCTTTAGCAATACAAGGAAACCGTTTTAAGTACATTTTGTATATTCATATGAAGCTTAAGAATTGTTATCAGTGTGCGACAATTAACGCTTAAAGTCAAAATGTCTAAATTTACACGACGCCATGTTTACGATACGATACAATTCAGGCACTTGCAGGCTCCGGGCCCGAGATAGCATTTACTTTATTGGCTTTAACGCGGCCTCGCAACACAGAGCAGGAAACAATAGCAGTAAAATCTATATTTTCAAAGAAATTAATAAACTCTTCCTCAGTTTGTAATCGAAAGTCAAAACAAATCTTTAGATTCAAACTCAACATAATTATTATTTCTTTTATTCTTTTTTAAAAAAGGAATATTATCAGAAAAATAAATAAATTGTTTTTCTAAGTATGCATTTCAAAGTTAAAACGAATCTTTAAATTTAAACTCAATAAACATATTTTTACTTATAATAAAACTAATTTCTGGGATTTTCTTGCATTTGATTTTTACTTTTTTTTTAGTTTTCTACGTTGTAAACCACATAGATACTTAGCCATTCTCTTTTTTTACTATTCTAATCCAGTGCTTGACTACTTCCCTGATGGTAAGTGGTGATGCAGCCGAAGATAGTAAAGCGCACTGATTTAACAAAAGCCTATTCACTCTCGCCTTGACAACACCAACTTTGTAATCAGATGGAAGACAGATGCTGGCAACTTATTCCACTCATTTGCTGTGGAACCATGAGGCAAACCGTTTGGTTCGAATGCGTTTTAAGTCGAGAAAAAAAGGTTTCAAATGGCAATTCCTGCACACTCTCTGAAATGCCCTGTAGAAAGCTGTAAGGCGAGGTGAGATTGGTTTTCTATGGAAGCTATAATTGTTTTTTCTTTTATTTTAATAGTCTTGCAACTCATTATTGGTATTTATTTATGGTTCAGTTGATCGTGAACATGTTCGGAGACAGCAGACTGTCCGAAGAGTTACTGCTTTACATCAGCTTTACTTTCTTTTAGTATTTATCCCGGGTCGGGTCAAAAATCTTTTATTGGGTTTTTCTGTCCAGAAATTACCAGTAGCAGCTCGGAGTCAGGGAGTTGGCGGTGTGTCACCCCCGGTCTCTGAAAGCATGTTAAGCCGTTCGTCCTGCGCCTGATCTCTTCCGGTCGTTTCGGATTACTATCCTATCGCACTATAATCTCTAACTTCTTCTAACTCTATGAGAGTAATCCTGTCGGATTACTCTCATAGAGTGAGGCAATGGAGAGTGCACCTATGCTAACATACACTCGGATACTATAACCCTGTCCTGCGCATATGGCTAGTCTCCGTTGAGACTGGCCGCCTTGATCGAAATTCGGTTTGGGAGGACCTTATGTAGTAGTATATGTAGAATTAAGGGAGACAAACCAGCACACAGTCCAACTGATTGCCAGTGGATACTGTAGTGCATAGATACTAACATCTATCATCGATTAAGAAAGAAAATGTAAATGCATTGTCGTCCTTAAGGACTAAGATGAAATGTCTAGTTACCAATAAAAAAGATCCACAGTTCTGTACACTAACCACACGAAACTTTACACTGGGTATGCTATGTGGTAAGACATGCTGGATGTCAATGGTGGCTCATGACCGTGCTCTGTGGCATCCCTTGGGGGAGACCCATGTTTAGCAGTGGACTTGTGAAGGGCTGTAATGGTGACGCTATGAGAGTGAGAGCGTGGGTGATAAAAAGTTAAAGAGCCATTAAATCACGTATACCTCACTGTAATGACAAGGAAATACCTTAAAATCTGAGCGATTGTGTCAAAGTCAACAGTTTACCTATGGCAAACGTATTTTTTTAATCTGCTACCATTTCTAAATGAGGTTTTTTTGATTTTTTTTTTATAGGATAAGGGTGACAAACGAGCACACAGTCCACCTGATGGTAAGTGGTTGCTGCGGCCCATAGAAATCTACATCTATCCTCTATTACAAATCAAAATACAGATGCGTTGTCACCCGTGAGGACTAAGATGGAATGCCTCATTTCCAGTAAAAAGGGCCTCCGGCCACCTGCACTCACCAAGCGAAACGCAGAGGTAAACGTCTACTGCACGCTGGTATTCTGTGAGGTCGTGGTACCACCCCGGTTCGAGCCGGCCCATCCATGCGACAGCAAAAATTGATGATGATGATGATAATATTGAAATTTACCATTACATCCTATCAAAAGTCCATTGCTGAACATAGGCCTTCTCCATAGATTTCTCATAGTATTTTCCATGGTTGTTTTTTTTATAGGAGCAAACGAGCATGCGGCTCACCTGATGATAATGACAGTGAAAAATCGCTGGTGGTAATCGATTCCGCAGGGAAGTTGTGCGAGGAAGAAAACATATACTAAATCGCACATTGGTGGACCGCCAATCAGCCAAGTGGTTTGGATGGTATCGGGAGTTCTGCCGCGATGTGCGTTTCTGAAATTAGGCGGCTGGGATTAATCCGAACTCCTCAGAAAAATCCTCAGAGCACTCCCCGTGGTAAATGCTAAAGAAAACGTAAAAGGAAGCAACATTTCGGCGAAGAATCCCTTTGCGTTAATATTAACGGATTAACGATATTAACGGCGCATCCCAAACCGAACGCGTGATCTATATCAAGAAATTTGGCGTCAGCTGACTTACTTTTTAACTGTAACCCAAGACTCGCAGATTCAACTACTAAGCTACGCGTATTTTAAACAAAAATTACATTATTAAAATACTATACGTTAGAGACACCTGGAACCGTGGTATGCCTGTTACATCAATATTTGCTACAGATCCCCTCGGATTAAGTAAGAATATACTGCGTATACTGGCAACAACCCTAGCTGTACATTGACGTTTAAAAACACATTTCCATCTTAGGAATAAGCACTTCAAGAATGTGCCAGTTTTGTTCCTTAACGGATGAAACACCTCTGCACATCCTAACTGATTGTAAACCCTTAATGCGCAAACGTATCACTCGTATGGGAAACTGTACTTAACTCAGAAGAAGTGAAATTACTCACAGCTAAGCAACTCTTTTAATTCGATTATAGGACTTAACAGTGCACTATAGCCATAGCGGTGATCACGATAGAAGTTACTATTTGCAATGATATTGATCTTATTAGACCTGCATAGCTTCTCGCACCAAAAATACCTGCAATATGTATCGGCTCGGCTCGGCCGGGGAAGGATTACATTCTTAGAGGATACCACAATCAAGTAGGCATGATAATGCTGCTTTGATCTAAACGAATTCCATCCTAGTCCTCGATGGTGATGACAACGAATCTGCCTTTTGATTACTAATCAAAGATAAAGAAAGAAGATAGTAGGTGTCTATCGGCCACTTTCATTTACCATCAGGTGGACTGTATGCTCATTTCACATCTTGTAATAAAAAATAATATATTAGTTTTAAAACTCAAAGCGTGATTCTCTATAAGAATCTTCACAATCTTCTATACTTATCATTAAGGTAAAACTTACTCTTGGAACTATCCACTTACAGCACGCGTCTTAATCTTAGGTGCTCGTTTTAAGTTAAGTGTACCTGAATGGATCATAACGACACTAATATGCCACTGAAACATCGTGAACTGGCTTTATATTAAAACGGCCATATAATGTTATACAGAGTTAGTGATACGCAAAACGGGCCAGGTCTTATTTTTCAACTAATTCATCGATTGAAAAATTTATTAAAAATTTTTTCGACGTAAGAAATTAATATTTCTGCTTTTTTTTTTAAGTCTCCTTGTTATATTTTACACTCATATGTTTTATTCCTTCCTTCATACATACATAGTTAAATGTTAACTGAAAAGAGAAACATATTATACCCCATGTCACTTCCATAACTATAATAAATCTAACGACATCCCATGTATTAAAATCCATCAAGGCGTTAAAGCTACAGAGCGTGTTAAAGAAATAGACATATATACCTAGTCAGGTCATAAATTCTGTCACATGTTTAATATAAAATAATTGAAACAAGTTTATTCATTATGTAACCATTTATATACCAAAATGAAGTTAACAAAACATAGATTCTTATCACACTAAAGTTTTTTCAAAATGACCTCCGTGATTTTGAATACAGGCCTTCAATCTGCGCGGCCAGTCGTCTATCGCAGCACGAACGAGGTCCATGTCAATATAGGCGGCTGCCTTAATCAAGGATGTCTTGAGTGACTCCAAATTGGGATGAGGCTTTGAGCACGCCTTTTCCTCCAAGTGTTGCCATATCTTGTATTCTAACGGATTCAAATCTGGACTGGAGGAGGGCCAGTCTTCGTGCCGGATGAAGTCGATTTTACGCGCCGCCAGCCAGTCTTGTGTCTCTTCTCTCTATGGGCTGGCGCCGAATCTTGTTGGAATACCCAGTGCCTGTTATTGAACATGGTATGAGAAACAGGTTCCACAAGGTTCGTCAGGACTGTATTTTGATACACAACTGCATTCGTTTTTACACCTTTCTCACAAAAATGTACCTCTGTTAAGCCCCAATAAGAAACTCCCAACCATACCATGAGCGAAGATGGAAAATGACCTCGTTGGACACGCGGAATACGGTTGCTCGCTTCTTCACTACTGTGTGCGTACACCTTATCATTTTGTTTGTTGTACCTCTCTTCTACGGTAAAATAATTTCATCC
The DNA here is from genome assembly GCA_033319125.1 of Parnassius glacialis. Classification (NCBI taxonomy): domain Eukaryota; kingdom Metazoa; phylum Arthropoda; class Insecta; order Lepidoptera; family Papilionidae; genus Parnassius; species Parnassius glacialis. Next base: position 35,200,200 of record JAVANC010000003.1, on the reverse strand, counting down.
GAAAAAAGAATATCCCGATATCTTTTTCCCGCGTACCGCTTGTACAAAGCGCGGCATCTCTTCAGTCTCAGATCCATTAGACGAGCATTCAAACGATGTCCTGTTTTTCTTCATTATGCCCGAAGCCCTAAGTCTTCATTTAACACCCTTTTCACCGTGGTTGTCCTTAACCCCATTTGAAGGGCCAACAGTTTCTGCTTACGTTTGAGATTTCTTTGAATTCGCGTCCTTCACAGCTTTCATCACTGCTGGAGTCCTAACAGACCGAGGGCGACCACTTCTTGACCTGTCATCTACACTAGAGTCTTCATTGTATCGTTTGATGGTATGATAAACGAATCTTTTGGTTATATTCAAATTTTTCAGTATGTCACAAATTTGAATTGGCGCGTAACCGCAACGATGCAACGCAATAACTGCAACACGGTCTTCTTTAAGCGTCCACTCCATATTTAAAAATGAGTAAAATTGTAAAAAGTATACAGTTTTATTTTCATGAACAATTTGAAATTCGAATTCAATAATCTTTTTTGTGGCCAGCATTCTAAAAGAAAAGTTTTTACTGTGTGACAATACTTATGACCTGACTGTGTGTATATATATATATATATATATATATATATATATATACATACACTTGAAAAACATCACCCTTTTTCTGGGACAGTCAGATAAAAAGTATAACACCTATAAAATGACAAAAGTGGGAAAAAACTTGATATACTTTGTAAACCAAACCTAAACAAGACAAGATGAAACGTGGATACGGCGCTCACGAGATAGTACTTGGGGGTCATCGCAAACAAATGAGGGGGGTAAATCCGCTCGCGGCCCTCACCCCCACTCCTCCCCATCCCCCACAGGTAGCACTCTCTCAACCCTTTCTTGGCTAACATATGTACCTTACAAGAACGTGTGCGGTTAAGACACTTCAAGTGTTTCGGACGTACCTTGAGATTTATAGGCGGATCGTATTGGTTTTGTTTCGTAAGGGTACACGAGAAATTTGAATGGAGCGCGTTGAAAGGAATTTATGAGCCAAGCTGTTGCGTGTTTAGTACATAAGTTAGTATGGCAAGCGCACGGTAATAATGATCAAGAATATCGCACAGAATTTAGCTTGAAATATATACAAACGAACTTTGAAAAAGTAAAACGAAGAAAATAATTTTCACATAATTGAAAAGCTTCCGAAATCGGGGCTTTATTTATTTATACTAATAGTATGCGCGGACTTAATACCATGGGGTGTTAAAAGGTGAAATTAAATATGTATATAAATATACATACAAACATAATTAGGTCGATTAATATACATATAATGTATAATTATATAACGCATCTGCAACTCCCCTGGTGTTGCGGTTGTTCATGGGTGGCGGTAGTCACATACCATCAGGTGAGCCGCATGCTCGTTTGCCCCCTCTTCTATAAAAAAAAAAACATATTATATTTAATTCTTCGCTACACTATGTCTTAGCGCTGAATTTTGTTTAATTTAATCCACATGGAAATAATTGTATTATTTTTTGAAGCTTTTTTGAAGTCGATTTTTATTTTATTTTATTCGACACTTCGACCAAGCTATTTCTAATTTGTTTTGTGTTGTTATTTTTTTATAGGATAAGGGTGACATACGAGCACACAGTCCACCTGATGGTAAGTGGTTACTACGGCCCATACACATCTACATCTATCCTCTCTTACAAATCAAAATGCAGATGCGTTGTCACACGTGAGGACTAAGATGGAATGCCTCAGTTCCAGTAAAAAGGGCCTCCGGCCACCTGCACTCACCAAGCGAAACGCAGAGGTAAACCTCTACTTCACGCTGGTTTTCTGTGAGGTCGTGGTACCACCCCGGTTCGAGCCGGCCCATCCGTGCGACTACCACTGTTAATTGTGTTACATATATGATTGTAAGCTATTATTTTTTTTTTAAAGTCCCGTTGGGTTTCTGGCTGGTTCTTTTCAAGACAAAGGTTTTTTACCGAATCAGTGGTAAATTAAACAAAAGAGTTCAATAAGTTTTATTTATAATCTATATTGAAAAAAAGTTTCTGTTACTTTTTCTGTTTTAAATAAGTTTTATATTACCGGGTTCGAACCCGCCGATAACAATGGATTTGCGCTGATTTACCACGTGTTTAGCGGTGAAAGTCCTTCGTGAGGGTACCTGCATGTCTGGGGAATAAAATATTTCCAAGACTTGAAGTCCGCTTACACACAAAGGAGCGCGCGGAATAACCTTAGAAATAAGAGGAGGCCTATTCCCCGCGGTCTGAACAATATACGGTGAATTGTGGTAAAAAATAAATAAAAATCATTCTCTATTTTTCACCCTTAGGGGTAGAGTGATCCTGTGTCAATAATAGAGGAGAGGTCTGAGTTTAATTCACATCGTCATAAAAATCAACTGCCAATAAGGATCTATCCCGTTGTAGTGTGTTTTACTTTTTTTTAATCGTCTCGTTTGGCGAGTGGATTGACAATCTCAGTACTACCAGACGTTTCACACTTGCTGCCCATTACCCGTCTAGGTGTATATCTAGGTATATAAAATAGACTAAAGCGCCATCTGTCGGAAGCCAAGATCTTATAGGCATATCCTATAGTCTCTTAGCGCAACGAAGGAACGGTATGTGTCTGTTGCGGTATTTATTATTAAATTAAATTATTTTTTTACGTGGTAGAGTCAAGCTGAAGCTATATTAATAGAATAGTTGTAGCATGAATGGGTCGGCTCGATCGGGGAAGGACCACGCTCTCACAGAATACCAGCGTAAAATAGCAGCTTAACACTGCTGTGTTTCGTATGGTGAGGTAGAGAACCGGAGACCCTTTTTACTGGAAATGAGGCATTCCATCTTAGTTCTCACTGGTGACAACGCATCTGCATTTGGATTCTTTATTGAGGGTAGATGTGGATGGCTATGGGTCACAGCAACCACTTACTATCAGTTGGACTGTGTGCTCGTTGGTCACCCTATCCTATAAAAAAAAATTAAATAGATATATATATATATCTACGTCATCGTATAACCGTAACTATAGACTTAGAATATACTGGCGTAACCGCAACTTACGTTTTTATATAAGTAAGAGTGGCAAATGATCACACAGTCTACCTGATGGTAAGAGGAGGCAATCGCTCATAAACGCAAACATGACCAGTTAATATGCAGATGCGTTACCAACCACGAGGTCTAAGATGGAATGCCTCATTACCAACACTATTCACCTTCAATTTGCCGATGATATGGTTTTTAAGAATTCCTGGGGGTTCTTAGCTCTATGCTTAAAAATTTTTAATGTCTCCCTACAAGTAAATCATTAGACAAATATGGATAAGACAAAAATCATATCTACCGCCCATGTTACAACTATTAAAGGTAATTATTACAAGCGAAGTTGAGTATAGGAACCTGGGCCCTAGGACAAAATATCCTATTAAGTAAGTCCGATCTCGATCAAGAGGTCAACCGACGAATCCAACTCGACTGAAACGCTTTCGGGAAGTGAAAAATACATGCCAATATACCTCAGATACTGAGAAACAGTATTCAACCAATGCGTATTACCAGTGATGGAAGAATTATGGAACCAAAACGAGGTGCTAAGGTGCTTTCTTTTGAGCTTCTCTACATGATAAGCAGAAAATATCCGCAGGAGAAAAAGACTAACTTACTTTTAATAAGACATATTCCAGCATATCAGGAGGCTGAAGTGGGCCTGGGCCGACTATATAGCTAAGAACCAACAACCGATGGATAAGAAAGATTTTTTTTATAGAATTAGGGTGACAAACGAGCACACAGTCCACGTGATGGGAAGTGGTTGCTGCGGCCCATAGACATCTACATCTCCTTATCATCCTCTATTAGAAATCAAAACGCAGGTGCGTTGTCACCCGTGAGAACTAAGACGGAATGCCTCATTTCCAGTAAAAAGGGTCTCCGGTTCTCTACACTCACCATACGAAACACAGCAGCGTTTAGCTGCTTTTTTACGCTGGTATTCTGAGAGAGCGTAGTCCTTCCCCGGCCGAACCGAAACATTCGTGCTACAATTATACTACAACTATACTACTAATATAGCTGCAGCATGGCTCTACCACGTATATTTACTATACGTAGGTTTTTGAGTGACAGCCTCGTGCCAAAGTGTAGAGCGGCCCCCTACTGTAAGGACTGACGATCTGGTAAGACAAGCAGTTATGATGGATACAGTTGACTTGTTACAGTGCGTAGTCCTTCTTCGGTAGAGTTGACCAATTTGTGCTGCAATCATAATACAAATGCAGCGTTACTCTACTTAATAACATAGAATACAATATATTTGATTAAAAATCTCATTAATTTATAAACCAAAGTGTATGTAGCAACCGTATAGTGGCGGTGTAAGAATATTCACCACCCCATATCGTCCCGTGGGTGTCGTAAGAGCCGACAGAGAAATTAATGAAATGGAAGATGAGCAGCAGCATCTTCCTGATAATAACTCGAAATAATTAAAAAAACAAAGGCAGCCATAAGGACTGGCGACATAAGTGAAATCTCAGTGATATATGCGTATGCATATACATAGGTCGTTATACTTGTACCGCTAGTACCACTAATAGACACGCAAGCGCATACGTCACTAGCATGTCAAGGTCATCGGTGACGCGAACCCATTAGTTTTTCCCTTACTAAAAATTGCTCAACGCGGCTAAAGATATTTTCACTTCAAAGAACTGTGATTGCTTAACCGTCTGTCAAGCATGACAACTATGGAAAAATCCCCCCCTTGAGCCAATATGTAGGGGAGGCCTATGTTCGACAGTGGACTTTTATATGCTGTAATGGGTAGATAAAAATCGTGTAGCATTAATTATCCATTTCTTTTTTATAATAAAATGAAACATTTCCATACAAACACGTGCAGATGATAGATTATGCGACGGCAAAATCAATCATCGTAATTAGAAAGCCCGACGTGCCCATGCAAGGACGAAATATAACTATTTTTTACTATCCATTCCCGTCCCAAATTCCCAGGACAGGAAAGTAATAGATAGGGCACGTTGAAACAATTCCAACGGTAATTGGGGTAGACGCCTCGGGAGGACCTCTGACACGGAGACATATGACGATATTGTGTAAATTGTATACCCATATTACGTACGTGACGCGTACAGAAAGCTCACGTCTTTAGTGTTGATCTTTTTACAAGATTACACGTGTTACATTCACATGATTACGATCACATGTGTCAGAAGACCTGTGCCCTTAGCACAGGTGTTTAACACTAGTTTTCCTATCGTCATCGACTAAAGCTATATGGATATATGAACAGCGCCTCTGTGCGGACGTAAAAGAAACTATATTTCTTTATAAAACTGAAATGACCAACAACTCACAGCCCACCTCTCACAGTAAGTGATTACTGTAAGCCATGGACACCGGCTGTTTACTTTAACAGATGCGTTTTCTTTTCTGAGAACTAAAATGGAATATCTTACAGCTTTTAATTGTACTGGTTCTCTACACCCTTTAGACCAGTAGGTATACAGCAGTGCACGTACTGCTGCTTGTCAGCAGAAACAGGTAAGAGGGTGATTCGTACCACAACGATTTTCCAGGTAGAAATAAAGTTCAACCGCCTAGACATTACTAACCTTAACTCTGCTAAGGTATACGAGTAGGAGTAGCTCTACGAAAAGATAATCTATGGGAAAGAAAGCTTCTGGAGCATTCTTGAGTAGCAGCCTCGACCCGTAAGCGAGTGCGGGCAGCTGGTAGATTTAGTGACAGATAAGACATTCAAGAAATCGAAAGATACAGAATGTCTCAGGGCCGCGTTTAGTGGCATTCTAATAGTGAAGAATAGTAATGATGATAATGGTGATGATATATTCGAAGTAAATAAATTGGACCACATAAAGAAAACTTTACTGAATAATTCATAGACGTTGTATATCATCGCATTGTAGCGGAAACAATACACGTAACTGCTAATACCCGTAGAGAATATAGATCTATAAGCTATAAGCAAAAATAAATATTGTTCTCTTGTATCATAAATAAGGCTGGAGACAGACAGAGGGACACACGTCACCTTTTGATACATTTCCGCTGTCGTTATTAATGACAAGTCATCGGTGCCGTCCCGGCGGGTTGCTGGTCGCAGGGCTGCTCAAAATAACAGACGTAGTAAATTTGAAATGTATCTTTTATTTTGGATTTCTTACAATCTTGCGTTAAATAAACAAAAACTCTCTTTTAAATAATAAAGGCCTTACTCGTACAAGTGGTAAAATTAAATTTTTTTTACAACCGACTTCTATATAAATATAATATATAATTTATATTGATTTTTAAAACCCCTCGACCGATCTCGATAAAATTTAAACGGACCACCTGGGAAGTATACCCTTTAAAAAAAAAGAGTTTTCGAAATTGGTTCAGGCGTCTTTGAGTAATCGGTGAACATACATAAAAAAACCGGTCAAGTGCGAGTCGGACTCGGGCACCGAGGGTTCCGAACAAATCCGTAGGTATATAAGTTTAAAATTACTAAAAATATTTTTATTATATGATTTAACTAAAAATTTATGCTTTTTGAAATTTTCCCTTTATCTGTGCTATGAAACATTGCTTCGTACCAAATTCTGACTTTACGGGAGGTTACACTGTGGGTTTTGATTCCCTTGAGAATGTCGAAAATTTGCGGCATAAACGGCTGTATCTTTTGATTGCGTTGGTTTAGAAGTTTGATTTTTTCACAGCTCCAAGGGAGAGTAGACTTGAGTATTTGATATAAATTGATATCAGCTTGATACCTGCACGCGTTCCTGAGAAAAAGGGTCTTGACAGACAGACAGATGCACAACAAAGTGATCCTATAAGGGTTCCGGTTTCTCCTTTTCAGGTACGGAACCGTAAAAAAGATTCGGACGAATTGACGAAGGCGGTTGAAAATTGACGTCAAACTAAAAAGTAAAATACTTGAAGTTGCTCTATGTCTCTTTACTAAATGACGATAGAAAGAGACAGGTATAGAAATAATTAATGCTTAAGTTAAGTAAGCAATAATAAAGGTTTATTTGTAAGGCTGTAATTGTTCAAACCATTCAATTGTAATTGCTTGTTAAATAAAAACTAAGAATACAGAAGAAAAAAGAAAAGATACGAATTTTATTCATTTTGTGAGTTCTTTTAATTCGTAGAATATAAATACAACGCAAAATAGTCTGAGACCTTATTCATACTATTTGTATTTTATAAGGCTTTATTGTATGTTTTATTTATTGCATATTTTATTATATGTATTTATAAGGCTTACAGAATCATAAAAATAATTAGATAAATTTTTTTATGATACTGTACCTTAACCCGGCTTTTAGTCAAGACAAATATACACAGTCCACTGCTGAACATAGGCCTCCTCCATACGTTGCCTCCTTGAGGGGGAAGGGCGGGGGAAGGGGGGATATTTGCACTAGTTGTCATGCTTGGCTAGAGAGTTGGCAACAACACTTTTTCAGTATTTTAAGTTTATTTTAATTTATTTTATTTGAAATACATCTAATACGTGATAGAGTCACGCTGCAGATAACCGATATTACACCATATATATCATATCACCTATCTGCAGCGTGCCATATATGATGATACCATAGTATAGACTATGGTTGTAGCACGAATGGGTCGGCTCGACCGCGGTAGAACCACCTTCTCACAGATTACCAGTGCTTAATGCTGCTGTGTTTCGTATGATGAGGTGATTATTTGTATTGTTACCAATTATTAAGAATAACAAACCTTATTAATTTAATGATTTATTATGTTAAAAGATTCTATTAAGCAAAAGACATTGATCGTCATTGCCTACACTTACGTAGAGGATAAAAGAACTTAATAAGTATACTTCTTTCCTAATAAGAAGCTCAGTCTTTTGAGTGTGATATTATTTAATTTCAACATATTTTATGTCGTCTCTTGATCTCATGACTCACCATGCGTAATATTATATTGTATTAGGATAAAACGAAAAATATAACGTGTTGATTATTTTTTAACTAATAAACGTACTCAAAAACGTAATGCTTTATTTTTTCATTTTACATTAAGTAAACTAGGTAGTCTGGTGCAAAAAATTATGTAACTGAAAAAAAAATTAAAACCTACTAGAAGAAAAACGAAATTTTAACTTTGAGCTGTAACCAGGGGAGAGAAATAAAATATTTTTATTTTGTCGACTTAAAAAATTAAAGTGTCATTTTCAATTATAATTTTTAACTACTGTCGTGTAAAAGTAAGGTTTCTTCGCACGTAACTTTTTGTGATTTTTAAAAACCAATGGTTACATTATGACTTTTATATTTTGTGGCAACCCTGAAGTTCTCGCACGCCGCGACCTGCCCGGCATAATAATAGATCGGGCTGCGGGGTGGCACATCGCCACCCTGTAATATCATGTGAGACGCGTTGGTAAATTTATCAATAGCATTATTTCGCGAAAACTGAGCACTTGCCTCTCCTGATATTTTATTCAGGGTACGATGTTTTGACATCGATCACCGCTGGTTGATGTTGATGCTTGGTTTGAGTGTTTTAGATAAAGAAACCAACAGTAAAAAGTTAATGGAGATTTCAAACGTGTTATATCCGATTCCTACAAACATTTATTTTTCTTCTTATGAACCGCTTCATTATAAACACGGTGCATGAAAAAAAAACTTTTTTAACTTGCCGCTATGAAAATCAATGATTTTCAAAAAATCGGTAAGTTATTGGTTATGTGTGTGTGGTTTTTACAAATCTCAAAAATTAAATTTTCAAAAAAAGTTTTATTGAAATAGCTTTTAAACAGATGTAACAATTAATTCCAAAATTTAATCAACTCTTAAACTCAAAAAACGCCGTCGATTGCTGCAAACCGCATCACAATCGGTTAATGCGTTAAAGAGAAATAGTTTTTTTTTTCAATAAACTTTGAAATTTCCTCTCGGACCGTTTTTGATGTAATAAATTAGCTCGAGCTCAAAAACGATATAATAGGTGGAATTTGGAGCGCTTTGCATTTGAAATTAGCGGGAAGTTGTAAGTATTTGTAATTGGGTTCAAAAATTAAAATTTTATTTGCAGTTTTTGTACTGTAAAACGATTCGCAAATGTTTTTAAATATAGGCATTACACATCCTCATTTATACGAGAAGGTTTCTCAAAAATTTAAACATATCTGTTTGTTCGATTCGGTATTCTTTTAAATGACGATGATCAAGCAGAAGCAAAAAAAATTGATCACTTTAGGCTTGGTTTAAACTAACTTTTTTACGAACTTTATTGTGTTTTATTTACTTATTCTATATTCGCACACTTGAAATGTCCGGAATATAAAAAAACCGGCCAAGTGCGAGTCGGACTCGCGCTCCGAGGGTTCCGCACAAATCCGTAGTTTAAAATTATTAAAAATATTTTTATTATAAGATGTAACTAAAAATTTATGCTTTTCGCAATTTTTCCTTTATCTGTGCTACACAATACGTTGCTTCGTACCAAATTTTAAGATTCTGAGTTCACGGGAAGTACCCTGTAGGTTTTGATTCCCTGATTCCCTTGCGAATGTCGAAAATTTGCCGCATAAACGGCTGTATCTTTTGATTGCTTTGGCTTAGAAGTTTAAATTTTTCACAGCTCCAAGGGACAGTAGACTTGAGTATTTCATATGAATTTCAGCTTGATACCCCCACGCGTTCCTGAGAAAAAGGGTCTTGACAGACAGACAGACAAGTGATCCTATAAGGGTTCCGTTTTTTCCTTTTGAGTACCTCAACCCTAAAAAACCCTACAACCCTAGGAACCCTAAAAATAATAAAAGTACATAAATATAACGCAAAATTTGTAAAACTTTAATATTATATTCAATGTGTAGTATTTACCTCAATATTATATGAAATCTATTTAGGCAACTGTTGTCCTCGATGATCCTAAAATATAAATGCATTCCAACAAAATGAAACAGAGTAAAATATTTCTTATTTATAATATATTATTACTTATTGCTTATTTAAATGTTTTGAAAGTCAATTTTTATTTATCACTGGTACTGACAATGCCTTTGCCCTGGGAAGAACTAGCAAGAAACTCAGCAGGTTTATTTTTTTAGACATAATATTTTATAATTATTTTGTACATTAATTGATATTAATAATGATAATAGTGACCACCTCAATCTCAGGGATTATTTTCATTTGTCATCATCATCTTCATCATCAGTGAGTGATGTACTCGCCATTAACGTTTATACCGTATCCTTTCCAGTCCAGTAGCTTGAAAACATCTTCCAATGCAGCGGTGAAGAGTTGCGGGGAAATAATGTCACCCTGTCTTACACCTCTCTGCATTTGGATAGGTTACGTACTCTGGTTCTGTACTCGGATAGCCATCGTAGCCCTACTGTACAAGCACTTCAACACTTCGATATACCGACAGTCAACTTGGCACCGCTGAAGGGACTGCAGCACCGCCCAAATTTCGACGGAATAAAAGGCATTCGCATAGTCCACATACGCTAGATATAGTGGCAAATTGTACTCCTCGGACTTCTGTACAATTTGCCGAAGGTTATTTATGTGATCTATGGTGCTAAAACCTTTTCGGAAACCGGCTTGTTCGGGAAGCTGGAATTCGTCGAGTCTGCGTGCGAGACGATTCGTAATGACTCTCGAAAACATCACGTAGACGCGGCTCAGAAGGGAAATCGGTCTGTAGTTCTTCAAGCGAGCGTTGTCGCCTTTCTTGAAGAACAATACCACCGCACTTCTGCTCCACGCCTCCAGTGCAGTGCCACCGGGAAGGACAGAATTAAAGAGCTTCTGATGGACTTCAAGTACCGGTTTTCCATCCGTTTTCAGAAGCTCCACTGTAATTCCATCCTCGCCTGGGGCCTTGCCGTTTTAAGGTCCTAGAGAGTTATTCAGATCTCGCTCAGAGTGACGTCCAGAATATCATCAAAATAGTGTCGGATAAGACTTGCTCTTAAATCGTTACTCACTCTTGCATGTGGCTCCAACGATGACGTGTACAGCTGCCTGTAGAACCTCTCAATCTTACTCAAAATCTCAGGTGTACTGAAAACGACTCTGCAGCTTTGACAGTTGGCTCTGTCTGGCAGACAGATCTCTAGCAATGGCTATGGAGCCCTGGTTTCGCTCGATCGCTTCTTCAATGAGAGGTATATTGAAGTTGCGTAAGTCCCGCCACATGCATTTGGAGATCTGTCTGTTCAGTTTACTGTACGCTGTGAACTATTCTGAAGACTGCAACTTCATTTCAAATCTAATAGCTAGAAGAATAAGAGTGTCACCGGAGAATTTTTGTGTTCTTCTGCGGTGGGTCTAGCTGAACTTAGCTCCGACCGCATGGTCAGTTTCCACGAGCTTGTCATTCATATCGTCCACTGCATTGCAATCTCATAGGCATTTAAAACGGTTGTGTAGCTCGAGCTGAAAGGTTTCTGTACTCTAGATTAGAGTATGAGGGGGACGGAGCGTTGGCTTCATTAGAGGAGGCCTTTCCAACTTAATGTTTAGATTCAGTGTGCCTCTAACCATTCACCCTTGCTATCACTGAGACATCCCTGAACAGTGGTCGTTTGGTCGACAGGACAGGCATATGCATAAGCACGTTCCTGAGCCATATGGCTCAGGAACGTGCTTTGTGGCATTCCTTGGGGGAGACCTATGTTCAGCATTGGACTTGTGAAGGAATGTGATGATAATGATGAAGAGGAATATTTGCTTTAGTTGCCATGCTTGGCAGACGGGTTGACAAACGCAGGTATTTATTTTCTAGTTGTTATTAGCGGGACGTTGCTGTCCATCTCCTGACACTTACTTGACGATAAGGAGTAGTGGATATTCTTAAACCGCCACTACACGGTAAATTGTCATTTATGTACTCCTTATTATTATAATAACCCATATACACAGTTTTTAAATTAAATTTTAAACTTGAACTTTTTTTGGATTTTGTTTAAAAGTATACCTTACATTGCCTCATTAATTAATTACTAATTCTGCTTGTGTTTGTTCCTAGTATTTACCGTATACATATGAATATTTTTGTCTTTATCAAAGTTATGTACCTATATTTTATGTAGGTACATTACATTTTTTTTTTCATCATTACAACTCATTATATATTTTTTATCAAATATTAGTTACTCGTATATGAGGATAACTTAAAATACCTTGGGCACTGGCCATTCAGAATGGGTCTCGTCACCCAATTTTGTTAAGGGTATCAAAATATTCATTATATAAATTTAAATGATATGATAATAATTTAATTTTAGTTTAATAATAATTTAAAAAAATATTATTATTAATTTATTAAAATCTTAATAATAATAATAATAATAATATGTAATAATATCATTAATTAACCAATATTTATAATTAAAATTTAAGGTATAATGTAAAAATTTAATTTTGTAATGGATCAGTGTTGTCTGTATCAAATAAATTATTATTTTTTATTAAATATTCATAATTCAACGGTATTCTTATTTTTTTTTCTACCTTTAAAAGTTACTGAAATATTGATGAGTAAAATGGTGTTTTAAGGTAAGAGCGACCGCTTTGTTTCATCATGTCACGTTCGATGTGTCACGTCACGTCATGACGTCACAATTTGTCGCATGTTCTCGTGTCGAGCCTCTACGCGACGAGAGGCACGTGAGGCGACGAGACGAGCGTGTACAGCGCCATAATTTTTTTTATAAGGTCATTGCATCTAATAAGGGCCGGGTTTTTGGAAATCCTTATAAATCAATTTTGGGAAGTCTTTTAATTTGTAAAACATCATTATCAAATAAACTGATTATATTTGAAGAGAAAATATTATACATAAACAAGGTGCCAAGGTCGAGGTACTTATAAAATAAGTTTTTCAAAAGCTTGTCTATGGTCCTTATACGGCACTAGGGCTCTAAATAAGGTCCATAATTGAACTGCAAGATTTTAGGCGTTCTATATCAGAAAAATCACACCTTTATAAAGCAATGTCTTTAAACTACTATTAAATTCGTGGCTTTTGCATCATGAAACGGAAATTCATATGAATAAGTGTCGTGGCCCTTATTAAGTATTAGGAAATGAATATAAGTTATAACTAATTTATTTTATAGTTATAAATGAAACAAATTGTAGTTGTATACAGATTTTTATTAACTCTAGTAAAGAAAATCACAAAATGTTAATAATCAGTAATTTTTTCAATCTTAGTAATTGGACCTTAATAGGTATTATACTCCTGTACTCATAGTAGATTTTTGTCACTAAAAGGATTTTTTATGTTATTTTTTTAACTAAAAGTAAAATATATTGGTAAATCCAATTGGGCATACCTTAAGCGCATTAAAAAAAATTACGTATAACATGATTATACGGAATTTTTAAAGTAGTTTAAATACATTTCGACAGCATTATCGGCTTCAACACCCTCGAAAACCATGAAATTGACACCCATGATGAAAATATTGATACCTATTGCAGCCGCCATCTTGGATTTACATTTCGACAGCACTATCGGCTTCAACACTCTCGAAAACCATGAAAATGACACCCAAGATGAAAAAATTGGTACCTACTTCAGCCGCCATCTTAAAATTTACATTTCGACAGCACTATCGGATTCAACACCCTCGAAAACCATGAAAATGACACCCAAGATGAAAAACTTGATATCTATTGCAGCCGCCACCTTGGATTTACATTTCGACAGCACTATCAGCATCAGCACCCCCCAAAAACCATGAAAATGACACCAATGATGAAAACAATCATATCTATTGCAGCCGCCATCTTGGATTTACATTTCGATAGCACTTTCGGCTTCAACACCCTTGAAAACCATGAAAATGACACCCATGATGAAAAAATTGGTACCTACTTCAGCCGCCATCTTGGATTTACATTTCGACAGCACTATCGGCTTCAACACCCTCAAAACCCCTGAAAATGTCACCCTTGATGAAAAAATTGATACCCGTTGCATCCGCCACCTTGGATTTACATTTCGACAACGCTATCGGCTTCAACTCTCTCGAAAACCATGAAAATGACACCCATGATGAAAAAATTATGACTATTGCAGCCGCCATCTTGGATTTACATTTCGACAGCACTATCGGATTCAACACCCTCGAAAACCATGAAAATGACACCCAAGATGACAAAATTAATATATTTTGCAGCCGCCATCTTGTATTTACATTTCGACAGCACTATCGGCTTCAACACCCTAAAAACCATGAAAATGACACCCATGATGAAAAAATTGATACCTATTGCGGCCGCCATCTTGGATTTACATTTCGACAACCCTATCGGTTTCAACACCCTCGAAAACCATGAAAATGTCACCCATGACAAAAAAAATTATACTACTTACTTTTAGTACGTACTACTATTATTTATTCTGTGCTTTTAAATATTGTAATAAAAAATCTCTTATTATTATTATAATCAAGTATTTAAGAATAGCATTTTTTTTATTTAAAAATAGCAATTAATCGATTTAAAAAAATTATTAATAAGTTCAACAATCATTTATCTTTCTAACAATGTGCTTTTTATATTTTATCATTTATATGTATAATATGATTGCTAGATACGATTTTATTCGATAAAACGTTGGAATCTTAATTTTTAGGCGATAGTAGAACATACCTTGCGCTTTCGCTTAATGTATGCAAAAGTAAATTTGTTTACGTTTTACTTTGGTGTTAAATGTATCGGGCAAGGGTAATATTTGAAATCTTCTCGATTCTCTCTACCAATTCCTTTTCCTGTGTGTCGGTAAAAACAGCTTTCCTTCTCATCCTCTTCACCACGCTTCCAGATTTTATGTGATTTTTCAACGTTCGCCGTAGCATATGGTATTTTGTGATATGTTAAACTGCACGCTTAGACATTTGGCTGTTTTTTCATATCATCTAGAGCATCCTGAAGATCAGTTAGAGACCATCCTGAGAATAATTTTCTTTAATGCGAAGGTTCCATTTTTGTCTTTACTGGAAACAATATACTTATATTATGTATGAACAATACTTATGTCAAAAGCTACTGTTGATTTGCGTAAATAAAATCTTATAAAACTACGTAAAAACGAAAATGTAAATGTGTTGCTAAGTATAAAACTCGAAAGCGTCCGGATTTTTTTTTCAATATTAGTTGAAATGCAAGGAAGGAAAGGAAAGGAAGGAAAAATGCCACATGGCTAGATGTGGCATTTTTGTGCGATAGCTATGGACTAGCATGGTGATCTGTCGTTATCACCGCACAAAAGTGCCACTTGCCAGGCCAACTGCTTATCTATACTTATATAATTCATTTAAGTAACTGATCACGCCTATTTTCAAGCTTCTTGTTTCTAATAAGGTGCGGCCCTTATTTTGAGACATAAAGTGGACCTTGTTAAGCACTTAGATATGTCCTGAGAAAACCTAACAAAATCGTGATAAAAAAAGCAATAATTGCATGCCGTAAGCGCCTAAGCGCGTCGGTATGTTCTACTAGCGCCTAAAAATTAAGATTCCAACGTTTTGTCGCATGAAATCGTATCTAGCAATCATATTGTACATATAAGTGATATAAAAAGCACATTGTCAGAAAGATAAATAATTGTTGAACTTATTAATAATTTTTTTAAATCGATTAATTGCTATTTTTAAATAAAAAAGAGGTTTCAATGGCGTATGGTGTGGATGTATCATGTCCCCAAGGCTTGTAAACACGATAACTTTTTAAAATATCAATTTTTCAACTCAATATATTTTTTAAACTCTTCAGCTATCATGTCCTACATGATAGCTGAAGAGTTTAAAAAATATAAGCCATTGAATATACCTAGTCAGGTCATAAATTCTGTCACATGTTTAATATAAAATAATTGAAACAAGTTTATTCATTATGTATCCATTTATATACCAAAATGAACTTCACAAAACATAGATTCTTATGACACTAAAGTTTATTCAAAATGACCTCCGTGATTTTGAATACAGACCTTCAATCTGCGCGGCCAGTCGTCTATCGCAGCACGAACGAGGTCCATGTCAATATCGGCGGCTGCCTTATTCAAGGATGTCTTGAGTGACTCCGAATTGGGATGAGACTTTGAGCACGCCTTTTCCTCCAAGTGTTGCCATATCTTGTAATCTAACGGATTCAAATCTGAACTGTAGGAGGGCCAGTCTTCGTGCCGGATGAAGTCGATTTCACGCGCCGCCAGCAAGTCTTGTGTGCTCTTCGCTGTATGAGCTGGCGCCGAATCTTGTTGGAATACCCAGTGCCTGTTATTGAGCATGGTATGAGAAACAGGTTCCACAAGGTTCGTCAGGACTGTATTTTGATACACAACTGCATTCGTTTTTACACCTTTCTCACAAAAATGTACCTCTGTTAAGCACCAATAAGAAACTCCCAACCATACCATGAGCGAGGATGGAAAATGACCTCGTTGGACATGCGGAATACGGTTACTCACTTTTTCACTACTGTGTGCGTACACCTTATCATTTTGGTTGTTGTAGCTCTCTTCTACGGTAAAAATTTTTTCATCCGAAAAAATAATTTCCAGATATTTTTTTCCCGCGTACCGCTTCAACAAAGCGCGGCATCTCTTCAGTCTCAGGTGCATTAGACGAGCATTCAAACGATGTCCTGTTTTTCTTCAATATGCCCGAAGCCCTAAGTCTTCATTTAACACCCTTTTCACCGTGGTTCTGCTTAACCCCATCTGAAGGGCCAACAGTTTCTGCTTACGTTTGGGATTTCTTTGAATTCGCGTCTTCATAGCTTTTATCACTGCTGGAGTCCTAACAGACCGAGGGCGACCACTTCTTGACCTGTCATCTACACTAGAGTCTTCATTGTATCGTTTGATGGCACGATAAACGAATCTTTTGGAGATATTCAAATTTTTCAGTATGTCAAAAATTTGAATTGGCGCGTAACCGCAACGATGCAACGCAATAACTGCAACACGGTCTTCTTTAAGCGTCCACTCCATATTTAAAAATGAGTAAAATTCTAAAAAGTATACAGTTTTATTTTCATGAACAATTCGAAATTCGAATTCAATAAACTTTTTTGTGGCCAGCATTCTAAAAGAAAAGTTTTTACTGTATGACAATACTTATGACCTGACTGTGTAATTGGCAGTTTAATTTTGTTTAGTTTAGTTATAATAAATTTTTTTCGGCTGCGAAATGGGGAAAATTCGGTGTATTTGGAAGCCTTGTATGAATAAATAATTACTAAATGGAGACAGCGTCACTCAGTTCGGCCAGAGTATAGTAATATATGAGTTCGGCGTCAAACGTCAATCGTCGTCGTCAGTGGATATTGTTACGGTTGTTTGCAGCGGCTCAAAAAGATCGCTGTACAAATACACAATATTCGAATAACCAAATTTCCTAAATACTTGGTGAGAGATTTTTGATTACAATATTTTAAAAGCACAGAATAAATAATAGTAGTACGTACTAAAAGTATCAATTTTATCGTCATGGGTGTCATTTTCATGGTTTTCGCGGGTGTTGAAGCCGATAGGGTTGTCGAAATGTAAATCCAAGATGGCGGCTGCAATACGAGGGCTGCACTAAAAGAATCGGGAATGGAATATTTCCACTGTTCCTGTCATATTAAAATCTTTTTAATTGAAAACTCCTTGGTTTTAAAAATCGAATACCATTTCTTTAATGATTTCTTATATTTACGCGATCACTACACATTTAAATAAAACTAATTTAACAATGGTAGAGCCACGCGGCTTTTGCTGTCGCACGGATGGGCCGGCTCGAACCGGGATGGTACCACGACCTCACAGAAAACCAGCGTGAAGTAGAGGTTTACCTCTGCGTTTCGCTTGGTGAGTGCAAGTGGCCGGAGGCCTTTTTTACTGGGAATGAGGCATTCCATCTTAGTCCTCACGGGTGACAACGCATCTACATTTTGATTTGTAATAGATGATAGATGTAGATGTCTATGAGCCGCAGCAACCACTTACCATCATGTGGACTGTGTGCTCGTTTGTCACCCTTATCCTATAAAAAAAATTACGGATTTTATCGCGTATATTAACTTATTTTACATTCCCGACGTTTCAAGCACTTTACAGCAGTCATGATCACGGGGGGGGGGGGGGGGGGACTGAGGTGTATGACGTCCCAATGTCATAGTTAACCACGGCTACCTCCATATTAAAAATTATTAATTTTTGTTCCGATCTACGCAGTATGAACTTACAGTATCATGAAGTCTTGCAGTTGTATGCTTGGGTTGGGATTTAATTTTATTAATTATGGGATCCCAAGCAGATGGTAGCACCCAGCCATCTTCTCTATTGAAATTACGATGTTTCTTGATTTCAATAGCCTCGCGAATCATCCTTGGAAGGAATCGGTGTTCTTTAGCGAGGATTTGTGGTCTATCAAATCTAATGTAGTGACGGGGGCGATTCTGTACGTGTTCACAGACTGCAGACTTCCCGGAGCGTCTATTCTTCACATCAGCTATGTGTTCTTTACACGGGTTTTTTATAGATCTTTTAGTTTGTCCTATATAAGTTAGACTACATTCACAATCAAGCTTGTACACTTCTGCATCTTTCAGAGGAATATTACACTTGACTGATGGTAAAAACTGACTAATCTTCTTCGGCGGCTTGAAATATGTTTTAATGGAAGCACGCTTCAAGATGAAGCCATTCATGTCAGTGACACCTCTGACATATGGCAGTACAGTAGGCACTCGGTCGACTGTGACCGGCTTCACTCGTTCAGTGTGACGTAGGCACGGGACCCGAAGCTTATTGTCGTGCAAAACTTGCTTGACGAGTTGGAGCTCGGCGGCCAGGTGTTTACTGTCACAGATCCCTCGTGCTCTCTGAAACAAAGATTTACCCACGGTAGCTAACTCTGAAGGATGGTGGTGAGAATCACCGTTTAAATATCTATCTGTATTGGTCTTTTTTCTATACACAGTGTGGCTCAAGGTGTTATCAGGATTCCGAATTACTAACACATCTAGAAAAGCTAAAGAACTGTTTGCCTCTAACTCCATTGTGAACTGAATTTTAGAATTTAAGGAGTTAAGATGGTCTAGAAATGCAGTTACTTTATCTAAAGGGAGAATTGTGAGAGTGTCGTCTACGTACCGCTTGTAGAATCTTGGGTTTACGGGAG
Organism: Parnassius glacialis; assembly: GCA_033319125.1. Lineage (NCBI taxonomy): Eukaryota > Metazoa > Arthropoda > Insecta > Lepidoptera > Papilionidae > Parnassius > Parnassius glacialis. The sequence continues at coordinate 35,180,961 of JAVANC010000003.1, read as the reverse complement.
AAGTACGCAGGGCTTTCTCCTCAAAGTCCTCCATGAATATATCGGCAATAATGGGAGATACAGGTGAGCCCATCGCCACTCCATCTACTTGCTTGTAGAACTCCTCCTTCCACAATAGGTAGCCAGATGTAAGGCAGTGTCTAAGGCATGTTGTGCAAAAGCTCTAGCCTTCTAGTAACAATCGAGATGCAGACTTCAACAGGTAAGCATGTGAACAGAGACTGCACATCAAAACTGACCATAGTTTCATTGTCTGCCAGATGTAGGTCTTTAATCTCGCTGACAAAATGGTAGGAATCCTTTGCGTGTGCTCTTGTATGTCTTCTGAGCAGTGAGAGTATATTCGCTAAGTGTTGAGCCAATTTGTAAGTTGGTGAATCGATTTGGCTCACTATAGGACGTAGTGGAGCATTGGGCTTGTGTATTCTTTATACTGTAAGTTCATACTGCGTAGATCGGAACAAAAATTAATAATTTTTAATCTGGAGGTAGCCGTGGTTAACTATGACATTGGGACGTCATACACAACAGTCCCCCCCCCCCCCCCGTGACCATGGGTGCTGTAAAGTGCTTGAAACGTCGGAAATGTAAAATAAGTTAATATACACCATTTCTTTATTTAAAAAAAAGATTCTCGGTCTTGTCACAAGGTTTTGTCAAACTTGTTTAGTCGTTGAGAAAATGTAATTGACTCTAGAAAATTCAAGAGCGATGATTTATTATGACTTTCGAAGTGGTTTAACACAAAAACAATATGTTGACCGGATGATTTTTGCATTTGGTGATGAAGCCCCATCCAAAGCCACAATTTATCGCTGGTTTGCTTAATTTCAACGTGGACGTGTCAAGCTCAGTGAGATCCCCGTCAAGGTCGTCCAAAAACTGCAGTCACCCAAGAAAACGTTGATGCTGTGCGTAAGCTGATTGAGGAAGATCGACATGTGACATACCGCGAAATTCAGGCAACTTTGGACATTGACATGAGTCAAATACAAATAATCTTACATGAAAAATTAGGTGTAAAAAAGTTGTTTTGCCGTTGGATACCGCATTCGCTCTGTGAAGAGCAAAAAGCGGCTCGCGTTACTTGGTGCGTCAGAACTCTCGAAAGATTCCACGCAGGATCCTCAAATGCTGTGCATGCAACATTGTATCAGGTGACGAATCCTGGATATATGCGTACGAACCCGAAACAAAAAACCAGTCACGAGTTTGGGTGTTCGAAAATGAGTTAAACCCAACAAAAATTGTTCGTTCACGGAGTGTTGCAAAAAAATGGTGGCCACGTTTGTCTCCAAAACCGACCATGTTACGACTATTCCTCTTGAGGGACAAAGAACGGTTAAAGCAGAATGGTATGCTAGCATTTGTTTGCCACAGGTAGTTTCTTAACTCCGTAAAGAAAACTGCAACCGCCGCATCATCCTCCAGCACGACAATGCGAGTTCTCACACCGCACACAGAACAAAAGAGTTTCTGCTCTAAGCAAGAAAACATAGAATTATTAGACCATCCGCCGTATAGCCCCGACCTAAGCCCTAATGATTTCTATACTTTCCCTAAAATAAAGAATAAATTGCGTAGACAGAGATTTTCATCACCTGAAGTAGCTGTGGACGCCTACAAAACGGCCATTTTGGAGACCCCAACTTTCGAATGAAATGGTTGCTTCAATGATTGGTTCCATCGTATGGAAAAATGTGTCAAATTTCGCGGAGAATACTTCGAAAAGCAATAAATACATTTTTAAATAGTAATGTTGTGTCACTTCCTTGATTTTTTCATCATGGGTGTCATTTTCATGGTTTTCGCGGGTGTTGAAGCCTTAGAGTATTAAACACTCTAAGGTTGAAGCCGATAGGGTTGTCGAAATGTAAATCCAAGATGTCGGCTGCAATAGGTATCAATTTTTTCATCATGGGTGTTATTTTCATGGTTTTCGAGCGTGCTGAAGCAGATAGAGCTGTCGAAATGTAAATCCAAGATGGCAGCTGCAATAGTCATAATTTTTTTTTATCATGGGTGTCATTTTCATGGTTTACAAGGGTGTTGAAGCCGATAGTGCTGTCGAAATGTAAACTCAAGATGGCGGCTGCAATAGGTATCAATATTTTCATCATGGGTGTCATTTTCATGGTTTTCAAGGGTGTTGAAGCAGATAGTGCTGTCGAAATTTAAATCCAAGATGGCGGCTGCAATAGATACCAATTTTTTCATCATGGGTGTCATTTTCATGGTTTTCGAGCGTGCTGAAGCAGATAGAGCTGTCGAAATGTAAATCCAAGATGGCAGCTGCAATAGTCATCATTTTTTTTCATCATGGGTGTCATTTTCTTGGTTTACAAGGGTCTTGAAGCCGATAGTGCTGTCGAAATGTAAACTCAAGATGGCGGCTGCAATAGGTATCAATATTTTCATCATGGGTGTCATTTTCATGGTTTTCGAGGGTGTTGAAGCCGATAGTGCTGTCGAAATGTAAACTCAAGATGGCGGCTGCAATAGGTATCAATTTTTTCATCATGGGTGTTATTTTCATGGTTTTCGAGGGTGCTGAAGCCGATAGTGCTGTCGAAATGTAAATCCAAGATGGCGGCTGCAATAGGTATCAATATTTTCATCATGGGTGTCATTTTCATGGTTTTCGAGGGTTTTGAAGCCGATAGTGCTGACAAAATGTAAATCCAAGATGACGGCTGCAATAGGTACCAATTTTTTCATCATGGGTGTCATTTTCATGGTTTTCGAGGGTGTTGAAGCCGATAGGGTTGTCGAAATGTAAATCCAAGATGGCGGCTGCAATAGGTATCAATTTTTTCATCATGGGTGTCATTTTCATGGGTTTTGAGGGTGTAGAAGCCGATAGTGCTGTCGAAATATAAATCCAAGATGGCGGCTGCAATAGGTATCAATATTTTCATCATGGGTGTCATTTTCATGGTTTTCGAGGGTTTTGAAGCCGATAGTGCTGACAAAATGTAAATCCAAGATGACGGCTGCAATAGGTACCAATTTTTTCATCATGGGTGTCATTTTCATGGGTTTTGAGGGTGTAGAAGCCGATAGTGCTGTCGAAATATAAATCCAAGATGGCGGCTGCAATAGGTATCAATATCTTCATCATGGGTGTCATTTTCATGGTTTTCGAGGGTGTTGAAGCCGATAGTGCTGACAAAATGTAAATCCAAGATGGCGGCTGCAAAAGGTACCAATTTTTTCATCATGGGTGTCATTTTCATGGTTTTCGAGCGTGCTGAAGCCGATAGACCTGTCGAAATGTAAATCCAAGATGGCAGCTGCAATAGTCATAATTTTTTTTCATCATAGGTGTCATTTTCATGGTTTACAAGGGTGTTGAAGCCGATAGTGCTGTCGAAATGTAAATTCAAGATGGCGGCTGCAATAGGTATCAATATTTTCATCATGGGTGTCATTTTCATGGTTTTCGAGAGTGTTGAAGCCGATAGTGCTGTCTAAATGTAAACTCAAGATGGCGGCTGTAATAGGTATCAATTTTTTCATCATGGGTGTTATTTTCATGGTTTTCGAGGGTGCTGAAGCCGATAGTGCTGTCGAAATGTAAATCCTAGATGGCGGCTGCAATAGGTATCAATATTTTCATCATGGGTGTCATTTTCATGGTTTTCGAGGGTTTTGAAGCCGATAGTGCTGACAAAATATAAATCCAAGCTGACGGCTACAATAGGTACCAATTTTTTCATCATGGGTGTCATTTTCATGGTTTTCGAGTGTGTACAGAACAGAACAGAACAGAAACTTTTTTATTCAATATAGATTATAAATAATGCTTATTGAAAGTCACTCCTTTGTATAATTACCACTGGTTCGAAAAAAAAACCTCTGTCCTGGGAAGAACCAGCAAGAAACCCAGCGGGACTTTTTTTTTTAAATAACAGCTTACAATCATGTATGTTACACAAATTAACAACACAACAAATTAGAAATAGCTTGGTAGCGATCACCTCATTTCCAGGGGTTATTATCATCTATAAATTCTTTAATACTATAATAACCCTTTTTATACAAACTTAGTTTAATAAAGTTTTTGAACTTTGAGCAGGTCAAATTTTGTATATTTTCTGGAATTTTGTTGTAAAAGCGTATACATCGCCCCAAGAATGAATTACTGACTCGATGGAGTCGAGTAACCGGTACTACTAGCTTGTGTCTGTTCCTAGTATTTACAGAATGAATATCACTTATTTTTGTAAAACTACTTTGTGTTGAAGCCGATAGTGCTGTCGAAATGTAAATCCAAGATGGCGGCTGCATTAGGTATCAATTTTTTCATCATTGGTGTCATTTTCATGGGTTTTGAGGGTGTAGAAGCCGATAATGCTGTCGAAATATAAATCCAAGATGGCGGCTGCAATAGGTATCAATATTTTCATCATGGGTGTCATTTTCATGGTTTTCGAGGGTGTTGAAGCCGATAGTGCTGTCGAAATGTAAACTCAAGATGGCGGCTGCAATAAGTATCAATTTTTTCTTCATGGGTGTCATTTTCATGGTTTTCGAGGGTGCTGAAGCCGATAGTGCTGTCGAAATGTAAATCCAAGATGGCGGCTGCAATAGGTATTAATATTTTCATCATGGGTGTCATTTTCATGGTTTTCGAGGGTTTTGAAGCCGATAGTGCTGACAAAATGTAAATCCAAGATGACGGCTGCAACAGGTACCAATTTTTTCATCATTGGTGTCATTTTCGTGGTTTTCGAGGGTGTTGAAGCCGATAGTGCTGTCGAAATGTAAATCCAAGATGGCGGCTGCATTAGGTATCAATTTTTTCATCATGGGTGTCATTTTCATGGGTTTTGAGGGTGTAGAAGCCGATAGTGCTGTCGAAATACAAATCCAAGATGGCGGCTGCAATTGGTATCAATTTTTTCATCATGGGTGTCATTTTCATGGTTTTCGAGGGTGTTGAAGCCGATAGTGCTGTCGAAATGTATTTAAACTACTTTTAAAAATTCCGTATAATCATGTTATACGTAATTTTTGTAATGCGCTTAGGGCATGCCCAATTGGATTTACCGATATATATTTTGGTAAATTACCTCGTCAATCCACCTTCTGAAAGTATTTTAACATTACTATTGCAGAATTATTACAAAACGACCGGGTTTTATTACTGAAACAACGCAAAATTGAATCAAAATATTCTTATTTTCTTTTTTTTTTGTAGGATCGCGTTGAGAAACGAGCACACAGTCCACCTGATGGTAAGTGGTTGCAGCGGCCCATAGACATCTATATCTATCCTCCATTACAAATCAAAATACAGATGTGTTTTCACCCGTGAGGACTAGGATGGAATGCCTCATTTCCAGTATAAAGGGCCTCCGGCCACCTGCACTCACCAAGTGGAACGCAGAGGTAAACCTCTACTTCACGCTGGTTTTCTGTGAGGTCGTGGTACCACCACGGTTCGTGCCAGCCCATCCGTGCAACTGTAAGAGTTGCCGCCTGGCTCTACCACTGTTAAAAATTATTTTAGATTGAGTCACGTCGACCACCCCTGAAGTTATACCCAGAGCCACTAAAAAATGGCCACGGCGAAAGCAATGAATGCCGGTGCACTTTTGTAATTGGTTACTGGGGAGTGGCAGCGCGATATCCATTTTGGTTTAAGTATTAATTCCGATAAGTTTGAAGAGATGGGCCTTATTTGTAACTGGCCCTTTTTAGGCGGACCCACCTTAGGATAAGGGTGACAAACGAGTACACAGTCTACCTGATGGTAAGTGATTGCTGTGGCCCATAGCCATCTTGTTCTATCCTCGATTACGAATCAAAATGCTGATGTGTTGTCGCCCGTGAGGACTAAGATGGAATGCCTCGGTTCCAGTAAAAAAGGTCTCCGATTCTGTACACTCACCATACGAAACACAGCAGTATCAAGCTGCCATTTTACGCTGGTATTCTGTGAGAGCGTGGTCCTTCCCCGGTCGAGCCGACCCATTCGTGCTACAACTTTCCTATAGCTGCAGCATGGCTCTATCACGTAAATATTTATGCAAATATTTTGATAGTTAAAGTTGTTTTGTAAAAAGGAAATAATTAAATTTGTCTGTACAAAACGACAATGTCATAGCTATTATTTAATCTGTGATCGTAGGAAGACAATACATAGATAATACTAGTATTGTGAAATCATATACGAGTCCACTAAGTAGTCTGTGTATACGAGTATTAATAGGTTATAACGGTGAGGGCTTATTTTGTGAATAAATGTCATTTAATTTTCAATGTCTCAAACAAGGGGCAATCACAACAATATGAGATTCGAAAATCCAGGTTCTGTAACCGTACCAGCCTATCAAAAACCCACTGCTGAACATAGGTCTCCCCATTGATAAACTTATAAGGGGAATATTTGCCATAGTTGCCACAGTTGGGATGGCAACCGCTTTATTATTTTTTTATTGTAATTAGGTACTAGATGCTGCTTTCTTTTTGTCGGTTTGTTTCCGTCTGTCGACAAACGAGATTATTATAAATATTATTGTCATGGCGGCATAAGAGAATCTATCACGTCCCGCTTGTGTCATACGGAGCAAAGCTATGGAAATGTCAGAAAGATATAATTATTTATAAAAAATCTAATTATATTAAATATATAATTTGAAATTAATGTAGTTGAGATTTCAGACGCCGCGATTGCCAAGCCAAGTGTTGCGATTACAGTAAATATATAAATTAACGTTACAGGAGGCTTTATGTTCATCAATGGTCTTTTACGAACTGATTATGATAATGACGATGATGATGAAGATTAGTATGAAGTAGCATCTATGCCGAATGGCTTGGTACCAAATGCTTGCCGGAAATGCGTCCACTGCTGTGAGCAACAATCGTCCAGACTCGGGGCTCCGTGGGCTACGTATTGATTCACACCACAGCGGTTAAACTTTTGCGTCACCTTCATTACAGTTCCTTACAGATGAATTTCTTTTATTCCCTATAGATTGAATGATACAATTATCATCGCCGGAAGATGTGCTAGCACGTGCAGGCCGTAGAAGAAGTATCTGAGGCGGATTGGTAAAATTGGTTCAGATGCATGAACTATGTATAGATGCTGATGGAGCGTTCTTTGAAAAGATTTAATAATAAAATTGCCCACCGATTAATCACGATTTCAATGTAACCCTATAAGTTGAATAAGTTGCCAGTATCTGTCTTTCCAACCGATTACAAAGGCAAGAGCAAGAGTGAATGGGCTTTTGTTTAGTCAGTGCGCTCCACTATCTTTGGCTGCATCACCACTTAACACCAGGTGGGATAATAATCAAGCGCTGGCTCAGAATATTAAAAAGATAACATTATGAACGAGTATGTGAACAGGCCAACGTGCGGCGGCAAACGCTCAAAAAATGTATACTCTTTATTTTCTTTTTTCAGTCTTTTTGTATCTCTGATTACTTTTTATTTAATTGAATAGCTTACAAGCTTGAACATATATGTATACGTGGTATAGCCAAGCAGCAGCAATATGGTTGTAACACGAACTCGACCAAGGAAGCACCACGCTCTCACAGAATACCAGTGTAAAATAGCAGCTTAATGCTGCTGTGTTTCGTATGGTAAGTGTAGAGAACCGAAGACCCCTTTTACTGCAATTGAGGTTTCCATCTTAGTCCTCATGGGTGACAAGGAATCTGCATTTTCATTCTTAATCGAGAAAAAAGGTAGATTTCTATAGGCCACAGCATCCACTTACCATCAGGTGAACTGTGTGCTTGTTTGTCACACTTTCTTTCAAGATTCCTACTCAAAATTTAACTTCAGGTGCGTCACATAATTTAACTAACGACTTCGCATCTCGTTCAATACCAACAAAACACTAACCTTTAAATAAAAAAAAAAATAAAAAAAAATAAAAATTATTTATTTCGGACAACAAAATCCATAGAATTTATTAGTAAAGAAAAACTTACATCTATGTTAGTAATATAATTTATACTCAATACTTTATTATTAAGCAGGACACAGTCCTGGCGATCATTTGTTTAATCAGTGGACAGTCCCCACTGTCGGCAATCTCACTCAGCACACTGTGGCCGCTGCCGCGCACTCTGTTTAGCAAGGATGCGGTCTTTTTTCTGATTATTGCATCAAAGCTATCAACACCCGCCAGTGCAAACATCGTAGACGCGCTACAGTAGCGCGGCAGCCGCAACAGCGCCCTAAATGCATTATTGTATTGAGTACGTAGGGCACTATAGGCCTTTTTGGTGTAGTTGGTCCATAGGCTGCAAGAATAAAATGACGCACAATATGCTTTGAAAAGCGTGATCTTGACAGCGTCAGTGCAGCGACCAAATCTATGCACCAACATATTCGCCCTGACCGACAGTGCCCTACGTTCTCTTTCAATGTCTTCATCGTCTTTAAGACTGTCAGTCAAAATATGTCCAAGATATTTAAAACTATAGACCCTTTCTAGTGGTTCGTTATAGAGCTTTATAGGGGGTACAACACTAGGACATTTACTGCCAGCCTTAAAAACCATGAACTGTGACTTTTTGGTATTGTATAGTAAACCATGTGAGACAGCAAACTTTTCGCAAACACCGAGTAAAGCTCTCAGCGCACTGACTGAGGGTGCCAGCAGAACCATATCGTCCGCATAGCTGTTATTGTTCACACAGACCTTGCCGATATGGCATCCGACACGCATGCTGCTGAGCTCTCTAATCAGTGCGTCCATATACAGGTTGAAGAGCCTCGGCGATGTCAGCCCCCCTTGCCTCACCCCGCACTCCATCCTGTATGGCTCGGAATATTCATTTGCCCATCTCACATGGTTCACCTGATTACTATACCAATATTTAAGCAAATCGGTGTAGCCGTCAGGTAAACCTACGCCTTCTAACTTACGCCACATGATGTCGTACGAGACAAGATCGAAAGCTTTACTCAGATCTAGGAAACAGGCGTACACCGGTGTGCGCCTGTCCGTGTAATATTTGACAGTATGCTTTAAACTCATTATTGCTGTTTCTGTCGATAGACCACGCGTAAAACCGTGCTGGCCATCATGTAGCGTACAGTGGTTTTCTAGAATAGAGTTAAGCACACTGTCAAATATCTTGGCTATTGTCGTTGCCAATGATATTGGTCTGTAGTTCGATCTGTCTGATACGTCACCAGTACGGTTTTTTACAATGGGGACAACTGAAGTTCTCATTAAGTCGGCAGGCAAGTACGAATGCGAAACACAAACATTAAATAATAGTGCCAAAACTCTAGGTAAATGCACACCTGCATATTTAAAGTGCTCAATACTGAGACCATCGTGACCGGGTGACTTACCTGCAAAAAAACAAACACAGATTTAAATTACACAGAGAGCTTCGCGAATCTCGGAAAGCGAAATTTATCGTTGCCTATATCTTGTATTATTTATAAGAAAGCACGGGCCGTGCCTTGGGAGATGAAATTACGTGATACCATTTTGAGCTGAGTGATATACAACTCGCTACAGTGGGAACAATCCAACAATCCGTTTCCACCTATGCGAGGGTGGCGTTATATTTTCATTCGAGTATACTTAGTCAATTGCTCGCGAGGAATATCAATGATAAATTAGTTGCCATGGAGAAATATAGGTACTGCTGCTGAATAACATCCGCGTAAGGTGTTATTTATTGTGCAAGAATATGTTTACGTTTTATGGTAGGCCTGTTATGTGCTTTGATTAAATTTCAAAAAAGGAATTTATTTGTTATATTAATTGTTTTGCTCTGTTTCACATTCATTACGAAAATATTCAAAAACTATTAATTGTAGGTACTCAAAAAAACAAGATAGATCATCTCAGTCAAAAACAATATGATATATACACGTATAATAATCTTTATATATAAAAATTACGTGTCACGTTGTTTGTCCGCGATGGACTCCCAAACTACTGAACTGATTTCAATGAAATTTTGCACACTGTGTGCAGTTTGGTCTAACTTGAGAGATAGGATAGTTTTCATTCCGATAAGTGACCCTGAATATATTTTTTTGGGAATTTAAGGATTTTATAGGGCCGTAAAGGGCAGAACAACGTGTGCCTAGGCAGGTAGTATACATATAAATCTTTGAATTCGATCCTAGTCGCTTATAAATGTTTGAATTTAGATTGTTATATTTTTTTAGGATAAGGGTGACAAACGAGCACACAGTCCACCTGATGGTAAGTGGTTGCTGTGGCCCATATACATCTACATCTATCCTCGATTACGAATTAAAATGCAGATGCGTTTTCACCCGTGAGGACTAAGATGGAATGCCTAGTTTTCAGTAAATAGGGTCTCCGGTTCTCTACACTCACCATACGAAACACAGCAGCGTTAAGCTGCTATTTTACGCTGGTATTCTGTGGGAGCGTGGTCTTTCCCCGGTCGAGCCGACCCATTCGTGCTACAACCACAATATAGCTGCAGCATGGCTCTACCACGTATAAAAACAAATTAAATACATAATTTTTTCTCAACGGATTTAAATAATTTTTGCCGGGAAGCTCGTGTTAATTGTTTTTTTTTAAATCCTAAGTTGAAGTTCGTTATCCGTAGCATAAATACAAAATAAAAAATACCTACCAGTTTTTAAGAAACATGTATGTATATAGGTAATTACTATTTTCAACTTCGATTCTATAAAATTCATTTGTATATAATTACTCTACCTTTATCTAGTTACACTATTTGTTTATGTGTATTGCAAATTTATGTTATATGTAATAGTTTTAAAGTATGTATTTGTACTTTTATATATTTATATCTATAAATTATGGAGTGTAGTATAGAAGGAGGACCATCTCCTTATATGACTTCGTTACACAAAGTCATATAACAAAGTATGCTCCGTAATAAATAAGCATAAAAAAATAGTAAACAATAATATTAATCGTTAAAAGTGTGTGAAATTGAACCTATTAAACATTATTAACAAGTGACAGTGTTTGTGACATAAATCCTTAAGTATAGTATACGAATAGATTGAAAAGTAGTTACACCAATACTTTCTATATCCAAGTGAAGATTACTTTTATAAAACGAACCGACAGCTTAAGAACAGTGCAAAAACATTTTTATAAACCTAACGGCGTTAATACGGCCCATCCAGTGCAGTAAATAGTGCTTATTTTTTTAAATTAAAGTAACGGATCTACTCTACAACTACATGCAAAATTATTTATTTGAACTTTGGACCCTGATCAGCTGTGAGAAATAAACAATCATAATCACAATTTTACGACCAACGACATCTAGTGCCGCATGGCTAAACTTGAGTGGACCAGGAAGTAAGCATGCAACATATTGATTAAAATTGATGTCTATTGAACCTCCAACTTAGCGAGATTATCCCCTATTATTACGCTAGAGGGCACTATCTAATAAAATTTTACTTAATTATAAATTTATTTTTTCTATATAATGGATGAAAAATACAACAACATTACACATAGGAACAAGCTTAGAATTAGAACTGAAACTACTGTATCAAGTGAGGAATCGTTCCTTGATAATACTTATCAAAGTCTGCCTAATATTGGATATACAGACAGCTTAGAACTATCCGACCTGAAAAGTACAATAGAAAGATTAAATACGGAATTAAACATTGCTAACGCCGAAGTTGAAAATTTAAACCTTGAGAACGGAAAACTAAAAAAAAATTATTAGACTATGAGAAGAAAATTAAGTTATTTAAAATTTAAATCTGTCGGAATACAAGACCTAAGAAGATCCACAACATGTACACCTTTAAAATTTTATTCTCCGCAATACAAGAAACACAGATCAGAGAACAGTCTAACAGACACCCCTATCCGACCTCTAAACGAGACCATAAAATTTAAGAACTTCGACTACAGTTCTCTCAAATCCCCTGTGACAATGAAAGAGCATTCAGACGAATTAGCATCCATCATGGACTGTAACAGTACACCTACCAAAGAATGCAGAAATTGCTGCACACCAATGATAGATGGCGTTAGTGATCTTCTCTGCGGTGAAAAAGAAAAACCCCACTGCGATATATCGAGACGAAAGAATCAAGTAGTAATTATTGCAGACCAATCTGGCCAGGGCTTAAGAAAGAAATTGCAAGGACTTTTAGGGAATGAGTATTTCGTCACATCGTATTTAAAACCAAACGCGCATATTGACCAAATATTATGCTCTTGTGATCACCTTTGTAAAGATTTAACCGATTCAGACTATTTGGTTATTTTAGCCGGCTCTAATGACAGCAATTTATTAAAATTACAATCGTTTTTATATTACCAATTACATAAATTGAAGCACACAAATGTTTTGATTGGTGAAATAAAAAAAAAACAATTACTTTAATGAATCTAAGTTGAATTATCTAGTTAAGTCATTTTGTAATCATTTTAAAAACACGTCATATATACCGTTTAACTTATTTTCTAATGATAATAGTTATAGGCAAGTAGGAAATCTGACCAAAATGTCTAGGCTTCTGTTAAGAGAAGTATTAAGAATTTCTTATAAACATGATTATATTAAATTTGTGACTAAATTACCCAGCATAACTAAGTCGAAAGCATGTAAGGTTTGTTCTGTTACTAATCTTGACGAGACTGGCATAGATGCCCAGCAGAAGCACCAAAAATGCTCTGTCAGTACACAAACGGATGATGATCAGTGTCAGATAACTGCTGGTGATCCCTTTTTTCGTGAATAATAGTATTAATATAGAATTGAGAAACAATAACGTAAAAAAAACTGCACTTAATATATTTTATCAAAATTTGTGTGGTATAAATAACAAGAAACTAGAGTTAGAACTTTATATAAATTCCCTTACAGAAAGGTATCACTATCTATGTATCAGTGAGCATTTTCTGAATGAAAAATTAGTAGCTTTATTAACGTTAACTGATTACAAAGTAGTATCACATAATACAAGAGTCAACAAAAAAAGGGGTGGAACACTCATATTATGTAGCAAAGATAGAGATATAATAGATCTGCCTATAGCGAAATCTGTATATAAAATTGACAGCTTTGAAGTATGTTGTGTAAAAGATTTGGAAACTGACATTTGTATTTGCTGTTGTTATCGCACACCTAATGATAAAAACTTTGATACCTTTATTGATAGATTAGAAATATTGTGCGAATACTTTTTCAATAAAAATGTATTATATGTGGTGACTTTAACATAGATTTTATAACAGAAAATAAGAAGAAGAATGAATTTGTGAATCTTTTGACCAGTTTTAATTTTAGACCACTAATTTCTGATGCAACTTTTATTAGGAATAATTCTAGCTCGTGCATCGACAATATTGTTACCAACATACTTAACGAAAATATAATCAATTGTGACATAGATCATAATGGATTATCAGATGGACACGCGACAATATTATGCAATATTGTGATCCCCCACATTAAAAGTAGAAGTAAAAATAACGTAGTTTATGTGAAGAAAAGAGTTTTTACTAAAAATAATAAATCAGTCTTTAGACAGAATCTGACTAATTGTGATTGGAACTCAATGGGTATAAATACCTTTCTAAGTAAATTTAAGGCCTTATTTGATGACTGTTTTAAGAATAAAAATAAAATTATAAACACTTCCAAAAAATCAAATTTACGATGGATTACCAAAGGTATAAAAGTATCAAGCCAAATGAAACGGTTTCTTTGCACAAGTAAAGGATCTCATGACGAAACAATTGTCAGGTACCGTAACAAATACATTACAATTTATAGGAAAATCATTAGACTAACAAAAAAAGACGCAGTTCAAAATGAGATCGCTCGTTCCAAAAATTTATCCAAAAGTGTATGGAAACTCATTAACAGGCATGGGAACCTAGCGGGAAAAATTCAAACCCAACTAATGCTAAAGGTGGACAAAAATATCGTTCATGAACCGGCTAAAATTGCAGATATCTTTGTTCAACAGTTTGATCATAGTATCAATAATGAGCCAACAGATATTGAGATGGCACTAACATACCTTAAGCGTAATACAAATCGAGTCGAAAACGATATAACACTAAGACCAACATCTGTAGAAGAGGTGCGAAAGATCACACAAAATATGGAGGCCAAGAAATCCTGCGGTTTTGACGATATTCGTATTACTATAATAAAAGGAAATATAGATCTTCTCGCCGAACCATTATGTTGTTTCTTTAATAAGTGCATAAAGGAGGGTATTTTCCCTGATCAACTGAAAATTGCCAAAGTCGTACCTGTTCACAAGAAAGGCTCGATATCGGATGCCAAGATGTATAGGCCCATATCTTTACTACCCACAATATCAAAAATATTCGAACGCATAATTAAGTCTAGGTTGGTGGCTTATCTTGTCTTAAACAAGGTTATTGATAGAGTGCAATTTGGTTATCAAAGCAACATCGGTACACAGGACGCAATAGACGCACTGCTCAATGATGTCATTGACAAATTGAATAATAAATTTAAGGTAGCTGCACTCTTTCTCGATTTGAGCTCTGCATTCGATACCATCAATCATGATCTTCTTTTGGCGAAATTGCAATATTACGGGGTTCGAGAACAAGCTCTGAAACTTTTTCAATCTTACTTGCAAAACAGAAAAATGTTCGTAGAAATAAAAACAGTGAACGATAGCATGTCTGAAATGGTGACGAAATCCAAAATAATTAACGTAAAAGTAGGTGTACCTCAAGGCTCCATTTTAGGTCCCGTGTTATTTATTACTTTTATTAATGATTTAAACAATTATGTACGCAAAATGACAGACTCAACAAAGCTAGTCCTCTTTGCAGATGACACTAATGCTGTTATCTCAGCCTCAGAAATAGTGACTCTAGAAATTAAAATAAACCAAATATTGGAAATCATTAGAATATGGTTTACTGTCAACGGCCTGTCGATCAACACTAACAAAACAAATGTTATGTTATTTCGCAATAACGTCAGAAAAAACACAACCCTGAATGTTACACTAGGTGATAAAACAGTACCGTCTGTAGAAGTGGCCAAATTTTTAGGAGTGAGGATTGACAGTGATCTGAAGTGGAAACATGAATTAGACGAGATTGAGGGTAAAATAAGCTCAGCTTGTTACGTACTAAGGAGCTTACGGGATGAAGCTGATCTTGAACATTTAAAATTGGTTTATTACGCATTGGTGGAGTCAAGATTACGTTACAGTATTTTATTTTGGGGAGGGAGCTTTAATTATAATGTACACAAAGCCTTTGTTCTGCAAAAAAGAGCAATCAGAACCATGGTCCGGATAAAACAACAAGAATCGTGTCGCGAACACTTCAAAAGACTTGGGATCTTGACTGTTCCATGTCTGTATATACTGGTCTTACTCACGCAATTTGCTAAAGATATTGGCGAATATGAGACGATAGACCAAAAAACCATTAGAGAAAATACTAGAAGAAAAGACTTTCATAATAAAATCGTCCCTCGTATGGTAATGACTAGACACTATTCTCAATATCGATCAGTACTCCTATTTAATAGATTACCTACTGACTTAAAAAATATGTTATACAAGGATAGTTTCAAAAATACCTTAAAAAAGTTCCTACTGGAAAACTGTTATTATAGTGTTGACGAATTTCTACATGCTGATACTACAATATAATCTTCAATGTTTTAAAATTTTTGATGACATTTAAAAATAATCGTAATTTTTTTTTATGACATATTGTTATTATTATTTTGTGACATTTTATACTTTATGTTATTGACTGATGAGATTTGACTTCTAATTTTTATTGTAAGTTCTATATACTTAATTGTAATTTTTCGTAATCTACTTTTTATATTAATTGTTAAAATAATTTTAATTTAATAATGATTGTAAATTATATTTTTATTGTAATTTTATATAATTGTAAATTTGGTTGTTAAACATTTTAATTGTATTTTTGCATAAACGATTCAACACAATTTGTATTGTTCAGAATGAAATAAATAAAATATGAAAAGTGCCCCTAAAAACGCGTCCAATAAGGGTGGCGCTGCAGTAGCATAGGATAAATTAAAAAAAAGCGCCAAAATTAATTAGAATAAGATGGAGAAATAAACAAGGACCGACTAATCCGCTTGGTTTTGTACTACGTAAATTGTTGAGGTTTTGTATACTAGCATTTTACTAACTACTCTAATCATGAAATTTTTCTAATATTTGAATTCAGCCGACTTCACTCCGTCTACAACAGCTCTATTCATATCGTAGTTTTTCAGACGCCAACGCTATTGTGGTAGGTTTTGGAACCTCTATTTTCAGTATATAGTGGGACACTTTTTCAACTTTCGCACCTTATAAAATGGTTCTCCTTGTACTCTACACTCCATACTATAAATATATATACATACATATATATTAATAAGTATGTATGTTTTTATCTTATCTATGTACTTATAAACCATTCAATATTATGGATCTTCATTACTATTTTATGGTTTATAATAAAATAATGTTATTTTTGTCGTCAAACCACACACATGATTTTATTGTTTTCTTGCAATCCTGTCCATCCAAAAGTTGCCGGGAAGAGATCGCTTTTAGCGATAAGGCCGCCTATTGCACCACATACATTGCTTTCTCTCCCTTTTTGTTAATATTTATGTTTTTTTGGCATACAATAAATTAAATTGTTATCTATCTATCGATTAAAAATTAATTTAACGCGAAAAAATTTTGATTATTTTTTATGATTTTAAAAAGTTCACTCTCTCTGCAAGGATTGCATTGCTTGTCTTCCTAATATGTTTGGAGAGAAGCACCTCATTAGAGCACTGGAAGGCGTTTGTACGCCGAATTTGATCGTGGCCGTGTTTCTCTCCACGATAAAATTCATGAAGGTCTACCCTCAACTGCGATCACTGAAGAAAATGTGGCTTCCGTCATGTAACTAATTTAAGAAAACTGGAGCATCGACCAGGAGGAGATTCGATGACATTTGGGTACTGGCGTACTGGTATGAGCCAAATAAAAAATACATCATTAATTAAAAGTTAGAAAACTTTGTTGCCGCTAGATTCCCCATGTATTCGTACTAAGTATGATCATAGGTGCTGTGTAGGATTTTGTAACATTCCGCAAAGAAAGCAACAGCCTTTTGGATGGATGTTCGAAGGCGAAAACAAACCAAGAAGCGTGAGCAAAAATTATTGCGTTTTTTCTGCCAGATGGGACTGGACTGCTTAATCCTACTTGAAAAACAAAAAATAGTTTATGGTGAGTGGTACACCACCATTTGTTTGCCCAGTGTCTTAAGTTAAGGAAAAATTACCAAAAAGTCGTTCTTATTGCACCGTGACAGTGCAGTGCTTCGGCGCCCATCGCGAACAAGATATTTTTGCTTCTGAAAAGGTGGAGCTCGTGACCTATCCCACGCACAGTCAAAACCTCGCACTTTCGATTCCTACTTTAAGTTCATTTTAGTATAAACTTAATTTTATGTTTTCCCAAAAATGAAATATTTTAAATCTATCAAAATTATCTAAGATACGTATTTTAAGGCACAAGGCTACATTAATATTTTTTTTTTATAGGATGAGGGTGACAAACGAGCACACAGTTCACCTAATGGTAAGTGGTTGCTGCGGCCTATAGACATCTACATCTATCCCCGTTTGCGAATCAAAATGCAGATGCGTTGTCAACCGTGAGGACTAAGATGGAATTACATTTCCAGTAAAAAAAGCCTCAGGCCATCTGCACTCACCAAGCGAAACGCAGAAGTAAACCTCTACTTCACGCTGGTATTCTGTGAGGTCGTGGTACCACCCCGGTTCGAGCCGGCCCATCCGTGCGACAGCAAAAGTTGCCGCGTGGCTCTACCACTGTTAAAAATTAATGGTCATGAAGTATAAAGATTATCTCTTAATATTATATTATCTATAATATAATCATATCACATTAAAAAATATAATTTGAGTTTATAAAATCCAGTCTTCGCATAGTACCTATTAGAGATTTGAAAACAAACGTTATATATTCATTCAAACTATATGTATGTACAGGAAATATAAAAACAATTGTTTTATGATTTAAGACCGCAGAACGTTTAATACTATTTGTATGGCAGAACGAAACGAAAAGTACCGCGAAACGTGATTACTGTAATGTCAGTGCCGGTTTCGGTTGCTGTCATCTGTCAGTGTATGAATAGACATAACTTTTCAAAACAACGTTTGTTTACTAAAATTTACGATGGATTCACGATTGTACGATACCGTGTTAGCTAACCATAAAATTTTCGAAGATATCAAAGAGAGTTTGCAAGAAAGTTCAAGTGGAAAACTGCATAATTTGATAGACCTAAAGGACGATGTACTTTACGCATGGAACTCTATTGAAAACTGTTTATTTAGTGTAAATGTGAAACACTTAGAAGAACATCCTGATGAAACTCCGTACCAGGTATTCGATGTGTTATAAATTTTCTCTAATAAGATCCTATCTTCACTAACACCGACAAGGTTAACTTTAGTAAATTAGAGGTTATGTTTTGTTTTTAGACTGAAAGTTGTAATGTGTATCATAATTTCATACGAATTGCATTTCTAGATACTAAAATAAAAAGAATTGATCCTATTTATAAATTCATTGACTTTTAAATTGAATTTATATCTATTCAAATTTCGAAATTTGACGCAAGTTAGGTCTAAACTAGATAGTATTTTAGTAATTGTAACCCTAAAACATACCTAAAGCCTGAGTTCTCCTCGAAAATAGTTTTTGTTTTCATTCTCAGAAAATGTTAGGTTGCAAGGATTGTCCATTTTTGATTTTACTCCTATTTTCTGTTAATCTAAATTGTAGTGTTCATAGAAGTACCTCTATAATATGATTAAGAAAAATCATTTCAGCATAAAAATGTATTAGTAGATAGACTAGTAGTATATCATACAACAGACTAGGATTTATTTTAAATGCAATTTTTTGTTTTATCAATGACAATATAATTTAAAATAAAAAATTTTGTACAACCAACTTCGATAAAGAATAACTTAAAAACTATAGGTCAGACCTTGATCAAATTTATATGGGACCACATAAGAAGCACCAGCTTTCAAATAACAAAAGAATCATCGGTTCACCCAGAAAAAGTTATGAGGTAACACACATAAAAAAAAATCATACCATCGTATTGAGTACTGTCTCTTTTTTGAAGTCGGTAGAAAACTATAAACAATGACAAATAAACAGGACAGTTTTGTTTTCCAAACCAGTGGTAAAGTTTCAATGACTTTCGATAAGTATTCCCGTAATGTTTAATTTTAATTGAATTAATGTTAATTGAATAAAAATGATTATATTTTATACTATTCTACTCTATTCATTGAAAATCAATGATGAATGTTCAAGACAATGGAGATCATTCCATCAAAAAATTCCTCTTGAATTCTATTTGGCATGTCATCAACAAGTTTTAAACGTCTTTTGTTTTTAATAAGCAGTATAACAATTGCATTCCTTGTGCCAAAGCCAAGTAAAGCAGTTATTATCATTTCAAATATACACTTAGCACTAAAAATCTGTGGTACGTCGAAATAGATTTTTCAATTTTTTGACATATTTGTTTTATATTTACTTCAATTGGTTACTTATGTTAGGTGAGCATTTTTGCTAGATTGTGTTTTAATAATAGTTATATTATTCTTTATTATTATTGCTTTTTCTTAAATTTAGTATGTGTATACCTTTTTCTAGCAAACAAATTAATTTACTTGACCGGTTGTACTTGAAGGTATTTCGATTATTCAAAAGGTCATCAGACACATAGATTGCTACTGGCTATATATATGTTTTTTAACTTATCATAAGCCAGTGCATCATCTCAATCCCACCTGGTGAAAAGTGGCGATGAAACCCTAGATGATAAAACTAACAAAACCCTATTCACTCTTAGCTCGAAGACACTCAGATTGTAGTCATACAAAAAGACAGTTGCTGATGAATTATTCCCCTCCTTCGCTATACACATTACACATATATGGGTGATTCCATAAAATTAGGGCTACTTTTGGAAGTGATTTATCTTCATTATATTTAAATTAAAATTAAAAAAAAAATATGATGCTATTCCATTTTCTAATAATGTATATAATGGCTGATTAATTTATTATGTCATACCTAAAAGGGCCAGTCACTTTATGTAGTATTTTATGAGAAATTTCGAGTTTTGCGATATTAGGCATGTAGGGACTGACTGTTACGATTAGGGACTGATGAACAATTATGACATCATAAAATAAAATGTGTAGAAATTTTGTAACATATTTATTTATATTTTCATGTACAACACAGACACAAGTATCACGGGCCACAAGTTTAGAGATCACAACCCAGAATGGACATAATTAACGAAATAATAAAATGTTTTTGTTTTTTGATTCAGTCCTTTTTTCCTGCTTCAGTGTGACTATTACAGTCACCTTCATAGAACCTGTGAATTGTGGAGTGCTCCGTTTTTCTTAGGCTTAGTTTTCTTTTTAGAAATATTGCACTGAAACTTATACATCATTTACACGGCTACTGCCGAATCGCTAAAGTTTATATTTGTCAACATTTGAGCCATACAAAAGCCATTTGAAATTGGATTTCTCTTGATGAGTTTTAGCTTTTTAAAATTTTTCTCTAATTTAGGCCTGTAAAACTTCCTTCCTTTCCTTACTGACCAATTCTCTAATTTGATTAGGATCTTCTGTTATTTGTTCAATTTTACTTTTAGGTGTCAGTAACGCCTTACGGTTCTTGATTTTTTGTCTCAGTCTATTGTATTTCTTCAGTTTCGTGTTAAGCTTTTTCTTTAAATCGACAATAATAGTGCATTTTTTTAACACTATTTTTTAAATTCTGTTGATGAAAGTTTTTTCTTTTACCTTCAATTAGTCTAAGGTCAGCATCCACATTTTCGTTGTTTCTATTATTACTCAGCGGTTCTGCAGCTATATTTTTGTGGGTGGCGTATTCACAGTCACAGTTAGTCACAAACATTTCTTACTTTTTGTTTCATCCTATAATCTGATGAGATTTTTTCTTTGCTCATGAGGGGTCCTATCCTTAACACAGTTTTGCTGTCCCTTCTCCTTCTTTTTTAGATATTTTATTCTTTCTTTCTCTCTATATTAACACGTTCACTGTCCGGTTTTTAAACACAATAGTAAGACAATAGCAGTGACCTATGTGTAGTGCACAGGACAGCGAAAGGGTTAAGCAAACAAAAATGGAATGCTTTTAATTATATCTAAACATGCTTTTGCAGCAGCAGATTTTTTATGACTATCTCCTTTTAAGATAACTGGCTTCTTTGCAGGCGGCATGTTGCTATAAAACAGATAAACAACACTTATTAGAAAATATGACCAATAAGTGTAGATAACCTTTTTTGTCTAGTGGTCTCAGACCACCTTGTTCAGTCCGGATTCGAATTCCCGAAAGGGCAAGCTTTGGATCTAGTTTTATGTATTCGTAAAAATAATAATCTATATATTCATATTTCATTTAAATAACTTGTCTAGTTCCACTAAGTAAATAAACATATTTAAGGACTAGTCTATATATGTATATAGTTGTCCCATAAATGTTATATAATTATAAGTGAACATCAGTCTCTGACCACTCCTGTCAGTCCCTAGCAACGTTCACAACTAGGGCCTGACGGTTCAGGGACTGACGATTTGGAGTAAAACTAAAAAAAATTACTAATCGACCACTATACTACGATATTTAACAGTGGTAGAGCCACGCGGCGGCTTTTGCTGTCGCACGGATGGGCCGGCTCTAACCGGGGTGGTACCACGACCTCACAGAATACCAGCGTGAAGTAGAGGTTTACCTCTGCGTTTCGCTTGGTAAGTGCAGGTGGCCGGAGGCCCTTTTTACTGGAAATGAGGTATTCCATCTTAGACCTCACGGGTGACAACGCATCTGCATTTTGAACCGCAAACGAGGATAGCTGTAGATGTCTATGGGCCGCAGCAACCACTTACCATCAGGTGGACTGTGCGCTCGTTTGTCACCCTTATCCTATAAAAAAAAAACTATCTCCCAAACAAGATCGATGAATCACTTCGAAATATCAATCAATTAATATTAATGTCCTATTATTAAACTATAAAATTACTTACCTCCTGACTGACAAAACGATTGGATCGACACATATTTTTGTTACAATGCATCTGTAGCTTTTTTGTTTTAGATGTTGGGTACAGGTGTCCATGGGTTATAGTTTACCATGCAGTGTGAGGTGGTGTAAGAATGTTCACTACCCCATATCATCCCGTGGGTGTCATAAGAGGCGACAGAGGTAAAGAAATCGGGAGATGGGCAGCAGCGTCTTCCTAATAATGACAAAAATAATAAACTGCAGTTGCCAACCTGCTTTCCAAGTGTGCCATCTACGGTTAATGAGACTATCTATGGTGGATACCTATGTCTAGCAGTGACTGTAGTAACCATCAAGTTGACTGTAAGTTTGTTTGTCACTTCAATTTTATAAAAAAAAAGATCTGCATTGTTTTGGACACAAAGAAAAAATACAAGATGTGATACTAAATAGTATAACTCAATACTTGTGTTTTCAATGCAAAAGTTCAATTTGCCTACATAAACATGTATTCCATGAGAAACTTCATGTTTGGGCATTTCTCTGTAAACCGGGCAACTCGCTCTAAGATAGATGTCTTGGCAACTTTTTTGCTTATATATTTAAAAAATCTTATTCATGGAATATATATCCTCGTTTTAAATAATAAACAGCAGATGAATCAATAATATTTCTATTACTTTAGAAAATATTGAGCGTTTTCTGAAAAATCGATACAGGGGACTGTTGCCTATGTCAGGGGACTGTGTATTTAAATAAAAAATACCATTTTAGTACCAAAATTAATTCATTTTTATTTTTATAAAACTAAGGCTTTTAGGTATTAAGTAATTAAACAATAAAGAAACGAAAAAATCAAGAGGTCTTTTTATAATATTCCACTAATACTCAAATTTCTAAGATTCTGAATGATTGAACATATCTTTCACGATAAGTTTTGGCTTGTCTTCATAAATTATTTTACCGATATTAAAGTGTAGACGACAATCACAAAATAGCAGCTTGGACGTTTCATCACTATCTCAATGGAATTTAATTTTATACCCAAAGAGTTATAAAATTTTCCAGTGACTTGATGCACTTGAGGGTGCCAACAAATTTTTTCACCTTGGTTACTTCTTGTTCGATTTCAGCACTAATTTCTTTAAAGGCATCGTCTTGTATAATGCTTAAACTAATGGCAGGACATATTTGTTCAATGGTTTCTACAAACTTTATTTTATTTTCGTCATAACCTCCAGCAGCAAAAACGACTTGCTGGTAGCTCCAACGCCGTTCGGTGCGTCTTTACAATGGCCACTCTCCGTATAGTTTCAGGTAAACTTTTGTATACGTGGATGTCGTTTTAGTATTTTTATCGCCATAATGTAAAACATGGTTCTGTTTCTATATTGAGTCATTGGTCCATCGATCAAGAAATGCAAGTAAATTTGATTCAGATGACTTCAAATAGCAGCTGGAGAGTGAGAATAATCAGTGTAGACGACGACCCACCAAAATGGAAAACAGGGAGGAAGAAAGGAAGGGTGTATATTTAGACTATGTATTTGCTTTCTTCTTTAATCGTGCGTGATAAGCATTTCTTCAATTTCTTTTTGTTATACATTATACTTTCGTTTTCAGGACTCTCCACTTCTTCTTTGCTTCCCGGTGTTCTCTTGGAGTCATATTCTTAACAAGGTTCCTAATTCCCTTTCCTTTGTTCTTCAGGTATTTAAGGTGTTCTTTCTCTCTTAGTTCCTTCCTTTCCTGCGGGTCGTTTTTTTACGTGGTAGAGCCAGCTATATTAATAGTATAGTTGTAGCACGAATGGGTCGGCTCGACCGGGGAAGGACCACGCTCTTACAGAGTACCAGCGTAAAAAAGCAGCTTAATGCTGCTGTGTTTTGTATGGTGAGTGTAAAGAACCTGAGACCCATTTTACTGAAAAAGAGGCATTCTATCTTAGTCCTCACGGCTGATAACGCATCTGCATTTCAATTCGCAAACGAAGATAGATGTAGATGTCTATGGGCCACAGCAACCACTTACCATCAGGTGGACTGGGTGCTCGTTTGTCACCCTTATTCTATAAAAAATAAACGCTCCTATCTTTGCTCGGCTTCCCTTTTTGTTTGTAAAATCTCTTCCCTAGAGTTTTTCTTCCTTAGCACTATATTCAAAACACACATTTACCTAAAACAATGACAAACTTGTATTAAGACAGTCCCCTGGATGCGGAAACAGTTCCATGTCTTGTTGAAGGGCAGGGGACTATTGCCAGGGGACTGCTTAATTTGATTTAATTGAAAGGCAGCACAAAATTTTAATGAGTCATCTCATTTTACTGTACACAGCGAATATTTCTGTATTATAACAATATAAAGTTTCTAAGATTTAAATATAATACATTATAAGTAAGTAAAAATAATCCTTACCAGAGGACTGTTGGCTGTCAGGTTACATGAGTTCCACGGAGGGATGCTCGTGCAGCACTCAATAAAATTTTGTTAGGGCTCTAATGATGACAATCGTGCAAACTTAAGTTGGTTTGCGTTTTGTTACAAGCAGCAATAAAATTGTTTAACCATTAGATTACGTGTCACGTAATTTAAAATATAGACAGGGGAACTGTTCACAAAATGCGGAGACAAATTTTATTTTACTTTTTTAGTATTATAAAAAATATTTATAAAAAATAGGCAGATCTCATTAACAATTATATAAAATTGTTTGAATAAGCAAACAATTTGATTGATTCTTATAGTTATTGTCTAAATTAATTTAATGTGAAATGACTATACCGCTTTGGTGACACGTCAGGGGACTGTTTTTGAGGACTTTAAAAACGTTTTTGATAAAGTAAAGTATATTTTCATGAATATTGTACACTGAGCAGAGGTTGATTAGGTTATTATCTTTTAAATTTATCTACGAAATATATAATAATCTGTACTTTTCTATATAATATTGGCCTGAGACAATGAGTTGCCCAGTTTACAGAGAAACGCCCGTTTATAGTTTGCTATTTTTTAAAAGTAGCTACATACTTTGTGATTTTATATGATTGTGTTCATTATACCCATAGAATACTATAATACATACGAAATACAGTAGGCTATGATTATGTCTATAATTTATGAAAATTAGTAATGAATATTATTTTCCAACTAGTATGTGTGGATTGTTCCTGTTTTCAACACGCTTTTATTAGTTTCTCATGTATCTATTTCTCTATTTATCTATCTATCTATGTAATGGAATCTTTTAATGTAATTTTCACCAACTTGTAGATGTCCGACTGGCTTGAAAATTTGCATATGGAGAATCAATGACCATACAATTATTTAATAAATCTATCCTAGTATCCTGATCAGGATCACCAGGATAATTCTCTCTAGAATCATCACAGCTCATTCATGATCAATAGATGTTTTTTTTTTTAAGTTTTCTTAAATTATAATATTATTTGGCAGACAAATGTGTAAAGATATAGTTACCAGGCATGCAGAAAGCCAGTGGATACATGTGACTCGGGTATGATACTTTGGCAATCGTTTGTGAGGTATATTGTCAGCAGTGTACTTTTGTTGGGCTGTACCTTTAACAACAATGAAAAACTTAATGAGGAAACCTGCATGTTTGAAAAATAAAAATATTTTGAGGACATGTGAGGTGGGAACTCTCAGGAATGAAGAGATTGCTATTGCCCATTGTGGTATATGCTGTAACTTTACCTTACTTTTTATTATTTTTATTAATTAATTCAAACTCATAATTATTTCTTATATATACGCGAACACTACACATTGAATACAACTCTTTTACGTATTTTATCGCGTTTAATTAACTTATTTTTATTAATTCCCGATGTTTCGGGTGCCATATATACCATGGGTGCTGTAAAGCACCCAAAACGTCGAGAATTAATAAAAATAAGTTAATTAAACGCGATGAAATCCGTAAACGTAGTTTTATTCATTATTTAATTCAAACTCATCAGCAATTTGTACTAATTGTTATTTACTTTAATTTCAGGTAAGTTAATTTCAATTGGTGAGCATAATGATTTATTATTAATTGTTGTGGCTTCGGAACAGTGCCGATATAATATCTTTTTCCTAAATATTTTCTATACTCCCGCCTCCCCTATATACGCACTACTCAAGAATGGTGCGCCACCTGTCGCCTGGAAAAATAACATGCAAGATGGCTGCGTACACATAAACCCTGTTCGTTACCGCTCGTTTCAAAACACTGAATAAATAAAATTGTAAGACTACCATGCAATTGCTCGTGTCCGTGTACACTTGAAGTGCAGTGTGGTGTCTGTGTGTACACTAGAACTTCAGCATAAATATTTAGACTTCACCACAACCACGAGGAGTGCTCCAGTCTTGTGAGTATCTTTGCTTTATCTATACAGTTCTAAAGCTATTTTCGTTTTACTTCCCGGTTGGGATCATCGGGTTGGCCAGCCTTTGGTTTGGTTGTTCTCTGGTTCCGAAAACCACCCACGAAACACTTTGCGAAACATTCAAGCCGTAACATTAATAATAATTAAAAAAATGATCTAGTACCAAAAGTATTGGTTAGAGAAGTGATTTCTGAAAAATATTTTACTAAAGGTAAAAAAAATTAGTTAGAGCTTGCTGTAAATTTCACAGTACGCGAGCGGGTTGCTCGCGTACTGTACGGGTTCGATCCCCGCCGGCACCGAAATTGTTATTTGCAACTTTAAGTGCTGATTTACCACGTTCTCGGCGGAGAAGGTAAACGTCGTGCGGAAACCTGCATGTCTGATGTCGGCTGTACACGCTCGTCTCGTCGCCTCGCGTTCCTCTCGTCGCGTAGAGGCTCGACACGAGAACACACCATGTACACACTCGTTGTATCACTTGAACTCCGGATGCCCGCTGCGATAGACCTGCGACCTGATGAAACTGTTGCTGCGTTTTGCCTTTGTGCTATTAGTTATTATTTTTTTTTACACATTTATCATTAAAAGAAAATCAATAAGGCATGACTAAGAAAAAGGTAGTGGATGGTTGATATAACTACCTATATTTTTATTTATTTAACAATATTGCACCCTACATGTGTACAGGCGCGCTCTCGTTTTCTTCACAAGACTCACGAGACCCTTTGACTCGAGCGCAAAAAACCGACACGCTGCCGAGAGCGAACGAGAGCCGCGAGACGCAACGCGACGCGACGAGGGCACCATGTACACACTCGTACTCGGCCTGTCTCGTGGTGTCTCAACGAGCGTGTACAGCCGCCATGAGAAGTAAGAACTAAGAAGAATTTTTCGAGGACATGTGAAGTTCGCCAACACGCATTGGGACAGCGCGGCGAACATTTCCTTGTCCTAAAACTCTCTCAGAAATGAGAAGGAGGCCTGTGCCCAGCTGTGGGACGAATATAGGCTGTAACTTTAACTTTAAAAAAAGTTCGTTGAAGAAAAACGCACACATTAATCTTGTAGCTTGATTCATAGAATTACGTTCTTAATCGAAATAATTTTGAGGTGGACTATGTGCTCGATTGTTACCCTTATCCTATAAAAAATCATAATAAATATCATTTAGGTCAACTATTATTCATTCTGTGATGAGGTCCTTACCTATGAAAATGATATTCTATACCAAAAAATACTACTGCTACTATAGTGCGAGTAGTGGATGATGTGTCTTACAGACAGGCACCTTCATCTATCCTCGATTAAGAATCAAAATGTGGGCACGCTGTCACCGCTGAGCACCAAAATAAAACGCCCCGCCCGGTGACCCGTCACCATTTCTTTACACTCACCGACAGAAGCTGCTATTTTACGCCTATATTCTGTCAAAATTTGGTCCTTCCCTGGGCGAGCAAACCCATTCGTGCTGCAAACATACGCATGGTATACAAATAGCCGGCGAAGATCCACTATTTGTATTTAGAACATGATTTGACTGCCTTCCCTGGACACATTGCGACGATCGCGATTATCACTTTTAATAATAGGTGACAATCTGATTCAAAATCTCATTTGTTTTTCGATTCAACGAATTAACAGAAGAATCGATGCGAGTTTTCTCTTGTACGTCCGTATTAATACCATATATAAATTAATTATACGATTATTAAAAAATATAATTACTTTCCGAATTTTTTAATTTGACGCAAAATAATCAATTTTGTTTCCTCGCTCACGAAGGACGCTGCTGCTAAATCAGATGTGCTTTGAAATGAATCCGCATCCACTTCTTTTCATCTTCTCCTTATTCTTCTTTTACACCAGCCCGTGGATGTTGGCATGGGCCTCTTCAGTTGTTGGAAGAATTTGCCTTAATCATCACGCTTGGCATGCGAATTGAGACAGTGCGAGACGTTTCGAATCTTTGACTCAGCTGTCTATCACCGATTAACCGTTTCATTCAGTGCGGATGACACGCCAGGCGTGCCGTCCATTACTTTTGTGTGTGGCGTATGACACACGAGTCGTGTCTTTTTAAAAATCGTTATAACTCGCTCAAATTTCGTTTTTGGAAAATTTATCCAGGACAAAATATGCATTATTTTGCAAGTAGTTCATGCCTGCAGCTTCGTGTCTGGATATTTTGAAAATTTGAAATTTTTAGGGGTTGACAACCTTTTTTGAACTTGTACATGGTACTCTTTTTACTTAGTGGGTTTTCAATCATTTTGTGGCAAAATGGTCTAATAAGTAACAAGTCAAGTTGTAAATAAGTTTCTGGAAAACAAGTCTCCTGTTAAAAAAACAATGCGTTTGTCTTATTGTTTAAAATGGTTGAACTGCCGTCTTATTACTATCGTTTGGCCGAATAGACCTATGAAGTACCATGATGTGCTCTTGTATGGTATAAGGTTTATTTTTGCTTGAAACAGTTTGAAACCGTTCATGCATAAAAAAGTTCGCTAATAAATAGTCTTTCGTCAATCCGCCGCCGTATAGCGCCGGCGTCTGTTTCCTTTTGAAAACACTTATTTTGCTATTCTTACTAATTAGACGTTTTCAAATCGACTTTACTTTTACATTTCTATAACATTAAATAATATTTAACATTTGTAAATATTAATGAATCATAAACCTTATTTTTTTCCAAATACATTTGTATAACATTAAATAATATTTAGCATTTGTAAATATTAATGAATCATAAACCTTATTTTTTTCCAAATTAAGGTTCTAGATTGTTTGATATTTATAAATATTATTATTAGGTGAAAATCGGTTAATCAACACGGTTGGTATGCGAATAGAGACAGTGCGAAACGTTTCGAAACTTTCTCAGGTGTCTGTCTATCACCAATAAACGTATTAGATAGTATATCGTCTTTTTTTCATAAGTTATAAGTTTCTCTGGTATGTCCCATAGTTGCCTCTTACGTCACCGAAAGGAGACATGTTTGATCGATTTTCTAAAGCCGTCATCACATGGCACACTGCTTCCGCAGTATGTTTGCCATCCACCCATCCATCTATTACAGCCTATAAAATTCCACTGCTTTCCACGCTTGGCAGGCGAATTGTCAACTGCAGTTTTTTTTTATAACTTTGATAATATCTATCTGGAAGATGCTGTTGGCCATCTCCTGTTTCATTTCCGTTTAGAGGCTGTGCAGGAATATCAATTACTCCAAATTATCATCCCGTGGTGTTTTTTTTTATAGGATAAGGGAGACAAACGAGCATACAGTCCACCTGATAGTAAGAGGTTGCTGGAGCCCATAGACATCTATCCTCGATTACAAATCAAAATGCAGATGCGTCGTCACACGTGAGGACTAAGATGGAATGCCTCGGTTCCAGTAAAATGGGTCGCCGGTTCTGTACACTCACCATACGAAACACAGCAGTATCAAGCAGCCATTTTACGCTGGTATTCTGTGAGAGCGTGGTCCTTCCCTGGTCCAGTCGACCCATTCGTGCTACAACTATACTACTAATATAGCTGCAGCATGGCTCTACCACGTATACGTGGGTATCGTAAGAGGCGACGGAGGGAAATTGAACAGTAAGTTTTTTATTCGTCATTATTTATTTTGCCTCGTTGTGCACAAATACGTGGGAGTTGAGTAAATATGAATCTTCTTGTTAAGACGAATAGGAATATGAGTTTATATTAAAATTTTGAATTCGCCTAAACTTATTAATCTGCATTTAAATAAAGTCAGCATGGCACCATAGTCAGTAATAGTTAGAAGTTGAGATTGAGCAAGCGCAACTTGAGTACCAATAGGAAACCCAGCGGAACTTCTGTTTAAAGCAAAATTTACATTATAATATTTGAAACAATTAGTATGAAAACATTTAGAAATAATATAATTTTAAAATAATAATTTAGAAATTTAAAAATCAATCATGTACTCTCTGCGTATGTTTTGTTAACTGCTGTGGTAATATTTTGTGGACTAGTAAAAAAAACCTTTAATGTAGTTGAAATTTTGGCGGTGCTATTGTCCTTTCAGCGTAGCAAGGTTGACTATCAGAATCTTGAAGCGCTAAAGTATTTGTACAGTAAGGCTACGATGGCTATCCGAGTACAGAACCAGAGTACGAAACCTACCCAATCGCAGACGACGTTATATCCCAGAAAATCTTCATATAGTATATAGTCAATATATAGAACGCGCTGAAGGATCTCAGCACTATGTTCAATGCTGTCAATAGTGCCTTAATCTTAAAATAAACATGTATAAGACAAAGATCATGCCATACCCGCTCTACTAAATATAGTGAAAACCTGGTAAGACATTTAGGAAGTCGATGGATATAAATAACTCAGGACCGTACTTAGTTGTATTCCGTGATGACGTTAATGATCCATTATTTTTAGAAATTGTGAAGAATTAAATATTTTATCAAAGATAGGTTGATGTTATGCTTTGTAGATGTTTTACGTTAATTCAGTTTAAAACAAATCTATCAAAATGGCATTCAGTCACCAATGAACATCGGAAAGAGCTCTCGATTACAACGGCCGCCATTAATCTCACTTGGAGCTACCGCGGAATTAATTATCCTCTCTGACCATACGATTTAATGGGTTTCCTGAGGGACCCTGAGGTTCCCGATTAAATCACTACTTCTCATAGGGCAATTTATAGTGACCAGTGGCGGAATCAAGATGTGGGGTACACAGAATATCAAGCGCTGGAAGCGACTTACGTGAAATGAATTGGAGTATTATTAAGCATTTGTTTTAATAATAAAATTATGTCAGAAGTGACAGTAATATTACAAACTCTGAATGTCATCTGTGTGACAAACAAAAAAGTTTTGCTTTTGAATTATTATTTATTTATTTATAACAAAATAATAAAAAGGGCGGACTTAATAATGTCTTGAGGCATTCTTTACCAGTCAACCTATGGAGTGGTGAGGATTTGACGTAGGTGTAGCAATATAGAAAAAAAAAGCTTTTTTAGCTGTATCCAACTCTCGAATTAGGACTTAATAAAGTTTATTTTATTAATAATACCAATATTTATTATTAATAATAATAATAATAATAAATTCTTTAATTCAGATAATTAAAATCCATATGTGGGTTAGTAACACAATAATAATAACAAGGGTTAGTTACAGTGGTAGTACAACGGTTTGCTTAAAATCTAGGGAAATAAAATAAATACATTGTGCCGAGACAGATCATCATGGGGGTGGATAGGGCCCAGTTATCAGTCTCTGCACAAGACATTTCCACAGCGGCGATGTATATCTGTCCGCTATGGTCCTCAGAATGCTGTTGTGACTGGCTCGTACCCTGCTAATAAGGGATGCGGTTTTTTTGCGTATGATGGCATTAAAACCGTCTGTTTGATATGCCGCAAACATCCCTGATGCACTACAAAAACGAAGCAGTCCCAACAGCATCCTGAATATATTATTATATTGGATGCGCAAGGCTTCAAGCGATCTTTTGGTGTATTTGACCCATAGGCTCCCCGTGTATACGCTCTGGCAGTATGCTTTAAAAAGCGTAATCTTAACTTCTTTTGTACAACGGGAAAACCTGCGAGCCAACATATTACCTCTAACCGCTAGAGCCCTGCGCTCCCTTTCAATGTCAGCATCATCCTTGAGGTCACCAGTAATAATATGTCCCAGATATTTAAATTTAGTGACTCGTTTCACGTTCATGCCATTAAGGGTAACATTAACTGCAATATTGTGACATTTACCAGCGGCCTCAAAGACCATGTACTCTGTTTCTTTGACATTGTATGTGAGCCCATGCTCAGTAGCATACATCTCACATACCTTTAACATTTCACTTAGGCCTGCCACCGTTGGGCTGAGCAGCACCATATCGTCAGCGTAACTTATATTATTAACGTTAACGCCATCTATACGACATCCGACGCGCATGCCGCTCAACTCCACGATAAGGTCATTTACATACATGTTGAAGAGCTTAGGAGACGTCAACCCCCCCTGTCTTACCCCGCACTCCAACACGTATCCATCCGACAGAGAATTAGCCCACTTTACAAAGTTGGTTATTATTTTAAATAAAGCTAATAGTTTATAACAAACCAAGTCTCTCAGGCTATCTGTGTTCCAAACACTTTGTATTCTAAAATGTTATCTTACGTAACATCACTGCTGTAATACCAGAACGGGTAGTCATACAATCATTATTTTATTTTCGTTATAAGTCTCACATAAACATGGAACGTATATGTCTCACCAACATCGCAGTCAATCCAACCAAAATAGGACTATATTACCTACTTTAATAAGAATTTATCTGTCGTTTCTAGTCAGCATTTGTAGCTGCGAGGCGGCCCTTTGTCCGGCCAAATAGGAGTCCTTTTGCCCGGTCCGATTGTTAATCTGAACTTAGGTGCCTTTCACCTTGGCCGTTTGCAGATTTAAGGATTTTAAACTTCTCAGCTATTCTACGAACATTTCCTCAGAAGTGTGCTTTTGTCTCACAAATTGCATCAGTAAAGGGTTTTCTTTAGTAATTATTATAATACATTATTTCCGTTACAAGATAGATAGAGAATGGCGCACCTTGTTGATAAAACGCACACGAACCATAGTGTGCTTTTCTGCCGACTTCCAAAAAGGAGACGGTACTCAATTCGACTGTATGTTTTTTTTATGTGTGTTACCTCATAATTTTGTACTGGGTGAACCGATGTCGATGATTCTTTTTTTATATGTAAGCTGATAGTTCTCGTGTGGTCCCATATGAATTTGATCAAGGTCAGACCAATAGTTTTTGAGTTATTCTTAAATAACTTATATTGAAGTCGGCTGTACAAAATTTTAAATTATTTCGTTCGGAATGCGTACAGTAATGGAGTAGAATAATTTGATAGCATCTGTCTTTCCTTCCGATTAAGATGTGTATTCGATATAATATCATATTCGGCATTATAATACCAAACACTGACCTATAGACAGCAAAAAAACTATCTTTCCCACTAAGCTATTCCGTCTGAAGGGTACAGAGAACTAGTAATTTAACAGTGGTAGAGCCACGCGGCAACTTTTGCTGTCACACGGATGGGCCGGCTCGAACCGGGGTGGTACCACGACCTCACAGAAAACCAGCGTGAAGTAGAGGTTTACCTCTGCGTTTCGCTTGGTGAGTGCAGGTGGCCGGTGGCCCTTTTTACTGGAAATGAGGCATTCCATCTTAGTCCTCATGGGTGACAACGCATCTACATTTTGATTTGTAATAGAGGATAGATGTAAATGTCTATGGGCCGCAGCAACCACTTACCATCAGGTGAACTGTGTGCTCGTTTGTCACCCTTATCCTATAAAAATAAAACATACACGTTATACATACACATATGTATATGCATATATTCATAAATCTATATAAAGTTCTTCACCGATTGCTTTCATATTTTGACACAACATAGCATTCGAAAAAAATACGCGCGTTTTTATATAATTTTTGAAAAATTTATTAAGTGGCGAAGCTTGCGAAGACACTTATTGATTTCACGATGTCTGTCCGTCTGTCCGTCTGTCCCACGATTATCTCGAGAACGGTTTCGAATTTTCAAATTCTGTTTTCAGCAATCGATTACTGATCACCCAGGCATCTGAAACTCCTATTTTGAAACTGATTGCTAAACGGCAACCGTTAGAAACCGCTACAAAGCTGATTGCTTCGCCACTTTGCTATGCTGCTAGGTTTATTGTGTACCTCAAGCGAAGAGTAGCCTCAGCGAGCTAGCGAACATATAAACATAGATTATATTAAATATTATATGAAACATATACATTACACTAACACAGAAATATATAACTATTTAAATTGCATATAAGATGGCAATAACGTCGTAATTTCAACAGCCTCAAATAAAAGTCAGTTAGAAAATCAGAAAAATTTATTGAAGAAAATACAATATAAAATAGGTGCAGTTCAATTGTTTCATTTTTATAATCAGTCCGATTATAATTTATTTGACGGATAACTTATTAAAATAGTATACGAGTATACTAATCTCTTAAAACACGTCTTCTATGGTGTAGATTTAAAAAATACACATTAAGGAAATATATAAAAAGTAATGTGAAGGGCTGTAATGTTGATGATGATGATAAAAGTAATATCAAGATTGGCTTTTAAACTATTCATTGTTATTTTTAATTTGCTATACATTTTTCGTAACAACGAAGGAGTGGAACAATTTGCCAGCGTCTGTCTGACCTAATCGCGAGGAAATGACGGCCAACCTTCACTCAGATATCAAGATTAGACCGTTAGGTCATTTAAAGTTACAGTTTTGAATTCAAAGTCTTTGTTACTATGTTTAATTTATGTATGGGCTACTGTAACAAATTTACATGCACAATCTTTAAATTAGTTTTACAAAGCAGCCCAAATTTAGGCCGATCAGATAGCAAGTAGCAAATTTCTAATCCACTTAAAGTTTAATGTTAACGGCTCGCCAATTTACCGCGCACCTTTGAAAGCTTTGGCCAAATATTGTCACAATTACAAGATAACATCAGCCAGCAAACATGCAGACCCTTCGGAGCCTTCTTCACCACCGACATATTTAAATCTTCGTTAAGTATTATTATTTATTCGATTGAATTTTAATCGTTATCCTTTAAAATTCGTTGGCTTCTTTGAGCCTGATTTGTTTATTTTTACATAAAGGATAAATAAATCATAATCATTCATCCATTCCATTCCATCTATTGCAGCCCAATATCCACATATATATACATACAACTCCATATTATATTATAGTTGCAGTGCGGCTCCCACGTGGTAGAGCCGCACTGCAACTATATTATAGTTGTGGCACGAATGACCGGAGAAGGACTACTCTCTCACAGAATACCAGCGTCAAATAGCAGATTAATAGGTGCTGTGCTTCGTACGAAGAGTGTAGAGAACTGTAGACGCTTTTTACTAGAAACGCATCTGTATTTTGATTCTTAACTGAGGAAAGATGTGGATGTCTATGGGACACTGAAACCCTTTACCACCAGGCGAACTGTGTGCTCGTTTGTCACCCTTATTCTATAAATAAACCTATTAGAATGATAAGTCGTTATCACTCATCTTTCGTTTTTTTAACGATTCTATAGCTCATTCATTTAGTTTTGTCCAATCATGAGTACCAAAATTGGCCTTGCCTTCGTTATTTTATTTCTTTCACCAAAATCGGTATTATGGAATTAAATTTTTGTTAAGAAATCGTAATTTTCTAAACGTGTCCGATATAATTAATATTATATGTATGACAGCAACGATTTAATGTTTTCTAGTATTTCTATATATCTAGATAAAATTACAAGACAAAAGAAAACAGCAGCTATCGCAAATAAACAACGATTACCAGAAAACTTAACGGTAGTCAACGGACCCTATTACTTTGAAAGTGATCGCTAGTAGCTTCTAACAGAAGGGCGTTAAGACGTTTCCTCCGCCTTAAGAACATTTTATTACCAACCCGAACGGACTGCTGGGATAGATGGCGGGGAATGTAAATTTACTGTACGGAACCGGACGCGAGGAGGTGAGCATCGGATTGTTTTGTTTTTGGTTGTACCGTATTAAGGAGGCCGCACTACACACCGAAGTAAAACATTGTTGTTATGCATATTTAGTTTAGAAACATCCTTAGTGCCTAATCACTTTGACCTGGTTTACTTACTGCTTCGTTTGTTTAATGGTCGTGAAGCTGACCTTTCTCCGGTCGTGTCGGATTACCGTCTCATCGGACTATGGGAGTGAGGGAATTGAAAGAGCACCTTCACCCACAGACACCCATCAGAGTGTATGCTAGTGCATACACTCTGGCACTATAAACCTGTACTGCGCAGATGGCTGGTATCCGTTCAGACAAGTCGCCGTGACCGGAATTCGGTCTGGAGACATAGTTTAGAAAATTGTAGTGTACTAGCCTTATAAAAACCTTATGACAGCTATGTTGATTTTAAAGTTTGTAATAAGTCTAATATATCAATACTGTTAGAGTAAATTAATAGATTTTATTACAATTTCATTTGTTGATTTCAATCACCAAGTAACGTTAGGTTTTTGTAATGTAAATTTAATTCCCTTTCCTCCGCCTTTTTTAAATGGCGAATTACTTTATTAGTCTTTTTAATACACTGTATCAAGAACATTCCAAAGGGTTAATGACGCATATTTTTATATTTTAAAAATTTTAATATAACAAAAGCAAATTTTGTGAAGAAATCTGAATGTTTGAGGAATCAAATCTGATGGAAGTGTTTTTTATACGTGGCAGAGCCACGCTGCAGCTATATTAGTAGTATGGTTGTAGCACGAATGGGTCGGCTCGACCGGGGAAGGGCCACGCTCTCACAGAATACCAGAGTAAAATAGCAGCTTAACGCTGCTGTGTTTCGTATGGTGAGTGTAGAGAACCGGAGACCCTTTTTACTGGAAACGAGGCTTAGTCCTCACGGGTGACAACGCATCTGCATTTTGATTCGTAATCGAAGATACATGTAGATGTCTATGGGCCACAGCAACCATTTACCATCAGGTGGACTGTGTGCTCGTTTGTCACCCTTATCCTATAAAAAAAAAGTCTCGTAAAAACTCGAAAATGGCTCGATCGATTTTGATCAGTTTTTGTGTGCGTATTTGAGTGGGTTCCTGGGACTGTTGTCGAACTCCAGAAATCACCAGAAATCGCTAGTGTAGTATATAATACGAGATGGTTCTACCACTGTCCCTTGAAAGCTGTAAGATCTGTTTTTTATAAAACTGATTTGACAAACGAAATCACAGTCCACTTGATGGTAGGAAGCTACTCCTGCTTCAAACAAATAAGGTTACTAATGTTTTGACACCTCTGATAGCTAAGATGGGAATGCCTTAGAGCTAAATCTCTTATGTCGCGACCACGTGCTCATTACCTTTACCATAGCATGGCTTAATTGTGACATTATTTCCAACATCGGTGTAACACAATCCACGAGTTTCATTCACTACCAGTCCAACCAAATCTCGACTTAATCTGTTCGGAATTGAGCTCGAAATTACAATAGAATCGTAGACGGTGGTGGTACGAAGATCCAGGGGGGCTAGAACTTAAGACGATCGCGTGTTTGTGAACATTTGCCGAGGCCTTCACCGAGACGTGTTAGATCGATGTGCCTAATATATGGGAATCGAAATACAACGCCGGGTTTAATTCGCCTCCTGTCCATTTGTTCCGATTGTGGGCTTATTTATCGTGGCGTTGCGAATTGGCGTGCGTTCTGTGGGAGTGATCGTCGGCGTGTTTTGTTTGGCAGTTAAGGGTTGTTGCGAACTTGATGATGGATCCTACTAATTTGTGAATAAAATAATTCCAATTTCAACCTTTCCCTGTCCCGTGGATCATATATGAACATTTCAACTGTTCAACTAATGTGTCTGCGTCGCAGACAAGAAAACTGAACGTCATTTATCGTACCGGTAGACGAAGTGTAGGGAGGCCTCCGCACTGGGTTGAGTGACTTGGTAAGACATGTAGGAAATCTATGGATGCAAATAGCTCAGGTACGTGCTTTGTGGCGTTACCTTGTGTTTATGTTCAGCAGTGCACTTGTGATGGGTTGTAATGATAATGACGATGAAGTCATTTATACAGAAATTAACTTCGTAGCATTTTTTTATAGAATAAAAATGTTCAGTGCAACCGTACATTTTTGTGTTAGTAAGCGATTTATTTAGGTTAACATCATTTGCGTCATTTACTTTATTTTTCAAGCAGTCACGTTTTCATTCCGAACACGGCGGATGCGTTCTATATCATTATCAATTTTGTATCA
Source organism: Parnassius glacialis (assembly GCA_033319125.1). Taxonomy (NCBI): domain Eukaryota; kingdom Metazoa; phylum Arthropoda; class Insecta; order Lepidoptera; family Papilionidae; genus Parnassius; species Parnassius glacialis. Next base: position 35,142,565 of record JAVANC010000003.1, on the reverse strand, counting down.
ACATTGTTATTTTTTTTATAGAATAAGGGTGACAAACGAGCACACAGTCCACTTGATGGTAAGTGGATGCTGTGGCCCATAGACATATACATTTATCCTCAATTAAGTATCAAAAAGTAGATCCGCCGCCACCCCTGAGGACTGAGATGGAATGCCTCGTTTTCAGTAAAAAGGGTCTCCGGTTCTCTACACTCAGCATACGAAACAGCAATACTGAGCTGCTATTTTACTCTGGTATTGTGTGAGAGCGTGGTCCTACCCCGGTCGAACTGACTCATTCGTGCTGCAACCACAATATAGCTACAGCATGGCTCTACCACGTAAAATAATATTAAGTTTAAATAAAATCATTTATTCTTATATCATATATCATTTAAAGGTTCCGTACATTTAAAGGTCTACATACCTAAATAAAGCGCTTACTACCAAAAATGTACGGTTCCACTGTACAATAAGGGTGACAAACGTCAAGAAAAAGTCAAGAATCAAAATGTAGAAGCGTTGTCACCCCTGAGGACTAAGATGGAATGCTTCGTTTCCAGTAAAAAGAGTATCTAGAACTCTACACTCACCGTACGAAACAAAGCAACATGAAGCTGTTATTTTACGCTGGTATTCTCCTCCCCGGTCGAGTGACCCCGGTCCTCCCCGGTGCGCGAGTCCGACTCGCACTTGGCCGGTTTCTTAGTATTCTAAGCCAGCGCTGCATTACTATCCCACCTCATGGTAAGTGGTGATGCAGCCACAGATAGCGAAGTGCACATAAGAAGTGAAGAAGGAGTGTTTATAAAACATCTAACTATTTAAAATAATTAGATGTATTATAAATAATTATATAATTTTGACATTTCCATATATTTGCTTCTTATGATACAAGCGGGATGTTATAGATAGACGAATAATCTCGGTTGTCGCCAGAGGGAAACAAACCGACAAAGGGAAAGCAGCGTCTACCTAATTACAGCTAAAAATTAAAAAAAGCGGTTACCATCCCGTCTTCTACGCGTGGCAACTATGGCTAATATTCCCCTTATGAGGCAATGCAGGAATCAATGGGGGAGACCTATGTTTAGCAGTAGACTTGATAGGCTATACAACCAATAATTTATGTAGTATGGATATACGAGTACTACGAATAAGTCATACCGCGTATAATTACAATAAGAAAAGCAATAAATCCGTGTGCTTTTCGTTTTAAATTAATCAGTGAATAAAATTTTAAAACATTTAGCAGTTATAGTAACTTTTTAACTTAAAGAAATTGAAAACGACTGTTTCTCAACTGTTGCTTCCTGTATATATACTGGATTTTATAATATGCGTAGTGCTTGTTGGGATACAAATATGGTAGGTTTCCACTAAGCAGATCATCTTTGATATTTATTTAAGTTCAAATCCTATAGTATTTTTTATAGAAGAGGTGGCAAACGAGCATGCATCTCACCTGATGGTAAGTGACTACCGCCGCCCATGAACAACCGCAACACCAGGGGAATTGCAGATGCGTTGCCGGCATTTTAGAAAGGTGTAGTCTCTTTTCTTGAAGGTTGCTATGTCGTATCGGTCCGGAAAAATCGCCGGAGGTAATTAATTCCACAGAAGTTGTACGAGGAAGAAAACTCCTAGTAAAACACACAGTCGTGGACCGCCAAGCATCCAGATGGTGAGGAGGGTATCGTGAATTTTAACGCGATGTGCGTTCGTGAAATTTGGCGACTGAAATTAATCCGAACAATTCCTCAGAGCACTCTCCGTGGTAAATTCGATAGAAAATGCAAAGGGATGCAACATCCCTACGCAGTGCCAGTGTATCGAGCCGATCATAAAGAACTCGGTTGTCGACAATTCGATCCGCTCTGCTCTGAATGCGGTCACGTGGAAGGAGCTGGCATTGGGGTGCCCCGGCTCAGAGATGAGAACAGTATTCCATGTGAGGCCGAACTTGCGCTTTATAAAGTTGCAAGCGATGTGCCGGCATGAAATACTGTCTCGCTCTGCTCAGCACGCCAAGCGTTTTAGAGGCCAATTTTGCCTTCCCTTCCAAGTGACCACGAAAATGCACACTGTTCGATATGGCGATGCCGAGGATTCCGATGCTAGCTGAGGCAGCAAGGGGAGTGCCTTGAAACTGAGGAGATACGCCAAAGGGGTTTTTTAAGCGGTAATTGCGCGAACTTGTGTCTTCTGGGATTGAACTAACTGCTCGGGGCAAACTGAGCAATAATACCAAGGCGACCCCTGCCACGCTATCCGTGAATTTCTGCAACATCAGGGGACTTCACTCTAACCTGAACGCCGTCCACTACCATCTCGAGACGGCAAAGCCGGCCTTGCTCTTCCTGACCGAGACGCAGGTTTCCTCTCCGGCTGATATTTCGTATCTCTCCTACCCGGGGTACAAATTGGAGCACTCCTTTGTGCCTCGGGCTGGAGTTTGCGTGTATGTCAGAGAGGACATCTGTTCTCGACGCCTCGGCAGTCTTGAAGGTTCGGACCTGTCCATCCTTTGGCTACGCGTAGACAGCGACGACCATCCGCGCGTCTACGGGTGCCTCTATAGGTCCCATAGCGGTAATACCGAAACAGACCGACTCATCGACCTCCAAATGGCTACAGATTCCTTGCTACAACAGGTCCCATCCGCAGAGATCGTGATCCTTGGCGATTTTAACGCCCACCATGCCGAATGGCTGGGTTCACGTTTAACCGATCATGCGGGGAGAGCTGTTTATGACTTTGCCTTGGCATATGGTCTGACACAACTGGTTACTTCGCCTACGCGGATTCCAGATGTGGAGGATCATACACCTTCCCTGTTGGACCTTCTGCTGACCTCTCATCCGGACGGATATCAGGTTTCCGTCGATGCCCCTCTCGGCTCTTCGGACCACTGTCTGATCCGGAGTGTGGTGCCACTCACGCTCCCTTCGCGGTTGCGTTCTGCAGGTTGCCGCCGTGTTTGGCATTACAGGTCGGCGGATCGGGACGGAATGCGGTCTTTCTTTGCATCCTACCCATGGGGGCGGGTTTGCTTCTCGCCGGATGATCCCAGCGCTGTTGCTGACTCTGTCACTGATGTGGTGCTACAGGGAATGGAACTATTTATTCCATCATCTGTGGTACCCATCGGAGGCAGATTTCAGCCTTGGTTTGGTCGCTCCTGTAAAACTGCATTACGCAGTAAGCAGGAGTGTTATCAAGCCTGGGCTGCGGCTTCGGCGACTCGGGATGTAAACACCAGCATACTTAAAAAGCAGTACAACTTCGCCTCCAGGTCCTTCAAAAGAGTTATTGCCAAGGCAAAGTCAGAGCACATAGGCAGAATTGGCGAGAAACTAGTTCGCCTTCCTTCGGGAACCCGTGCATTCTGGTCTCTCGCCAAGGCTGTCCAAGGGAATTTCTGTAAGCCATCACTACCATCTTTGCACAGGGAGGACGACTCAATGGCCCATGACGCAAAAGACAAAGCCGACCTTTTAGGCTCCCTTTTTGCGTCCAACTCGACTCTTGATGACGGGGGGAAAACACCGCCGACCATCCCGCGGTGTGAGTGCTCCATGCCGGATGTGCTGTTCTCACAGCGCTCGGTTCGCAAAGCACTTCTCTCCCTGGACATCCAGAAGTCGAGTGGGCCTGACGGAATCCCCCCAATTGTGCTGAGGACGTGTGCTCCGGAGTTGGCACCGGTCCTAACGCGTCTTTTCTGGTACTCCTACTCCCAAGGCGTAGTCCCGAATTCATGGAAGACAGCTTTTGTCCACCCGATCCCTAAAAAAGGCGACCGCTCATACCCGTCCAACTATAGGCCTATCGCGATCACCTCCTTGTTCTCCAAATTAATGGAATCCATTGTTAACTGCCAGCTCATCCGGTACCTTGAGGATCACCAGCTGATTAGTGACCGCCAGTACGGTTTTCGTCGGGGTCGATCAGCTGGTGATCTTCTGGTCTACCTGACCCATAGATGGGCGGAGGCAGTAGAGTCCAAGGGGGAGGCGTTGGCCGTTAGTTTTGACATTGCGAAGGCCTTCGATCGGGTTTGGCACAAAGCGCTTCTTTCGAAGCTCCCTTCCTATGGGCTTCCCGAGAAATTGTGCAATTGGATCTCCAGCTTCCTTGCAGATCGGAGCATCAAGGTCGTTGTAGACGGTGCATGTTCTGACTGCAAGCCTATTAACGCTGGTGTTCCACAAGGCTGTGTGCTATCACCAACGCTGTTTCTTCTGCATATCAATGATATGTTGCTAACTGGTAACATTCATTGCTATGCGGATGACAGCACTGGTGATGCTCTATACACCGCCCGTGCTAATATTTCTCGGGAAAACGTCTCCGAGTACCGGAACAAACTTGTGTCTGAAGCCGAGTCTTTGCTGGACAAAGTCTCGGACTGGGGGCGACTAAATCTAGTCCAGTTTAATCCTCAGAAGACACAAGTTTGCGCGTTTACCGCTAAAAAGAACCCCTTTGTCGTATCTCCTCAGTTTCAAGGCACTCCCCTAGTTGCCTCAGCCAGTATCGGAATCCTTGGCGTCGACATATCGAGTGACGTGCAGTTTCGTGGTCACTTGGAAGAGAAGGCCAAATTAGCCTCTAAAAAGCTTGGCGTGCTCAGCAGAGCGGGACAGTATTTCATGCCGGCACACCGCCTGCAACTTTACAAGGCGCAGGTTAGGCCTCACATGGAATACTGTTCCCATCTCTGGGCAGGGGCTCCCCAGTGCCAGCTCCTTCCACTTGACCACATCCAGCGCAGAGCGGCTCGAATTGTCAACGACCGAGCCCTTTCCGATCGGCTCGATTCATTGGCACTGCGAAGAGATGTTGCATCTCTTTGCATTTTCTTTCGCATCTACCATGGGGAGTGCTCTGAGGAATTGTTCGGATTAATCCCAGCCGCCAAATTTCACGAACGCACATCGCGGCAGAACTCCCGGTACCATCCACACCATCTGGATGATAGGCGGTCCACCACTGTGCGATTTAGAAGATGTTTTCTTCCTCGCACGACTTCCTTGTGGAATCGATTACCATCAGCGATTTTTCCGGACCGATACGACTTAGGGACCTTCAAGAAAAGAGCGTACTCCTTTTTAAAAGGCCGGCAACGCATCTGCAATTCCCTCCCTGGTGTTGCAGTTGTTCATGGGCGGCGGTAGTCACTTACCATCAGGTGAGCCGCATGCTCGTTTGCCCCTCTCCTATAAAAAAAAAAAGAACTGAACTCGACTTCAAACACAAGTTTGTCCCTGTACTCGGCGCTGTTTTCCCGAGAAATATAGGCACGGCCGGTATATAAGACATCACCAGGGCTTTCGTCTGCATAGCAATGAATGTTACCAGTTTGCAACATATCATTGATATGCAGGAGAAGAGGAGAAAAAGAGGAGGAGGAGGAGAGAAGAGAATAAATAGTAGTTGTTTTAATTTTAACCGAAAGATTTTTGATTGTATCAACAATTTTTACAACATTGCAGACTATTTAAAATCTTCATATTCTAAAAAGTGACTATAGCTGGCTACAAAAAGTGGTTCAAAATCAGGGTAGTTTTGCTCAAAGACTTTTTTCATTGTTTTTTTTTATTTACTTATCTCAAAAAATATTTTAAGGATTTACAAATTCCTTTACTTCTATCTAGCTTAGTCGAGACTAATAGTTGTATTAATGTGTCCTGCACACGACAGATTGAATGAATTAAGGTTTCCTTGTATGTCACCGGAACCCTTAAAATATTAATTTAAAAATTAAAATAATAAGCAATCTTTTAATCTTTCTGTAATCCTGGAACTCGCAAACATCTTAATAAGTGTCTGAATAATTAAAACCTTACACAGACCGCACTAATCTTACCATCTAAGGTTTCATCGATACTTGGTCCTTGGAGACCGGATTACCCAATAGAAGCTACGCTCCCGAGGCGATTCTGTCCTTTCTTTGTCTAACCCGATTGCCCGGGGACAGGTGCGGCTTCCTGAGCAGGATTTTAATTAATAATGTCTCGATAGTGCGGTGTTAGTGTTTTAGATCTCTAAACGAACAGTGTGGTACGGATACGGGACGATGCTTTGTTGTTTTATTGAAGGAACGTTTGATTTTGTTATCATTAATTGTGTAAAGTTTTGTTTTGATTATTTGTAGTGTTCTGCTATTAAGGTCATGGAAAATTTAAAATACTGCTATCTGTTGACATATATCTAACATACCATCGTAACATTTAGTTTTAACCGAATTTGATTAACTATTTCACTGTCCCGAAAGTTATATATGCACATTTCGATTGCTCGATTGAAGAAACAAAATTGTTAATGTTTTTTCTGCGTACGACTTAAGCTTGATTTTCGAAATGTGAAACGAAAGTAAGAATTCGTATTTTAATATATGTATATTTTAAACGATGCGACTCTTATCGCAGAAAAATCTTAAAAATTAAAGCAGATTGTTAATAATATACCGGGTTATTTTTCAAAGATTAGCCAAATTTTAATCAAATATATAAATAATTAGCTGGCCAGGCAGACGTTGTTCTGCCCTTTTCGACGACCCTTCATATGAAAAAATCCTTAAGTTCACAATAAAAAAATATTGAAGGTCACTTATCAGGATAAAAAGTATCCTATCTCTCAAGTTGGACCAAACTGCACACAGTGTATATAAAAATTACGTGTCACGTTGTTTGTCCGCGATGGACTCCTAAACTACATAACTGATTTCAATAAAATTTTGCACACTGTGTACATTTTGGTCCAACTTGAGAGATAGGATTGTTTTTATCCCGATAAATGACTCAACATTTTTTATTGCGAATTTAAAAATTTTTTAGGAAGGGTCGTTGGAAAAGGCAGAACAACGTCTGCCTGGCGAGCTAGTTTTTATATATCAAGATATGATATACCGTTACTGCAGTTTTTGAAAATACGAGTAAATAAGACTTTTATTTTTGTTTGAAATTATCCCAAATTGAATGTAATTTATGGGAAACAACCTTTAAGTTTTTGCCTTCCGATTGACCCTTACGAATGTGTGCGTGCGTAGTAAAATCAATTAAAATAATGCATTACGACGCATTTTGAGTTTTAAAAGATGATAATAACAGAATGTTTGAGATTCTTTTCAATTCGTTTTTCATCACCATTTGCCTATACCACTCATTCTGAACCTTCTCTGCAAATTTGGCCGGTAGTGCAAAATATCCCTACATTTAAATCCATATCCGTACTTATTTAAATATATATTTTAAACAAAGTTACTTAAATCGAAGGAGTATTTTAAAACTATCTTTACTGCACACTTTTGACTAAAATTATAATGAATATCGTACGTAGCATTTGAAATTTAGAATTTATTAGATAGACCTTTTGTTTGGCTCGACCGGGGAAGGACCACGCCCTCATAGAATAACTGCGTGTAATAGCAGAATAATGCTGCTGTTTCGAGCTAATATTGAGCTTAGAGAATCGCTGACCATGTTTACTGGAAACACGACATTCCATCTTAGTACTCAGGGGTAACAAATCATCTGCATTTCGATTCTTAATCGAAATGGTTCTTCAATGGTCACTTACCATCAGGTGGTGCTCGTTCGCCTCTCGCATTGTATATAAAGATAATTTAAAATTAAACATTTTGTACAGCCGACTTTAATGTAAATTATTAAGAATAACTCAAAAACTATTGGTAAGACCTTGATCAAATTTATATGGGACCACAAGAGAAGCGCCAGCTTTCAAATAAAAAAAGAATCATTGAGATCAGTTGACACAGAAAAAAGTACCTCCTCCTTTTTGAAGTCGGTAGAAAAAAACCTCCGAGAATATTGTAAATCGGCAGATGAAATTGCAAGTAACAATTTCAATTATTCATGTACTTACCTGTAATCAAGCCGCTCTAACAGTTCGCTTCCGTGCTACGTAATTTAGGAAGAGCGCTCTAAGCTAAAGCTTCTTAAATGTTCACTCCTGAACCTAGGCTAGCCCTAAACTTCGACTTTTTTTAAATCCTAAGTGACAAACGAACTCATAGTCCACCTGATCCTAAGTAGCCACTGCAGTCCATGGTCCACTTCAACTATAGAAAACTACAGATGCTTTGTCACCTCTGAGGACTAAGATGGCACGCCGTACATCCTGGACTATAAACTCACACCGAAACACAGCAGTGCAAATAATAACTACACTGGTTATAAGGAATTAAATGTGACAAAAAGTATAAATTCACATGATATTATTAGGTTACTAAAAGAAATATTTTCACGGTTTGGTTATCCAGTTACGATCACTGCAGATAACAGTAAACAATTTGTTAGTCAAGAGTTTATTTTTTTTATTTTTTTTTACCCTAATTCGATAGTGTAGCCAACGATACAGTATTATATGCCATTTTACTGAGCTCACTCAGCGAACATGAAAATAAATCAATTCGAATTTCGAGTTTTTTTTTAAAACGTTACTACCACACTAGGATTTTCTCCTGTATCGTGGAGGCAGTTTACAAACACAAATTGCACAAGGACAAACATCCATACCCGGAACAATTATTTGTAGGCCATACAAATACTTGCTCCGTGCGGGATTCGAACCCGCGGCCCACAGCGCAGCAACTCATTGCTAAGCCACTGCGCGACGGACCGTCAAAATTATAGAAATTATGTGTAAGAATGTGGTATTATTCTTCACAACACAATACCATATTCGCCCTAACAGAATAGATAAGTGGGCAGGCAACCACCGAAGTATTCTAAAACGTTTAAAAACCAGCCTTTCACTTTTTGTCACTTATTTCGCGGCAGATAGGTAAGAGTTGTAAGGAAGAAAAAATGGAGATATTTACCATAGCTGTCGCGCTAGGCATTCTTTTTTATTTTTAGTTCTTGTAAGGAAGATGTTGCTTGCTGTCCAACTTGTGTTTCAGTTACCCACGCCTTTTACGACAACCACGGGATAATGTTACGCTAACACAGTGCGATTTACCATCTAAGTAAGATTTATCAGTTCGCAACTTGTAGGAAGTCAAGTTTTTGACAGTGGTAGAGCCACGCGGCAGCTTTTGCTGTCGCACGGATGGGCCGGCTCGAACCTGGGTGGTACCACGACCTCACAGAATACCAGCGTGAAGTAGAGGTTTACCTCTGCGTTTCGCTTGGTGAGTGCAGGTGGCCGGAGGCCCTTTTTACTGGAAGTGAGGCATTCCATCTTAGTCCTCACGGGTGGCAACGCATCAGCATTTTGATTCGCAAACGAGGATAGATGTAGATGTCTATGGGCCGCAGCAACCACTTACCATCAGGTGAACTGTGTGCTCGTTTATCACCCTTATCCTATAAAAAAAAATTATACTATTAGCATTTGCCATAGTCAACTCTTACATGCACGGGATGAAATGGTGTTTGCTTGCGCTACCACTGCTATGTGATTTATCATTAAAAATGTTTATAGGATATGAGTGACAAAGGAACACACAGTCCACCTGATGGTAAGTGATTGCTGTGGGCCATAGGAAACTACATCTATCCTCAATTAAGAATGAAAATGTAGATGCATTGTCACCTTTGAGGCCTAAGAAGTGCCTCGTATCCAGTAAAAAGGGTCTCCGGTTCTCTACGCTCACCATACGAAACACAGCAGCGTTAAGCTGCTAGTTTACGCTGGTATTCTGTGTGATTTTTGTGTAGTTATAAAGTCTAACTTAAGAAACTAGACTAAACTTGTCTGCTTTATTAAAACTATAACTTTTTGATATGAACTTTATTGATAACGTTTAAATAATTAAAAATTTTGTACATCTGACTTCAATATAAGTTATTTAAGAATAAGTCAAAAACTATAGGTCTGACCTTATCAAATATGGGACCACACGAGAACTATCAGCTTTCATATAAAAAAGAATCATCGAAATCGGTTCACCCAGTACAAAGTTATGAGGTAACACACATAAAAAAAAAACAAAAAATACAGTCGAATTGAGTACCGTCTCCTTTCTGGAAGTCGGCAGAAAAGTAGGTGACATGCAAAAAATAAATTTTCTATAATATATATCCTCACGACTTTTTTGTGGAATGGGAGCCACCAGCGAGTTTTCTCTACTGATACGACTTAAGACCATCAAAAAAAGAACTTACTCCTTTCTAAAAGGCCGCCAACGCACCTGCAATACCTGTAGTGTTGCAGTTGTTCATGGGCGGCGGTAGTTATATAACATCAGGCGAGCCGCATGATATATTAATATTCTTCCTTGTGAGAAAAAAGTTAGAATTTTCTGAACTATATTACTAAAAAACATATCGGTTACAATTTTGCAAGAGACGGTGTAAGACGGGCTTAAGATGCCGTGTCGAGATGGGCGATGGAGTTTTCTCCCGCCCACCACCTCACCCCCCTCGGCCCTAGTTATACGGTACACGGTTAGCGCGAATGTGTATGCCCACGGGTGTTCATTAACTTGCATGTTAAGCCGATGATCGCAGATAGCGTTGGTGGACCTTGATTGAGAAAGGACTGGGTTATGTGGGTCGGCTTTGGAGCGCTCTTTGAGGGATTTATCGGGTCTTTACTGATTTGAAGACGTTGGGACGGCATTAGCTTTTAAAGGTTTTCTTACTTGTTTGTTGCGTAATATTTTTATTGGACTTTAATCTTTTGACAAACAAAACAATATTAAAAACGTTACAAACGTAAAGTTAAAACAAAGTTAAACCTGTATATAAGTCTCACTACTGAACCTAGGCCTATTTCTCATTTCTGAGTGGGTTTTAGGGTTAGGAAATTTTCACCACGTTGCCCCGTTGCGTGTTGAGTATGCAATTTTCTGAGAAATTTCAAATAATTATCTCTCAGTCTCAGGTAAACCAGCACTTGAAATTGCCATTGAGAATTTCATTGGTGTCGGCGGGGATCGAACCCAGGCTTCTCGCGTAATGTGAAATTTACAGCGAGCGCTTAACTCTTGAGCTTGCATCGGCTCAAAAGCTTTCCTTTAAGGTTAAATGGTAATGGTTCTATAAGGTTAAAGGTTAAATGAAGAATTCTTTCAAATCACTTGTTTTGTGATATTTTGATGTCCCAGTTCCTAGTACAATTGTCTTTTTGAAGGACTATAGATAGAAAAGTCTATCAGCCCCGTTGATACAGTGTAAGATGGCAGACTGCATGCATCCTTTTGACGTATTATATGACGTATTCATTTCATTACGTTTTTCTTCGCCGAACGTTTTTCTTCGCCGAGCGTTTTTCTTCACCGAACATTTTTCTTCACGAATGGTGAATATGATTAAAATTGCAATATAAACTATTGCAATTAACACCACCGTTAATAAGTAACCACAGCATATAATGTGAATTTGCTACTTGAATCCTAAAACTTTGTCGATTTTCTAATCTGATTTTTAATATTTAAAAATACATATGCTGATATGTTGCTCATTCGACTATGATAACTATGTCATCTTACATAACTTACACTGCCATGCAATTTCTATAGAAATGTTTGTTTAACTTAAAATGTATGTCAATCGATTAGTGTCAAATACCCAATTGTTACGTTTAGCGGTGCAGATACCGGGTTTGTCATTCTGCTTTCGCTCGAACTTATGACTTGACGTGGTCTGGTCATGAAGTTATCATGGTTCTGCTTTATTTAGTGTTTAATTACCTCATTTCATGTAAACTACGTGGGTAAGTGGATGACAAAAATCCGAGAGATGTGTTAGGTTCGTTACAAAGAGAAGTCTGTAGGCTCCGCTTACTCCTCTTGCTGACAGGTGTGAGAGTTAATGTATGTATATATATAAGTAACATCTTACATGAGCCTTTTTGCTGGTAATATGTCTTCTCTTATGCTATAGTGCAGAAAGTGATAGATCTGGCGAGTATCTTCTTCTTTTTCATAACGCCGTATAAGTCCACTGCTGGATATGGGTCTATCGATGCTTCACGTCACCGATCTGGATATTTGTGCTGGTTATACTGCCATAGATGTTACATGCCATATAGCTCTAAGAACCGACTATTGATGGGGAAGAAAGGTTCTAGAGTGGCAGCCTCGTATCGGTAGGCGAAGTGTAGGGCGGCCCCCCATTAGATGGAGTGACGATCTGGTAAGACATACAGGAAGTCGATGGAAGCAGGTGGCTCAGGTGCATGCTTTGTCACATTCTTTGGGGCAGGTCTATGTTCAGCAGTGGTCTTGTGATGGGTTGTGATGGTTATGATGATGATAGTGCAACAACTAAGGGTGTAATGATCTAACAGTATAGTTAACAATTAAAAAATGTAAGAGTCCACAACATCAATCACTCTGAGAAGGCTCTGTGCAAATAATGCTCTATGAGAAAACAGTATGACTAAATAAATAACACTGCACCTGTGTTGTGCCCTATCCTAACACGCATTGCCTTGATTACTTTGCTTGTAAAGCTCTCTGAAAATAATGACATTTTCAGTGGCAGTTAATACGGGTTCGCTGAAAACGTTCTTCTAGAGATCTTGTGGCTGTAGATGAAAGGTTGAAATTCCCCAGGCTCTTAGCCTGGAAAATTTTAATTAACCACTTGCTGTGTCACTGGATATGATTAAGACATTCAACAGAGTTTGACATGCTAGTCAGCAGCATGCGTCCTTCTTACGGATTGACATCTAGTTTTTGTGCCGGTAATTTTAAATTTTCTGAGGGATTTTAGGCATTTAGTTCACTTCTTGATGACTGCTCGTGTGAATGTTGGGCTGTCAGTTTCGGACTTACTCAGGGATAAGTTCAGCAACTTTTTTTTATTCCGTGAATTAACTTAATGATAATGCGCGGTGAAATAGTCAGTATAATAATGAAATATTGATTTTATTCCGCAATGAAGCTTCTTTAATATTTTTATAGGATAGGGTGACAAACGAGCACACACTCCACCTGAGTGGTTGCTGTGACCCATAGACATCTACATTTATCCTCAATAAAGAATGAAAATGCAGATGCATCGTCACCCGTGAGGACTAAGATGGAATGCCTCTTTTCCAGTAAAATGGGTCTCCGGTTTTCTACACTCACCATACGAAACATAGCACCGTTAAGCTGGTATTTTACGCTGGTATTCTGTGAAAGCGTGGTCCTTCCCCGGCCGAACCGACCCATTTGTGCTACAACTGTACTAATATAGCTGCAGCATGGCTCTACCACGTATAATATGCGTATAAAGAAGCGGTTTTATTAACTTTGTGTGTATAATATATTATATAGGTATATTTTATACATGTTGCTAGTGTGTTACTAATAATTCGATGTTTAATTTCATGACATACTAAATATTACTAACGACATGAAAATATTATATTTGATTGCAATTCGCAACTCTATGGGATATTCAAAAGAAACAGAATATATACGTAGCATATCCGCTTATTTAAAAAAAATTTAAATGTCTTATAGAATTGTGTTGAGCTTGTATTTCGTTTCCACATCAGCCCTAGTGCGACCGAATTCAACATGGCGTCATGTAAAACGTACATCGAATACTTGAGACTCGTTCTTTTCCCGCCTCCGAGTGTCGTTGGCGGCATTAAATCTTAATAAAACCCGTCATGCATCACGATGGAGCCCTTTGATTTCTCACTCGGCAAACCGCGTCTCCGCATATCAAAGAAAATCACAACTCTTTTCATTGCGCGCCGATAGAATGTTCACAAAGACCACGTTAATTGATCCCCCACTCCGCCCACCGGTTTTAAAAATCAAACTCCAAGGCTGAGTGCCCTAACTGCGCCAGGGGCCTAAATACAGTGGACACTGCACTGTACTTTCAATTTACTAATACAAATAAGCGAGACTTTGGTCCTCCGAGCCCCAGTGTACCTACAGGCGACTCTTTCAGAGGCGCTATTGTGTTGAACCCTCAATCGCGGTCTCGATTATCGAAAAGAAAACACTCATCTATATTTTAAATAATGATCAGGGCCGAGAGAGGTCGGCGGGCGGGGCGAACAATTGCTTCGAGTGATGGATTGTGTGGGATAGCCCCAATAAACCTTTGTAAGCTTGTCACCCTTGTTTCTGGGGACATTTTTGCTTATAAAATTCTCGTAACACGCCGTATTGTTGCTTGAAGGTCAATTCATTAATTTAACAAAGTATGTACATATGTTCAGCTTTGTATAAATTCCTTTTAGTCGCAAAATTGTTACGAGTTGCTCAGTTAGATTGCAATATTAGAGAAATTATACGAATGATTAAAAATTAAATGAATGAATTGATGAATATAATTATTTTATATTCATCGGTGTTCGTTCTATTCCTAGAAAAGTCTGATAGTTTAATCTAACAGAATTAAATGCATTGATAGATCCGGGAAATTTCACTCACATGAAATCCTATAACTTTCTAAACAGTTCTTGTTTATATGCACATATTATGTAAACCGTGTAGTACCGTTGTAGGAATATCAACTATATCGTCCAGTGGCTGTCGTAAGAGGCGACAGAGGGAGCCAACCAGGAGACTGGCAGCAGTGTATCTTTATAATAACAACTAGAAAAAAACTGTGGTTGCTAACCCGTCCACTAAGCGTGGCAACTATGGTAAATATCGCCCTTATCAGTTTGTTTATTTTCTGTTCTATGGAAATGCCTATATTCAGCTGTGAATGAATTAATGAATTAATCAATCAATCGGCATGGACAATTTGAATGGTTGGTTATATTGTATTTAGATAATGTTTTACTTTTCAACCTATCTGGATTCTAACGCCGAACAAAGCTCGGTTACCGAGGTAATACTAAATTGCTTTTGTTTATTTATTTTTATTTATCTTTCAAAAACACTTTTGCAAACATACTTGATATGAAATATTATTACGGTACAACAAAAATTCAAAAAAACATTTTTTTTATTTAAGGTTCTTCTAAAGTGAGAACAAACAACGAAAGAAATTGGGCAGCTATTTTTTTCGTAATTTCTTAATCTTATGATTTTGACCTTTAATCTCAGACTGGAAAATTGATAATCTTGCACACGTATTGGCTATGGCTGCGCTTTGAAACTAGGACCTCATTACTTAGGTACTCTGATCAATAAGCTACTGGACCGTCCATTAATATAGAGAAGTTTCAGCCGTGTCGTCAGCATAACAAGCACAATGAACGCTAATCACTACACTTCGCAATGAAAATATATTTCCAAGGAACGTAGGCTGAAATTTTTAAAAAAGGGCGTCGACAAACAACATTTAATGAACCTACCCCCCCTCGCCGCTGTACTCCCATACATCATTAACTGGTGGGGGTGTCGCGCAAACAATCTCGCTCCAGTTTCGCGAAAGGGACCGGTTGATAGTAGCAGTAGTGGATTCGTTACACTGAGACCTCGAGTGGCAGCTATTGTGAGTTGAGGACGTCTGCGCTGTTCTGTCCGAGATGCGGGTAATTGCCCCCGCTCACTGCGAAAGCGAAAAAATAAATAAATATATATGTTTCATTCGAGATCGTTGTTTTTGAATTCGATGCGCGGTTCATTTAGCACAGCGCGTCACTGCTTAATTTAGCACGGAATCTGAAATAGGCTTCCGTGGAGGCTGTTTTGAATGACGCTCTTATTGTAGCTAGGAAAATAAGTAATAGGATTTCTGAATATTATTTTATTTTATTTTTAACCGCAATCAGAAATCAGGAAGTCTTACAATCCGACTGTGTGATTTTTAAAATTATTTTTGTATGTATGTTACCCGATATATTCTCCAATTATGAAACGATTTTGACGATATTGTTTTTAATTAAATATAACTTTGAACATAAAGTACAATTCCACTTTCTGAAATCGGGGATTCATTCGGAAAATTCTTCTATACACTATATAGATATTTTTACAACCTTTTTGTTAACTAAGCAATATCACAATCTCATAATTTTCTAAATAGTTGTATTAAAAACTTCATCCCCTAATTTGTCACCCTGGGGCAGGAATTTTTTCTCCAAATTTATAGCACTACACCTGAAGTGATTCTTAGCACCCCCTAAGAACCAACAACCGATGGGGAAGAAAGGTTCTCGAGTGGCAGCCTCGTACCGGCAGGCGAAGTGTAGGGCGTCCCCCCACTAGATGGAGTGACAACCTGGTAAGATATGCAGGAAGTCGATGGATGCAGGTGGCTCAGGACCGTGCTTTGTGGCATTATTTGGGGGAGACCTATGTTCAGCAGTGGACTTGTGAAGGGCTGTTGTGATGATGACGATGATGATGACACCTGAAGTATAAAGATATCGCGTAATATACTTACACTAATTAAAAATTAAAAATTTTGTACAGCCGACTTCAATATAGGTTATTTGAGAATAACTCAATAACCATTGGTCTGACCTTCATCAAATTCATATGGGACCACACGAGAACTATCAGCTTTCATATAAAAAAAGAATCATCGAAATCAGTTCGCCCAGTACAAAGTTATGAGGTAACACACATAAAAAAAAAGAAAAAAAACATACACTCGAATTGAGTACCGTCTCCTTTTTGGAAGTCGGCAGAAAAGAACATACAATTGTAGTGCAAGCCTCCTCCTTTTTTGAAGTCGGTTACAAATAAAATTATAAACAGAAATCCTGTTACATATTTTACTAGATATTTTATTAGCATTATAATACGAGTATTTTACTTAGAAGCTATTGCTTGACTACAATCAAAGCTGATGGTAAGTGGTGATGAAGCCCTAGACCTAGATGATAAATCGCACTGTGTTAGCGTAAAAAAAACCTATTCATTCTTGCGTTGAAGAAACCTACATTGTAAAATTATCAATTACAGCCTATAAAAGTCCACTGCTGAACCTTCTCCATATTTTGCTTCATAAGGAAGATTGTAGAAGTTGGAGGCCGTGGAGGAAGGCGCGCCATATGTTCTGGTGCGTCTTACCTGAGAAGGAGATGGAGGAGGAATAATCCTCTCCCGAGGATGAGCCGCCATGGGGCGGCCGGCGCTGGTTAGGCCGAAGATGTGTGCGAATATGCGACGAAGATGGAACACCGGTTTTAGTCGGTGCGAGTCCGACATAACCCGTCCTTGCCCCTGCGAGGCGGGTATGCGTAGGCATTTATCCATGTTAAAAAAGAGGGGGGGGGGGGGGGATTTTGTCAAGTGCAGTTTTTTAAGTTTTTTAGGAAGCCGCTGCTGCCCATCTCGCGGGCTTATTACCTTCTGTTGCCTCTTACAACACCCACGGGACGGTATAGAGTAGCGGATATTCTTACATCGCCACTACACGGTCACATTTTGACATTACTAGCCTTTAATGTCAAAGACACGCCCGTATATCATTAGTTGTACAACTTAAACTATTAAATAATGACTGTTAATGATCTCAACATCAACCGCAGGACTCTTTGTGCCCCGACCCTAAGACCCGGTTTACTGGCAATAAATAACGCCATTACCTGTTCAGGGGACACCGTAAAGCATCTTGAGGAACAATACGTAAATTTGGGATGCCATTAAATCTATATGAACTGCGACACATCGGGTCGAGTTTACTACTCACTGTGAAATATGCTGTGTATTAACGTAAGCTTGTGGCACAATATTTAAAATTACTTAATTAATACTATTGGTTTATATTTCCACATCTATTTGTTATTCCTATACTATATTTTATGTATTCTATTGTAGATATCAAACATATATGTGGATATATGTATATGTGTCAGTATATATAGTGGGCGTATATATGTATAAACAAACATATTTACAGTATATAATGCATTTTAAATAATATGTTTAAATAAAATAAAGCTTTAAAAAATAAAGCTTTTTTCTTATATAAGACAAACAAAAAAACAATGAAAACTCGCGTAAAAGAACATAATATGCGTGAAACACCAACGCTCAGGGAAGTCTGCAGTTTGTGATCATATCTTAGACGGCTCCGCCGTTACATTAAATTTGATAGACCACAAATTCTCGCGAAATAATATCGATTCCTACCAATAATGATACGTGAGGCTATTGACATTAAAAATCATCTAAATTTCAATACAGAAGGACGCTGGGTACTACCACCTGCTTGGGATCCTTTAATTAATAAATTTAAAACTAAACCCAAGCATACCACTCCAAAACCTCAAGACAAAATAAGCTCATTATGCGTAGATCGGATCAAAAGTAATTAAAAAGCTTAAGGTACACCGGGTTAACTCTGACATCGGGACGTCAATCACCACCGTCCCCCGCGACCGTGACCATGGGTGCTGCAAAGCATCCGAAACGTCGGAAATTAAAAAGGCGCCCGAAGTCAGGAGGTAGGCGGTGTTTCACCTGAAGATTCTACTGCCCGTTTTCTGTTTCAGTGTCAGTTTTACTCAGTCGTCTCTCACGACACCCACATGACGATGTGGGGTAGTGGATATTCCGTCACTACATGGTAAACATACGTAACAATGTAGCATAAACCAGTGTAATGAATAATTCTTATTCACATATTTTTTTTAAATTCTACTAAGCCAGCGTTTATCTACGATCCCACCTGATAATAAGTGGTAATGTAGCCTATGATGGTGAAGCGCACCGACTTCACAAAAACCTATTCACTCTTGCCTTGAAGACACCCACACTGTAATCGGATGGAAAGACAGATGCTGGCAACTTATTCCACTCCTTTGCTGTACGCATGATGAACGACGTGGCGAACCGTTTGGTTCGAATGCGTGGTAAGTCAACAACGAAAGGGTGGAGACTGGCCGAATGTCTGGTTGTCCAATGATAGAAGGGAGACGGGGGAATTAAATTATGTAATTCCTGCG
This sequence comes from Parnassius glacialis, assembly GCA_033319125.1. NCBI lineage: Eukaryota > Metazoa > Arthropoda > Insecta > Lepidoptera > Papilionidae > Parnassius > Parnassius glacialis. Next base: position 35,123,806 of record JAVANC010000003.1, on the reverse strand, counting down.
CACGAAATGCATCCTGTAGAAAACCGAAAGGCTGGCTACCATTACGTCTGTGTTCGAGGCTGGTAGGATTGGTTTTAACCAAATTTGGGACACCAGTAAGCCTCTTAGCACCCCTTTCCGTTGAGTCCAAAGCTGCTAGGTGACATTTTGCAGCACCAGCCCATATATGGCAGCAATACTCCATGTACGACCGGACTTGCGCTTTATATAAAGTAAGCAGCTGTCCCGGCGTGAAGTATCGCCGCACCTTTGCAAGAACTTCCCAGCTTCCTTGCAGCTGCTTTGGCCTTGGACTCAATGAACCACCCGAAGTTCAAATTTGAGGATATTTCAAACCCTAACAACTGAAGGCGGTCGGTATATTTCCGTGATACATTTCGGAAAAAAGGAGCTAAGGTGAGCTGGCTCCTTTTTGCAGTGAAGAGACACGCTTGTGTTTTGGAGGCGTTGAACTTCACAAGATTGGCATCGCCCCATTCGGTGACTGCCTGTAGTCTGAGATTGAAACGCTCTACCATAGCTTCTCTTTCGGACGGATATATTTATAACTATTACACATTACAAGTTAGTTCGTTCGTTATATCGAACTTGATCGCAGTCATTGCATTGCCAAGGGCTACATCATCACTTACCACCAAGTGGGATTAGATCCAAGCACTGGTTGTATGGCTTGTAAATATTAAAAATACATGTTTTACAAGATTTAATTTAAACATTCCTTTGAAACTTAATTTTATAACTTTTACAGAAATCTCGGACCATAGTTCGATAATTTTTATTTGATCAATAATGCAATCATAATATCGTTTTCTTTCTACTTGACATAGTTGAAGTATTTTTGAGAATACCATTTTTTTTTATAAGAGTGAAATGGCAAAAGAACTTATAGTTCACCCGATAATAAGTGGCCGCCATGGACACCTGCAACCAGTCTTACCGCTTTTCATTAAACTTATTTCTATGCGTTAACTTAAACAACGTTTTTGTAGCGTTCTCGACGTTTCAAAGGCTTTTCAGCACTCATGATCACGGGGGGAGGAGGAAGGGGCTAAGATGTTTGGCACATCGTGTCATAGTAACTCTGGAGTACCTTCAGCTTTTAATTATTTTGGTCCGATCTACGCAGAATGAGCTTACTGTATTTTGAAGTATTGCAGTGGTAGCTTGGAATTCCTGTAACTAACTCTACTACAAAAGGTTATACAGATGCGTTTTCGCCTTTTAGAGTTTTCACGCTTAGATGGCGTGCGTCACGTTTTATAATTATTCTGACTGTATACTTCAGATGTGAAAACAGCAGTGCATAGTGCACAGTGCACTCATTGCTATTTAGAGGCGCAAATAGATAATATGGTGGTATCCTCAAAACGGGACTTCTGGACGGAAAAGAAATCTTACTCTTATAGAGATAAAATAAGTATGAATAAATCCTTACATGTTGGCTGACCGTCAAAAATTGTACATTTTTACCATATGTAATTTTCTTATGTTAAAAAGAAAACCTTTCACATTATTTCATAAACCTAAAACAAAATGCTATAAACCTTTTCCACACAACTAAGATCTATTATTTCGTTTCGTCTATCTCAAAGTGACTGAGTATTGCATTCCGTTTTGTTTTCCTTATTTCCTCAGAAATTTCGTATAATCAGAGGACACCGGCTTCTTGACAGAAATCAAACTGGAATATAATTCGGAGCGAACGCCCACCATCTTGAAGTCAACAATGGCTTTCGACTTGTTCTTTGCGTTGCACCGTTATTAAAATCTCGTGAAACAATCGACTCGAAAGCGCACTTCCGCGCTCCGTGTACGCAGTAGGTGACTTCGGTTGGTGTTGTTGACAACACGAGTTCGCGCGTTCGCTGAATTTTAAATTATTTTTTTCTTTCCTTTTCAGCCAGTACAACCTAGAGTAATTGCAGATGTCAGCTGTAAATAAAGAATTTCAGCAGCCTTTCATTTTTGCCATCTTGTTTTATTTATAAAAAAACGATACGCTTTTCAGGCCTTGTCTCTGAGCTTGTATATAAGATAGATAAGAATATTTTATTGAATATAGATTACAAGTAATTATTATTGAAATTATTTTTTTAACTTTACCATTGGTTCGGAAATAATATCTGTCCTGTGAAGGGCTCGCAAGAAACCTAGCGGCCTTTTTTTCATAGAATATTATACAATTGTCTTTAACATAAATTAGTCATCTGAATTTTATTGCACTTTCTCTCTTATTCCTTTTACATGTTCAAGTCAGTATCTGCATAAAAATCATGAAAAATGTAATAAATAGTTTCATTGTGCCGCAACTAATAAATTACTGTCCTAAACATCAATAAAAAACACAGGTTGTACAAACTATTTACAAAAAATATTTAAGAAACACCTTGGAAGCTACCATATCATTCCCAGGGGTAATCTTCTCACTATCTGACACGAACTGTACCAATAATAATGTAAAGACCTCCTGACCGAATTGCGGTCACGGCGGCCAGTCTCAGCGTTGACTAGCCATCTGCACAGAACAGACTTATAAGTTGTGCACCTCACCCTCATAGTCCGATGGTACGGCAAATCACAGGCTCAGGTTGAGGTCTGAGACACGCTAGGGACCAGCTACTGAGAATTTCTATACAGAAACGCGCATTGACTGTGTTTGGCCCGACCCAGGATTCGGACCCGGGACAACTAGACCAACGAAGCTGTCTAAATACAAACTGCGAAAGTAGTTGTATGTATATTAGGGATGAGAAGGTAAAAAATATATCGATATATATCGAATCGATATTTTTAAACAGTATCGATATATATCGCGTGATAAATATCGATATATCGTCATCATTTGCATGATGTAAAGAAAAGGTCCAAAATTTTATATTACTGCCGATTGGACGATGAAAAAAAACGACAACGAACCACACATGAATACTTTACATTAATACAACATTTTAAAATATATCGAAATATCGATATTTTTTGCCCAAGCCTATGTAATATTCTTGATGATTTATTTTATTTATATCAATATTACATATTGAACGAAAAACTATTTTAACGTCTTTTGGCCAAATAATCAAACGCTACTCAATATTAAGACGCAGTAAGAATCGTGCTATCGCAGTCATTTTGACTTAGAGTGACAGAGATAGCACGAAACTTAACGGCATCTTAAAATTGAGTAGCGTTTGAGTATTTGGGCATTTTTCTATTTTTTAAAGAGTAGCTCTGCAGTGCTGATGACACGACCCCGCTTGCCGCTTCAACTAAATTTAATTGTACACGTGGTAGGCAGGCGATAGCAGTTGTATGGCTGATTTGAACCCATCGAGCTTGTCAGTCAGTAAGGCTACTTTGTAGTTCCCCGTAACTATGGGATCTACGAATTATTTGAAACGTCATGATTATATAAAATACAATAAAGGCCGTAAAATTATTTACGTACGTTTACGTATTTAATATTCTTGTCATTCAGTGGCTACGTTAACAATGAAAACAAATTGGCAAATTCCTCCTGACACCCGTTTTTTAACACGCTTTTATTAGCTTTGCGTGTACCTATCTATCTATGTAATGGAATTTTTTAATGTAATTTTCTCCAACTTGTAGACGGCCGATCACCATTTACTTAAGGTATTTCCCTGAACAAATAACCTTGAGCATGCAGTGCACTGCCGCCCGCACTCTGCGGACGCCCATTTATCATAGAATTCACACGATTTTTGGAATTAATTTTAATTAAAAAAGAAAAGCGAACTGAAATGAAATAAAACGTGAGTAATATAGATTTTTAAATTACCTATCCATTAGTGTAATCCTCAAATGATTAGAGCGTTGCCTTTAGCAACAGATGCATGTAATCAATAAATATAGTAATTTTTTTAAAAGTAGATTTTAAATGTATTTATACCACATAAAAATAAATTAGAAAGTGGAATATTATGATAAGATATCGAACATTAATAATGTGCTTTTAGATGTAGTTTATTTCTCATAACTAATGAGATAATAGTCTCTGAATAACGAAGAAAACCGCACTATCGCAAGGTTTTGGTCAAGGTATCGCCATAATTAAAAATTAGCATAATGACGCGACGTATATAACTAACTGACTTCATATTAGACACTGACAGTTTTCGAAGCACTAAAAGAAAAAGTGTGTGATGTCTGAACGCTCACTCAATGCATGGAATATTAATACCGGGGCCACACCGATGGAGCCCGAACGAATCATTAAGGGATAATTATAACGCCACTTCGCAGGAAACTGAAGGGTTCGCCACTCGGAAATCTGATTCTTTCTTTGTTTTTTTCGCAACGGAAGTCGAAAATTTTCGAAACAACTCACTCGAATCGAGAGATCTGTTTTTTTTTTGTAAACATCTATTGATAAGAAAACGTAAGAAACTTACGCAACAGTTTCATTTATAGTAACAAAAAGTTGGCCGACAAGGGAGGAAAGGATGAATTTATAATTAATGAAAACTATTAAAGAAATATGACGTAAAATAAACAAAATAATATTAAAAAAAATTAAAAAGTGTGTATATTAGTGGTGAACGCGACTTGTAGTGGAATAGAAAGGCACACGCAGTACACAACTCACGCAGAGAAGCAACGAAGTGTATAGTATAAGCGCAGGCACACATAAGAGAGTCGAAAGTATTGGCGTAGAGGAGGCATGACGGTATAAGAGCGTCATATCGTTTGCCGTCACGGCATATGAATCGGTTTTACTGCCAAGGCGCGACAATAGATGTTTCACATCAAAAATAAATACTAGATATGCTATTAACGTAATTTATTCTCCTGTTAAACAATCTTTCTTAAAAGACTAATGCTAGAAGTGGATTACGAACGTTATTGAATGGCGGATTCGAACTCTTGACTTTTGAGATTCGATGTACATGGCATGTTTGAGGTGAAGTTATAAAATATTATACTGTAATGGATTCTATAATATTCAGCTGAGTTTGCTCTGGTTCTTCCCAGGATAGACGTTTTTTCCGAACCAGTGGAAGAAGTAAAAACTGACTTGCATAAAATGCTTTATGAAAGTCAGTTTTTACTTGGCGCTTTAACCCGTTCGCTGTACCGTGCACTGCATATAGTTCATTGCTATTGTCTTCTTAATATTGTGTAATTGTGTAAAAACAGAACAATTACTGCAAATCGCATCTTAACATACCACGTACGAGTTAACACACACACACACACACACACACACACACACACACACACACACACACACACGCGCACACGCTCACGCACACGCACTCGCACTCGCACTCGCGCGCGCGCACGCGCGCACGCACACGCACACGCACACGCACACGCACACGCACACGCACACGCACACGCACACGCACACGCACACGCACACACACGCACACACACACGCACACACACACGCACACACACACGCACTCACACACGCACTCACACACGCACTCACACACGCACACATACACACACACATACACACACACACACACACACACACACACACACACACACACAATAAGATTAACCGCTTACGCGTTTGCTCTCTCGCAAACGGAAAAGTCTCTGCTATATACATAAAATAAAAAAAGAAAATATCTAGTTGATCATTCTAAATGGAGAGCCAGGAGATCCATAGCACAGGGTATCCTAATTTGGACTCCCGTCTTCCACAAATTTATGTACTCTTTGTTTTGTTTATAAGAAAATATATATGTTTTTTGTGAGTGTTAGCCGCTCCCCGGGCAGAACACCTTGCCCGGCAGGAGATCTCCCCTTTTCCTTCCACCCGCTACATTTTTAAAAGATAAAATATGCAATGTACAATTTGTGAGAGAAAATAATTAAGGTTTATTTTATTTTTATTGTGTCTGAAAATTGGACACTAAAAGTGTTAAGATTGGTTAAGATTATGTCTATAAAGGGCTATTTATTTCATCATTATTACAGCCTTTCATAAATAAGTCCACTGCTGAACATAGACCTCCCCCAAGGAATGCCACAAAGCACGGTCCTAAGCCACCTGCATCCATCGACTTCCTGCATGTCTTACCAGGTCGTCACTCCATCTAGTGCGGGGTTGCCCTACACTTCGCCTACCGGTACGAGGCTGCCATTCGAGAACCTTTCTTCCCCATCGGTTGTCCGTTCTTCGAACTATATGGCCGGCCCACTGCCACTTTAGCTTACTAATCCGTTGGGCTATGTCGGTTACTCTGATTCTACTGCGGATATCCTCATTTCTAAGTTTATCACGCAGAGAAACCCCGAGCATAGCCCTCTCCATAGCTCGCTAAGCGACCTTGAGCTTCCTCACATGGCCAGCAGTGAAGGATCACGTCTCAGATCCGTAAGTCATCACTAGCAACACACACTGGTTGCGCAATTTCGTTTTCAGGTTTTGAGGTATGTCTAACGAGAAGATGTGTCGTAGTTTCCCGAACGCTATTTATTTACTTACTATTATTTATTAGGAAGAAAAAATATAAATTTTCAGATAAATCAAAAAAACCAAAGAAACAGAAACCCGCTAGAAAACACAGCGTAACTGAAATTCGAGTATATTTACTCTACGTGAAATTATGAATTTCATTTTTGTATTCGCGAAAGTGTAGAATTTAAGATAATTACAATTTTAAAATGACTAAATATAGGGGTAGTCTTTATTCATCCATTACAGACTATAAAAGTCCACTGGTAAACATAGGCCTCAACCACAGATTGCCTCTTAGCCGTAGTTTTGCCGTAGTTGACATGGTTGGCAACTGCAGTTTTTTATTTATACGTGGTAGAGCAATGCTGCAGCTATATTAGTAGTATATTTGTAGCACGAATGGGTCGGTTCGGCCGGAGAAGGACCACGCTCTCACATAATACCAGTGTAAAATAGCAGCTTAACACTGCTGTGTTTCGTATGGTGAGTGTAGAGAATCGGAGACCCTTTTTACTGGAAAAGAGGCATTCCATCTTAGTCCTCACGGGTGACAACGCATCTGCATTTTGAGTCTTTATTGAGGGTAGATGTAGATGTCCATGGGTCACAGTAACCACTTACCATCAGGTGGACTATGTGCTAGTTTGTCACCCTATCCTATAAAAAAAAAGTTTTTTAATAACTTCAATTGTTATCAGGAAGATGTTGCTGTCTATCTTCTGTTTCAGTTTCCATATGTGTGTCTCTCTCTTACGACACTCAGTGGACGATGAGGGGTAGTTATTTTTACATCGCTGCTACATGGGTAATAGGTAATCTTATATGAAAATATTTTTTTTTTATATTAGAAATTTGATAGATGTATCATTTTGGTCGCTTTTTTCTGACAATGCGCTGTTTTTCTAACTTCTTAAAAAAGACCAGACAAACTTCCCATACCTTTGCGTCTAGTATAAGGGGACTATTATGTAAATATGTCAGTGTGCCTAAAGTAACTAAGTAATTCGTCTCTAGCTCTTGGTCCAAAAATAACATGCACAGTTGATAACTCTCAAAATATTGAAAGTTGACGCGTGGTAGATACTGAATAAGAACATCATCATTTTCAGCGTCCATACATTTTGTATAATGTTCCAAATATAAATAAATTAGGGCTGATTTTTCAATCGATAGATAAAAGACATTCATATAATAAAATACAACATAAATAAGTTAAGAATTATAGTTGAATATACAAAAAAGTGTCACTTTTGTATTCAGTGAAGATATAAATTATCTTTTATCTGAAGTTTAAAAAATCAGCTTTTAGTCAAATAAAAATATATAAATCTAAAGACAATAATTTTCGTTTTGACCGGCTGCTTTGTAAATCACATTAATTAACTCTAGTACCGCTCGTAACAATAGTTTTATTTGCTCAGTACCAATGGCTACAACAAAGAGTTGCCGACGTTACTTTCTATTCACTTGTAGGAGTTTAATTTGTTACACCCCACCACACAGCATCGCACCTGTCACGAGCACAAGTTTGGACTTAGTACCGTAGTTATGATCATTGAAATGCAAGAGTTAATTTAATCTATCGTTATTACTTAGTATGATGTATTTAATTTCCTCTTCGTTTGTTTCAAGACGCTTGAAATTGTATTGTTTAACGTAATGATTTCTTACATTTAGTAGTATTTGAGATACTGCACATTGTATATAACTGATTTTATCGCGTTTAATTTGACTTATTTTTATTTATTTTAATACCCGATTGTTTCAAGTGTTTTACAGCACTTCATAGCTCTTGGTCAAGGAGGAACTGAGGCAATTGACATCCTGTTGTATAATATAAGCTAACCCAAACTGGGGGCTACAGCTGTAACCTTCCCTTACAGGCTATCAAAAATTCACTGCTGAACATAGCCCTCACATAATTGGGTCTTCCTCTTTTGAATATTAATTTTTGCTCCGATCTACGCAGAACGAGCTTACAGTATCTTGAAGTGTTACAGTTGTATGCTTGAGTTTGGACTTAAGACTCAGCTATTTTCTGAAGTCTCAACAATGTCTTATTGTTTTAGATGACTTCAATTAAGGAATGAATTCGACTGTGTGCCTTATTATTTGTATTTATGCGACATCTTCGCCAATTTTGAACCGATTTTAATGATTCTTTATTTACTGAATAGGCCTCAAGTGTGGTTCTATTTAAATTTAAAGAAAAAATTTAATCCCTAAAGATGGAATAATAGTGGCAAAGTTTTTAGTGTAACTATTTAGATTTAGACGACGTTGATTCTAGTTGCTGCCTTAGGTTATAATATTGCTTAGATCGTTCAATGGGATAAAAACAAATAATATTAAGTATGTACGTCAAATGATTTCCACATTATAGCTTCTAAGTCGTGGGCCTTCATAATTCGATACACTTACTTATAGTCAGAAGCTGTTACATGAAATTTTTTTCTTCGAAGACAGTTTTTACTTTTTAATGAAAAGTTTAATTATTTGAAGAAAAGAATATTATTCGATTACCTTTTCTCTCTCCAACTATTCTAATAGTGTCTTAAGTGTAATCTAGACAATAAAATCAGCGGAATTTAAATTCAGCGTCAAATAACTACGCAATCATTTCATATTAGCAACTTCTTTATTTACAAGTTTCTTCCGATAAAATACTTTCAAGAAAAGAGCCTCCTCTTTTTTAAAAGACTGGTAACGCATCTGCAAGTCCTCTGGTGTTGCAGTTGTTCATGGGCGGCGGTAGTTACTTACCGTTATGTGAGCCGCATGCTCTTTTGCCTCTTCTTATATAGAAAAAAGTGTTGAGGATGCCGCAACATGGCAAACATGTTCTACGTTCTATGTTTTGTTATAAAATTCAGCTCTAACTGGGATTGTCGTAAAAAGATTTCCTTTAATGTATTAATATTTAGATATCAAAACTATCAATACTCGAGTCGCGATATGTGTCGCCATCAGTACTTGGTCCTTGCTGACGTATTGCGGGTAGTTGTTAAATGTATTGCAACAATGAATGTGGCCGGTGGCTTATTAATGATGCATCGCTTCGTTTTCGGACCTTTCGCCTTTTGTGCGATCTCCCGACTGTTTGCCTGCCCTCTCTAGGAGCTCGGGTTTGATGTTTGATTAATAAAGGTGCGTTTTTATTGAAGTTTGTGTAATTTAACACAGGTCCGTGTTAATGTAAAGATTTCGGATTATGTAGAGAATAAGTTTCTGTGAGCTTAAATTAGATGTAAATATTACGATAATCATCATCATCATCATTACAGCCCTTCACAAGTCCACTGCTGAACATAGGCCTCCCCCAAAGAATGCCACAAAGCACGGTCCTGAGCCACCTGCATCCATCGACTTCCTGCATATCTTACCAGGTCGTCACTCCATCTAGTGGGGGGACGCCCTACACTTCGCTTGCCGGTACGAGGCTGCCACTCGAGAACCTTTCTTCCCCATCGGTTGTCGGTTCTTCGAGCTATATGGCCGGCCCACTGCCACTTCAGCTTACTAATCCGTTGGGCTATGTCGGTCACTCTGGTTCTACTGCGGATATCCTCATTTCTGAGTTTATCACGCAGAGAAACTCCGAGCATAGCCCTCTCCATAGCTCGCTGAGCGACCTTGAGCTTCCTCATACGGCCAGCAGTGAAGGACCACGTCTCAGTTCCGTAAGTCATCACTGGCAACACGCACTGGTTGTACAATTTCGTTTTAAGGTTTTGAGGTATGTCTGACGAGAAGATGTGTCGTAGCTTCCCGAACGCTGCCCAGCCGAGTTGAATCCGTCGATTGACCTCTCGGTCGAAGTTGGACTTACCTAGTCGGACTATTTGTCCTAGGTAAACATACTCGTCAACAACTTCGATCTTAGTGCTCCCAATAACTACCGGCATAGGTGTGACATGGACATTAAACATGATCTTTGTTTTGTCCATGTTCATCTTAAGACCTATCCGTTGGGAAACACTATTGAGGTCATTGAGCATAGTGCTTAGGTCCTCCAGCGATTCTGCCATAAGGACTATATCGTCGGCAAATCGAAGGTGAGTGATGTACTCGCCATTGATGTTGATACCGTATCCTTTCCAGTCCAGAAGCTTGAAAACGTCTTCCAATGCAGCGGTGAAGAGTTTCGGGGATATGACGTCACCCTGTCTTACACCTCTCTGCAATTGGATAGGTTTCGTACTCTGGTTCTGTACTCGGATAGCCATCGTAGCCCTACTGTACAAGCACTTCAACACTTCGATATACCGACAGTCAACTTGGCACCGCTGAAGGGACTGCAGCACCGCCCAAATTTCGACGGAATCAAAGGCTTTCTCATAGTCCACATACGCCAGACATAGTGGCAAATTGTACTCCTCGGACTTCTGTACAATTTGCCGTAGGGTATGTATGTGGTCTATGGTGCTAAAGCCTTTTCGGAAACCGGCTTGTTCGGGAGGCTGGAAGTCGTCAAGTCTGCGCGCGAGACGATTCGTAATGACTCTCGAAAACAGCACGTAGACGCGGCTCAGAAGGGAAATCGGTCTGTAGTTCTTCAAGTTTGTAGTTGTCGCCTTTCTTGAAGAACAAGACCACCGCACTTCTGCTCCACGCCTCCGGTGTCATGCCACCATGGAGGACGGAATTAAAGAGCTTCTGAAGGACTTCAAGTACCGGTTTTCCACCCGCTTTCAGTAGCTCCGCTGTAATTCCATCCTCGCCTGGGGCCTTGCCGTTTTTAAGGTGCTTGAGAGCCATTCTAATCTCGCTCAGACTGACGTCCGGGATATCATCGGAATAATGTCGGATAAGACTCGCTCTTGGATCGTTACTCACACTTGCGTGTGGCTCCAACGATGACGTGTACAGCTGCCCATAGAACCTCTCAATCTCACTCAAAATCTCAGGTGCCCCGGAAACGATGCTGCCACATTCGGTCTTCAGCTTTGACAGTTGGCTCTTTCTGGCAGACAGATCTCTGGCAAAGACTTTGGAGCCTTGGTTCCGCTCGATCGCTTCTTCAATACGAGCTGTATTGAAGTTGCGTAAGTCCCGCCGCATGCATTTGGAGATCTGTCTGTTCAGTTGCCTGTATGCTGCCAAATCTGTTGAAGAATGTAGCTTCATCTCCCGTCTAACAGCCATGAGATTAAGAGTGTGATCGGAGAGTTTTTGTGTTCTTCTGCGGCGGGTCTTGCAGAACTTAGCTTCGACCGCATGGACAGTTTCCACGAGCTTGTCATTCAAATCGTCCACTTCATTGCAGTCTTCTAGGCACTGAAAACGGTTTTGTAACTCGAGCTGAAAGTTTTCGGGACTTTGGATTAGAGCACGAGGGGGACGGAGCGTTGACTTCATTAGACGAGACCTCTCCAACTTAACGTTTAGGTTCAGTGTGCCTCTAACCATTCGGTGATCGCTGCCGGTTTTCACCCTCGCGATCACTGAGACATCACTGAACAGTTGTCGCCTGGTCGTCATAATGAAGTCAATCTCATTTTTTGTCGAACCGTCGGGGCTCGACCAGGTCCACTTCCTGTGGGGCCGCTTCTTGAAGAAAGAGTTCATCATAAAGAGTCCCTCTTTCTCCATGAAGTCGGCCAGCTGCTGGCCCCTTGGGTTCCGTTGCCCTATTCCAAATTTCCCCACTTTCAGCTCACCGTTCTCTCTTGTGCCTAGTTTTGCATTGAAGTCTCCCATTAACACCGTATATTGGGTTTTGGAGGAATGCATGGCTCTAGAGATATCCTCATACATTTCCTCCACCTCCTCATCGGGGTGTGCCGAGGTTGGTGCGTAAACCTGTATGACCTTCAGCGAATACCGTTTGGTGATTCTGAGTATAAGGTACGCAACCCTCCTCGACACACTCTCAATCTTTACAACGTTGTTAACGAGAGACTTGTGGACGATAAATCCGACACCTCCTTGGGACAGATGGTCGCCCTCCCGGTAATAGAGCAAGTTGCCGGATTCGAGGATTACCGTGTCCTCCCCCTCTCTTCGGACTTCGGATAATCCTATAATATGCCAGCGTAACTTGTCTATCTCTTCTTCCAGCTCCACAATCTTCTCGTCAGTCCTCAGGGTCCGTGCGTTGTATGTTGCCAGGTCAAGTCGTTGTAGGTGGCAACCGAACCTCCACCGGAGATTCTTAGCACCCCCTGCCCCGCCGTTACCATGGTCGCCACCGTAGCCAGGAATAGCGGGGCCGCCGGGGCCTGGGGGCCGTCTCTTCGTAACTTTCATTATGGGGGGTGTATTGCCATAGTTGCCACGCTTGGCGAGCGGGTTGGCAACCGCAGTTTTTTTATTGTATTTTGCCGTTACCAGGAAGATGCTGCTGCCCATCTCCTGCCTACACAGGCAGGAGATGGGCAGCAGCATCTTCCCACCCCTCTGTCGCCTTTTACGACACCCACGGGAAGATATGGGGTAGTGGATATTCTCAACCGCTACTACACGGCAATTTACGATAATATTAGATGTAAATATACGACTTACCTTCGAATGATGGCCTAGCTGCAGGAGCTTTCTCTGCTGTATTTGGCAGCAGCATCAAATGTACGATACCATTTACGGCGTGACTTCTAAGGCAAATCCGACCTACATCGAGGAGGCATTTTTACGTGGTAGAGCCACGCTGCAACTATATTAATAGTATAGTTGTAGCACGAATGAGTCGGCTCGTCCGGGTAAGGACCACGCTCTCACAGAATACTAGCGTAAAATAGCAGCTTAACGCTGCTATGTTTCATATGGTTGGTGTAGAGAACCGGAAATCCATTTTACTGGAAATAAGGCATTCCATCTTAGCCCTTACGGGTGACAACGCATCTGCATTTTGATTTGTAATCGAGGATAGATGTAGATGTCTGTGGGCCGCAGCAACCACTTATCATCAGGCGGACTGTGTGCTCGTTTGTCACCCTTAGGTATCCTATAAAAAAGGCACACGACAAGCAGTGGACTTTCACGAGGTGTTAAGTCCATTGTTGTAGAAGGATTCGATAACATGTTTTATATTATAATATATAATATATATACACGAAATACCAGAGACTGATTGACTCAAGATATCACGAGATCTCTAAAACTATACACCCGATTGACTTGAAATTTTGTATAGTTACTCATTTCGCAATGTAGACGCTCAAGAACGGATTTCACGATAGTCCAATAAAAAAAAAACCTTGATATTTTACATCGGTGCGCCCAGCGAAGCGAGTGGGTATCACCTAGTGTTACGTTACCTAATGTTATTACCGAAGAATATGATTAATATAATTATTAAGTTCGTATTGTTACCATTAAATAGTTAAATTGTTATGTTTGATAATATGTGAATTTTATGCTATAAGTAGTGTATTTTCAATTTTAACTAAGACGCTGTTCATTTCATTCATTATTACAATGCATCGACATAAGCCAAAAACATTAAACAGGCTTCTATGTTCTATTTCACTGGCAATACAAACGATATTAAGTCCACAACAACTTAGACAATTTCAATGCGATATAGATATTACGGTACCGCACATACTGGGTAAATGTTTGCCCGAAACCAAAGCTCGGACTTGCCTCGCGTAAAATTACTATCACCTCCAACCTTAGGTAAATATGTCGGCAAGAAATTCGCTTTGAACCCTTTTGGTCCTTTGTTATTCAACTAAAACTATTCTCGGTTAATCCCTGGATAAACAGTGCTTGTTAATAAATTAACGTGTTATTAATATATGTTTGTGTGACCCTATGGTCGACAGGTGTCCCTCTAGGGCGTTGTGTATGCCGTTTCAACAAAGGAGAGTTCAAGAAACGCTAATTTCGGTTCAACTGTAAATAACGGTCGTTCCGCTTTTTATGCCTGCTTGAATTAATAATTAGAGGAATAGTGGCGAACGCTTTTGTTGAATTCATTACTCTTTCCTTTTATGTTAACAAACATAACGATTTGTTGGGTACCATGTATGAATGTCTGAGCTTATTTCTAAGCCCCTTAAGCGTCTACATTTGGATTTGGCTTTAAAGCTCCAGTATTTATTTTAAAGGTTAAAACATATATCAATTTGTTTTGTTTAATCAATTTTTCCGTGGGTCATGCTAATTTAATATTTTATATTGAACACACTGATTAAAAAAGTAAATTATTTATCATTATAGAATCTTTTCTTTGTACTTAAAATATTTTCCTCAATCGTTTCTTTTTAAGATCAAATATATTTAAGTCTTAAGTTGACTCTGGATTCATATCCTTATTTAATAAACGTCGAAAATAGAGGAGTCGGATTCGTAATCCGCATCCATATTCCGAAGATAATCTCGCCGAAGCCTCGTTCCGTCCTCGAATGTAACCTAAGCTAATAAATAAGAGGAGAAAAAGTCGGTCAGGGAGAGGCGCGGGTGGGGCTAAGTGAGTGCTTTACGTCATATCCGAAATCCCGGTAAAGTGAGTCCAGTTAAGCCGGGCGGTGTTCGATGGTCGGTCCCGCTCGTTGCGATCTCAGTAATAGCAATAGCTTTGTATTAAAGCAGTTGGGAAGACGCCTTCGGGCTTGGTCCGAGTGTTAAGAAAACGTTTTCTTATTCCATATATTTATTGAAAGTCGTTTTAACAATTCGCTCACTTATTTTGAATTTGTTTCTAGACTGCATGGTTTTCTAGAACTATTATTTAAGACTACTACGTCTTCCCTATCTATTGTTGTTCTTATAGTGTAGTTAGTGTAAGAAACATTTCATTATAATATTTGCAATAAAACTTGGTACCTAAATGTGCTGTGACTGTACTTTTATAACTACGTAAACCTTTTGGCGGAATTCATGGACCACCTCGTTCGATATTCCGTCCTCAAATCGACATGACACGATGGTCTCTCTTTTAATCCTGTCTATCATTGTGGAAACTAAATAAATATTTTAAAATCAAATATCAATGTCATTTTTTTATAGAATTAAACTGACAGACGAGCACACAGTCTACCTGATGGTAAGTGGATACTTTGGCCCATAGACATCTACATCAATTCGCGGTAAAGAATCAAAATGCAGATGCGTTGTTACCCCAGAGGACTAAGATGGAATGCCTCGTCTCCAGTAAAAACGTCTCCGGTTATCTACTCTCATCATACGAAACACAACCGCATTGTGCTCCTATTTTATGCTGGTATTCTGTGAAAGCGTGGTCCTTCCCCGGTCGAGACGACCCATTCGTATAGTTGCAGCATGGTTGTGCCACGTATAAATTAATTCTAACACCGCCACTACACAGTTAAGTTAGATTGAGTTACTTTTAATGTAAGCGTAGAAAAATTTGATAAGTTATTCCTTACTGTTCGGTCGATTGGTCTGTGTGCGTTGGGCAATTCATGAATTAAACTATCTTACCAGAAGTTTCCACTAATCCTTTAGACTACGTCTATTAAAATTCATTAATGAAATCTTTGGCAAGAACCTTATGTATACTCTAAGTCAAGAACTTTTTCAGACTTTTATTTTGAAGACATTTTTGAATTTTCCTACATCACTTTACTATTAATACTGGACAATATCACAAAGACTTCTGATTTCTGATGCTGTCTAGATTAGGAGGAGTTCGATTAGCGAGAACAGGTCGCTCGACTCTCGCATCTTGGTCAGCACCGCTATATCGGCCTGGCTTAGCGCTTTTTCATCAATCCTGCTTTATTACAGTGGCTTCGCTTTTGTCTACGTCCGGATGCCGGTCATTTGGCCGCGCCGCGTCTGTATTACACTCGTCCGATTCCATTCGTATCTGTCGCGCGGGGACGTTGGGATGCGTCTTCGTATGTCATCGGGAATGCTTATGGATTTTAGAGAAGTCTTTAGGGTTCCTTGCTGTGATTTGTTTGTACAAGTTGCAATAGTGTGATATGGGAAGATAATTTTTTTTTACATAAAGTTGAAAAGATTTCTAAATTATTTGATATTTACAAAGAACATACTTTGATAGATTCAAGACTCAAATGATAGGCCCCACTCGTATACCAGCATATGTTTTTATTATATTAACTTAATATGGTCCTAGGAGCGACTTATATTGATATTAATTAACTTAAACTGTACTTCTTTACTGATTATTTAAAGTAAATCCATATTGTTAAACATTTATAGGCAATTGATATGACGTGCAGATTTGCATGCGGATCTTAGAAAGCTTTTTTTTAAATATGGTTATTCCGCCATCCACTATTGTAAATGAATGTTTTAAAAAAAGTCCCGCTGGCGATATGGCAACGCGAATTAAAAAACTACATCACGGGCACTACTACAGTCAAAATTTTGTTGGTAATGTATTTTTTTTTATAGGAGAGGGGACAAACGAGCATACGTTTCACCTGATGGTAAGTGATTACCGCCGCCCATGAACAACTGTAACACCAGGGGAATCGCAGATGCGTTGCCGACCTTTTAAAAAAGAGGACGCTCTTTTCTTTAAGGTCCCAAGTCGTATCGGTCCGGAAAAATCTCGGGTGGTAGAAGTTTTCTTTCTCTTTTGTTTTCTTTCTGTTTAGTTTTTTTCCTCACAAAACTTCCTTGTGAAAGTTGTGTGAGAAAAAAAACTTCTTTTAAATCGCACAGTGGTGAACCGCCAGTCATCCATATGGTATGGAACCATCCATACCATCTGGATGACTGTCGGATAGAAGCGCTTTGTGCCGTAGAGTCCAGGCAGTAGAGTCCAAGGAGGAGGCCCCTTATACTCTACTGCCTCCGCCTATTTTTTTATGAGTTAGGTAACTCAGAAGATCATCAGACGAGCGTCCGCGACGGAAACCGTACTGACGGTTACTAATCAGCTGGTGATCCTCAAGGTACCGCATGTAATGTATGAAGTTTAGACTTTTTATTGACTATTTTGGTAGAATTTTTTTTCTGCCGACTTCCAAAAAGGAGACGGTACTCAATTCGAGTGTATGTTTTTTTTTATGTGTGTTACCTCATAACTTTGTACTGGGCGAACCGATTTCGATGATTCTGTTTTTATATGAAAGCTGATAGTTCTCGTGTGATCCTATATGAATTTGATCAAGGTCAGACCAATGGTTATTGAGTTATTCTTAAATAACCTATTTTGAAGTCGCTTATATTGAAGTCGGTTGTACAAAATTTTGTACAAAATTTTGTAAAAAAATCTGTTTTGAGTATTGTTTCTAATTGATAATATAGACGATAATTATAATTTTTAACAAAAAGTAAAAACCTACTTCAAATTGCTATTAAAGAAATTATTTATTTATTTTATAGGGGACCTCCCTTGAAGTACAACCTATTTATTAAAAAAAGAATCATCAAAATTGGTTCTCAATCTCCGAAGATATCGCGTAACATAAATCCAAACAAAAATAAAAAACATACTGTGGAATTGAGAACCACCTCCTTTTGAAGTCGGTTTAAAATAGCCTCTGAAGTTTATTTTAACAAAACAGTTTCATTGTACAGAACCTATACATATTTTTTACTTTTGCATGCATTCTAAACAAGTTTTTGAAAACATCGACAGTATACTCTCAAGTCTCAAGACAGAGGACGTTTGTCCTTTGTCCACTCTTCTATAAAAAAAATCAGTAATGATCTCATCCAGATTTTTTTGAAATAAATTAGTTTACATTATCATCATTATTATATAATTATGGAAGTGTAAAGGCATTAAATTGTATTAAAATTCAGTCGTATTTGTATTAAAATAAACTACATTTTCGTACGGGACCACACATGGCGCTCCTAATATATTTTGGCAATAAATATACTTTCTTTTTAAGCCACTTGATGTATAACATTCGGCCATTGTCGGTTTGTTTTCAGTTTGGCAATTTTTAAGGGGATTACACACGGGCCCGACTTGACCACGTATCCTCAGCTGCCCTCTATTTATGGGGCAATATTTTATGGAATATTGAGTTAAATGGCCTTTAATCTACTGATATAATAGACGGTTTAGTGGAAACGTATCTATGCGTTCAATTGTGTTCGGTTTCTTATTGCTGTGGGGATGCCCGTCTTGTTTTCTTTTGTGTTAAACTCTCATAGAATAGAATAGAATAGAATAGAATAATTTTTATTCAATATAGATCACATGTGTAATTCGTATTGAAAGTCATTTATACACATATATATACACATAATATATACACAGTTGATAATTCTTTGAAATGTGTTTAACCGAGTTTAATAAATAAGTAGTTACTACACTCAACGCGTAGTTTTTTAATGTATGTTTACTGATTTCTGCCGTTTCCACCGGCTAAACCGATTTTATCTTTTTAGTTAGATTTTGTTTCAGGGTAGTTCCATATCAATTTTTGGAAAATTGAGTATATACATAATGGCTTCAGAATTTGTGGCTTTAATTCTTTAATTTTTCTTCAAAATATGTTCTAGTACGGACTTCAGGGGCTATGTATGATATTTTTTGTTTTGAAATTAGTTTTACTTTCTTTTTAAACGTGACTACTTTACTATAACCTCCTAATTCTATGAAATGTCTGTAAATCAATATAATCTATGATTTCTTATTGGCGCGTAACATATGTTTACATATCGTAATTAAGTTTTTAAAATAAGTGAAAATAAAAAAGAATATGTACCTATTCAATAATATATACCTTGTATTTTTTCATATTCTTACATTGCCATCCGATTGCGAGCTAAGTTCCATATTTCAAGTCTGTTAGTTCATTGGGAAGTTAGTTTGAAATCAATTACTAAATTCGATCCGACAGACATACACGAAAACAAGTTAATAAAAACGTGCTAATAAAATACGAATCATTACAATATAATTTTTTTATTTTTTATTTTATTACACTATTAATTTATGTGATCTACGTTTTCTCTCTTAGATAATATCTCCACAAAGATAGAGATTGTCTAATTTAAAACAGCAAAAATGCAAAAATACAAGGAAGCCGTCCTATTTTAGACATTTTTGCTACTAAAACAAAATAAAAGTGAGGCGCAGATATTATAGATTTTATACCACCTACACTGTAAATGTGACAAAAATCTATCAAAAATACAAGGGACGGGCGTGCAACTTTTAATAACACAAACTCTGCCACAAATAATACAAATTTCTGTATAGTCCAATGTTTTAAAATTAAAGAGGATTCGAAATCTTTGGAAAAGAAAGTTAAAATTTCAAGAAAAATATATTATAAATAAATATTTTTATATCTAATAGCCGTGAGTTCTCAGTCTAAGCGCGCGTCGTAAATTTTAAAGTTCACCAGTAACTCGGGTTTGATATCCGCTGAAGTGAAGTAATCAATTGCAATTTTGAGTATATACTCAGGGGTAAAGGAAAATATCGTAAGAAAACCGGCATGTCTTATAAATCAATTTTTTTAGGACATTTAAAGTATGCCATTGCTCCGTCTTGCCCTAAAATGGGAATGATAGGATATCCAACAGTGGGACATATTTTTTATAGATAAGGGTGAATAACGTGCACACACTTCACCACCAATCGAGCTCATAGACATCTTCATCTATTCTCAATTACGAATCAAAATGCAGATGGGTTGTCACCCCTAAGAACTAAGATTAATTGTCTCGTTTCCAGTTGAAAATGGTCTCCGGTTCTCTACACTCACCATACGAAACACAGCAGCATTAAGCTGCTATTTCACGCTGGTAATATGTGAGAGCGTGGTCGTTCCCCGGTCGGGCCGACCCAGTCCTGTTATAACTATAATATAGCTGTAACATGGCTCGTAGAAATAGGATATACGTAGGCTGTTACTTCACTTTCAGTGATCAACGTATCTATTTTTGTAAGTGTAAAACTGTCATCACTATTATTTATACTTCCAAGTCCTTTTCTCCAAAGAGAGTTCAAATGGCATATTCTTAACGTTCCGATACGCGTTGGCACAGCTCCCACCGTCACTTTAATGGGATTAAATCATGCGACATTAGCAGCCTCCCGTCCGACCGGGCCACCATAAATAATCCCGCTTTTATTAAACTTGTCGAGATAAATGATTATAGACTGTCCCCTTGTTCGTGGCCGTGCGCTTTCTTCGGACAGTGGTGAGGAGTGGATTTTTAATTAATCAACTCGCGCACGCTTCGGTTCCTTATTGTTTCAGGGAAAACGTGTGAGAAATTATACAGTATTTTTTTTTATAAAAGCAAAGTGACAAACGAGCATACAGTCCACTTGATAGTATGTGGGTAATGCAGTCCATGGACACCTGAAGTCAACTTCAAGCAAGGAAGGCTACAGAAACAGATGCGTGTGACAACGCATCTGTTTCTGTAGCCTGAGGACTAAGCTCTGAGGACTAAGATGAGTGTAATTAAACTTGCTCTCTTTATACCCTTCGGATCGAAACACAACAGTGCAGGCATTTCTATTTGGCGGCAGAAATAGGTAAGAAGGAGAGTGGTCCCTAAACTTCATTGTCTAGTACATAGAGGTACTGTATACCTAGCGTATTTAAACTGTGCTGATATATTTTTTTATAGAATAAGGGTGACAAACGAGCACACAGTCCACCTGATGGTAAGTGGATGCCGTGGCCCATAGACATCTATATTTATCCTTAATTAGGAATCAAAATGCAGTTGCGTTGTCACCCCTGAGGACTAAGATGGAATGCCTCGTTTCCAGTAAAAAGCGTCTCCGGTTCTCTACACTCACCATACAAAACACAGCAGAATTAAGCTGCTATTTTACGCTGGTATTCTGTGAGAGCATGGTCCTACCCCGATCGAGCCGACCCATTCGTGCTACAACTATACTACTAATATAGCTGCGGCATGGCTCTTTCACGTAAATTACACGTTAGTTTATTTTAAATATTACAGTGGTAATTATACAAAAGAGTCACTTTCAATAAGCATTATTTATAATCTATATTGAATAAACAAGTTTCTGTTTCTGTTTCTGTTTCTACAAATTTTCATTTCATAGGGGGGATATTTGCCATAGTTGCCACGCTTGGCGAGCGGGTATGCAGCCTCGTACCGGTGGGCGAAGTGTAGGGCGTCCCACCACTAGATGGAGTGATGTCCTGGTAAGACATGCAGGAAGTCGATGGATGCAGGTGGCTCAGGACCGTGCTTTATGGCCTTCCTTTGGGGAGGCCTACGTTCAGCAATGGACTTGTGAAGGGCTTTAATGATGATGATGATTAAAAATTTATTGAATGCTCATTATTCACATTTTTCTCTATCTATGTAAGAACAAATATGATACATATGTATATGAAAATAATAGCTGTGTTAATTAAAAGTTGCAACGATTTTCTCACATGCTTACGGACTTTATTTTTAAAAACAACCTTGTTGGGAGCTTTTTTAATGTCAAGACGGATGTCGTTCCAGAGTCTGATGGCCTTCAGGGCGAAAGAGTGAGATAAGTTACCAGTACAGTGTAAAAGATTGAGCAACTTAAGATTAGCCGAAGAACGGAGAGAAAAATTATGAGAATCTCCCAAGTATTGAAATTCGGATTTCAGCTACTCGGGAGCACATGGATCGTTCAGAGTTGTGAAAAGGGTGCAGAGTATTCTAATATATCTACGCTGACATGATACGTATTACATAATACGTATCATGTTCTTAAGGTTAATGATTGTTTTTATGTTGGCTTCATATCGATGTTTTTGCGCCTCCGGTCTCTCGGGTGCTAATGGTATTATATTTATTAATCATTCGTATTCGTCATTCGCTCCTCGTCGATTCAGTAGCTCTCAAAGTGTTGTATGTAGAAAAGTATTATCCTTATTATTTGTTACTATGATAACGTGTAGAAGTTAAAAGAATGTTTTTATAATCTATCATCGTGGTGTTAAAGAGGCCCATGTCCTCTAGGCTATCAACGAGATAGTAATGGTTATGATCACAAAGTTAAAAATATATGAACTAACTATTCGTGTCTAGAGAAAATTTAGTCAGGTATTGTTTCGTTTATCCACAAGTAATGTTATATCGTATCTCTATATATAATAATCACTTGCTGTCCTTTAGTCTCGCTAAAAGTCGAAAACAGTTTTGATGAAATTTTATCTGTGCGTTTGAGTTAGGGTCCCTCGATGGTTTAGATTCACAATTGGACCCGGTAGGTGGCGCTATTAGCGAGATCCGGAAATCACCCGGGGCGGATCACTAGTTTTAAAATAAGATCTTATAAAAGTTTGAGAAACGCATTGCAATGTCGTGTATTGTCAACTAGTGGACAGCTAAAAAGATATTTGATTAGTGACCACAGGTCCGTCGTGGCGTAGAGCTGTTCCAAAGTATCGTAGATGTAGATCGCTACTGGAAGACTCAGTTTATATTTAGCCCAAAGATATTATTTCGAAATAATAAAATATACTTGCAGGTTTTTAAAAAGGTATTAAGTAAAGTATATAATGAGATAAAAATAAGAACGAAGTTTAAATTGTAACTGATTGAAGAAAAAACATGCCATTTGAGATTTCTTGGCGATTTTTCTCACGAGGTTCCTACTTCCGCACTTGGGACTTGTTGACATTTACGGCTGAATAAGTCATCACATCAAAAAAAAAATCTAATCATTGTATGTAATTTCTAAAATTATTGGTACACTTTCTATAATAGTTACACTATCAACAAGTCGTTTTGGTAGCTTATCTAGTGGTCCTATATCCATACCGTTTCAATGAAATAAGAACGATATTCCCTCATCGCCACGGCGTCGCCCGGGGAAATAGTCCGATAGCGACGGGCATTTCCTTTATACGTGACGCTTTGTGCCTGACAATGTGATAATTGGTAATATCACTTGAGTACTACGAGTCATGTAAGCCATCAGTGGAACATGATAACCACCGTAACAGTTAAAGCCTATCAAAAGTCCCATGCTGAATATAGGCCTCCCTCATATATTTTCTAACATGGGGGATAATTACAGTAGCTTTGATGCTTCATTAGACCATTAAGGCCAATATTACAGGCTAAGAGGCATTCCAACTTACTCCTTGGATGTGACAACGTATCTGTAGCTTTCTTTATTTAAAGTTGGTTGCAGTGGTCACTTGCTTTCAATTGGTCTCTGTAAGTTCGCTTGCCACTTTAATTGAAAGTAGGCTGGTTAGGTATAGCGAGGAAACGCAGTGTTCTTAGCTTTATTCCACGTCAAGCAGTGCTGTTATAGTTACAGGTTACAGCCTATATACGTCCCACTGTTGGGCACAAGCCTTCATTTCTGAGAGGGTTTTAGGGCAAGGATAAGTCCGCCACGCTGCCTCAATGCGTGTTGGCGAACTTTACATGTCTTCGAAAAATTCTTCTTAGTTCTTATTTCTCAGACATGCAGGTTTCCTCACGAGTTTTCCTTCACCGCCGAGCACGTGGTTAAAATTGCAATGAACAATTTCATTGCTGCCTGCGGGGATTGAACCCGGGTTGCTCGCGTGCTGTGAAACTTACAGCGAGCGCTAACCATCTGAGCTACTATTATATGATAAAATTATTTTTTTTGTTGTAAATTTTATATTTTCCTTGTAGGCTGCATTCTAAAATTTAAATTAGTTGGAATTGATTCCATATTAAATGTGAAATGATTCGTAGTCTAAAACTTGACTGATTTAAAATATATAAATAATAAGATAGCATATTTGCTACCAGTCTTAAATTATATTTAGATAAGGTAATACCTATCTCGTTTGTACGTTATGTAAATAAGACTGAAGCAATAGAATATGGGTAGGCTTTTCTCCTGTTGAACACACCACTTCAATTAGTGAAAATTTCAAACTTTACAATCTTTTGTTTTCTCTAGCGCGACATCTATTGTGTAGGATGTACTCGAGACTTCTGTCCACACTGATATTATCCAGCACTGAATACTCTTTCTATTCACATGATGTTTATCTTTATTCGAATTTAATATCTGGTATATCTAGTGCTGATTCCGGCGTAGACGTGCTACGAAATGTCTACGAACTATGTTATGTACTAACTACATGTACTTTTATTTAATAATTTAATTTGAAATAGAATATTAACATAATAATTTAATTTTGTTTCACATATGTAATGTAATATGAAAGATATTTTTATGAATTGTCTAAAAATAAAAAAAATTGAAAATTAATTTGTACTTTGAATAAAAATGCAGAACAAATTTTCGACTACGAAATACTGTTTTAATTAACGATGATAGTCATTGTATTGATTTTATTTTTGAAACCATGTCTTAATAATTCCTGATATTTATTATCAATGTAAAGACAGAGCGCATTCTGTTTTATTGCTTGTTCAATTACATACTAATGTTAAATGCTATGTTGTTAGAACAACCAAAAAAGTAAAGTAAAAAAGTAGCATTTAAGTAGCTAGAGCCGGCTTTAAAAATTGGGATGTTTTCGATTTTATTGTATGATTGTTTAGTGATATCTTCGTCAACTGTATGTGTTATATTTTAGGGGTGGTCCCGTATAAATTTGGGGTAAATATTCCATCCCTAAAGGTGGCATAATAGAGTTCCTATGTCGACTCAAACGAGACAAAAAAAGCCGATTTGAAATAACTAAATGGAATAAATTAATTTCCGCATAATAGCATCTGCAACTATTTTTATAGAATGAGGATGACAAACGATCACACAGTCCACCTGATAGCAAGCAGATGATGTGGTTCATCGGCATCTACATCTATTTCGATTAAGAATCAAAATGCAGATGCGTTGTCACCTCTGAGGACTAAGATGGAATGCCTCGTTTCCAGTAACTAGGGTGTCCGGTTTTCTACTCCCCATACGAAACTGACGTTTTATTTCTTTCATACACTATGTCTTAGCACTAATATCAGAAGCTAATGTGAAAATTGTTTATTCTTAGCTTTCTTGAAGTCGGGATTTACTTTTTATTTAAAGATAAATTATTGTATTGGTAGAGCCACGCGGCAGCTTTTGTTGTCGCACGGATGGGCCGGCTCGAACCGGGGTGGTACCACGACCTCACAGAATACCAGCGTGACGTAGAGGTTTAAAAAATATCTCACGCACTTGTAATTTTTTCTAAATTTTAATATAGCCAGACAGATTACTTGTGCAAGTAGGTAATAGTTTTGTTATTCCTTGACGAATAAGCGAAGTATTGTGTTTCAAGGCAATATACACCGAGGCAATTTCATTAGAAGTCATTAATTACTGCGTCGATTAATATGAAGCAGTTTGACGTGCGGTGGGCGTGACCGAGCAGCTGATAGCCGGTGATTAGTGACGCATATAGACTGGACAATTAAGTGCTAATTGAGTTCCGCCTGGTGTAACATGTTTGGACTTGTTAATTTTTTGGCGACGTATTTGTGATTAATTAGTTTTTTTCATTGGATTCTTTTTTGCACGCTCTCCTAAATGAATCATATAACACACCCAGAGAGTAGCTACTCTGCGCCTGTGTTTGAGGCTGAAAAGATTGATTTCAACCAAATTAAGGTCACCTGTAGGTCTCTCAGCATGCCTCGCTATAGTCTTCAGTCCAATACTGCTAATTGGCATTTTACAACACCAGCCCATATGTAACAGATCATGTACAATAGGAACCGCAAGGAAACTAAGTATCCTTGCAAGGACACCTTTCTTTGCAGCTGCTTTGGTCTTGGACTCAATTACTCGTCGATAGTTGAGCTTCGGAGAGATCTCAAACTCTATCAATTGCGGCGGTCATTTCACTCCAAAAATACATCCCAAAAAGTGGATGCTAAGGTGAGCGGGCTTCTTTTCGGCGAAGGGGCACACATGTGTAGAGGTGTTAAATCTTATAAGATTGACATCTTAGTCAGAGACATGTAGTATCAAGTAGGAATGTAAAATAAGGGACGTAGTTGTTTATTATAACTTACAGACGTTCTTATTTTTCATTTTATGATAGACGTGACCACCCCGTTACTACTTCACTTTGGTAATCCGGGTTTCTTCATTATGCATATTATCCATAATACGCGATAGACACGACACTCTGCAGCTGTGTTATGGCTGCAGTACGAATGAACCGGGTCATCGGGACGCTGTGTTTAAGATGCGTGACAATAACAGGTTTTTTTTCTGGTAAGGAAACATTACACCTTAATCCTCAGAGGTTACAACGCATCTGTATATTAATCTAATTCATAATTGACAATAGATTTAGGTGTCCGGGCGACATCTTGCACTTACCATTAGGTAGACTATGTGCTCGTTTGTCTTCCATCTATCAAAACAAGTTTAAAGGTAATCAGCATAAATAGAAGGCAACAATCTTTATACAAATCACTTATCAGTGTATTGTATATACTATATACAATAACCATTTCACTATCAATGCGTCTTCGATATCTGCGAATAAAACTATGCGTTTTTATTAAAATTGACGAGGCGTTGCTGTCTACATAGGTCGTTACCCGTGGTCCTTACACATGAAAGCGGATAAAGAGACGAATTCACCGCGCTGTCGTAATGTGTGTTGGCGGACTTCGCACCTTCTAGAAATATGATCAAGATGGTAAAGCACACTGACTTAGCTTAACAAAACCCTATTCAGTCTTTCCTTGCAGTCACCCCCATTGTGATCGGATGAGAAGATATATTTTCTTCCCCGTTGATTGACGGTTCTTCGTGCTTTATTCCGGCCTACCACCCACTTCATTTTTTATAGGATAAGAGTGACAAACGAGCACACAGTCCACCTGATGGTAATTCGATGCTATGGCCCATAGACATCTACATCTATCATCGATTAAAAATCAAAATGCAGATGCGTTGTCAGCCTTGAGGACTTAGGTGGAATGCCTCGTTTCCAGTAAAAAGGGGTCTGGAAACGCCAGTCAAACCGATCTCCGTTTCTCTTACTACTATACGACAACAGAACTCTCATAACTCAACAGAATTAAGCTGCTTTTTCACGCTAGCATTCTGTGAGAGCGTGGCTGGTCAAGCTGACACATTCGTGCTACATTCATATTAAAGCTGCAGCGTGGCTCTATCACGTCAAAATGTTTACTGATCTGTTCACGTGTCCAAACAATTCTTCAATTTGCGAATAATTCATATAGGAATTAGGACCCATACCTTAAGCTTTCTGTACAAGTCGAATTTCCAATTCTGTGGCGATTAATTTTTAACAAACGCATTTCCCGGCAATAACAATTATAATTCAGAATCACGCAGCCGTCATTACGCCGTTTTATCTGGAGACGCGACTCCCAACCCTTTAAACTCTAATCGTGAATTATACGCCGTAATAAAATTCTTTAATCAAAGAAAACAACCGAGCGCCCATTAAAGCGAGCACACGTCGCCACCTCGAGTCGTTACGGCGAATATTTACATACATGTGTCATTACACCCCCATCTCACCCCCACCATAATTAAGGGTATAAGAGAATCTTAGCGTCTTATTACGTGTACGTAACGGTATCCTTTTAGAAAATTGTAACAACAGTGTCGTTATAACATCCCCTTATAACAGCCCCCGCCTCCCCGCCGAAATGATCGCCTCGGAAAATTTGGCGCCAAGTCGGCAAAGCTGAAACATTCTAAGGAAGCTAAGAGCACACACGAAACTTAAATGTGAAATATCCTCTAATGAATCAGACAATATTTTAAGGCGCTGGGGCAATAAAATCTCCCTCCGCCCACTAATGTACGGCAGCACTTTGTCGCTGTTTAGAGAAGGGGTGATTGCGTAAATAAATATCGATGTGGACACTGTGAGCTTGCTGTGGAGATTTCGTGGCCTGTTTTTCAACTAATTTTATAATTGATCGAACTCTTAAGACAGATGACGTAATAAATATTTCGATGGTTTCGTGACTAAGTCCCTTATCAATTAATTATGGCGAAAGGACTGAAGGCAGCGGTTTCGAATCCCGCACGGAAAAAGTTTGTATGCCATACAAATAATTGTTCTGGATCTGGATGTTCGTCTTGGTGCAATTTATGTATGTAAACTGCCGCTACTATACAGGAGAAAATCCTAGTGTAGGGCTAACTATTAAAAAAAGATAATTTATATATTATGAGCTGAAGGTCTGTACTTATTAGTTCTTATACGAATACTTAAATCATTATTTTTTGTAGCCTGTAATTTTTGTAATTAAGTGTTGCCATGATATTATTCGTAGTTACCTTATAATCGAACCCCGATTTAATTTTTCGCGTTGAAGTAAAACATACTGAGGACTGCTTAAGCGAATTATAAAATATTTCGAAAAAAATGTGAAGGCCAACAACATGAACAAGAACAGCGCGGTGGACCTGTGAACAATTGTGGAACAGTATAGGCTGTTACTTAACTTTTATTAATTTTATATCGTTATACGTTTTCCACGTTTTAATGTAATTATTATTTTACTATGTTACTACAAATATTTTACCCTGTAGCAACATTACGGCTGCAATTAAAATATGCATCAATCAAGTCAATTATGCAAAAAAGTTACGGACTTAAGTTTCCAATTAATTTTAAACGAGTTCTCAAAAAAAGTAGTTCTATGTTCGACACGTATTATTTACGTATTATAATCATATGAATCAATTTTAATGATTCTTCTTTTATTAAATAGGTAAAACTTCAAAGATGATCTATGAATTCAGAGAAAAATTACATCTTTAAGGGAGACAAAATAGGGGATGAAGCTTTTAATGTACTAAATAAACTAATAAATTCTAGTTGTTACCTTGAATTTGTGATATTACTTAGCCCACCTATAAGGGCAAGATATTTAAATTTCAAATGTTTTTAACTTTCTTTTTAAACTTAATTATTGTTAAACATACTACACCTGGCAGCTGTCTTATAAATACCTATTTGACTAAGCTTCAAAATTTTGTTTTAATTAGACTTTTCTATAAATAATTCTTCATTACAGCATCTTAACATTTTTAGAGTTCCTTATCCAAAAAGTAACCAACGGGACCCTATTACTAAGCCTCCGTTGTCCGTGCGTCTGTTTGTGAGCAAGCTGTATCTTATGATCTGTAATAGATAGACAGTTGAAATTTTCCCAAATGTGTATTTTTGTTGTCGTGATAACAACAAATAATAAAAATAAAAATTAAAGGGAGCTCCCTTACTAGAAACGTGTGTGATGGTGCGGCACCCTTTATGCGCGAGTCCGACTCGCACTTGGCCGGTTTTATCTTGTCTTTTACTTGAGTGAAGTTCGAAATGATGTCAAGATGCCGATGGTGTTTCTACTAAGCGCCCTCGATTTGGCAAACAGGCACAATTGCCAATTTTCACATAGACCCCCTTCTCATTACGTACACGCACAACGACTAGGGTTACCATCTGGAAATTTTAGTTCTTGTGTTAGCAGTGTATCCATAACATAAACGTCGATGGTAATATGACTGACACAGGGACACTTTTTTTTAAATAAATTTATAAGGGTGCGTACAGATTAAGTAACATGTTGTGTAACTTTTGTTTTATAACACGTCCACATTATGTTACATTGTTTTTCAACATTGCAACATATAACAATACTGTACACATTAGAACAACAATGCAATATAACAATGTTATATGACATTGTCGTTTGTCGTTCTGCAGTGATTTTCACAATGTCGACATGAGAAGTCGTTTTGCTAGCTGCTGCAGCAACTCTTGTACTTTTAAATAAAAAAATAAAAAACATAGATACTGGTAGATAAAAATACTCTCGAGTTATATAACATATGTGTCACGTTATATAACATTTTCTTAAACATTCAGTCTCCACAATACTGAAACATGTTATATAACAATGTTATGTTGTATAATATGTACGCACCGTAACAAAATTCTTGTGTATCGTTGATGCAATTTACATAAATAAATTGCGTTCTACATAAATACGACGTTATGTAAAATAAATGATTTTTTTTGGTGGTAGGAATGCTTTTCTGCCTCGGAGCCGGTCTGGGTTGCAACCACTCTCTTACCTATTTATAAATAAATATCATTGCTTGCACTTCTTCGGTCCGGTCTGAAGGATCTCTCTTACAAAGCAATAAGGACCGTAGCCGAGCTCACTTGACTACTCTAGCGCCATCTATTATCTATCTACGGAAGCGGTTGCGATGTATATCGATATGAAAATTTGACGCGCTAAATACATCGTTCTTTATTTAATACATTTCCATAGATGTCGCTACATGGTACCGCTAAGTAAGATTGACGAAGTCATTGGGCTCTAGTATATTATACAATACAATATCTTTGAAGAGCATTGGTTTATTACACATAATGACATTGGCTTATAGAGATATATCCTTAACCTATTAAAATATAAATAAAACTGGCCAAGTGCGAGTCGTACTCGTGCACCGAGGGTTCCGAGCAAATCCGTAGATAGTTTAAAATTATTAAAAAAAATTTATTATATGATGTAACTAAAAATTTGTGCTTTTCGCAATTTTTCCTTTATCTGTGCTATAATACGTTGCTTGGTACCAAATTTTAAGATTCTGAGTTCACGGAAAGTACCCTGGTGGAGAATTTGCTTCCCTTGCGAATGTCGAAAATTTGCGGCATAAATGGCTGTATCTTTTGATTGCGTTGGCTTAGAAGTTTGATTTTTTCACAGCTCCAAGGGACAGTAGACTTGAGTATTTGATATAAATTGATATCAGCTTGTTACCTCCACGCGTTCCTGAGAAAAAGGGTCTTGACAGACAGACAGACGCACAACTTTTTAGGTTTTTTTTAGGTTCAGTATGCCTCTAACCATTCGGTGATCGCTACCAGTTTTCACCCTCGCGATCACGGAGACATCAGTGAACAGTTGTCGTCTGGCCGTCATAATGAAGTCAATCTCAATTTTGTCGAACCGTCGGGGCTGGACCAGGTCCACTTCTTTTGGGGCCGCTTCTGGAAGAAAGAGTTCATCATAAAGAGTCCCTTTCTCCATGAAGTCGGCCAGCTACTGACCCCTTGAGTTCCGTTGCCCTATTCCAAATTTCCCTACTTTCAGCTCACCGTTCTCTCTTGTGCCTAGTTTTGCATTGAAGTCTCCCATTAACACCGTATATTGGGTTTTTGGAGGAATGCATGGCTCTAGAGATATCCTCATACATTTCCTCCACCTCCTCATCGGGGTGTGCCGAGGTTGGTGCGTAAACCTGTATGACCTTCAGCGAATACCGTTTGGTGATTCTGAGTATAAGGTACGCAACCCTCGTCGACACACTCCCGATATTTACAACGTTGTTAACGAGAGACTTGTGGACGATAAATCCGACACCTCCTTGGGACAGATGGCCGCCCTCCCGGTGATAGAGCAAGTTGCCGGATTCGAGGATTACCGTGTCCTCCCCCTCTCTTCGGACTTCGGATAATCCTATAATATGCCAGCGCAACTTGTCTATCTCTTCTTCCAGCTCCACGATCTTCTCGTCAGACCTCAGGGTGCGTGCGTTGTACGTTGCCAGGTCGAGTCGTCGTAGGTGTCAACCGAACCTCCACCGGAGATTCTTAGCACCCCCTGCCCCGCCGTTACCATGGTCGCCACCGTAGCCAGGAATAGCGGGGCCGCCGGGGACTGGGGGCCGTCTGTTTGTTGCTTTAATCATTGGGGGGTATTTGCCATAGTTGCCACGCTTGGCGAGCGGGTTGGCAACCGCAGGTTTTTTTTACTGTAGTTTTGGCTATTATCAGGAAGATGCTGCTGCCCATCTCCTGCCTGTTTCCCTTTGTCGCCTTTTACGACACCCACGGGAGGATATGGGTTAGTGGATATTCTTGACCGCCACTACACGGCAAGGATATTTTTTTTTTTAAATTTAAAGCATTCGTTCCTACGACTTACACTATTTTATTAACGCCGTGTTTAGTACTCGTATCATATTATATTATTAAGGATGACAACAGTTTAACAATAAAAAAAGACGTGCGTGCGTGTGTGCTTTCGTCGGAGCGTGAAAACGTACGTGTGTAGGTTCTTAGATATTGCGCTATAAAGTTATTACGTCTCACATATCTCAAGAATAAATCATCATATCGACTCCAAACATATACCAAAATAATAATCATTGATTAAGTATGCATTTTTAAGGAAAAATCGAACTTATAACATAATATTGTAAACACAATACACCTTATGGGGGAGTTGGTATATGCTTTGGATATGGTAGATCAAATCGCACTTACTTATTTTTAACTGCCTCGTAGCTATAAAAATATCCTCACTGATTCAAGGAAGCTTGGCCACACTTATCACATGCCATATTTAACAATGCAAGAATTCTCTTGTTCACACACTAATACCTCCTGCGTTTAAGACGTCGCGTAACTGCGGGCCACGATGAACGCTCCCGATATGAAGCATCCCGCGGGGACATTTTGCGGTCTGGACTCGCGAGTCGCTCCGCAGGCTTACAATTGTAACTCGTGTAGAAGTTTGTTTGACTAATACGTTGGGATCTACGGACGTAAAGGATGACGATCTCTCTCAACAATTACTGACCGAAGAAACATCGATATTTATTTATATTAGAGTTTACTATTTATTAAGCTAATAGCAATATCATTGCGTAGTGGCGGAGTAGGAATATCCACCACCCCTTAATATCTCGTGGGTCTCGTAGAGGTGACTGAGGGAAATTGAAACAGGAGATGAGCAGCATCTTTCTGGTTACATCTGAAAATAGTAAAGAAATGCGTTTGACACGCTTGGCATGCGCAGAATCTATAGATCAGGTCTATATTCAACACCAACAGTAATGAATGAAAAATTTGAGCTAAAAGTCCAACCTGGCAAGTGGCTACTAATGCCCATGCAACCCAAGTCATCAATGACAAGGCCGAAGATACGTTGTTAACCCTGGGAACTAAGATGAAATGTCTCACAACCTGCAACTATAGGTACTGGCTTCTTTGCCCTTCAAACTGGAACACAGCAATGGGCCTACTGTCGCTTGAAAGTACAAACAGTTATGTGGATGGTACCCGCCGCCTTTTGACAATATGAATAAGTAAGAGGGTAGTTACGGGTTGAGATAGTCTTCTTGACATGTCAGGAGCTCTATAACTGAATAGTCTTATTTTATTCTCACAAAAAGTACACAATATAAAGGAAAATATAGTGTCGTAATATTAAATTTTATTGCCATCATTATCACTTTAATATGTAACTAAATTTTGTGAAAGCAAAGTATAAGTGAAGTCACTCGTGGGGATCATAATTAAAATGACTATAGAAATGACTTCCAACGCATAGCATACCAACTCGTTTTTTGACCCATTTCAAGTACATTTCGTTCTACACATTCTATCATTATGTGCATCTAGGGGGCATTCAATCTATGTACTTCGCAGATATATAAGAACGCATCTGCATTTTGATTTTAATCGAGTTACTGAGGTCTATGAGCCACTACACTTACCATCAGATAGTTAAAATAAATACGTCAAAGAACCATGCCACGTAAGTTATTGCCTGCATATTTCGGTACATATTTTGTATTGGATCGAAAGGAAAGGTTTTAAGAATGTGTGATTATACATTTATCATTGTTCTGAGTAGATTATTACAGCACTCTTAAGGTGTTGTGCTGGTCTAAGAGAAGTAATGAATTCCTCATAATATTTTTCTGTGAGTGTCGACAGAGCGACTATGAACATTCGCTGTTTCATGGCCTTCGTTTTTCGATCAGTCTGGCGGCAGGAAATAACGCCTAAGGTGCAAAACGCGTGCCGATTAAGTTCCAAATCATCAATACAATAGTGAATGGAAGACTTAAATAGCCATTCACTTTCACATGCTGATAAGAAAAAAAAAATTAAGATATTATAATAGACTATAAATACTAAGTTAATAATTAGGTGTGCAATACTTAAATTTTACATTTAAATCTGTCTTAATCAAATGCATTAAGTAAGACAAACCAACAACAAAGTTTGACTGATAAAGACTGCCAAAAAACTTGACTGGAAAAGAAATTCGCCATTTGTAAACCCCTTTAAATAGGTAATTATAAAAAAAGTTTAAAATTATTTATAGTAAGTTTTAGACCAGTCACCTGGCACAATAGCTCACCACACTTTGGATTTACCCACAAAGAATTTCGACAGGCACAAGTTCGTCCCTTGTTACCGTACGTGTTCCAAGTAAAAACAATAAATAGTTAATAAATAAAATAAGTGAATAATATCCAAATCAGGCAAATGCTATCACTCTGTCAGGGCTTTGTGTAATGCGGCATAGCATCGAAGCAGTTAATCATCCACGTATGTACACAGACGCCGGCACTTTGAGACGCGATGATTTATTGATTCCAGTGGCCGCCTTGGGATCGCTTCAAGGCGTGGCCCATCCCGGGCCCTTTTCATTATCATCCGACTAATTGCGTTCGGGTTTATACGTCTTATGTGGTGGTGTGTCGATGAAATATGACGACAAGCAAGATTTGGTTGTTATATTCATACGTTTAGTGTGTCGAAAACTGTAAAATATTGTTAATTGTTTTAATCAATACAAAGAAACATAAATTATATGCTGAGTTTATAGAATAAGGGTGACAAACGAGCACACAGACCACAGACCACCTGATGGCAAGTGGTTGCTGTTGCTCATAGACATCTACATCTATTTTTGTTTGTGAATTAAAATGCAGATGCGTTGTCAGCCGTGAGGACTATGATTAGAATACCTCTTTTCCAGTAAAAGGGTCTCCGGTTCTCTACACTCACCATACGAATCACAACAGCATTAAGCTGCTATTTGACGCTGGTATTCTGTGAGAGCGTGGTCCTTCCCCGGTTGAGCCGACCCATTCGTGCTACAACTATACTATTAATATAGCTGCAGCATGGCTCTACCACGTATAGTAGTTACAAGTAATGAGCATATCGTCTTATGGGTGTTGTAAGAGGCGACCGAGGAAAACAAAACAGGATATGGGCTGCAGCGTGTTTCTAATAATAACTAAAAAAACTACGTTTATCAACAAGCGTGACAACTAAGGTAAATATCCCCCTTTGGGGGAGCCCTGTGTTCAGCAGTGGACTTCTGATAGGTAGTAACGTTAACGGTTACAAATGAAAACATCGCATGAACTATTCCTGCATAAACGGGCTATTCAAATGCATTTTGCTGAACACTATAGCTCAGTAATATTGCCAGATATATTTTTTTATTATTGTGGTACACCTTGCAATGTATATTTCAGGAATATTGCTTCAAATATATCGCGCAGCAATAAGTTCAAAAAAGTGAAGCAACATTGAGGCTATAGACTAAGCAGTATTGAACTGCTTTGCGCGATACAGACGGCTACTTGACGGCTATGCAATTGCATCTAGAAATAAATATAATTAAAAATTAAAAATTTTGTACAGCAGACTTCAACATGAGTTATTTAAGAATAACTCAAAAACTATTGGTCAGATCTTGATCAAATTCATATGGGACCACACGAGAACTATCAGCTTTCATATAAATCAATCATCGAAATCGGTTCACCCAGTACAAAGTTATGGGGTAACACACATAAAAAAAAAACTCCAATTGAGTACCGTCTCCTTTTTGGAAGTCGGCAGATAAAGATTTCGAGAACACGTGAAAATACCACTTATGCTTATAATTGAAACACGACTGTCTCGTCTCTGCTTCAAAATACGGTAATAAGTGGAAATCTATACAAAGCTGTGCAACTTAATATATAGGTTGTTAATTTATTTTGGCGAGATTATTTCTACCAATGAGAGTAATTGGTAAAAATGGAAATGAATTATTTAAAACATAAGTATAGCGTTTTAACTACTTGAAACTTGACTGATTTCAACTCCTACGATTTAGTCTACCGGTCTCAGTAACGCTGCCTCTTACTGCACACCCCGCACCGTCACATTTTTAATGCGCGTTTAACACAGATCGCGATCGTAACCCGGCGCTAAGTGTCGCGGCGTTCCGCCCCACTCACCAGTTCAGGTGGCTCATTAACCGACAAGTGGCGCGTCAAAGCCCGCTTCTGTATGAAAGCGATTTGTTTTATTAGAAAACGTTCATTTGATGATTTGATAAGATCGAAACCTAAAGGTAAATAGATAATGTAATCTATAAGCTATCTACATCTACCCTCCATTAAGCAAAACGTAGATCTGTTATTACCTTTGAGGACTAAGATGGAATGTCGTGTTACCAGTAAACAGGGTCTCTAGGTCTCTAAAGAAATTTCTTGATTAAGAATCGTTGCGCACAATATATCTGCTATGTATATTAATATTCGGTGCTTGGAAAGTTTGGCGATAAAAGGGTTAATGATGCTGGCAAGCTTATACTGGCGGTATGCAAGGAAAAGGGTCTTCTTGTGACAAACACTATGTTTAATCACAAGAAAATCCATATGTATACTAGAGAAAGTAAGAATGAGAGAAGTATGATCGATTTGTTCCTGGTGGATGACCGACTGCGAAAACAGGTGATGGATACGCGAGTGTTCAGGGGTGCTGACCTGGGAACGGATCACTATCTAGTGATTACTAGATTTAGGGGTCTGTTCGCGGGTTGGCGCTACCGGACGGCAGTAACAGAACCACAGTCGGTCTGTCGCATCCGAAGCTGGAAGCTTCAGGAAGCGGATACTAGGGACAAATATCATGCGAGGGTAGCCGAAAAGCTTGACAACATCGATGGCAGAAAAGAATGTGTTGAAAGAACGTGGCAGAACCTTAGGGATGGAATGGTAAGTGCAGCGGAAGAAGTGTGTGGAACGATTAAAAGAGGCAGTAGTAAAAGAAGAGATGCATGGTGGAATGATGAAGTGAAAGAAGCTGTAAAGAAGAAGAAGAAAGCATGGTTAGACTACTTGGCCTCTAGTAATGATAAGGATATGAGAGAGAAGATGAAAGAAAGATATAAGCTGCAGAAAGTTCACACGAAAGCATTGATTGAGGAAGTGCGTGAAAGGTGTAGAATGGAAGCGGACAAAAGGTTGTCGCACAACTTTAAGGAGAACTCCAAACTCTTCTGGAAAGAGGTTGGAAGGACCCGAAGTGGTGCGACGGCCTTAAGAATGAACAAAGTGCTTTCGAGAACTAATGACGTCCTCTCAGAAAAATCGGACGTCATGCAGCGATGGAGCGAATTTTACAGAGAAATGTATGCGTGTGATGATCTTAGTGGGGGATCCGGGGATGACGTCGAGACTGGTACGCCAGACCCGGACCTCGATGACACTGAGGTCATCAGTATGAAAGAGATTGAACGTGCGATTCGAAGTTTGAAATGTGGTAAGGCTGCGGGACTAGACAGAGTTACTGCTGAAATGGTCAAGTATGGTGGGCCTCGCGTCTGGGACAGCTTTCATCTGCTGTGCAATTTGTGCTGGCGGACGGGGGATGTCCCGGATGATTGGCGATCCGCAGTCATTGTGCCTTTATATAAAGGTAAAGGTTCACATTTTGACTGCGGGTGCTATCGGGCGATCAGCTTGACCAGTTTAGCAAGTAAAGTTTACTCGAAGGTTTTGACACGTAGGATGCAAGAGAAATCGGAAAGATTTCTATGGGAGGCACAATGCGGATTTAGACCTGGAAGAGGATGCACGGATCAAATGTTTTCTCTCCGCATGATCACGGAAAAGCTTCTGGCTGCTAACCAGAGGATTTTCTGTGCTTTTGTGGATCTTGAGAAAGCATTTGATAAGGTTGTAAGGAAGAAAATGTGGGAACTGTTGCCGGGGTATGGTGTGGATGGTCGATTGCTAAGGGCTGTGCAGTCCCTTTACTGTGACTGTAAAGCCTGTGTGCGGGTAGGGCATGACCTGTCACCCATGTTTAGCGTCCAAACGGGCGTAAAACAGGGTTGTGTCATGTCTTCCTGGCTGTTCATACTGTATCTCGACAGCTGTTTACAGAAGCTGAAAGATAGCTGTTTGGGTGTGAAATTGGGTGACATTAAAGTAAATTGTCTGCTGTATGCTGATGATGCAGTGCTTATTGCACCATCAGAGGCAGAACTGCAGGCATTAGTCACGTGTATGAAAGAGGAATGTGAAATTAAAGGTCTCCGCTTGAATGCTAATAAAACTAAGGTTCTGGTATTTGAAAGGGACGAAGAGAGAACGAAGTGTGAAATATGGGTAAATCAGGAATGTCTAGAACAGGTAAATGAAATTGTATACTTGGGGAGTGCTTTTAGCCGGGATGGAAGATGTGATTTAGATGTGGACAGGCGTGTCGCTGCCGGGAACAAAGTCAATGGTGCCCTGATTGCGTTAGTCAAAAGGCAAGGCGTAGTGAAGAGTGCACGCCTTGCAATACATAACGCAGTGTTGGTACCGACTTTGTTATATGGCAGCGAAACCTGGGTATGCCAGAAGAAGCATAAAAGCAAGTTGAATGCAGTGGAGATGCGATCTCTTCGTAAAATTTGCGGCGTTACCATGGCTGACCGAAAGCGAAACGAAGAGATTCGCAATATGGCAGGTTTAAAAAAGTCCCTTTTCACAAAAATTGATAAGGGCGTGCTTCGATGGTTTGGGCACATTGAGCGAATGAGTGAAGACCGAATGGTGAAGAAAATATATAGCGCGAAAGTTAATATTAAAAGATGTCGAGGTAGACCGAGACTAACTTTCGAAGACCATGTGAGCAAACTGCTCGAAGAGGGGAGGGTCAACAGTACCCGGATACCTAGACGTGCATGTATGAAGAAAATAATGAATCTGAAAGAAGCGAAAGAGGTATGTAAGGATCGTGACACTTGGCGATCTGTTCTCTCTGGCTACCCCGTCAGGGATTGTGCGTGACGATAAATAAAATAAAAATAAAAAAAATAAAAATGTATATTAATTCTTAATCGGGTATAACTTTAGGTGTCTATGGGTCACAGCATTCACTTACAATTAAGTAAAGTAACAGTGATCTATTAGGTACATCGTTTTTTCTGCCGACTTCAAAAAGGAGACGGTACTAATTTCGACTGTATGTTTTTTTATGTGTGTTACCTCATAACTCTTTATTGGGTGAACCGTTTTCGATGATTCTTTTTTTATTTGAAAGCTGGTAGGTACTTCTCGCGTGGTCCCTTATGAATTTGATCAAGGTCAGACCAATAGTTTTTGAGTTAATTAATAATTTATATTGAAGTCGGCTGTACAAAATTTTTAATTTTTAATTATTAAGTGGCGAAGCTTGCGAAGACACTTATTGATTTCACGATGTCTGTCCGTCTGTCCCTCTGTCCCACGATTATCTCGAGAACGGTTTCGAATTTTCAAATTCTGTTTTCAGCAATCGATTACTGATCACCCAGGCATCTGAACCTCCTATTTTGAAACTGATTGCTCAACGGCAACCGTTAAAAACCGCTACAAAGCTGATTGCTTCGCCACTTTGCTATGCTGTTAGCTTGCTAGGTTTATTTTTTATAGAAACTCTACCATACGTTACAGAGGAGATAGAAGATGGATTACCACGCCTCTGCCACACAGAGATTTCTGACACTAGTAATAACGTATATTTACAAAAATGATATTTTTATAGAATATGGGTGACAAACGAGCACACAGTCCACCTGATGGTAAGTGGATGCTGTGGCCCATAGATATCTACATCTATCCCCAATTATGAATCAAAATGCAGATGACAACGCATCTGCATTTTGATTTTGACCCCTGAGAACTAGGATGGAATGCCTCGTATGCAATGAAAAGGGCCTCAGGTTCTCTACCCTCACCAGCTGCTATTTTCCGCTGGTATATTCTATACGTTTCCAATTATTATTTTTTGCATACCGTCTCAATGACTCCGATTAAAACGTTTTTAAAGCGACTAACGACTCCGCCCAATAACCGCTGAGCACTTAAATCGTGTAAAAGCGCGACATCAAACAGTCGCCGGCGGGGGACATTATT
The DNA here is from genome assembly GCA_033319125.1 of Parnassius glacialis. Classification (NCBI taxonomy): domain Eukaryota; kingdom Metazoa; phylum Arthropoda; class Insecta; order Lepidoptera; family Papilionidae; genus Parnassius; species Parnassius glacialis. The sequence goes on along the minus strand of JAVANC010000003.1, from coordinate 35,083,556 downwards.
AGCGTCGCGGAATTTATCGAGCTGTATCAGCTAAGTAACAACGCACGAAATGCCCAATTAAAATATTAATTACTTTGAGTTGTGGCGCTTTGGCGATATCGTTGGGGTGGCGGGAGATACGTTTGATGTTACGCTGAAAGGCGAGTTTTATTGCTACTAGAATATTTTGTTTTCATGCGTGTTACGTCGTATACAGTTTGCGAAGTTGTACTGATGTTTGCGTATAAAATTACTTTGTGATGTGAATGTGGTTCGGTTTTATTGTTAGCTTCGAACATGCGTATCTTATCCAGACTGCCGTGGAAACCAAAGGGAGTGTAATATTTTTTCCTCTTTCTATTTTTACCCTTTCTATGCCAGTCCTATCAGCTATCTGTTGATTTTTTATAATTGCGCGAGTATCAGACTATTTTGTGACATCAGCATAAAATGTAATGTAACATGATACGATTTAAATAAAGAATAACAGTTAAGTATATAAATAAAAAAACAAATTTTCGATAAAATTGGATTTAATTTTATATAATTATATTCAATATTATTCTCAGTAGCTAAAAGCCATCATGACACCGCAGCTCAGGACGCAGGAAGTCCCAAAAAATTATAACTATTGGGTAACGTAAAAAAGGTGAAACAAAAAGGCCTATATACGTCCCACCCGTCTGTCTGACACTTACCATGTCTAATTTCTAAAAGTTGAGCAATTAGTGACTGTTCTTCGAAATATTTTTATTCCTCAAACATGCATGTATCTCACAATGTTCTTCAACGCTGAGTGAACTAATTTAAGTGTCCATTTGTCACAACATTTTAATTAACAATTTCATTAGTGCCGACGAGGATCGAACCCTGGTTGCTAGCGTACTGTGAAATTTACAGCGAGCGCTTAGCTCCAGAACAATCACAGCAAACCGTTGGTAGCACAAAATAATGATGATATCAGGATATCAAACACCATTCCTCCAAACCTGATTTTTTTATAGGATAGGGTGACAAACGAGCACACAGTCCACCTGATGGTAAGTGGTTGTTGTGACCCATAGACATCTACATTTATCCTCGTTAGCGAATCAAAATGCAGATGCGTTGTCACCCGTGAGGACTAAGATGGAATGCCTCTTTTCCAGTAAAAAGGGTCTCCGGTTCTCTACACTCACCATACAAAACACAGCAGCATGAAGCTGCTATTTGACGCTGGTATTCTGTGAGAGCGTGGCCCTTCCCCGGTCGAGCCGACCCACTCGTGCTACAACTGTACTTCTAATATAGCTGCAGCATGGCTCTACCACGTAAAAAAATGAATGTTGGTTGTATAAAACTCAAAACGTCAAGAAACAAAAAAGTTTTTATAAAACGCCGTAAAATCCGTAATTTGCGAGGTGGTTGAGCAGCTGTATTATGGTTGAAATACAAATGGGTCGGCTCGGCCGGAGAATGAACACGCTCTCGTAGAATACCAGTGTAAAATAGCAGGTTAATCCTGCTGCGTATCGTATGGTGAGTATCTCTATACTCACCATACGATACACACCAGAGACCCTTTTTACTAGAAACGAGGCATTCCATCTTAGTCCTCAGTGGTGACAACACAAAAATCAAAATCAAAGTTCAGGTGTTTGGATTTTTAATCGAGGATAGATCTAGATGTCTATGGGCTTCAGAAGCCACTTACCATCAGGACAGTGTGCTCGTTTGTCACCCTTATTCTAAAATAAAAAGTAAAAATTATTGATAGTAATTCTTTTAAACTCAGGAGAGACCCATACCATCCGTGGACTGTTTGATTACTTTATATTGCATAATCCTGTTAATATATCTAAAGAAGAAATACTTGTACGAGTACTTCATACAATTACCACACCGAATTTAAACTCTCTAACCTGAACCGAATCCCTCGAAAGTATTAAATACTTTCAGCAGATTAAAGAATTGGTAGAAGTGCCTCAAATAGGATAACAGAGGGTTTCGCGGGGGCAAATATATCCGGGGCCCCTCGCGGCACTAAATATTAAGTGTTAATAATGTCGGCGACACCCCTTCCCGTTGGAGATCAAAAATTCAACGATTCGTTCCGCGCGAGGTGCCGCAGAAGGGTTGAACTCCGTCGATTTTCAAACTCGTTAACCATTCATCGGATATTGGGATGATATCTTTACTTCGAGTTCCGTGCTAACAATGTGTCGATTTAAGAAGGTGTTTTTTGTTTGATTTTTCTATTTATTTGTTAATGAGTATTTTATAATTTTGTCCGTTACCGTTACGGGCTATTAGTCCACCGCTGGACCTACCCCACAGATTGCCTTATACGGAATCTATTGCCACAGTTTTCGCCTCAGTTACCACGCTTGGCAAGCGGGTAGGCAACCGCAGATTTTTTTTAATCGTTATTAAAAAGGCGCTGCTGCCCATCTCCTGATTTGTCTCCCTGTTTGAATTCATTCAGTTGTATTTTTTAACAAACACATTCAATATAATTTTTAGTAGAGATTGCTTAGATTTCTTTTCTGCCTATGACCCACGCCGCCAAATAGAAGTGACTGGTGTGTTCCAGTCTGAAGATTATACAAAGTCAGTATATATACAGGCTGTGGGCATTCTATCTTAGTCCTCAGAGGTAGCAACACATCTGTAGCCTTCTTTTTTTCTGCCGACTTCCAAAAAGGAGACGGTACTCAATTCGAGTGTGTTTTTTTATGTGTGTTACCTCATAACTTTGTACTGGGCGAACCGATTTCATAATTCTTTTTTTATATGAAAGCTGATAGTTCTCGTGTAGTCCCATATGAATTTGATCAAGGTCAGACCAATGGTTATTGAGTTATTCTTAAATAACCTATATTGAAGTCGCTTATATTGAAGTCGGCTGTACAAATTTTTTAATTTTAAATTATTCTTCTTTATGTTTGAAGTTCACTGTAGGTGTCTGTAAACTACGATAGCCTTTTATTATCAGGTGGATTGTAAGTACATTTGCCAGTTCAGTTTTATAAAAATATATTGCTGTACATGTACTAACCTACAGCAGTGTAATAGCCTCTCCCCTTATAACACTGTGTTTGGTCTGTAGCTCCTGTCGAGCTAATACCTCCATCTTCTGAGCCGACCACTCTGTCGTTTTACGCTTGGTCGGACACATTAAATAACAGTTTTCGTTCACAGCTCATTTTTTCTATTTCATCATAGCGACTCTGCGGCACATCGGTGATTTGGATCTACAGAATACAATAAAATAGAATAATTTTAATTCAATATACAGTGTAGACCTCTGTTGAACTGTCTAAAATCTAATAGGGAATGAAGTATAAGCCTTTGGTACTTATAATTGCTCCTGTTCATCAGATCTAGCTGTAGCAATAATCAGATAAATAACTGTAATAAAAATTGAAGGTAGCGACTAGCAGCGCGGTAGATGACTTGAATAGGGAAGAATGTTTTCGTTCATAACAACTTTACAATAATGCATCAAAATATTGCCGGACTTCTTAATAAATCAGATTATTTAAAAGCTTCAGGTGGACTGTGTGCTCGTTTCTCACCATATCCTATTCCTATAATAAAAGTTACAGCCGATATACGTCCCATAGCTGGGCACATAACCCCCCTTTATTAACGAGGTGGTTAGGATGTACAATAACAGATTATAAAACCCTTTATTATTTCCTTTCAGTGTGTTATATCTAACCAATACAAAATGCAATACTTAGATGCAATCAAAACATGTAATTAAAATTGCTCCCGCAATATTTGCATACGAAAACCTTTATAATTGATCATTCGGGAACCTCCCCGCCCTCGCTTCCGATGCCAAGACAAAGGGGCGGGCGGCAAGAAATAAGCGAATTAGGTAGAAAGAGATATAAACCTGCACTTTACCAAACGTTATACCGAACTGAAGAATACTAAATAGTGTGAAGGGTTTTAATTTTTATAGCATAATACTTTTTTGTGATTGAACCTGTTTTATTACTTAAGACATAATATGTACTAAGTTCTTGTGCCAAACTAACTATACATTTCTTTTTTTTTTCAAATACCTTACGTACGCTTTTGTCTTCAAATACCTTACGTCTATTTTTTACATGTAAAAAAACGTTAACCCCACAGTAGAATTTCTACCGCATCGTATAGGCGTATTTCATACATACCATCAACCAGACTCGGAAAAATTATTCGTAGGCCGAACAAACAATTGTTTCATGCAAGGTACAAACCAACGGCACTGCAGCGCTGCTACTAGTACTAACCTTCACCTAATCTACTACACCTTCAAACGTACGATTAAAACTGACAGACAAAAATTTCAACTATTAAAAGTAAGTTTTTTTTTATAGGATAGGGTGACAAACGAGCACACAGTCCACCTGGTGGTAAGTGGTTGCTGTGGCCCATAGACATCTACATCTATCCTCGTTTGCGAATCGAAATGCAGATCCGTTGTCACCCGTGAGGACTAAGATGGAATGCCTCTTTTCCAGTAAAAAGGGTCTCCGGTTCTCTACACTCACCATACGAAACGTGTTAAGCTGCTATTTTACGCTGGTATTCTGTGAGAGCGTGGTCCTACCCCGGTCGAGCCGACCCATTCGTGCTACAACTATACTATTAATATAGCTGCAGCATGGCTCTACCACGTGTAAAAACAAAGTAAGTATTAATAATTTATAGGCTTTGACGAAACCATAGACTTTTACGTAGTTTCATCGACATTCGATATCAGCTGTATTTGTATTTTTAAAGTCTTCACTGTTAGAAATTTATAATGAAGCCCTAATTGATATGAATAAAATTTGATTCAATTACAGAAGTATTGCTTCTGAAAGTGTCTATATGTTTTTATATTGTATCCTTGTAATTCGTACATCGTGCTTCGTTTAGATCTTAAAATCACAATAAAAAGTATTACAGTTTGGTAATCTGAAATATCATGGCAACTCCATATTTTATTCTCCGCGATATCATGTCTGTGCATGGCTGGTGATCTGGCCACTAAAACTGCGTTTAATTTTATTGACATATATTTTGAATTTTTAGTGTTTTATATTTACTTAAAACAACGCTATAATATCTTTAATATACAATCGTGATCGTTGGATTGTTACTCAATTATTTTCAATGGCGCCTAAACAATCTAAAATTAGGCCCTAGTAGAACATACCGACGCGCTTAGCGCTTACGGCATGCAATTATTTATTGTGTTTTATTATACTGAAATTAAATCACTATGTGTGTTTGTTTCTCGAAACGATTTCCGTAAAATATGCCCAAATGAATCTTTTTGTTATAGTTACTTGTGAGTCTATTAACTATAAAATTCCTTACATTAAAGATAAACATTAAGTACTTTATTTAAAATAGTATGATTACAGGCATACCATCTTGGTCCTCGGAAGTGTCAACGCATCCGTAGCCTCATTCGTTTGATATTGTTCGCAATGTCCATGGAGTGCAATAGCCCCTTACCAACATGTGATCTGTTAGTTTACTTGACATTAAAATCTTAATTAAAAACCGTTATAAAACTGTCGCGATAAATAAACCGTAAATCACTCGCCGGTTTCAAGGCCCTGCCTTCAGAAGAGCGCGTCTGCCACACCCGCGTCTGTCTGCACGCCCGCGGCGACGTTTCAAGAGCTCGCACACAGGGCTCTCTGAAAAATTAATATATAGCAAGTTTTATGTTGTGTGCAACACCGTTCTCCAGCGGAAGACATATGAAGTGTTCGGCAGATTTCATTGCACCTCTGCATGGAACTTTGCAATTCGTGGACTCGAAATGTACTTGGTGCAAGTTTGCGATGAAGAATGTTTGACAAACCTTTGTAACGTAGATAGTAAAATTATTTAATTGTATTTATCTGTAGGATGAAATTAAATTGTTACAAATAACACTAAAATGCATTGCGCTCAGTACATCTAATGGGAATTACTGTTCTGATTCAGTTTATAATATCTTCTTGATAAATAAGTAGATCATGTACTTAAAATAATTATTTATGCTATCTGTTAGGGATTTAAACCTTAGTTAGCCTTTTATAACCTGGCAGCAGTAGAACGCTGTATTGAATTATTATATTTAGTTGCAGCACGAATTGATTGGCTCGACCGGGGAAAGACCACTCTCGCACAATGCCTGTGCTAAAGAGCAGCATTATGCTGCTGTGTTTCGTATGCAGAGTTATGAGAATCGGAGATACTTTTAACTAATGTGGCATTTTAATTGTCAATTGAGCAATAATAATAAATGCGGCGTCCCATAGACACCTATATCTATGAGGTGTCTATTAACTAGTAGTTTTATTTTATACTAGCTGCACCTCGCGACTTCGCTCGCGTTTACTTTGGTTTTAATTTTTTTTACGCGGAACCCTAAATCTTTTTTCTAAAATAAAAGTAGCCGAAGTTACTCCTTATAACATTAGCTATCTGCCAATGAAAGTCCCGTCAAAATCGGTCCAGCCGTTTCGGAGATTAGTCGGAACAAACAGACAGACAGACAGACAAAAATTTTAAAAATTGTGTTTTTGTTATAATTACCGTATATACTTTAATATACATTTAGTAAAAAGCTGTTATTTTGACATTACAAACAGACATTTCAGTTTTATTTATTTGTATAGATATAGATAAGGCAAAGGAATGTGTGGCTCACCAGATGGTAAATAACTACCGCCGTCTACAAACAACTACAACACCAGGGGAATCGCAGTTGCGTTAACAGCCTTATGACAAAGAGTTGGCTCTTTTCATAATCCACATACCATCATATGTACTGTGTCCGATTATCACTCTTCAATAATAATAGTTAAATCAATATTTTAAAATGTCAACTGAACATAAATGAACGTATTATTGATAATTTGAAGAGCAATGAGAGCTAAACCGCTAATCACATACCTTTAATCTTATATTACGCCTGTAGTGCTGAAATAGTCGAAATTTCGTTGCTGATTTTACCATTCGTTTTATGGTGCCGGCGTAAGAAAAGTCCTTTTTTGTCCCATGGGTACAATAAGAGCCGACTATGGAATATGCTAGAAACATCATACGGCTCCAGATAGATGGCGATACAACCCTCACAGTGAAATAGCCAGATCGGCAACGGGCAGCGGCATCAAAGATGCGGGAAATCTGGCACTGCGATCGTCAAAGCGTGACGATTAAGAAAAATACCTCTTGACAAGAACGAGGCGCATTTTCAACAATGGGCTCGAGTAAAAAGAAAATATCTTGTTCTGCACTATAAACTGCATTATAAACATTTTTAACCTTTAATAATTCTAATATTTAATTTATTTGTTTTATTTCCCATATTGCAGTCGTGTATACGAAACCACCGAAGCGGCCAAACGTAACTAAAATCCATCTCGGCATTAACAAGTCCATTAAGTTGGGGCTCATTCGAGGGTAACTATCAACTCCCCATAAATTGTTCTGAGGTCTCCCGATAACACCTTATCGAGTTGCTAAGAGCAATATCGGTCCCATAATTGTATCCCGCAGGGTTGTAGCGGTTGATCGAGCCGGTTACTGATTCACAGCCGGGACTGCTCGTACACCGTGGCCTGACTAAACTTATGACTTGTTACGTTGTAGTAAATCTCTGTTAAGTTTTGCTTCCAAACAATAGTTATACGCGGTGGTTGAACTCCTTTTCTGCATTTGATCATCGACCTCACTACCTTACACGACAACGAAATATCCTGTTTCGAATTCTCTTCGTAGAAGCACTACCTAACGACCTCTGTCCGAAACACTGCATCACGAATAGGTCATTAGGATCACGCTCTTACAGAATACCAGCGTAAAATAGCAGCTTAATACTGTGCTATGTTTCATAGGGTAAGTGTCTAGAACCTGAGATTATTTTTACTGGAAACGAGGCATTCCATCTTAGTCCTCAGGAGTTTTTTTTGTTTTTTTTATTCTTCATCGAGAATTGATGTAGTTGTCTATACGTCACACTATCCACTTACCATCAGGTGGACGTAGTCTTCCCCTAAGTAATGCCACTGATTAAAGTCCTACGCTCCACTTGCCGGTACGAGGTTCCCACTTGAGAACCTTTCTTCCCAATCGGTTGTCAGTTCCTCGAGCTATATGGCCGGCCCATTACCGCTTAAGCTTTATAAAGATATTTCGTAAAGTCTGTATTTTCAATTTTCTAAATTATTCTATATTTTAGAAATAAGCGTGTAAGTATAAATGTTGGGACAGTGAACTGTGTTACCCAAACAGAGCAAATAAAATACAAATAAACGATCCAACACATTCAATATAGAGCATAGTTGAAGCACGCGAGCCGACCCCCTATATACCCTTATCCCAACTTATCGTCAACCGTGACCAATAAACTTGAAACAGAATTTAATTCACACCGCAACGTACGTACACAAATACATGCATATTTTCGTCGAAATAATACGACAGTAGTAATTGAATCGGCCTCGGGCGAACTCGGGGTATGTCGTTAACGTTCCTGAGGGTTCTCGCTATTGCTGTACCCTAGATATGCACTAGGATGCTCCTACAAAACAAACGTGCGATAGGGACGACGATACAATTAAGGACGAATGCGCAAAAGGGATGGGGGGAATGGAAAGTGTTTATTATAAACAAAGGTAGTCTTATTGGTACCGCCGTTTTAATAGACAGTATAGGACCGTTGGTGAAAATTTAACCTTGGAATGACGACGCAATTTGTTAGGGTTGGCAATACCGATGTGCGGACCAGAAATCGCTCTGAGCGTATTAAGACGTCCTTTGATGTTTTGCGGTCCGAGTGTGTGGGTTTGACCGGGTAATTAAGTGTGCACAGCATTAGTATAGACATGTTGTTCAGTTGATCGTTTTAGAAGATTAAAGGTTTTGCACTAATGACAACCATTTGCTTTGTTCGAAGAAGAATTATTATGCGATTATAATATTACAAACAATTAGCTGGCGCGGTAGACGTTGTTCTGCCCTTTCATATACGTGAACCATTGTGTTTCACTTCGAACTCACTCTGGACTCTTTACGGTGTGTTGAAATCTTATACATCTTATACAAATAAATAAAATTGAAGTGTCTGTTTGTAATGTCGAAATAACAGATTTATACTATTTGCATATGAAAGTATATACGGTACTTATAACGAAAACACGATTTTTAAAATTTTTGTCTGTCTTTCTGTCTCTCTGTCTGTCTGTTTGTTCCGGCTAATCTCCGAAACGGCTGGACGGATTTTGATCGGACTTTCATTGGCAGATAGCTGATGTTATAAGGAGTAACTTAGGCTACTTATATTTTACAAAAAGAATTAAGGTTCCGCGCAACATAATTAAAACCCTAAATTACACGCGGGCGAAGTCGCAGGGAATAGCTTGTATAGAATATATTAATAACTGAGCCACAGCGCCACCTATCAGGTCCAGATTTTGATTTTTGATTTCCTTTTACGAACTTACAGTCCACTCGGTAATAAGTGGCTACTGTACTACATGGACCCTTGCAGTCAAATTCAAACAAAGAAGCCTACATAGTGTCTCTAAGGCTTAAAATGGAATGCTTCACAGCCTGTCTGTATATCCTTTAAACCGTAACACGGTATTGCAAGCATTGCCATTTGCCGGCAGAAAAACTCCTGGCTAGAGAAGGAATTCTGCCGAATTTTTGGCTAAAACAGCACATTATATTGCGTATACAGTTATTTAGGTTCATAAATATTTACGTAATGTTTCATTATATCATACGTGGTAGAGCCATGCTGCAGCTATATTAGTAGTATAGTAGTAGCACGAATGGGTCGGCTCCACCGGGGAAGGGCCACGCTCTCACAGAATACCAGCATAAAATAGTAGCTTAATACTGCTGTATTTCGTATGGTGAGTGTAAAGAACCGGAGACCCTTTTTACTGGAAAAGAGGCATTCCAACTTAGTCCTCACGGGTGACAACGCATCTGCATTTTGATTCGCAAACGAGGATAAATGTAGATGTCTATGGGTCACAGCAACCACTGACCATCAGGTGGACTGCGTGCTCGTTTGTTGTGTGTGTTGTAAAAAAAATTTAATTCGAAAAGAATATCTTCAATAAATAGCAATTGGCCATTTACAATGGAATGTGACAGTTTTTCCGTTTCCTCTCACACATCAATTGTCGCCCAATAAGTCTTATGACAAGTGAAGAATAATGGACCTAAAATACTACCAAAGCACTCCCGTTCCGTCAAAGGGCGATCGACCATTGAGCGATGGTGGTGCCAAAAGTCCATCGGGTCGACGTCCGATCCATCATACGAGCTATTTCGTACGGCCGTAACCATTTTACTGTGACCCCCGCCCCCTCCGGCAAACACTAGTAACCAGTTAAAGCGGGGGTAGTCGCAACTATCCTTAAGGATCAAGTATCACTGAATGTGTCTCGATGGAAATTATTTTCAGTACTGACGTCCAACCTGACGTTTCGATCTGTTTCCAGATGGATTAATTTGATTACGGTACAACAGATGTTTCTTAGCTTTGCTTAATGGACATAAGGTTGTTTGTAACTACCTGCACTAAAGATGAGCTGGATTTGAAAGTGTGTGTATATGCTGTATTTACACGAATACTAATAAGGTATGTTATAGTTGGCAAAAAATTACTTCGCGTACATGCCATTTTTTGCCAACTTTAATAATGGACTTCCGCAAAGTAACGCCTGATTCTATTAATTATAATAAAAGATTTATTTTGTTTTTATAAAGCAAGTGACTGCTGCAATCCATCGATACCTATCTTCATCATTTAGTTCATCATTCATCATCATCAGTAAAGCCCTTCACAAGTCCACTGCTGAACATAGGCCTATCCTAAGGAATGCCACAATGCACGCTTCTAAGCCATCTGCATGCATGGACTCCCCGCATGTCTTACCAGGTCGTCACTCCATCTAGTGGGGGGATACCTATAACCAACTTCAATCAAAGAAGACTACAGGTCTCGCTCGTTGTCACTTCTGAGAGCTACGATGGAATGGCCCACAGCCTTTCAGACTAAAAGACACAAGTACAGAGACCGCTATTTCGTGACAAAAAAAGGTACCTTCCCTGACGGACTCTTAGGCAGCAAAGTAGTCCTATTTCACTAAGTAAAATTTCCTTACTACTTTAAAAGTTACAAATATTTTTTATAGGATAAGGGTGACAAACGAGCACACAGTCCACCTGATGGTAAGTGTATGCTGTGGTCTATAGACATCTACATATATCCTCGATTACGAATCAAAATGCAGATGCGTTGTTACCCGTGAGGACTAAAATGGAATGCCTCGTTTCCAGTAAAAAGGGTATCCGGTTCTCTACAATCAACATACGGAACACAGCAGCGTTAAGCTGCTATTTTACGCTGGTATTCTTAGAGAGTGTGGTCCTTCCCCGGTCGAGCCGACCCATTCGTGCTACAACCATAACATAGCTGCAGCATGGCTCTACCACCTAAAACTTTAAAAGTTACAAATATTTTTTTACTTGGATTTTACTAATTGTTTTTTTTTTTACTTTCATTTCAGGTAAGTTTAATTGGTGAGCATAACGCTGCTTATTTATAACTAGCTGTTCCCCGCGACTTCGCCCGCGTGGAATTTATTACTATTGGATTTTATGGGTTTTAATTTTTTACACGGAACCCTAATTCGAATTTATAAATGAAAGTTTCCTAAGTTACACCTTATAATATCATCTATCCGCCAGTAAAAATCCCGTCAAAATCGATCCAGCCGTTTCGAAGATTAGCCGGAACAAACAGACAGACAGACAGACAAAAATTTTAATAATTGTGTTTTTTGTGTAAATACCATAAATAATTTCATATGCATTTAATAAAAAGCTGTTATTTTGACATTACAAATAGACAATTCAATTTTATTTATTTATATGTAGTATGCTTGGTAGTATGTATGTATGTATGTATAGATAATAAAAATCTACAGTGTTCAAAGGGATTACCAATCCCTTTGAACACTGTAGATTTTCTTATACGGGTTTTCTTATATGTATTTTTATAAGATACATCACTATGCTATCACCACTATACAAACGCTGATGGGTGCAGAAAATAAACAGGCCTATTTTGTTAACTTCCTATGCAGAACAGGAGTGTAACGAGGTAGTAAGACTCGTTTTGAGCCTGATCTTATGTTCGGACAATTTGTTAAAGATAACATTTCACGCCTGGAAAGCATACACCAGTAGCCATGTGCATTGACTACCGAAATTGAACTTTTAAAGGCTTTTTTTTATAGGATCGGTTGACAAACGAGCACACAGTCCACCTGATGGTAAGTGGTTTGCTGTGACCCATAGACATCTAAATCTATCTTCGTTTGCGAACCAAATTTTTTTTAAAACAAAATAAAAATGCAGATGCGTTGTCACTCGTGAGGACTAAGATGGAATGCCTATTTTCCAGTAAAAACTCTCCGGTTCTCTACACTCACCATACGAAACACAGCACAGCGTTAAGCTGCTATTTTACGCTGGTATTTGTGAGAGCGTGGTCCTTCCCCGGTCGAGCCGACCCATTCGTGCTACAGCTATACTGCTAATATAGCTGCAGCATGGCTCTACCACGTATAAAAGTCTGTGAAAGAAAAGGAATGTTTGGTATAATTATGTCCTCCAGACCGAATTTCGGTCACGGCGGCCAGTCTCAACGGAGACTAGCCATCAGCGCAGGACAGGATTATAGTGCACAAGTGTATGCGCAATTTCAGATGCACTCTCTACTCCCTCACTCTAATAGATCGGACTATTATGGAGATACGGACGGTAATCCGGCACGACCGGCAAGAGATCAGGCACAGGAGCAACGGCTTTACGTGCTTTCCGAGGCACGGGGGTGAAACACCGCTAATTTACCATCTCTGGGCTGCTGCTTAGAATTTCTCGACAGAAAAACCCAATAACTGATTTTTGTCTGACCCAGGATTCGAACCCGGGACCTCATTAGACCATCGAAGTAGTTATGTCATGTCTATTATGACAGTTAATTGTTATTATTCAAAAGTTTTGACAAAACAAAACTTATCTTACGGATCTTCGTTTTTAACTTCTTTTTGGTTCCCGACGTTTAGTGTCACAGGGGAACAAAAACAAACGTTGGATTATGATATCAGGACGTACAGATCAATAAAAACCAGCGTAAAAGAACGAAGCTTCACGTCAACATTATGTTTATGTAAAGTTGACGTGTGAAGCACAAAATATGTCTAGTCTTTGAACATGTTCAGAATCGTCCTCACCATGACACCAGATTTGACTTGATTTGTAAAAAAATGTCTTCAATAAAATTAGTTTTACGGATTTTATCGCGTTTATTTTAATTATTTTAACTCCTGACTTTTCGGCACCCATGGTCACGGGACCACTAAGGTGTTTGACGTCCCGATTTCAAAATGAGTGTTACTCCATTTGTAATAGAATCGTGTAAATATAAAGAATCATGAGAAGAAAAGAATTTTTAAACCAGTACCTTCCTCAAAAGGGAACAACAGTAAATACTAATTATTACAATGTCTTACTATATCTAATACAAATGTATATTATGTTTGTTATCACGTTTCTTCCTAATCAGTCGCGCCCTAGCTTATTTCAAAATTGAAACGATAATTTATTCATGGCTTCCATGAAGAAATATCGCCGCATTCCTCGGTAAATCAATTAGGTTTTACGCGATCCTCCGTGGCGAACATCTCCGTCGTACATTCAATTTTCTAGCCCATTTCCGAATAGTATAATTAAATTTGTCCGTTCCGCGCTACGCCAGGCGCCCGTTAAATTTGCAACCGTCTTTGACCGCTCCCGGTATCAGACGTATCGGTACCTACCTTTGTTACATCTGCAACTGTTATAATTGCAACGATATTACTTATGTCAGTAAAATACGTGGAAAATATCACTTTAACCATTTCACTAATGAAACTTTCGATTGTTTATTATATGTATATTATTAATTATATATTGGTAGTGTTTTTTTGGTGGACAGCAAAGTTGTTAATTTTTAACAAAATATTAATATTTTTTTTTACTACGAGGGTACGTTTTCAAGTTCGCGGAATGGGTAGGTAGGTAGGTAATAAGTGGTGACGTCGCTGAATTACGTGCTAATTGAGCAACTCATTATTAGTATAAATACCGGGTTTTATTGTAATTAGATCATTAGTCTTTGAGTTATCGTCAACCAAACAAGTCAATCGGGAAGAAATTGTGAAATATGGAGAAAATCGAGTTCCGTGCCGTTATAAAGTTTTCCGCCAAGCGCGGAAAATCAGTTCAGACTCCACTGGAAAAGACGTCATCCGTTTACGGAGATTCTTGTCCAAGTAAAACTATGGTTTACAAGTGGCATACCCTTTTAAACAAGGCAGAGAGTCACTTGAAAGCGACCCACGGCCAGGGAGGCCGATCGAGGTGTACCACTGCCGAAATTATTCAAAAAGTCGAAAAATTAATATTAGAAGATGCCCGCCTAAAGAAAAAACAGCTCGCAGAAATGGTTGCAGTATCAGATTCAACCATTTTTAAAATTCTTCATGACCATCTTGTCATGACTAAAGTTAGCGCAAGATGGGTGCTTAGAATGCTCACACCGCCTCAAAAGCAACAGCGCGTGGAGTGTTCTCGTGCATTTTTGGACCTCTGTATGGAAGACAAAGATGGAGTGTTGACTCGAACTGTTACTGGTGACGAAAATTGGGTTCGCCATTATGAACCTGAGTCCAAACAGGACTCTATGCAGTAGCACAAAAAAGGCACACCATCACCCAAGAAATTTAAGGTGGCATAATCGGTTGGGAAAATCATGGCGACAGTCTTTTGAGACTCAGAAGGAATCCTATTGATTAATTATAAAGATAAAGGTGTCTCCATAACCGGAAATTACTACGCTTCAATCCTAGAACAATTGAAGGAAGCCATACAGGAGAAAATTTACCAAAGGAATCCTTCTTCTGCACGACAACGCGCCTGTTCACAAGTGCCATGTTGCGCAGGCTGCCCTGCAGCTGGGCTACGAAATTTCGCTACACCCACCCTATAGTCCTGACCTCGCCCGCTGTGATTATTATCTATTTCCAAACTTAAAAAAAGAACTTCATTGGAAAAAGTTTTGAAGTGATGAAGAAGTGAAGGAAGCAGTTTCGGCGTATTTTTAGATAAAGACAAATTTTTTTTTGAAGGTATACATAAGTTAATTGAAAGATCGGAAAAATGTATTAGGGTAGCAGATGAATATATTGAAATGGAATAATAAATTTGGATATTTATTTCCACTCCTTACCCCCCATTCCGCGAACTTAAAAACGCACCCTCGTATGACGAATAAAATCATATTGTCGAGACCAACCACGGATAAGTAAGTAAAAGTGGCAATGGGCTGTTCATATAGCTCGATGGACCGACAACCGATGGGGAAGATAATATCCCGTGTGGTAGCCTCGTGTCAGTAAGCGAAGTGTAGGGCGGCCCCACATTAGATGGAGTTGCGACATGGTAAGAGATCAGGAAGGCGATGGTAATGGGTGGTTCATAACCGTGCTTTGTGGCATTACTTGGTGAAGGTCAGGTTCAGCAGTAGACTTGTGAAGTAATGTACTGATGAATATTTCATATCATAGTGCCGATAAAAACACCTAACTCTTTCATCTTTCTTGTAATATTATCGATTAAAAGTCGCTGCAAGACGTTGACCAGAACACAGAACTTCTAGATACTTCTAGAATCTTCTTATATTTACATGGTAGAGCAATGATGCAGCTGCTGTATTATGGTGATGATTACAGCTCAAATCTCACAAAATACCAACAAATAACAACAGCTTAATCTTTGTTTCAAATAAAAAGGGTCTTCGTCAACATACGAAGCACAAACAGCATTTAGCTGTTATTTCACGGTAATATTCCGTGAGAATGTGGTCGTTTCCCGGTCGAGCCAAGTCATTTACGCGAAAACCAATATATAGTTGCAGCATGGCTCTACCACGTATAAATTAAATAGTATATGAGCCACAGCATCCACTTAGATAAATGGACTGTGTGTAAGAAGCACTCCTTCGTTACCCTTTCTTGTAGGTATAGTCAACAAGAAATCTATTTCCTAAATAAAATTACTCTATAACAATAATCTAGTAACACTTTAATCAGTTATTAACAGTACATCTCATCTTAAACCTCAGTCTCACGATTAAGATTTAGTAGGTCGGAGGAGCGTCCGGCAGCTGCGAGATGCGTTTAATTGCGACCTCCGAAACCAGCCGATGCCCGATTGCCTCGAATACAGCCCGACCTAGCTTCGACCGTCTTAATTACTACATTCCTAGGTGCTTTGATAGATGTACATTATTTTTGTCATGATCCGTCATGCTTTGAAATGATGCCGCAAGTAATTTTTCTTTGTAGATATCTTTAAAAAAAACATTTTGTTATATTTATGATAAATAAAATAATACATTATATTTAACTCTGAAATCACAAAATCAACGAAAACCTATAAATACAAATAAAAGCTGGTTTCAATATAATACACATATATAATATCACTTCCGATCTTTTCATATAGGCGTATAAGCCCGGGTATCAATCCATGAACTGATTTTGAGTGAGAGAGTTGGGAAATTACTCTAGACTATACTGATCAATGTAGGGGGTTTCAAGGCAAGAGTGAATAGGCTTTTGTTAAACTACGTCGATGTGCTTTATCATCTTCGGCTGCATCACCACTCATCAGATGGAAAAGTAGTGAGACACTGACTCAAAATAATATAAACTTTTAAGCATGTCAACATTTTGCAAACGTGTTTGGATCTGTAGTGAATATCCCGGTTTGTATAATTGTAATAAGAAAATTCGCTATAAAATGGAGATACATTTCGACTAATAATAAAAGAGATACCCTCGGATGCATATTAAAGGTATTCCTCAAAGCCTCTTTGTAATAAAGTTTTCATCCCGATTGAAAATATGGCTTATGCTTAAAGATGCCATCGCTGAGTCGCAACCCTCCTGTAGCGAAAAAAAAAACAATAAATCACAAACATGCAAATCCCGCTAATAACTTGCACAAAACCGAAAACCATTTCACGGCTGCCGAAGCCGCCTACGACGCGTAATGTCTCTTTTATTACACGATACGGATACGACACGATTAAAAAAATCAAGTAACCTACGACAAATTTACGATTCACCTAATTGTGACTGAAACTTATGGGCATTTTCAATCAACATCAAACAAAAAAGGCTACAGATGCGTTGCCACTTAAGTACCAAAACGCAATATCTCACAGCCCCATAATTTTTCAGACCGGAACATAGCAGGTCAAGCATTTGACGGCAGAATCAACGTAGTTGTAGCTTTACTCTTTTTACTGGAAATGAGGCATTCCATCTTTGTCCTCAGGGGTGACAATGCATCTGCATAATTCTAAACCGAGGACAGATGTAGATGTCTATGGGCCACAGTAGCTATTTACCATCTGGTGGACTGTATTCGTTTTTCACCCTTAGTCTATGAAAAAAATACTTTACTTTTTGCTTGTTTTGTTTAAACTTATTTCAGAGATAACTTTTTAATATCTAAGCACTGTACTGGTATATATAATTAATATAATTGATTTGTCAACTATAACAAGCGATAGTATATATATATATATATGTATATAAAGTAAGAACCTGTTATTGGTATGTGCTGTTGGTTCTTTGAACAATAAAGAAACAAAAATTGTATCGGTGTCGTGAAGTGTAAAGAGACCTTGATTCCACGAATATTTAATACAAGTACGCAATATATACCCGGGTGGTGGATGCGCGCGGACTCCGGGGTGCTATCTTCGTGCTGATGTTTAATAATTGATAATACCCCGCGAAAAACGCGGCGGGGGCCGGGTATCTACATCGAGGTATTATTACCGCCGCTGGTTTTACGATCAGTGTTACAAAACGCAAACTCTGAAATCATTTATTTACGTCCGGAGGTTTTAACCGTCGATTCTATGTAACTTTTGCTGGCATATTTTTCAACGGATTACTTTGAAGGTTGTATGCGTCGAAAATGACGATCAATGCTTTTTAATAGAATATTTTAACATTGCAAATTATTAAATTAATAAGGTTTGTTATTCTTAAATTGATTGGTAACAACATAAATAATGATGATTGTATTGAGTCATTATTAAATATTTGCAAAAATCTTATTTCTTATTTACTAATAAGTCAAATATAAATTATATTTTGTTTAATTAGATATAAATATTTTACTAATCAAATTTTCGAAATTTGTTATTGTATTTATTCTTAATTTATTATGTAAAATTGAAGTATTAAAAATAAAATCATAAGAAAATCCTATTAGTTAATTACGGCCTATATGAAATTTAAAATACATGCGCCCAATATAAATGTCAAAAAGTGATTTTTTTTTATAGAATAAGGGTGACAAACGAGCACACAGTCTACCTGGTGGTATGTGGTTGCTGGTCCATAGACATCACATATGTCTTCATTTGCGAATTAAAATGCAGATGCGTTGTCTGTTGTTGTTGTTGGACTAAGATAGAACGCCTCTTTTCTCAGTAAAAAGGGTCTCCGGTTCTCTATACTCACCATACGAAACACAGCAGTGTCATGCTGCTAATTTACGCTGGTATTCTGTGAGAGCGTGGTCCTTCCCCGGTCGAGCCGACCCATTCGTGCTACAACTACACTATCAATATAGCTACAGCATGGCTCTACCACGTATAAATTAATAAACGTATAAATAAAAAATAATTTATTACAATACAAGTGGCCTCAAAAATGACCTTATGAAGTTTCGAATTTTAATTTAGTTTTCATGATCAATTATAACGCATCTACCAATAGATAAACTTGTAATCTAACATTTCTCATAACTTGTATTGTTAGCAATATGCTAACAACAAAGGGTTATTTTCTGACTACTGTTACTGACTGATACGTCATCGAGAACTAGAACGTAATAAAAAATTGTCTTCTCGTCGTGTGAGAAAAGCGAAGTAGAGAGAGATTGTCACACAAAAGTGATCGCGGTCACACTGTGAACAACTCTGTACGTGGCCCCACGTACCTGTGTTCCGCACCGCATTATCAGGCACCTCGACTTGTAAACTGAGCAACTCAATCGATAATCATCTCGGCATAAACAAAAGTGAGGGAAGAAAAGGGGCGCGCACGTAAAACAACACCTAGCGCGCTCACTGTTATTATTTAAAGTAATTTGTTTACATTTCGGTTGCATTTGTTTACCTTTGATTGTTATCAATTGTAATTGGTTTTTATTGTATGATACCGTGTAGTTCCGGTATAAGAATATTCACTACCCCATGTCGTCCCGTGGCTGTTATAAGATGCGACATAGGGAAATTGAAATGGTTGATGGGCAGAAGCATCTTCCCAATAACAACTCAAAATAAAAAAAAAACTGCGGCTGACCACCCACTCGCCAAGAGTGTCAACTATGGCAAAATTCCCTATATGAGACAATCTACGGGGGAAGCCTATGTACAGGACTTTTATAGGCTGTAACTGATGGATGGAATGGAATCGATATAAATACACAGGTTAGTCGATGGATGCGGGTGGCTCAGGACAGTATTTTTCTATGTTCATAAAAAAATTCGTCTGTCTGTCTGTCCAGGCTAATCTTCGGAATGAGCGATTGTCATGAACCGACTGTCATGAAACTGCACGAACAGATAGATAGCAATACAAGAAGTTATTTATAAAAAAAATAAAAACAAAGTGGAAATAAGGCATATTGCATGAGAAAACATAGAAGATTTTGTTTTGTGAAAATATAAATGGTTTCAATGATGATCTCATAAAGTATAAGAGATATATAAAAGTTTCAAACAAAACTTTTTACCTTACAATTTTAAACAAAAATCCTCACACATTTTCTTTTCTCGCTCTCTATCTATTATATTAAAGTATGCTCGTTGCAATAATAATATGTGTGTACATAAACTAATAAATAAATAACTAAACAAAATCTTGATGCTAAATAGATTTTAACTTTTTTTTCTTTCTACGCCATAATATTACAATTACAACAACACTATGAGTGTTAAAACTAAAGGTTATAAGAATTTTTTTTTACGTAAATACCTTTCTTACTGGAAATTCATCGGATCGGATCGGAATGGAGGCATTCCATCTTAGTACTCTGGGGGCACAACGTATCAGCATTTTGACTCTTAATCGAGGATAAATATAGATGTCTATGGGCCATAGCATCCACTCACCATCAGGTGGACTGTGTGCTCGTTTGTTACCCTCCTTCTATAAATAAAACGTGTGTGTGTACTTATGTACGCACGTAGAAAGTAATACTTCTTTAGCGTAACCTTAAATATAGTTAGCAGTTCCCACAAAAACTCGAGAGATTTAGGTACCCAATGAAATGGTCGCTTAGAGGTGTCAGTGTGCGCGCGTCTCATAACAACTTCATGGTGTCGTTTTTATCTATCGATGTGCGCGCGCATCCTAAAAAATTCAATCTCATAATTTTTCCCAAACCCCTCAAAAAAGAAGTATAACTTCAAGAACAAAAATATAATCGAGATACATTGGAATATATACAGCAATTAGTAAGCGGCAGAGCCATGCAGTAGCATATTGTCTATATTACACGAATGGATCAGCTCGATCGGGGAAGGACTAAGCGCGCACAGTACCTATCATCATCATAATCATTAGCCTTTCATAAGTCCACTGCTGAACATAGGCCTCCCCCAAGGAATGCCACAAAGCACGGTCCTGAGCCACCTGCATCCATCGACTTCCTGCATATCTTACCAGGTCATCACTCCATCTAGTGGGGGGACGCCCAACACTTCACCTGCCGGTACGAGGCTGCCACTCGAGAACCTTTTTTCCCCATCGGTTGTCGGTTCTTCGAGCTATATGGCCGGCCCATTGCCACTTCAGCTTACTAATCCGTTGGGCTATGTCGGTCACTCTGGTTCTACTGCGGATATCCTCATTTCTGAGTTTATCACGCAGAGAAACTCCATAGCTCGCTGAGCGACCTTGAGCTTCCTCATACGGCCAGCAGTGAAGGACCACGTCTCAGTTCCGTATGTCATCACTGGCAACACGCACTGGTTGTACAGTCTCGTTTTCAAGTTTTGAGGTATACCTGACGAGAAGATGTGCCGTAATTTCCCGAACGCTGCCCAACCGAGTTGAATCCGTCGATTGTCCTCTCGGTCGAAGTTGGACTTACCTAGTTGGACTATTTGTCCCAGGTGAACATACTCGTCAACAACTTCGAGCTTAGTGCTCCCAACAACTACCGGCATAGGTGTAACATGGACATTAAACATGATCTTTGTTTTGTCCATGTTTATCTTAACACCTATCCGTTGGGAAGCACTATTGAGGTCAGTGCTTAGGTCCTCCAGCGATTCTGCCATAAGGACTATATCGTCGGCAAATCGAAGGTGTGTGATGTACTCGCCATTGATGTTAATACCGTATCCTTTCCAGTCCAGAAGCTTGAAAACGTCTTCCAATGCAGCGGTGAAGAGTTTCGGGGATATGACGTCACCCTGTCTTACACCTCTCTGCAATCGGATAGGTTTCGTACTCTGGTCCTGTACTCGGATAGCCATCGTAGCCCTACTGTACAAGCACTTCAGCACTTCGATATACCGACAGTCAACTTGGCACCGCTGAAGGGACTGCAGCACCGCCCAAATTTCGACGGAATCGAAGGCTTTCTCATAGTCCACATACGCCAGACATAGTGGCAAATTGTACTCCTCGGACTGCTGTACAATTTGCCGAAGGGTATGTATGTGGTCTATGGTGCTAAAGGCTTTTCGGAAACCGGCTTGTTCGGGAGGCTGGAAGTCGTCAAGTCTGCGCGCGAGACGATTCATAATGAATTTCGAAAACAGCACGTAAGCGCGGCTCAGAAGGGAAATCGGTCTGTAGTTCTTCAAGAGAGCGTTGTCGTCTTTCTTGAAGAACAAGACCACCGTACTTCTGCTCCACGCCTCCGTTGTAATGCCACCATTTAAAGAGCTTCTGAAGGACTTCAAGTACCGGTTTTCCAAACGCTTTCAGAAGCTCCGCTGTAATTCCATCCTCGCCTGGGGCCTTGCAGTTTTTAAGGTGCTGGAGAGCCATTCTAATCTCGCTCAGACTAACGTCCGGGATATCATCGGAATAATATCGGATAAGACTGGCTCTTGGATCGTTACTCACAATTGCGTGTGGCTCCAACGATGACGTGTACAGCTGCCCATAGAACCTCTCAATCTCACTCAAAATCTCAGGTGCCCCAGAAATGATGCTGCCACATTCGATCTTCAGCTTTGACAGTTGGCTCTTTCTGGCAGATAGATCTCTGGCAAAGACTTTGGAGCTTTGGTTCCGTTTGATCGCTTCTTCAATACGAGCTGTATTGAAGTTGCGTAAGTCCAGCCGCATGCATTTGGAGATCTGTCTGTTCAGTTGCTTGTATGCTGTCAAATCTGTTGAAGAATGTAGCTTCATCTCCCGTGTAACAACCATGAGATTAAGAGTGTGATCGGAGAGTTTTTGTGTTCTTCTGCGGCGGGTCTTGCAGAATTTAGCTCCGACTGCATGTACAGTTTCCACGAGCTTGTCATTCATATCGTCCACTTCATTGCAGTCTTCTAGGCACTGAAAACGATTTTGTAACTCGAGCTGAAAGGTTTCGGGACTTTGGATTAGAGCACGAGGGGGACGGAGCGTTGACTTCATTAGACGAGACCTCTCCAACTTAACGTTTAGGTTCAGTGTGCCTCTAACCATTCGGTGATTGCTGCCGGTTTTCCCCTCGCGATCACTGAGACATCACTGAACAGTTGTCGTCTGGTCGTCATAATGAAGTCAATCTAATTTTTTGTCGAACCGTCGGGGCTCGACCAGGTCCACTTCCTGTGGGGCCGCTTCTGGAAGAAAGAGTTCATCATAAAGAGTCCCTCTTTCTTCATGAAGTCGGCCAGCTGCTGGCCCCTTGGGTTCCGTTGCCCTATTCCAAATTTCCCTACTTTCAGCTCAACGTTCTCTCTTGTGCCTAGTTTTGCATTGAAGTCTCCCATTAACACCGTATATTGGGTTTTGGAGGAATGCATGGCTCTAGAGATATACTCATACATTTCCTCCACCTCCTCATCGGGGTGTGCCGAGGTTGGTGCGTAAACCTGTATGACCTTCAGCGAATACCGTTTGGTGATTCTGAGTATAAGGTACGCAACCCTCGTCGACAAACTCCCGATCTTTACAACTTTGTTAACGAGAGACTTGTGGACGATAAATCCGACACCTCCTTGGGACAGATGGTCGCCCTCCCGGTGATAGAGCAAGTTGCCGGATTCGAGGATTACCGTGTCCTCCCCCTCTCTTCGGACTTCGGATAATCCTATAATATGCCAGCGTAACTTGTCTATCTCTTCTTCCAGCTCCACGATCTTCTCGTCAGTCCTCAGGGTGCGTGCGTTGTATGTTGCCAGGTCGATTCGTCGTAGGTGGCAACCGCAGTTTCTTTTATTGTTTTTTTGCTGTTATCAGGAAGATGCTACTGCCCATCTCCTGCCTGTTTCCCATTGTCGCCTTTTACGACATCCACGGGAAGATATGGGGTAGTGGATATTCCTAACCGCCACTACACGGCAAAGTACCTATACCAGCGTAAACTAGCAGTTTAATGCTGCTGTGTTTTGTACAGTGAGTGTAGAGAACCAGAGACCTATTTTACTTTTAACTGGCTATTTTAGTTCTCATTGCTGTCACTGCTTCTGCATTTTGATTCTTAATGAAGGATAAATGTAGGTGGCTATGAGGGAGTCCACTTACCATCAGGTGGACTGTGTACTCCTTTGTCACCCTTATTCTATAAAATAAAATAAAAATCTCGATAAAAACCGTTGACCGATGACGATATAATAATTTCATAATGACATGTTTAAACATTGAAATATTTTTATACACCTCACAGTTTTAATTCTATCTTCTTATTATCGGATCAAATGTGAAAGAAAATATCAACATTCCTTCCTCATACCGCAAGAGGTCGTCGCTCGAACTCGTCGACCACAGGTTCAACAAATGAAGTCTTACATTTGCAAATAAGAGGGCGGCCATAACGGCTCGTGAGGGTATACCGGAAAAATAAATTAAACAACGCCTCCGCGTGCCCGGGGTTTGATCCCGGGGCATTATTTTATCTATAAACATTTCAATTGCGGGCGCCGGTGAGCCAACGCCAGATCAAGTGTGGAACGCCGAGACGATGCTTTGCTTAACAAAAATACGCTACAGTTAAAAATATTTTTATACTATTGTAGCCTCTATCGCGTAGAGGTTTAGTTACATATTAGCAAAAGGGAAATTATTCAATTGTTTACCTTTATATAATGTTGTAGGAATAGAAGATTAGGAAGTTCCTATCATGTACCTGTGGTCGAATTTTTTAAAATATTTTCATTTCATAGAAAGGCAAAGGGATCTTAGCTTAAAAAGCCATCAAAATTCTTTTTTTCATATTATGTTTCAATTATAAATCAATTCATTTCTTTTTTGTTGACATCTACGACACAGTAATTTTCGAATGATATACTTAAATATTCGATGTTCGACTAATATGATGCTTTTGTAATTTTTGTCGTTTCATAATTCAGTTGTTAAGTATATCTTATTGGTAGTCGTATTAAGTTAAGAGTTGGTTTAATCTCAGAAAGTCATAGGTTCGAATCCGCAATTCAATCATGAACCACTTCTACTTTTGTAGTGGTAGATACAGTATTCCGTCCGTATGGGAAATTTGAACCCCTTATCTATTACCGCCATTAGGAACAACGCACCTACTGTCTGTTCTGTTTGAATCGTATAGGTGGCTTCTACACTTCCATACAAGGGCCATAGAACGGTCGTCACCTCTGAGGACTAAGACGAGATGCCACAGCCTGTAATATTAATTCTAATTACTTTTCTCTATATTATATAATTACTAGCTGGTACCCGGCGCATTGCTGCCGCAGATAAAATAATCGTGGAAATATCATTTTAAATTTGAAAGGGTTATATTTTTTAATTAGGAATGATAAAAACATTCATGACTTTCAAATGACGGCTCCGTGGCGCAGTGGCTTAGCAATGAGTTACAACGCTGGGGGCCGCGGGTTCGAATCCCGCACGGAACAAGTATATGTATGGCCTACAAATAATTGTTCCGGGTCTGGATGTTTGTCCTTGTGCAATTTATGTTTGTAAACTGCATCTGCGATACAGGAGAAAATCCTAGTGTGGGGGTAACGTTTTAAAAAAAAATTGTCACGACACGAGCGCCACCTACTGTAAGTTAATTGTACTATGCCTATAAACTTCGCGCAAGTGTTGCATTGCAAGCATTGAGTTGACCAAGTTTTAGCGCAATCTGATGAACGGTATGGCAATACATAAAATACGAACAAACAAATATTAATATATATATATATATATATATATATATTAATATTTGTGGCAGCTTTTGCTGTCGCACGGATGGGCCGGCTCGAACCGGGGTGGTACCACGACCTCACAGTATACCAGCGTGAAGTAGAGGTTTACCTCTGCGTTTCGCTTGGTGAGTGCAGGTGGCCTGAGGCCTTTTTTACTGGAAATGTAATTCCATCTTAGTCCTCAGGGGTGACAACGCATCTGCATTTTGATTCGCAAACGAGAATAGATGTAGATGTCTATGGGCCGCAGCAACCACTTACCATCAGGTGGACTGTGTGCTCGTTTGTCACCCTTGTCATATAAAAAAAGTTAGGGTTCTGTGGAAAAAAATTAACCCATGAAATCCAATCGTAATAAATTCCTTAAGGACGAATTCGCGGTATATAGCTAGTATTTTATTTAGTTTGTATTGTACAGTATTAATGTCTACATATACTTTTAATGCTCTATTTCTCCCAGGTTGTCTGGTAGATAATGTCATAAGGCATTAAGTACGCTCATTCTAACTCTAAGAGGTCTTAACATAAAGATTAAATTAGGTAATATTTTTTATAGAATGTGAGTGACGAATGAGCACACATTCCACCTGATGGTAAGTGGATGCCGTGACCCATAGACAACCTACATTTATCTTCAATTAAGAAATAAAAAAGACTAAGAAAGTAGATACGTTGTCACCCCCGAGGACTAAGATGGTATGCCTCGTTTCCAGTATAATGGGATTTCCGGTTCTCTACACTCACCATACGAAACACAGCAGCATTATGCTTCTATTTTAAGCTGGTATTCTGTGAGAGCGTGGTCCTTCCCCGATCATTCCGGTCGGTCCCGGACCCATTCGTACTACAACCATAATAAGTATAGTTGCTGCGTGACTCTACCACGTAGAATATTTATTCCCAAGTAATAACTAAATACATTATCATCGTGTATCAATTACAACACCTTTTATAAAGATGACTAAAGCTCGAACTGAGTGCCATTTAACGTGCCTGTGACACCTAGAGTTCATTTCTAATTCCTCTCGGTGCATTTATGTGCTGCATTGAAACGCAAAGGAATCGCCCGCACGTAAAAACAGACAACTTACAACCACTAATCGTGAAGTGGGCAGGTGGAGATTTGAAATAGAAAAACTCTTAAGGCGTCGCGCACCCTTCCATTTTTTTTTCAAAATGTCGTCTGAGCAAGGCGGATGGAAATCCTCTCGTCACTTCGCTGGCATGCGGTGTGGCAGACGCTCGACGGAATCGTAGAAAAAAAATCTTAGCTTCAAGTGTACTACTTTTTTTTTTTTTTTTTTTTTTTTTTTGGAGGGTAGGTGTGAAAAAGTTGACACGTTTTGAAAAGAGCTCTTTAATTTTTAAAGTTATAAAATTAATTACACAGTATTATTTACAACATTTTCAATAATATATTAATAAATGTGACTTATAGTACCCACCGGACAGTATTTTCCTAGTAAAAGTCTCTAAAATTAACATCACTTCATAAACTTATTCTTTGGTTTATTTGCACTGTCACTACACATCACTATGGACTCAGTTAAAGAATCGCTCAATGCTTTGTCAGAAATGTTCCAGCAGAAAATGAGTGAGTTTCAACAGGGCCTTGAAAGTACACCAACATCTAACACAACCCTGGGAACGGAGTTCAACAGTTTCAGGAGCTTTGTGCTCTCTGCAATGAACACCCTACAGAGACAAGTTGAATTCCTTAGCACTGAGCTTGATCGTCAGGAGATGCGTAGAAGGCGCAAAATGCTATTGTTCCATGGAGTCAGCGAGCAGAAAACAGAAGATACTGCTGTGCAGGTCTGTAACATTGTGGGTGAACATCTTGGTGTGAGTGCCTTTTCTTCAGCTTGCATTAAAACTTCTCATCGCATGGGACGTCCCTCTGGCAAGAAACCCAGGCCAATATTGGTGAAGTTTACAGACACTGCAATACATGACAAGGTTTGGTTCTCTAAAACTGGATTAAAAGGCAGCGGTATTACTCTGTCAGAGTTTTTAACAAAGAGCCGTCATGGCTTGTTTATGGAAGCAAGGCAGCGATTCGGTATCAGTAAGTGCTGGACTAGGGATGGCTTTATTCATATCATAGCCCCTGATGGTTCGCGTCATCGAGCTGAGTGTAAGGCTGATTTGGATGGCATACCTCAGTTGTCATCTAAGCCTCTGACTCAAGGCACTGCTAGTCTTACTTCGAGGTCCAAAAGAGTTGTAAAGACTAAGTAAACGCTGCATTTAATATTCTTTTCCTATAATTTTAATTTTTCTTTGTATATATTACATTAGTTAGAATATCCATTGTAAACACAAATTTACTTTCATCTTCCTCTTTATTTGTATACTACCGATATGTCATAGTTTTACAAACTTTACGGTTTTTGTTTTTATATAAGAATTTAAACTATTTAACCCTCATATTTATTTTTATAAGCGTGCATTAAAACTAGTAGATAGGTAGTTAGTTTTGTTTATCTTTATGACAGCAGTACGGTTTGACATCTAGCCACAGACAAAATATATGCCGTGGCTACAAGGCTTTTGAGTAGTATAAAATCCTGTTTTCGTAATATTTAATTTTTGTTTCTTTTTGTTAATTTTTAAGTATATAAATAAGTATTTTGTGTGTTTATAGTAACAATTATTTTTATGTTTCTTCTGTGAATGCTATTAATTTTTCTTCTATGAAGTGAATCTTTCCTTGCAACTGGCGGGTGGGTTTGTAAACCATTTTTTTTTCTTATATTTATTATTTATATTATACTTATAGTTTGATATTTATGATTTTCAATAATGATAATTTAGACGACAGCTTTTTTTCCCTCGGTGATTCAGATGGATTGAGCAGTAATGACAGTTATCACAGCATCCCTTCTTTAAGTGAAACTCTTGATTCTCATTTCTCAGATACTCTGAAAAACTTTAATGTTGTTCATATAAATGCCCAGAGTATTCCCGCACATTATTCTGACATGTTGTCCTCATTTTATAACGAAAATATACATGCGATATTAGTTTCTGAATCTTGGCTAAAACCATGTTTGCCTTCAATATCTTACTCTCTTCCCGGATTCCACTTGATTCGCAACGATCGCATTGGGCGCGCTGGCGGTGGCGTGGCGATTTATTTAAGATCACACATTCCTTACACAGTTTTAAATACTTCGCAGCCATTGTCTAGTGCCGGCCCTGAACACCTATTTATCGAAATATTGTTTGGACATTTAAAGCTTCTACTCGGTGTCTATTACAGTCCAAATGTTACAATTGATTATTTTACATCATTTGAAATTCTTTTAGAACAATACTCCTCTCTTTATAATCACACTATTGTCATGGGAGATTTCAATACTTGTCTTCTCAAAAATGATGCTAGAGCATCCCGTCTCAAATCTCTCGTTAATGGCATTAACTTACATATTCTCCCACTTTCTGCGACTCATGCTTTTCCGAATTGTGTGCCTTCTCTTCTTGATTTAATACTTGTTTCTTCCATTGACCACGTTGCAAAGCATGGCCAATGCAATGCATCCGCTTTTTCTTACCACGATCTACTTTACCTGTGCTAAATTAAAACCTCCTAAAGCTAAGCGAAGGATCCTTCTCCGGCGCAATTTTAGTAGAATGGATCTGGATAAGTTACGAGAAGATACTGCTAAGGTTGACTGGTCAGTAGTTGCGAATGCTAGTTCGGTTGATGAGCAAACATCAATTTTTAACAGCATACTTACACAACTGTATGACATCCACGCTCCAATTCGTCCAGTCCGAATGAAGCATCTTCCGGCCCCCTGGCTCACTGCCGACATAAAAAAACTTCAAGAAAAAAAGAACACAGCGAAAACTAAATATCGTATGAATCCTAATGATTCCAACCGAGAGAAATATAACAGGGCACGAAATCGCTGCAATATGGTGTGTAGAGATAGTCAACGACGCCATATCTATAAATCTGTTGTTGAAGAAGATAACTCAACTAAAGTTTGGAATTTTCTCAAATCTTTAGGGGTTGGAAAAGCAAAGCGTAATGTAGAATCTCTAAATTTGAATTTAAATAAGCTTAATGCTCATTTCCTATCTAGCGCCACTATAGACAGTGCTACGAAGAAAAATACACTTGCTCAACTTTCTGCTATATCAACTCCCAATTTTTCCTCTTTTGTCTTTAGCCAAGTTACTGTCAGTGATGTTAAGAAGAATATATTAGCCATTACTTCCGACGCAGTTGGTTCTGACAGCATTAGTCGTAAGATGATTATCCCATTACTCGATCTTTTAGCTCCTATCCTTACACTTATTTTAAATCGTTCCCTTGACACCAGTGTTTTTCCTTCATCCTGGAAAGACGGCCTAGTAACTCCACTCCCTAAAAAATCTAATCCGACATATAAGGATTACCGTCCTATATCCATCCTTTCCTTTCTCTCTAAAGTACTCGAGCGCCTAATATACCAACAGCTGAGCAATTTCCTGTCCAATCATAACCTTTTGAATTCATTCCAATCTGGTTTCCGTCCCGGTCATAGTACGACTACGGCTTTGGTTAGAATCACTGATGATATTCGCCTAGGCATGGATAATCAGCAGGTTACAGTATTGACATTGCTTGACTTTAGTAATGCCTTCAATACTGTAGACTTTGATGTTTTACTCGCTGTCCTAAGTTCTCTTAACATATCTCCTGAAGTAATTGGTTGGTTTCATAGTTACTTGCAAGGGCGCCGGCAACGTGTACAAATTCAAGACACGTTTTCTGATTGGTCTGCTGTCAAAGCTGGCGTCCCACAAGGTGGCGTGTTGTCTCCTCTATTGTTCTCTATTTTCATCAATTCGATCTGTTCCCACATTACTTCTCTTTACCACCTATATGCAGACGATTTACAAATCTACTCTCAATGTAAGATTGCGGATCTCCCCAATACAATTAGGATAATTAATGAAGATCTTATTAGTATTTCTCATTGGTGTAATTCATTTGGGCTTAAAATTAATCCATTGAAGACTCAAGCCATTATTATTGGGAGTTCAAAATTAATCTCTCGGTTAACTTTGTCGCTGCTCCCGCCAGTCATATTCGAAGGGACACTTATCCCATACAGTGACAAAGTTAAGAATTTAGGTATTATGTTCGATCAGACTTTGTCTTGGGGACCGCAAGTGAGTGAAGTAAGTCGAAGAATGTTTGCCGCAGTTGGTTCACTTCGAAGATTACGCAATGTTCTCCCCATTCCTACTAAAGTTGCGCTGGCTCAGTCTCTTCTTTTACCGATCCTTGACTACGCGGACACTTGTTATCTTGACCTAACAGTCGAGCAACTTAATAAACTTGAGCGGCTTCAAAATTATTGCATAAGGTTTATATTTGGGTTACGAAAGTATGACCACATATCCGAATTTCGCCATAAGCTCAAGTGGTTACCGATTCGCCTTCGCAGGAATACTCACATTCTTCATCTTCTTTACTGCATTCTGTTCAATCCGACCACTCCTTCTTATTTGAAAGACCGATTTATATATTTAAGTAGTTTACACTCCTTACCTCTACGATCTCAAAATAATCTTCTTCTAAGTACTCCTAGACATTCCTCTTCCTTCTGTTCTAATTCTTTTACGGTTACCGCTATACGACTATGGAATTCTCTCCCCTTACATATTAAAGAATCTAAATCTCTTCCTATATTTAAAAATAAATTAAAACTTTATTACCTTTCCTCTTAAGTTACTACCTGTCGTCATTCACTTCTTTTTCTTTCTTTTTTTTCCTTTAATCTCGTATATTCTTCTATTTATCTTTCTATATTATATTCTGTGCACCCCTTCCGCTATCTTTTAAAAATAGTATCCTCTGCCCTAAGGTTGCCTGGAAGAGATCGCTGTTTTAGCGATAAGGCCGCCTGTTGTACCAATGTCCCTTTAACTATATAAATACTGTAATATGTTTCTTGGTGTACAATAAAGTATATTTTACTTTATTTTACTTTTTTACTTTACTTCTCGCCTTAACTGTGTTTTGATTAAATATTTTTAAAAGAGGCTTAACTATCATTCCAGTGTCATTTACTTAAGTGCTGAAAAACTGCTGTCGAAAATTTTACCCGTATAAAGTTCAGAATTGAGTGTTTTAATAAAAAAAACATATAGAAATAAGGGTGACAAACGAAAACACATAGTTCAACTAATGGTAAATAGATACTGAGGCTCATAGACATCTACATCTATCCTCTATTAACCATCAAAACACAGATACGTTGACACCCCTGAGGACTAAGACAGCAATTCTCGTTACTAGTATAATTTAAAATTAAACATTTTGTACAACCGACTTCAATATAAATTATTAAGAATAACTCAAAAACTATTGATTATATGGGACCACATGTAAAGCACCAGCTTTCAAATAAAAAAAGAATCATTGAAATCGATTCACGCAGTAAAAAGTTATGAGGTAACACACATAAAAAAAACATACCGTCGAATTGAGTACCGGCTCCTTTTTGTAGTCGGTAGAAAAAGGGTTTCCGTTTCTCCACACTTATCATAAGAAATACAGCAATACCCTTACTGTTATAGCCTATAAAAAGTCCACTGCTGAACATAGGCCTCTCCCCTAGAGGCGCGATGCGCAAGTTGTTATTAAGAAGACGCTGCTGCCTATATCCTGGGCAGCAGCGTCTTATCCCTTATTCCCTCTGTCGCCTCTTACGACACCCACGGGAGAATATAAAGTACGTAGTAGGTCTTACACCGCCACCACACGGCTTTAGCATCAATATTTTACGCTTGATTCCTGTAAGAGCGCGGACCTTCTTCCCATCATCATCATCGCATGTATTCTGTGAGAGCAGACTCATTGAAGCTGCGGCCATTACGTCTGCAGTATACTTATACCAAGTAACGTATGTCACGCTTGTTGTACTGTTGTGTACGTGATACTTACGTTAGGTACGTTAGTTTATTAAAGTTACAGCCTATATACGTCCCACTGCTGGGTTAAAGCCTCCTCTCATTTCTGAGAGGGTTTTAGGGCAAAGAAGTGTTCGTCGCGTATTGGCGAACTTCACATGTCTTCGAAATATTTTTTTTTCTTATTTCTTTTTTTTTGAGATGAGATGATATTTTTTTTTCTTTTTTTATGCAGGTTTCCTCACGATGTTTTCCTTCACCGCTGAGCACGTGGTAAATCAGCACATAAAATTGCAATTAACAATTTCATTTTCAATTTCATCGAACCCGGGTTGCACGCGTACTGTGAAATTTACAGCGAGCGCTAACCATCTGAGCTACCACGGCTCTATTTAAACATATTATGTAACTTTTCAATTTTTTTTTAAATGATTTTAATAGAACCAGCGTGGTAGCGATCACCTCATTCCCGGGGGTTATTTTCATTCAAGATATTTCTTGATATTATTATAACCCTTTTTGTACAGATTTTCTTTAATAAAACTTTTAAACTTGTTGATAGACAAACTTTAATGTATAATGAAGTATAAATGAACCTTGTCGTTAGTTAATTACAATATTCTGAAATCCTGTTTATCACCTAAAGTGAAGTGGAGTTACAGACTATATACATCCCGCTGAGCACAGGTCTCCTGATTTTTGAGAGGGTTTTAGAGCTAGGAAATGTCCGCCCTACTGCCCCAATGCGTTGGCGGACTTCACACGATGTCTTCGATTTTTTTAATTTTTCAGACATATGGGTTTCCTCGCGATGTTTGTTTGTTCATCTGAACGTATGAAAAAAATAAACGTAAAATACAAGGTCACAATTTTTTATAAGCATGTAGAATAGGTAGATAATACAGTAAACCGCAGTCCTAATTGCGTTACTTATTAAGCTAACAAAAAACAAGTAACTTCAACTGCCAATATTTTAATGATACCGCTGAGAACATTTCACATTATTAAAACGTACAAGTGGCTTATTAGTCTCGAACAAGTACAAAAATCCAGCCGGTAAGTACCTGTATGTCGGAATCGTACACGCCATTAGAGTCCCTATTAAAAGGCAATACTGAACATAAATTCACACTCGTAGAGCTATAAACGGTGAATGGTCTGAACAAAAATCATAGCGAATATTAAAATTCGGATTACATTTGAGACGTGACGCGCTCCCATTAGAAGGCAACAAGATATGTCTCATTTTGATGTGTAGGAAGGAGCGTCGGTATTACGTGTAATAAGATATGTACACAAACTCTATTGCCAACAAACAAAAACAACTACATTAACATTGTCTAAAGAATCTTATGAGAAAAAATCGACACTTCTATGCCAGTAATTAATGAAATCAGAATTAATTTGTTCGATGTTTAAAAAGGTAATGAAATTATCTCATATTTAGGTATTTTAGACTTCTTGTTTTTCGTCTTTAGAAATTTATTTCTAATCGAGGATTAGATATAGGTGGTAGTGGGCCACAGCACCACCCACCCTAGTGTACTGTACACTATGTGTTGCTTGAAAGCAACTTCTGCGTGATGTGTAGAACACAGTTAAAATAAAAACCCACTAATAACATGCTTGTTTATAGAGTAAGAGTACCATACGAAACACAGCAGCATTAAGCTGTTATTATACGCTGGTATTCTGTGAGAGCGTGGTCCTACCCCGGTCGAGCCGATACATTCGTGCTGCAACCACAATATAGCTGCAGCGTGACTTTACCACGTACTTAAACACGATAAACTGTATGATTTAGACAGTATACTCGTATTTTAATGATGAAAAACTAAAAAGAATAAAATTATTTCCACACAATAGCTTTCGAAGTCAGTGCTAATACATACCCGTAGTATGTCACAAAATCAAAGCGCTAACTTTAAAAGAAGGAAAACAAAGAAATTATGTCCGCACATACGTAAAATTATATACACACGAATTGAGATACTTTTGAATAAATAAAAGAATATTTTACATATAGAAAAAAAATGTCGGAATCATTTGAAATAAAAATAAATAATTAGTTAATTGCATGCAAATGCAGCAAATGTGCATTTCCTTAAGAACAATGACAAATCTTGAAACGAGGAAGAGTTCCAAACAATCGTTCTTATTATTCCAACAAAACTCCATTGTTGGAAAACAACTGACAGCATGTCCGACCTATCATTTCAAAAGAAAAACAAACCTAAATATACGCACACGTCAGACCTCCACATCGGTTGCGAGACTCATTAAGCACGTTACAATATTCATGATTGCACGTCGTCCAACGTCGTTCCCCATTGCCTTACGTAATAAAACCCTTAGTATCGTGTTTTTGCGTAACAAGCATTCTAAATTACGACAATTATTCAATGTTGCTGTGTTATCGGCAGTTATAAAATCGGGAGACAGTGGGGGCAGGACTCATGGAGCCCTCATTAAGGTGCAACGGGAGTGGGAGGTTGACTCCGCAGGTTGATGATGTAGTTAGTGGGAAAAAAAGGAGGGCAAGAGATCGCGCCAGCGAAAGTCGCTTGAGTTACCGAATTTTGTTTTTAATGTAGTCATTAGGGACAACGGTCGACATTTTTCAACTGCGTTTCCGGGATTTTTTTTACATCATTGTTACAGGATAAAATTTAGAATTGAGCATTTATAGCAATACAAGTAGAATAAATAGCCTTTTGCATTGAACGTACCAACGTATGTATGAAGAACGTATGTATGAAGAAGATAATGAATCTGAAAGAAGCGAAAGAGGTATGTAAGGATCGTGACACTTGGCGATCTCTTCTCTCTGGCTACCCCGTCAGGGATTGTGCGTGAAGATAACCAACAAAAATAATTTAAAATTAATAATTTTATACAACCGACTTCAATATAAAAAGGATAACTCAAAAACTTTTGGTCAGACCTTGGTCAAATTTATGTGGGACCACATGAGAAGCACCAGCTTTCAGTTAAAAAAATAATCATCGAAATAGGTTCATCTAAAAAAAGTTATGAGGTAACTAACACACATAAAAAGAACACAGTTCAATTGAGCACCTCCTCCTTTTTGAATTCGGTAGAAAAATATTCATATTTCATCATCATTACAGCCCGTCACAAGTCCACTGCTGAACATAGGCCTCCTCCAAGGAATGTCACAAAGCGCGCTCCTGAGTCACCTGCATTCATAGACTTCCTGCATGTCTTATCAGATCGTCACTCCATCTAGTGGTGGGACACCCTACACTTCGTCCGCTGGTACGAGGTTGCCACTCTAAAACCTTTTTTCCCCATCGGTTGTCGGTTCTTCCAGCTATATGGCCGGCCAATTACCACTTCACCTTACTAATCCGTGTGGGCTAAGTCGGTCACTCTAGTTCTACTGCGGATATCCTCATTTCTAAGTTTATCACGCAGAGAAACCCCGAGCATAGCCCTCTCCATAGCTCGCTGAGCGACATTGAGCTTCCTCATCCGGCCAGCAGTGAAGGACCACGTCTCAGTTCCATGAGTTATCACTGGCTACACGCACTTGTTGTACAATTTCGTTTTCAAGTTTTGAGATATACCTGACGAGACGATGTGCCGTAATTTCTCGAACGCTGCCTAACCAAATTAAATCCGTCGATTGACCTCTCGGTTGAAATTGGACTTACCTAGTCGGACTATTTGCCCCATGTAAACATACTCGTCAACAACTTCCAGCTTAGTGCTCCCAACAAATATCGGCATAGGTGTGACATGGACGTTATACATGAATATCATATTTATGCAAACGCATATTTTATAAAGTAACCGTGCTCTATCTTTGCTATCGCCTTGAAATTTGGTACTCACAAAGTGAGCCAAGTCCGATCCTCGCACTGACTGTCATAATAGTCACAACTTTAAACACGCATTCACTACATGTCAATGTAAGAGAGCACCATTTGTAAGAAATCAGAAATATTTACAGGGCATATTACGTCAGACGTCAACGTGGTAGAGCCATGCTGCAGCTATATTATGGTTGTACACGAATGGGTCGGCTCGACCGGGGATGGGCCATGCTCTCACAGAATACCAGCATAAAATAGCAGCTTAATGCTGCTGTGTTTCGTATGGTGAGTGTAAAGAACCGGAGACCATTTTTACTGGAAACGAGGCATTCCATCTTGTTCCTTGGGGGTGACAGTGCATCTGCATTTTGATTCTTAGTCGAAGATAAATGTAGATGTCTACGGGCCTCAGCATCCACTTACCATCAGGTGGACTGTGTGCTCATTTGTCACCCATATTCTATAAAAGTGCCAGTGTGAATGAAGGAATGTCTACGTTTTGCATGAGCTTTTATATAAATGTAATACGGCAGTATGTTACATTTTACTCAGGTGAAAGTAAAATCAATGAGCCACTAAAAATTTGGAATGTACTCATAGCCAATAAGATGACAGATGCACGTTGTGCAGAAAATTCTAATCATTAATCCATTAATTTACATATTTACAAAGAACGTTGTAAATTGTATGTAATGGAAAATATATTTTTACAAATTAAAATTGGTAAAAATTAATTAATAGAATCAGGCGTTACTTTGCGGAAATCCATTATAATGGGGTTGTTATAAAGTACGAGGCATCCTCAGATGAAGAACCTGAGGATGCCTCCTGTAGAGGCGAAACACGTGTCGTATTTTCGAGAGTGATGTGTCGTGCCTAGTGTAGTGCTGGGGGTGGTAGTGCTGGGATTCATGGCTACGGGCATAGTGCGCACGATTGAAGGAGGGTGGGAGGTCCCCTTAAAACTAGGCAGGACACATAATTTTCTTTCTTTACAAGGAATAATTAAGCAAATTAGTTTATAACAACCCCATGGTAAAAATTACTTTGCATACATCCGCTCAAACAATTTTTACCAAATTTAATATTATGGATTTCCGCAAAGTAACGCCTGATTCTATTAATTATATTTTTACCAAGTTCTCATTAAACCCTAAATACACAAAGAAAAATAAACTAAATCTAAAGCCATTTACAAACTAACAAAACTATAATATGATAGTTTGACCTACTTCTAATGCAAGTAAATATCAGCAAATCTGCCTCCAGCAGAGACGCCTACGTCACAGCATCCGCTGCTATCAACATCAAAGCAATTTAATTGACTGCCCCGTCCCGCTCCGTTGGTTGCGATTGTGTTATTTTAGGAATTGCTCGAGTGTGAGGTTTATATTTCAGAAATTTCAGACAACTAGTTTTCAGACAGCTATAAAGTCAGATTCGTCACAGGCAATAATAGGTTATAAAAAAGGTTCTTCGGTTCCCTGCGAAACAGAGTACCATTATTCTGCAGTTTCATGCTGGTATCATGTGAGAGCGTGGTCCTACCCCGGCCAAGCCAACCCATACGAGCTGAAGTATAAACAGCTGCAGGGTGGTTTTACGATGTAAAAACGTTCACATTAGCGTCCAAATAACATTAATTATGGTCATCAAACATCATACTTTATATGTAATCGCAAGTGATATAGAGATATAGGGCAACGTATAGAATATAGAGCAACGTAGAATATAATTTAATTTGAAATCAATCTAAAAACGTAACGAAGTATCGCCAATTCATCAATATGCCAATGGATAAAGCAATTAACCTCCCCGCCTCCGATGGCATAATTCCTTTAGCACTACAATTTTTCCAACGCCCCACCTGCCGTTGGCGTAACAAGGCGTCGGTCGTTTGACGCGTTTTTTACTTAGTCTTTCGAGCCGGATACGCGCCCCCGGGTTTATGGTTTTCATTAATGACGGCTTTAGGGCTGATTATTCGGCGCTGTATCGAGCCTTTATAGTGGGATAGTCACAGATTGATATGTCTGCGATTTTTTTATAACCGCTATTAAAATTATTATATAATTATTATCGGCAGGGAAATATTATGCGGTTTTAAATTGTATCATCGTTATAAAAAAATATATAATTTATATCAATCCACATCTGATAAAGTGGATGCTGTGAATTGGTCTTTCTTATTTATCTTATTGTCTACCATCCTTGTAATCCAATTGAGGATGCTGAAACGGCGATTTTCCAAGAATGAGCCAACTGCGCATTTTTAGAATATTTTTTAATCGGTTCAATCAGTGCGGAAGCAATTGCATCACAAGTCTGTATGGATTTCAGATTAATATTATTAGATAAAGTTTCTGCTTCTCTAGTCGCTGGGTTTCGCTATTAACCACTGCAACTAAGCTTATTCAGCTTGTAATGTGTAATGACAATAATAGTCAAATAAACTGTCGCGTTAAATATCATCACAACAATTCAGCAGATATTTGAGGTCAGTACACCTTGGAGGAAGCCATTTAACCAAGCTGACTAAAACAAGCTTTTCCTTCTCAGCACGTCCCAACACGACGTTGCACTCATGAAACGGTGTCGATTGTCTGTTTTCATTTCATACATGCCACTTCTAAAATTCTCAGCCGACGACAGGGAACATCGCGAAATTTGTAAGAGGTTTGATGCTGCTAGCTGATCCGCGGGCAAGTGATTCGATTACAGCAAAGCTTTGCTTCTTACCACGTTAGCTACTCTCTATAACCTACCGACGCCAACTCTGCTATTTGGCGGCACAAATAGATAATAGGCAGAAAAAGAGACCTAGTAAATTCTAATAATCAAATCCCAAAAATTAAGCTTAAGCATTTCAATTCCAGCATCTTGCCACAAGTCCGTCCATCCACCCCTAGTATTATTACCCGATTCTTTATTCAAATCGAATATCGTGCCATTTTCTCGCACGTTTGAATTACAAATCGGAAGGCCGTTTCTTTCAGATTTAAATTCGGCACTCCCTTTCAAATTGCCAGTTTGATTGCCGTTTTTAATGCCACCTCCTTCGAGTTTTCTCTTCGGGATTATGCAAAATTATTTTTGTAAAGAAATGAATAAAATATTTTCAACCGAATAATATTCTTGACCGGTTCGAAACACACATTTTTTTTTACAAAATCTTTCTAAATGTGAAAGTGTTCATTTATCCTTCAATAACAGTTAAACACTGGACGGATACTACTAATGAAATTAAGCATAGAATTGTATTATGTCGTGGAATATAACATAGGATACTCTTTATAACACTTATTGCTAATTTATTTTACCATGTTAAAAACCTTGGGTAAAAAAACATAAAAGTTTTACTAAATTCCCGGGTTGTAAGAGTTTTTTATTTTTATTTTTACTTACATTATTTACATTACTTTCATATATATATTGTGTATTCTTTGAATGACTTTCCAATAATTTATCATTTTGTCCATATTATTTTTCGATACACTATGTTTTGGCACCGACTTCAGAAGCTTTTATGTTGAAAGTATTTTATTAAGTGGCGAAGCTTGCGAAGTCACTTATTGATTTCACGATGTCTGTCCGTCTGTCCGTCTGTCCGTCTGTCCGTCTGTCCGTCTGTCCGTCCGTCTGTCCGTCCGTCTGTCCGTCTGTCCCACGATTATCTCGAGAACGGTTTCGAATTTTCAAATTCTGTTTTCAGCAATCGATTACTGATCACCCAGGCATCTGAACCTCCTATTGCATACCTTAAGCGAAAGCGCAAGGTGTGTTCTACTATCGCCTAAAAATTAAGATTCCAACATTTTATCGAATAAAATCGTATCTAGCAATCATATTATACATATAAATGATATAAAAAGCACATTGTTAGAAAGATAAATGATTGTTGAACTTATTAATAATTTTTTAAAATCGATTAATTGCTATTTTTAAATAAAAAAAGGGTTTTAGTGGCTTATGGTGTGGATTTATCATGTCCCTGTGGCTTGTAAACACAATAACTTTTGAAAATATTAATTGTTTAACTCAATCTATTTTTTAATCTCTTCATCTATCATGTGGGAAGCCACTGAATGTAAAT
The DNA here is from genome assembly GCA_033319125.1 of Parnassius glacialis. Classification (NCBI taxonomy): domain Eukaryota; kingdom Metazoa; phylum Arthropoda; class Insecta; order Lepidoptera; family Papilionidae; genus Parnassius; species Parnassius glacialis. Next base: position 35,043,208 of record JAVANC010000003.1, on the reverse strand, counting down.
GGCAGTGTAGTTTTGTTTTGTTTAGCTATAATTAATTTTTTTCGGCTCCAAAATGGCGAAATTTTCGTTGATTTGGTTCGCCTCGTATACAAATTAATTCTGTAAATGGGAAGCTACAGCCACAGAGTAGTAATGAGTAGTTTAGTTTGGCTCACAGAGTACATTATATATAGGGAATAATGTAAAATAAATAAATTATACTGAAAATTTAATTACAAATTTGTTTTGTAACAAAATAGTAAGTTAGCAAGGTTCGATTGTATTTTAAACTATTCATTAATTTGTTTGATTCTAAATTGGCCTAGCATGGCTAAATTTAAAAAAGCGACATCTACTGCAATATGGACAAACTGTCATGACATAATAATACCTCTAAGAAAAATTATAGTATGGACTGTTATGCCACTGGTTTGGCTTCAGTCTTGCTCACAGAATACTTTACTCCTAGCGGAGATAATACTTTAATACTTTACTCCTGGTCTTGCTGCAGTCACCTTCGTGAGTGGACATTGTATCGGTTGTTTGCAGCGGCTCAAAAAGATCGCTGTACAAATACACAATATTCGAATAACCAAATTTCTTAAATACTTAATTATAATAATAATAAGACATTTTTTTATTACAATATTTAAAAGCACAGAATAAATAATAGTAGTACGTACTAAAAGCAAGTAGTATAATTTTTTTTTGTCATGGGTGACATTTTCATGGTTTTCGAGGGTGTTGAAACCGATAGGGTTGTCGAAATGTAAATCCAAGATGGCGGCCGCAATAGGTATCAATTTTTTCATCATGGGTGTCATTTTTATGGTTTTCGAGGGTGCTGAAGCCGATAGTGCTGTCGAAATGTAAATCCAAGGTGGTGGCTGCAATAGGTTTAAATTTTTTCATCATGAGTGTCATTTTCATGGTTTTCGAGGGTGTTGAAGCTGATAGTGCTGTCGAAATGTAAATACAAGATGGCGGCTGAATTAGGTACCAATTTTTTCATCATGGGTGTCATTTTCATGGTTTTCGAGGGTGTTGAAGCCGATAGGGTTGTCGAAATGTATATCCAAGGTGGCGGCTGCAATGGGTATTAATTTTTTCATCATGGGTGTCATTTTCATGAGTTTCGAAGGTGTTGAAGCCGATAGTGCTGTCGAAATGTAAGTCCAAGATGGCGGCTGCAATAGATATAAATTTTTTCATCTCTGGTGTCTTTTTCATGGTTTTCGATATAGAGTGTAGAGTAGAAGGAGAACCATCTTATAAGGTGCGAAAGTTGAAAAAGTGTCCCACTATATACTGAAAATAGAGGTTCCAAAACCTACCACAATAGCGCTGGCGTCTGAAAAACTACGATATTGAATATAGCTGTTGTAGACGGAGTGAAGTCAGCTGAATTCAAATATTTAAAAATTTCATGACTAGAGTAGTTAGTAAAATAAATGCCAGTATGCAAAACCTTAACTATTTACGTAGTGCAAAACCAAGCTGATTGGTCGGTCCTTGTTTATTTCTCCATCTTATTCTAATGAGGGCATCCACGACTTTTTCTGCCACCAGGGCAGCGCCACTTTACAGTGAGGTAAAATATTTGACAGATTTCATAGCGGGGACGATAATTTCTTAGGAAAATGTAATTTTTAACGATTCTTTCTGTATTATTAGTTATATTTTATATTAATTACATTACAAAAAAATAAACCAAACTATAAATATAACTAAAAGCCGATTTTAAAAAAAAAAGAGTTATAAAGTGCATAAAATTAAAAATCAAGCCACTGACGCATTGTGTTTTGTATTAATATAATACTCTAGATAATGATAAACTATAATTTAAAATTAATTTCTCAATTAACTGACACTGTGTAACAAAAAACTTTACCTCAGTCGCTACTAGCGACATCTGGTGAGTGGAAGATTATTAGCCCTCATTAATTTTGGCGCTTTTTTTTTTAATTTATCCTATGCTACTGCAGCGCCACCCTTATTGGACGCGTTTTTAGGGACACTTTTCATATACAGAGATGGTCCTCCTTCTACCCTACACTCCATAGTTTTCGAGAGTGTTGAAGCCGATAGGGTTGTCGAAATGTAAATCCAAGATGGCGGCTGCAAAAGGTATCAATTTTTTCATCACGGGTGTCATTTTCATGGTTTTCGAGGACGTTGAAGCCGATAGTGCTGTCGAAATGTATTTAAACTACTTTAAAAATTCCGTATAATCATGTTATACGTAATTTTTTTAATGCGCTTAAGGTATGCCCAATTGGATTTACCAATATATTTTGAAACTGATTACTCAACGGCAAAAAAAAAAGCTGATTGCTTCGCCACTTTGCTATGCTGTTAGCTTGCTAGGTTTATTATTTTTAGTTGTTGGAAGTCGCTTTTTACTTTTTTCGTAGAATAGGGATGACAAACAAGTAAACATTTATCCTCAATAAACAAACAAAATGCAGATGCGTTGTCACCCCTGTGGACTAAGATGGACAGCCTCGTTTCCAGTAAAAAGTGTTTCCGATTTTCTACACTCACCATACAAAACACAGCAGCATTAAACTGCTAGTTTACGCTAGTATTCTGTGACACCGTGTTCCTACCCCGGTTGAGCCGACCCATTCGTGCTACAACTATACCAGTAATATAGCTGCACCGTGGCTCTACCATTTATTTATGGGAGAGGGGGCAAACGCGCATACGGCTCATCTGCAAGTGAATTGCAGATGCGTTGCCGGCCTTTTAAAAAGGAGTACGCTCTTTTCTTGAAGGTCCCTAAGTCATATCATTTAAGTAATACTTTTAATTTTTAAATCCAACCCCATGAACATGAGGTTGAATTGTACTAACTTATTGGCCTTTTTACTGACGTTAAAGAAAATAATACGACCTATATAATAAGAATTTACTTGCATCGAAATTAAGGTTAAAGTTACAGGTTCTAGCGATGCTGAAACCAGACCAATACCGTGCTTAACTTATTGAAGGACGTGCTCTCAATGCATATGCAACTAAAATCATTTGCAACCAACAACATGGATCTAGATTAATTCAGACATGTATGCGTCCAGGAGCGGACTTTTAGGGGATGTTATAGAAAGAAAGAAAATATATGTGTGCGTGAGTTCGTGTCAAGAAGTTGAGCGTGGTTTCGGCTTCACTTGAAATGACTTGCTTCGTCCAACTTCCTTTGTTGATCTGGGTCCACGGTTACCAATACCGATACAGGCTATTAAAGTCCACTGCTGAACATAGGTCTCGCCCATAAATTGCATCATAGGGGGTATATGTGCCATAGTAGCCGCGCATGGCAAGCGGGTTGGCAACCTCAGTTATTTATTTTTAGTCGTTATTAGGAAGACGCTTTTCTCCTGATTTGTTTCCCTCTATCGCCACTTACGACACCTACGATATGGGGCAGTGGATGGACACCGCCACTGCTCGGTAAAACCACAGGTAATTAATACAAAAAAATACAGACACCGATAGAAAACACACGAAGTGGCACATTAAAGAGTCTCGCGGCGAGCATTATCGAGACGTCCGCTTTAAGTTAAAGTAGGAGGTGAGGGGGCACTTTTTTCTTCCCCGAGTCGTCAGATAGATTGGATGACACTCGATCTCCCCAAGAGGACGAAATTAAAACGGCGGCGATGAGCCATACCAAACGGCCGGGGAATTATTTTCCGTTGAGTGATTCTCGGTCATAAAATTTCTGATTGATCAATTCATCCGCTGTTACCATTCCGTCTTAATGAAGAGCACGTTCATGGTGGACGTTTTTACGCTCCCCTAGCTCTATTTTTCCGCTTGTTTTCGCTTTATTAATTTTATCGTCGTCATTCTCTTTTTTAACATTATATGCTGAGATGAAAAATTTGTGTTTAGTTTCGAATGGTATCTGGGATGTTATCGATTAAAGATCATTTTGTTTTATTATGTCTGAGAGAATATATAAACGTGGTAGAGCCATGTTGCAGCTATATTATAGTTGTAGCACGAATGGGTCGGCTCGACCAAGGAAGGACAACGCTCTCACAGAATACCAGCGTTAAATAGCAATAGTTTTTCGTATGGTGAGTGTAGAGAACTGGAGACCCCTTTTACTGGAATCGAGGTATACCAGCTCAAGGGTGATAACGATAAAAATGTGTCCCCTACTTCATTTGCGCAGTGGTAAACCTTGCCTGTGTAAAGTGTAAGCTCGCAATGCAAATCTAGATCGAAGGCAATTACAATAACTAAAATAAACAACGCGCCGTGTCCGGTGATGCGATCATCAGTCTACGTGTTTAAATGGGTCTCTGGACGGCTTACATGCACAATTCGACCTTAAGTAGGTGGCGTTGTTGTTGAGACCCAAATATCACCCGTAACGGGAATGGAAAGGGAATCACTAGTCTATAAAACTCTTTGAATGATGCTCCAATTTTAAGATATTTCTCAAATGTGAGTAACATATTCGTTAACATGACTATTTTAAATATTTATAATATCTATAGATACATATTTTATTACCAGCCTAAGAGGTGTGGACAGTTACCACCCTCGTACCTACCTATTTATGTGATTGAACATCAGAATACCCACTTATGTACCGGTTTGAAGGTGAAAGGGACCAGCATAATTACAAGAAGTAAGGCATTACATCTTAGTCAGTGGGGATAACGCATATATAGCCTTGTTAGTTTGAAGTTGATGACACCTGCAGTGTTTACAGAACCGAAGAAGGTATAAACAAAATTTTTCTTTATTACTTTTATTTTTATAATGGAAGCTCCATTCAATTGTTTTAAAAACAATTAATAACACAATTTTGATCTCGCTCATAACTAAAGTAGGTTATGAGATTACAAAGTCGTTGTCACTCGATCAGTGCGGAGCATCACATAGCGAATTTTACGACGGTTCCTCGAGGATATTAAGAGGAACCTCGGGGATAATGGGCAACATTCACCGGACAATGCTTTGTAGGATCGTCACTTCGGTCACTTTTCATTAAAAACAACAATAAGCTCGAAAACTGATATTTTGATTTGATGGACAAATTTTGATTGTGTTTATGATGTATTGGTGACCTTAATTTTAACATTCGAATATCATAATCTTTGGAATTTGTGTAATTTGAGTATATTTTAGTATTAGTATGCCCTAAAATTATTATAAATGTCTAACATAGAAAAATTGCTTTAAATGATAATTTTATCCTTATAAATCTACAACCTTATACATAAAAATATGTTATACAATAATTACCGATCGCCAAATAAAACTACCCCATATCGTCCTATGGTGTCGTAGAAGACCTGGAAGATGGGCAGCATTGTCGTCCTTATAATTCTTGGAGGGATATTATAGTGTTATGCTACTTACATATCATTTTACATCTATTTTTCCATTCTGTTTTTGATTTTCTGCATTCATATTTGGCATCACTTTTAAAAAGTTTCCACAAGTATTTTCCACACTGGCAACCTTTGTTATTTTATTTTTTGTCGTTATTGGAAAGAAGCTGCCGCCTATCTCCTAGTTTTTCATTTCACAGACATTCATTCTTACACCGCCACGACACGGTTATGACAATTTAATATGTGTAGTCGTTAAAGTTTATGACACTATGTAAAAAAAAACAAAATTACTAAAAATTTGTAAATTTTGAGCAAGTTGATCGCTTAAATATGCCCATTGTTCTATTTACTTTATTCAAGTAAGTGTGACAAACATGCACACAATTGCAATCTGCTTATGATAATTAGATTCTGTATCTGTATCCCTTAAACTCATATGTCTATTCTCGATTGAGGGTTAAAATGCAAATCCTTTGACGCCCAAGATGGACCGTAAATAGAGCCTCTTTTCTATAGAATCAGGGTGACAAACTAACCATCTTAGGCTACATCACCATCTACCATCAGGTGGGATGGTAGTTAAGCGCTGGCTTAGAATAGTAAAAAAAATAAGCAAAATACCATTGACTCACTCACTGGTCACGAGGTCTCCAAAAGGATACACCCGATTAACTTGAATTTTGGCATGTTTCGAGTTTCAAAAGGTTACTGTTTCGAGTAGTCAGCCTCTAAGAAAGGGTTTTGGAAAATTCAACATCTGGTGAAATAATCTCATTTCAAAAAGTACTTTTTTTTATAGAATAGGGGTGAAAAGCGAGCACACTGTCCACCTAACGGTAGGTAAGTGGATGCTGGAGCCCACAGACATCTACATCTATCCTCCTATAAGAATCAGATGCAAATGCTTTGTCACCCCTGAGAACTAAGACGGCACGCCTCCTTACCAGTAAAAAGGGTCACCGATACCCCACACTCACCATACGAAAGACAGCAGCATTAAGCTGTGGTTTCACGCTGGCGTCTCTGCTGCTATTTAGCGCTAATATACTGTGAGCCAACACATTCGTGCAGTATAGTAGCTCTATAATGTAAAAAAAAATCATGGAACGTTTATAACCCTACAGTAGATTTATATAATTGAAGTGAATAGCCGTCAGTGTAAATTTAATTGCTGTATTTTACTTTAAAATTTATATGTGTGTATTATTTAAAGCAGTTATCTTAAAAGAAATCTTTCTAGTGTATTAAGAAGTAAAATATAACGCACATCGCGGCAGAACTCCCGATACCATCCACACCATCTGGATGATTGGCGGTCCACCACTGTGCGATTTAGAAGATGTTTTCTTCCTCGCACGATTTCCTTGTGGAATCGATTACCATTAGTGATTTTTCTGAACCGATACGACTGAGGGACCTTCAAGAAAAGAGCCTACTCCTTTTTAAAAGACCGGCAACGCATCTGCAATTCCCCTGGTTCCCCTGGTGTTGCAATTGTTTATGGGTGGCGGTACTCACTTACCATCTGGTGAGCCGCATACTTGTTTGCCCCCTATCCTATAAAAAAAAGTAAAATGTAATTTAAAAGCTCCAAATTATGACATAAACAGGAATTATTATTGACATGATTATATTTAAAACTCTAACCTTGTATTTCACCAACTCACGCGTTCCTCCTAAGCGAACGAAGCCAATAAAGCCATCTCATTACTAAGCCTATTTAATTTTAACGACGCCGTATACAGACCCCCAAGTACGTTTGATGTTAATCTACGGCGGATTCTCGATCTCCCGATAAATAACGATTGAACAAACAAAACGGAGAGAAAAAAGGTGGGCGAGCTCGCCCCACCCTCCCCTCCGGCATAATTTCATTATTTGCAGCACCCTCTACGCGAGCACATCAGTTTTAAATATTCTCAATCTATAGAATGGCAGCGGAAGACATTATGGCGAACTAGCGCTTATACCGCGGCCTCGCTTGTGACTTTGGTAAATTTACTATGATATTAAGAAGATAGTTCTTAAACATGAGTTAGTATTAAAATCTATAACATATACATAACTTTAATTTATTATTTTATTTTATTATTCAAACTGCGATTGCAAACCCACCTGCTATGAGTGGCAAATAGTTCTGCGGTGGAATTTCGGGCTCCAATGAATTAATGAAAATTGAATTATTAACACACTAATTTGAGATGTAACTTTTTATGTAACGTAGCCTAGCCTATTATGTATTATATATAGCTGTCGCACAGTCAAGTAAAGTGTGACAACAGATGCAGTTATTTCGACCGGGTAAGGATACTTTCTCACAGAATAGCAGTGTTAAATAGCAGCTTAATGCTGCTGTTTCGTATGATATTTTTTTTATAGGATGAGTGTAACAAACGAGCACACAGTCCACCTGATGGTAAGTGGTTGCTGCGGCCCATAGACATCTACATCTATCCTCGTTTGCGAATCAAAATGCAGATGCGTTGTCACCCGTGAGGACTAAGATGGAATGCCTCATTTCCAGTAAAAAAGGCCTCCGGCCACCTGCACTCACCAAGCGAAACGCAGAAGTAAACCTCTACTTCACGCTGGTATTCTGTGAGGTCGTGGTACCACCCCGGTGCGAGCCGGCCCATCCATGCGCCAGCAAAAGCTGCCGCGTGGCTCTACCACTGTTTAAATGATGGGTGTAGAGAACCGGAGGCCTGATAACTGTAGATGGCTATGGGCCACAGCATTCACTTACCATCAGGTGGACTGTGTGCCCGTTTGTCACCATTGTTCTATACATAACTAGATGACCAGGCAGACGTTGTTCTGCCCTTTCCGATGACCATGTGTTCTAAAAAAATCATTAAATTCACAATAAAAAATTGAGGGTCACTTATCAGGATAAAAACTATCCTATCTCTCAAGTTGGACCAAACTATACACATTGTGAAACATTTCATTGAAATCAGTTCAGTAGTTTAGGAGTTCATCGCGGACAAACAACGTGACACGTAATTTTTATATATAAAGATTAATTTTAATAGTTTAGTTCTTATGTAATTGTTTCTTTTGACTATAAATTCCTATAGAAGAGCTTGTGAATGTATCTTAGTTCTTTAAACGAGGTTTTATAAAGGGGTGAATTTAAAAAAAAATCAATTAATGTGCTTATTATATTATAAAAGAGATTACTAACCCAATTGGCGTAGTATTGTCGTTTTAATACATTGTGAACGGTTTATTTTGCGACCAACGTACAAACACTTTATACTTCGACATATCGCTGACCCTCCTCCGGGTGGCGTTTCCCCGGCGAGGGCCGTCGACGGAAAAGATGTGTTTTTGTCGTGTTTTTATTAGTGAAAAAACAGTGATGAATTAGCGAACACCGCGTTTATTAGTCGAGCGTTGTGATTTTTTTGTCTTTGGATATTTTTAATTTGCTTTTTTTCCACGTGCCTGTCTTCCAGGGTTGGCAGTTATTCGGCTCGTGGAAAAACAACAGTTTGTAGTAATATTGTAAAAGTTAATAGAGGGTACACAGCCTCAATACTAAAGAGATAAATTATTTGAAAAAGTTTTTGTAATAATAGTATTTTTTTTTAATTATGAATTTTCTTTCTCTTTTTTTGTTTTGAAAAAACAAGAGAAAGAAAGAAAGAATAGAATATTTTATAGCACAATTAGCTATAGCGGGTGATTTCTGAATATTGATAACAGTGCCATCTCATGCTCATCGACTTTAACTTAACCACCCAGGTGACCCAATCAGTACCCTATAGATTTTTTATCTAAAACGAAAATCTTTAGAAGGAGAAGAATTACAAAAACACGCACACCGGAACTTCATATATCAAGGTATAGTGCGCCTCGTAGTAAGTGGCGGTAGCACTTGGAAAAATTGAAACAAGATGTACAGGTGATGAACCTTCGAACTAAATTTAATGCCAGCAATATTGTTATGTGTTAACTATAATTATCGACAGCCGTGCGGCCTAGGGTTAGAATACCTGGCTACTATAACGCGTGATGTGGTTTTAGATGTCTATCATAACCTTCATTTGTTTAAAAAACAAACATTTTTTTATATCCTAATTCTGCAGTGCTATTGTTTAACTCAGGTGGGAATCAATTCCACAACTACGTAAATATTTTTCATTATGATAATATTTTGTAACATAAAATAAGACTTATCATTAGTTCTTTCATTACAGCCTATCTGAAGTCCATACATTTAGGTAGTATTATTTGGTTAAAATAAGATTAATAATGGTACATTCTTTGCGTGATAAACTTAGAAATGAGGATATCCGCAGTATAACCAGAGTGACCGTTATATCCCAAGGGATTAGTAAGCTGAAGTGGCAATAGGCCGGCCATATAGTTCGAAGAACCGGCAACCGATGGGGAAAAAAGTCGCAGCCTCGTACTGGTAGACGAAGTTTACGGTGACCCGCTACTAGATGGAGTGACGACCTGTTAAGATATGCAGGAAGTCGTTGGATGTAGGTGGCTCAGGATCGTGCTTTGTGGCATTCCTTGGGGTAGGATGTTCAGCAGTGGACTTGTGAAGGGCTGTAATGATGATGATGATGATGATGACTGGTACATTGACACAATAAAACAAAACTTAACATTGAACATCAAAATAAACCAACCACGATTCCCACCAGAGTCATATAATCGCACTTCTGATCGTGTTGTCATAACTCCCGTACTATTTATAGATGCAAGTGACAGACATACATACTCTGCGGCCCCTTTTCCTTAAAGGGGTCGCTTCCGATTCGGCTGAAAGGCCATACAGGCCAAAGCCAGTCCTACAGGTGGTGTTTAGTGGGTAGGCACTTCTTAGTGAGTCCCACATAACCACGCAGCCGGCTGCGTGGTATGCCATGAGCTTTCACCACCTCCCTCCCCGGTACCGCCCAAAGCTAGGCTACCCTTGCTTTGGGCGCAAAAAAAGACGTACATACAGCCCTCCTGATAGTAAGGCTACTTGGCCTAGTAAAGGCTCGTTGGTCTAGTGCTCGTAAACGCGATTGTTGATAATAAAGTTTGGGGTTCGAATCTTGGCTCGGGCCAAAAGTCAGTTATTGGGTCTTTCTGTCAAGAAATTCTCATCGCCTGGAGTCAGGAAGTTTGCGTTGTTTCGTCCCCGTGTCTTGGAAAGCAAAGCCGTTGTTCTTGCGCCTGATCTCTCTCCGGTCGTGTCGGATTACCGTCCCTTGGGACTATGAGAGTGCTGGTATAGAATGTGCACCTGTGCTTGCACTATAATCCTGTCCTGCGCAGATGGCTAATCTTCGCTGATACTGGCCGCCGAGACTGAAATTCGGTCTGGAGGACATTATTATTACTGTTGCCCATACACTCCTAGATTTACCCTCAATTAAGAATCTAAATACAGATGCTTTGCCGCCCCTGAGGAAAAATGGAGTGCCTCTTTCCGAGTAAAAGGAGTTTCTGGTTCTCTAGTATTCACAATTGGCGAAGATATCCGTCGCCGTTTACGACACCCACAGGAAGATATGCGACAGTGAATATTCTTACACACAATACACAAAAAGGTTCTGATGTGGGCTGAAAAACTAAAACATTTACATTAAATAAAACTATTTCTATGGATTTTATTGCGTTTATTTTTCTTTATTATAGAAGTCATTGACCTTTATTCAATTATTAAGTGGCGAAGCTTGCGAAGACACTTATTGATTTCACGATGTCTGTCCGTCTGTCCGTCTGTCCCACGATTATCTCGAGAACGGTTTCGAATATTCAAATTCTGTTTTCAGCAATCGATTACTGATCACCCAGGCCTCTGAACCTCCTATTTTGAAACTGATTGCTCAACGGCAACCGTTAGAAACCGCTACAAAGCTGTTTGCTTCGCCACTTTGCTATGCTGTTAGCTTGCTAGGTTTATTCAAACTGCGATTGCAAACCTTTAATGAAATAAATAAAATTAAACGCGTTAATAATCTTTAAAATAGTTTTATTGAATATGTAGTGTTCGCGTAAATATAAGAAATCATCAAAATATTTACGTTGTCCATTTAATTTAGCTTCCTTGTTCAACGCACTGTTCAGCCCTGGCGATATCCCGTGAAAATTTCTATTAACATGGCGGAATTTACAATATCGGGTGCTTTAGCTCCTTATACTAAATTAAATTGTTAGCGACGCGTTCAGGTGTTTTATGGCGGCTATATTGACTCGGGAGCAGTTCGATGGGCTTGTGGAACTAATTTTAGACTTTGACTCGCTCAAGAATGAGCGTCGTTAAATTTACTGTGCATTAATAAAAGATAAGATAAAGATAGAGTCGCGGTAGCTCAGGGGTTTAGCGCTTGCTGAAAATTTCACATTACACGAGTAACCAGGGTTCGATCGCCGCCGGCACCAATGAAATTGTTAATTGCAATTTCAAGTGTCGATTTACCACGTGCTCGGCGGTGATAGCAAACATTGTGAGGAAATCTGCATGTCTGAGAAATAAAAATAAAGTATTTTGGAGACATGTGAAGTCCGTCAACACGCATTTGAGGCAGTGCGGCGGACAGTACCTTGCCCTAAACCCTCTCAGAAATGAGTTGAGGCCTGTGCCCAGCAGTGGGACGTGTATAATGTTGTAACTAACAAAAGATATCAAGGTTCTCATATATGATGAACAGAGTCCTATGGGTGATAAGCAACAAAATGGATTTCAACATACTTGCGAGGTTTATTGATCTACATGTTAAGTCAAACGATTACTATAGTATTACGGATTTTATCGATTTTAATTATTTATTTTTAATTTACCACGTTTAAAATATAGGATGATGACATCCGAAAAAATAGTTTTACTCATAGGTATAGTATACGTTAGATTGGTGATGAAGTGATTAAGGTGAGACCAAAAACGAAATGTATCGGTGTGAGTGTAATGTGCATGTGTGCGAGACAAATAGTGCTGCGCCATGCATCAACTTCAATTATCGATACAGAGAGCTGTGTCCGTGTCATAAAATGAATATTTTTATGTTAGATGGCATAAAAATAAAACTACAAAAATGTTTGTGATGTTTATTTTCCACCAAAATTACTAATTTATTGTAAATATATATATATATATATATATATATATATATATATATATATATATATATATATATATATAATATGTAAGCTCTCCTTAGAGGTATTATAATTTGCAATTTTGCTTCATACTTCAATATAATAATAATCAAATAAGTTTCGATTATCATTTCAATAATTAAGTGTTTATGGTTTGATATTGCTGGCGTTTCATACATATGTATTTCAAGTACGTTAAAAAAATGTTTGCAGGACAAGGCATTCGGTTATCTAATATTCGAAACATATTTTCCTTTACTTTTTTTCGTTTCATATGTTTTCGGAAAACTCGTTCAGAATGAATACCTATCTAATAAACGTTTTGATAGGGATAAACGAGGCCACCTACGTCCTTCATGTTTGTAAGTGAACCCTAAAAATTAAAAACAACTACAAGTTACAAGAGGTTGCATCCAAAAATATGCCTTTGCCTGTTATAAACATATTATTCATAAGATGATTTTGATAGTGTCAAACTCTACAAAAATTTGATCAGAGATAGCGGGAATTCACGTATTTTTTATTATTTATAATATAGTTCTTACGCATTTAGAGCATTATCGTAATAAAATGCGATATTTTTTCCTATTAATTTGTGTATAAAACATTTTTTAATTGTCCTTACGTGTGAAATGTATAATTTTGTGGATTTTCTTTTCACGAAGAACTGCTTGCAGGTACTGCACACGTCACCATATTTAGTCACACCTTTTAAACACTTATTCTTCTCTACTTCAAAATCAAAGATATTGTGAAACTAAGCGGGATTTGTTTCGTTAACAATTGATGTTAGCCCGATATAGGCTTATAGCGTGTACGTATGTGTATGGTCTAGCAAGCATATGCTATGCCCTTTCCCTTTTTACATTGCCAATTTAACGTAAGTAGATACTAAATCTGTGGTTTTATTCAATGTGTTCGCTTAAATATAAGATATGTATATGAGCTACGTGTTTTATGAGTTGCGTAGGCCGACAAGCCAGAAGTTATATGTCTTTATGTTTATTGTTTCGCATAGTTTTTGTTTTTAATTTTTACCAACATAGCATCTATGACAAAGTGTGCCTATACTAACATATATGGACCTGAGTCCGAAAATAAATAAATAATAATAATATATGTAGCTTTTCTCTAGATCTAATATTCCCACATCAAATGGGAAAATAAAAATTGGCAATTGACTGGCAATCTGTGATAGCGTGGTTCTTCCCCGGTCGAACTGAACTATTCATACTACAACCTATAGCTGCAGCGTGGCCCTCCACGTATAGTTTCCCTCTATCGCCGGCTCTTACGTCTCTCACGGGATGATATGGAGCTGTGGATTCACTTACACCGCCACTACGCGGCAACATCCCTTTTTATTTAAACCTAATTAAACTTCTCGCAATTATTATTCCTACTTTCAAATAATGGTTTCCATGACATGTAATTATTATACTAATATCTATTCAGTATACCCCAGCTTGAAACGCGGCGGAGTCAGATATGCGGGCCAATTTCCTCGTGTAGCTCATTCCGGCTAATTTTCATATTAACGAAGGTGTCTAGACCGTTCACCGGAACGAAACGCGTCCGGACTGGTCCGGAATATTAAACTCAGTGCAAGCAATGTAAGGTATCGCCTTGTTCTAATGGCTTTTTTTTTTTTTTTATAGTAGAGGGGGCAAACGAGCATGCGGCTCACCTGATGGTAAGTGACTACCGCCGCCCATGAACAACTGCAACACCAGGGAGGGAATTGCAGATGCGTTGCCGGCCTTTTAAAAAGGAGTACGCTCTTTTCTTGAAGGTCCCTAAGTCGTATCGGTCCGGAAAAATCGCTGATGGTAATCGATTCCACAAGGAAGTCGTGCGAGGAAGAAAACATCTTCTAAATCGCACAGTGGTGGACCGCCAATCATCCAGATGGTGTGGATGGTATCGGGAGTTCTGCCGCGATGTGCGTTCGTGAAATTTGGCGGCTGGGATTAATCCGAACAATTCCTCAGAGCACTCCCCATGGTAGATGCGAAAGAAAATGCAAAGAGATGCAACATCTCTTCGCAGCGCCAATGAGTCGAGCCGATCGGAAAGAACTCGGTCGTCGACGATTCGAGCCGCTCTGCGCTGGATGCGGTCAAGTGGAAGTAGCTGGCACTGGGGAGCCCCTGCCCAGAGATGGGAACAGTATTCCATGTGAGGCCGAACCTGCGCCTTGTAAAGTTGCAGGCGGTGTGCCGGCATGAAATACTGTCCCGCTCTGCTGAGCACGCCAAGCTTTTTAGAGGCCAATTTGGCCTTCCCTTCCAAATGACCACGAAACTGCACGTCACTCGATATGTCGACGCCGAGGATTCCGATACTGGCTGAGGCAACCAGGGGAGTGCCTTGAAACTGAGGAGATACGACAAAGGGGTTCTTTTTAGCGGTAAACGCGCAAACTTGTGTCTTCTGAGGATTAAACTGGACTAGATTTAGTCGCCCCCAGTTCGAGACTTTGTCCAGCAAAGACTCGACTTCAGACACAAGTTTGTTCCGGTACTCGGAGACGTTTTCCCGAGAAATATTAGCACGGCCGGTGTATAGAGCATCACCAGTGCTGTCATCCGCATAGCAATGAATGTTACCAGTTAGCAACATATCATTGATATGCAGAAGAAACAGCGTTGGTGATAGCACACAGCCTTGTGGAACACCAGCGTTAATAGGCTTGTAGTCAGAACATGCACCGTCTACAACAACCTTGATGCTCCGATCTGCAAGGAAGCTGGTGATCCAATTGCACAATTTCTCGGGAAGCCCATAGGAAGGGAGCTTCGAGAGAAGCGCTTTGTGCCAAACCCGATCGAAGGCCTTCGCAATGTCCAGACTAACGGCCAACGCCTCCCCCTTGGACTCAACTGCCTCCGCCCATCTATGGGTCAGGTAGACCAGAAGATCACCAGCTGATCGACCCCCACGAAAACCGTATTGGCGGTCACTAATCAGCTGGTGATCCTCAAGGTACCGGATGAGCTGGCAGTTGATAATGGATTCCATTATTTTGGAGAACAAGGAGGTGATCGCGATAGGCCTATAGTTGGACGGGTCTGAGCGGTCGCCTTTTTTAGGGATCGGGTGGACAAAAGCTGTCTTCCATGAATTCGGGACTACGCCTTGGGAGTAGGAGTACCGAAAAAGACGCGTTAAGACCGGTGCCAACTCCGGAGCACACGTCCTCAGCACAATTGGGGGGATTCCGTCAGGCCCACTCGACTTCTGGATGTCCAGGGAGAGAAGTGCTTTGCGAACCGAGCGCTGTGAGAACAGCACATCCGGCATAGAGCACTCACACCGCGGGATGGTCGGCGGTGTTTTCCCCCCGTCATCAAGAGTCGAGTTAGACGCAAAAAGGGAGCCTAAAAGGTCGGCTTTGTCTTTTGCGTCATGGGCCAGTGAGTCGTCCTCCCTGTGCAGAGATGGTAGTGATGGCTTACAGAAATTCCCTTGGACAGCCTTGGCGAGAGACCAGAATGCACGGGTTCCCGAAGGAAGGCGAACTAGTTTCTCGCCAATTCTGCCTATGTGCTCTGACTTTGCCTTGGCAATAACTCTTTTGAAGGACCTGGAGGCGAAGTTATACTTCTTTTTAAGTGTGCTGGTGTTTACATCCCGAGTCGCCGAAGCCGCAGCCCAGGCTTGATAACACTCCTGCTTACTGCGTAATGCAGTTTTACAGGAGCGACCAAACCAAGGCTGAGATCTGCCTCCGATGGGTACCACAGATGATGGAATAAATAGTTCCATTCCCTGTAGCACCACATCAGTGACAGAGTCAGCAACAGCGCTGGGATCATCCGGCGAGAAGCAAACCCGCCCCCATGGGTAGGATGCAAAGAAAGACCGCATTCCGTCCCAATCCGCCGACCTTTAATGCCAAACACGGCGGCAACCTGCAGAACGCAACCGCGAAGGGAGCGTGAGTGGCACCATACTCCGGATCAAACAGTGGTCCGAAGAGCCGAGAGGGGCATCGACGGAAACCTGATATCCGTCCGGATGAGAGGTCAGCAGAAGGTCCAACAGGGAAGGTGTATGATCCTCCACATCTGGAATCCGCGTAGGCGAAGTAACCAGTTGTGTCAGACCATATGCCAAGGCAAAGTCATAAACAGATCTCCCCGCATGATCGGTTAAACGTGAACCGAGCCATTCGGCATGGTGGGCGTTAAAATCGCCAAGGATCACGATCTCTGCGGATGGGACCTGTTGTAGCAAGGAATCTGTAGCCATTTGGACGTGGTCGATGAGTCGGTCTGTTTCGGCATTACCGCTATGGGACCTATAGAGGCACCCGTAGACGCGCGGATGGTCGTCGCTGTCTACGCGTAGCCAAAGGATGGACAGGTCCGAACCTTCAAGACTGCCGAGGCGTCGAGAACAGATGTCCTCTCTGACATACACGCAAACTCCAGCCCGAGGCACAAAGGAGTGCTCCAATTTGTACCCAGGGTAGGAGAGATACGAAATATCAGCCGGAGAGGAAACCTGCGTCTCGGTCAGGAAGAGCAAGGCCGGCTTCGCCGTCTCGAGATGGTAGTGGACGGCGTTTAGGTTAGAGTTAAGTCCCCTGATGTTGCAGAAATTCACGGATAGCGTGGCAGGGGTCGCCTTGGTATTGTTGCTCTGTTTACCCCGAGCAGTTATGTTTTTGAGCGGAATTTTGCCCCCCCCAGAATACGCGGGGCAGCCTGAGCACCCACGCTCAGGATTGGAATAACATGGTCGTGGATGCTCAGCGAGGGATTCTCCAGGGGTACTGGTACCCTCCTGGGGTAGTCTATTGTGTAATTCCGCTACCATGTTGATGGGGGGGGGGGGATTGGGCCTCCGGCCACCTGCACTCACCAGACGAAACGCAGAAGCAGAGCTTCTACTTCACGCCGGTATTCTGTGAGGTCGTGGTACTAACCCGGCTCGAGCCGGCCCATACGTGCAACAGCAAAAACTGCTGCATGGCTCTACCACCGTTGATTGGCTTTCAGATTGAAAGTATACTTCAAGGTACTTTATTAAATTTTCTTATGAAAGTGATACTGAAACATCATGCCGTGCTGTGGTTGAAGATCTACTATATTTTAGGTACTGTTTAGTTATTAACCAGTTTCCTTATTCCCACAGTAGCATTATTTATTCTGCGACAGTGGCTTCAATAAAATCGGCATGACAGTTAAACATTTGTACAACCGACTTCAATATAAATAAAATTAAAAAATCAGCAGTGTATGTAGTAGAAGTCAATTCATTCAAATTTATATTTCAATTAAAAAAATCCTCATAATCGGTTCACCTAAAAACAAAAACTATTGGTAAATCCAATTGTGCATGTCCTAAGCGCATTAAAAAAATTGCGCGTATAACATGATTATACGTAATTTTTTTAAGTAGTTGTGTGTATTTTAACACAATTTTTCACTAATAACCTATAAAAAATATACTTCTAATTTTCCGATAATTTTATGTCAAACTGCAATTTAAAATAGTTTGAAAAATCCAAAAGTCCACGAAACATATGATCATCATATTATCATCATTCAGGTCACTCTATTTAAGTATAAATATTACATCCTTCTTCTAGTACGTACTACTATTATTTATTCGGTGCTTTTAAAATATTGTAATAAAAATCTCTGATTATTATAATAATCAAGTATATAGGAAATTTGGTTTTTCGAATATTTTGTATTTGTACAGCGATCTTTTTGAGCCGCTGCAAACAACCGATACAGTATCCACTCACGACAGCGGTTGACGCCGAAGTGTCCAAAGTAAGTAAGTGAGGCAGTCCGCAGTCTGTTTAGTAAAATAAACTATTGCAAGGCTTCTGAAACATCGAAAATTTCCGGAATTCTATGCCGAAAAAAGTAATTATAACTAAAAAAAAGAAAATTAAACTGACATTTACATTCTATGGCTTCCCACATGACAGATGAAGAGATTAAAAATAGATTGAGTTAAACAATTGATATTTTCAAAAGTTATCGTGTTTACCACTCAATGCGGACTTGATAAATCTACACCATAAGCCACTAAAACCACTTTTTTATATAAAAATAGCAATTAATCGAGTTAAAAAAAATTAATAAGTTCAACAATCATTTGTCTTACTGACAATGTGCTTTTCATATTTTTCATTTATATATTCAATATGAATGTTAGATTCGATTTTATGCGACAAAACGTTGGAATCTTGATTTTTAGGCGCTAGTAGAACATACCTACGCGCTTTGCGCTTAAGGCATGCAATACTGAGGTAACACACATTAAAAAATACAGTCAAATTGAGAACTTCCTCTTTTTTGAAGTCGGTTGATTAAAGAGGTATTTCGTAATCATAATTGTTTACTATGTGGTGGTGGTGGTGGTGGAGGTAGTGTTAGGTCCTTTCATGTCTAGGAGTCCGTCTGGTAGGTACCACTACTCGTTTCTGTCGCGAAATATGTTCCATTGCGTTTATAGAGAACAAGTATAAATACGAACTATTGGGCATTCCATTTTAGTCTTTAGAGGGGACAATGCATCAATTATCCATGCATTTCATGTTTCCATTTCTGTAAATAGTCGTTATATATACATATATATACTTATGGCAATACATTTGTCTTAATTGCAGTTAAAAGAATATAGAGTACCTGCAGTATAAATAGAAGATGTGAGGCATTAATTTGTATGAAGTTGGCTGCAGGTGTCAATAGATTGCAGTATTATATTCACTTACCTTAAGGTAGCCTTTAATTTCTTTAATCTCTTCAGTTTTATATAAAATAAATGTTTCATTTACTATTATAAGAAGAAATTATAAAAAGTATAGGTATTTTACATTGTTCTGATGAAAAAGTTAATTTAAAATTAAATTAATCGTAATTTATTGTATCATTAGACAATGTAATTACGCTATTCGTTTCAGATTAAAGAGACTATAGAGTAAGAAACGTTCTGGCGTAATATCAGATAAAAACAGCATCCCTACCCAAACGACGTATTACGTCCAATGACGGAATGCAGTTACGCCTCTTCTACGCTGAAGTACTCGCTGCCTCCGCTATAATGGCTCGCTTTGACTTACTAGATGGAATTTTTAATGCAATAATTTCGATAATTTATCGCTAGATAGCGTTCCTTTGTGGCAAATGCGGGGTGGCAGGTGGAGGCAAATTGGTTTTCTTTTTACCAGCAAACATAAGACCGGCCGTGTCTATTGACCTCGTGACTTTGTAACATACGGTTGATTATTTTGTCGATCATTTGTGCGGTAACATGATATTATTTTTTTTATAATCTTGTTTATCACCAGCCCGTAAACTTGCCGGTGGTAGGACTCCTTTTCTGCCTTATAGTCCATCTAAGTAGGTACCAATCTCCTAACTTTTATACGTGGTGGAGCCATGCTGCAGCTATATTAGTAGTATAGTTGTAGCACGAATGGGTCGGCTCGACCGGGGAAGGACCACGCACTCAAAGACTACCAGCGTAAAAAATTCACCATACGAAACACAGCAGGTTAACACTGCTGTGTTTCGTATGGTGAGTGTAGAGAACCGGAGACCCTTTTTACTGGAAAAGAGGCGTTCCATCTTAGTCCTCACGGGTGACAACGCATCTGCATTATGATTCTTTATTGAGAATAGATGTCTATGGATCACAGCAACCACTTACCATCAGGTAGACTGTGTGGTCGTTTGTCACCCTATCCTATAAACAAAAAAATAATTATTGTTGCCGCCAATCAACAGTGAGTGTAGGTACTGCTGTGGTCTAGGCTTAGTGAAGGGCATAGAGAGCTACTTTAATTACATCCTCATGCATTCCATCTT
The DNA here is from genome assembly GCA_033319125.1 of Parnassius glacialis. Lineage (NCBI taxonomy): Eukaryota > Metazoa > Arthropoda > Insecta > Lepidoptera > Papilionidae > Parnassius > Parnassius glacialis. Next base: position 35,022,930 of record JAVANC010000003.1, on the reverse strand, counting down.
ATTACTCAGAGGAAATAACGCAGTTCATTGATTAAAGTTTCTGGACTTACAGTTATTCTGTCTTTCAACTTATTAAGGTTTTTGTCAAGAAATTCTCAGTAGCAGGCCAGAGTCTTAAAATTGGCGGTGTCCTATCATCGTTCCTCGGTAAGCATGTAAAGCCGTCGGTGCCAGTCCACTGGTGGACATAAGACTCCCTCATAGTAGCCTCATCTTGTGGATGTTTGCAATGGTTGCCACGCTTGGCAGGTGATTTGGTCATCGTAATCTAGAAATATTTTGAGTCGTTATCAGAAATAAGCTGCTGTCCATCTTTTGTTTCATTCCGTCCAACAGTTCCCTATTACGACACCCACGGGATGATATTAGATTATCTTATAAACACCACTACACGGAAACGCTTAATTGCAATTTTTAAATGCAAGTTTTTACCACGTGGCCCTTACTTACTAACACCTCTTAAGAAATTCAGAGAAGGCCTGTCTTCAACATTAGCATATTATAATGTGTAAGTTTATTTATAATGTTCACCAATTTAGTAAAACACATGCTTTTTTTTGTAAAAATTAATCAGCATGTTAAAAATTTTCTTTTGCAAAAATTAATTTTAAGCAGTTCTCTACCCTGAATTTCAGGGATTTATTATAATAATGATTTAGAAATATTAGAGAAAAAAGTGGGTAATTAATTGGACTTGAATCTATGACACTTTTAATTTGATTTGACTTGAATTTTGTGGTACCTGAGTTTTACTTTTAAAATCACCATTAAAGAAATGTGACATTGTTCCCCTTTTTTTTTGAGCCCGTGTATCACTTATCGTTAACTTTCAATTCTGAGGCGACACTTTTGAGGTTTCGTAGGCGCGATAATTAAATACGTGACGTCATTTAGCGATGGCCTCTGTAGGTTATTTGTGAAAACGGGCAAAAAGCCCGCGGCGGTAATGTTCGCAAGAGGACCGTGCTTTTTTATTATTAACAACTAAAACGGTCTGTGTTTATGCCGCCATTTGGCTCCTCGAAGACGTAGCTTCTCTGGTAAGTGGCAAATTTTGTCGATGTGAAAATTCTTTAGAAGAAAGAAACAAACAAATTTATTTTATCACAGACTATAGACGTATAACAATATACTAATTTATAAAGAAAATCCGAAATTTAATAAATATGGCTTTGTACGTCGACGGCATGCCAAAAAGGGTCATTACTCAGCATGAATTGTGGCAAAACCATAACGCTGTTTTTCAGTAATGACCAAAAAACCTAGGAGAATAAAACTCGTAAGATTAAATAAGGTAGTGAAATTTAAAATTTAACATTATTTTCTTACGACGCTACTTTATATAATTTTCAATCGTGGTTGCACACCACGTTGCAGCTATAATATTACGGCTTTAGCACGAATTGGTCGGCTCGACCACGGGACCACGCTCTCACAGAATACCAGCGTGAAATAGCAGCTTAACTGTTAACAGCTGCTGTGTTTCGTATGTTGAGTGTAGAGAACCGGAGACCCTTTTTACTGGAAACGAGGCATTTTATTTTAGTCCTCAGGGATGACAACGCATCTGTATTTTGATTCTTAATCGAGGATAGATGTAGATGTCTATAGGCGACAGCATCTACTTACCATCAAGTGGACTGTATGCTCTTTCGTTACTCTTATTCTTTCAAAATAAAAACAAAGTTTTCACGGGCTAGCCAACATCGACTTTATTAGATTTATCGTTTGTTTAAAAAATATTAGGTAAGAATCAACGCAACATTTTGGGCTTTTTCATGAACCTAAGTTTCACGCAGTTCTATATTCAGATTTAATATTTATGTAGGTCATTATGTCTATAACTGACGATTTATGATGCAATATCTGAGAGAGACCAGACAAGTTTGAGGCAGAGAATATTAAGCCGACTAATATTATTATTTATCTTACTTTAAACAATCTATCAAAAGTCATCTGATGAAAATCAGGCTCCCTCATAGATTTTTTTATAGAATAAGGGTGACAAACGAGCACACAGTCCACCCGATGGTAAGTGGCTGCTGCGGCCCATAGACATCTACATCTATCCTTGTTTTGCGAATCAAAATGCAGAAGCGTTGTCACCCGTGAAGACTAAGATGGAATGCCTCATTTCCAGTAAAAAGGGCCTCCGGCCACCTGCACTCACCAAGCGAAACGCAGAGGTAAACCTCTACTTCACGCTGGTATTCTGTAAGGTCGTGGTACCACCGCGGTTCGAGCCGGCTCATCCGTGCGACAGCAAAAGCTGCCGCGTGGCTCTACCACTGTTAAAAATTGATTGCCTAATAGGGGGGATATTTACCGTTGTTGCCTCGTAGACAGGTTTTGAGTTGCAATTCCTTAATTCTGACCATCTCCTGTTTCAGTTTCCCTCTGTCGCTTCTTTCGACACCCACGGGAGTATATGGGGTAGTGGGATATTCTCACACCGCCACTACACGATTAGTGCCTACTAACAATTTTTTTTATTAAACATTTTAATAAATATACGCGATAATTGGTTCACGATTATAATAGAGTTGCAATATTAATAGTGTGCAGACATAACTTGTGATAAATACGAAGAGATGGCTAATCAAGCGCGCTTGGGCTCGGTGCCAAGACTTCGTATCGGTTGTGCGCAGCGCCGGAATCGCTTATTTGTAACGTCTTATTAATATAAATATAGAGTGTCTCGGTCTATTATATTGCAGCTGCATTCTGCACTATCAAGCAGAGAGAATAATGATTTTATGTATTGCAAATTCTCTTTAAATTTTCACCAGCAACAAAAGTAATGCCTTTGATAATTATGTGTGTGTTTTTGACATCAAACTTTGAATTCTTACAAAGAAGAATTAACCTAGATTAGCTTGTAAAACTACACTACCCCCATGGAGTGCGCATCATAAGTGGCGACAGAGGGAAATAAAAAACTGGAGGTTGCCAACCCGCAAGTCAAGCGTGGCAACTATGGCAAATATCCGAACTATGAAACAACCTCATGGTGAGAGCTATATATATTCAGCAGTGTATTTTTGATACGCTATATATCATGAATGAAGCTTGTGTATTCTGATAAAAATGTAAAAATTTTCGTTTTTTTTATAACAATTAAATATATTATTAATACACCAAGCTTTTTTTTCATATTTTTACATCGTCATATTATTCTGAGCTATGTTCAAAATTTCAAGTCTCTAGCTAATCGGGAAGTTAGTTTAATATCAATTACTATTCGACCCGAACAGGCATATACGAAAGCGAGTTAATAAAAATATGGTAAAAACAACATTTATATACAGGCCTCTTATTTCTAAGAAGTTTATTGATGACTTCGCATGAAAATTTAAAAAAAAACAACTTCTTATACATGCAGATTTACTCATTATAGTTTATGTCTTCACCGCCGAGCACCTGAAACATCACCGACCTATCACCACCAAAGAAATTACCATTACAGCCTATTAAAATCCACCCCTGAACATAGGCAGAGAACATGTTAACAGTGGTAGAGCCACGCGGCAGCTTTTGCTGTCACTCGGATGGGCCGGCTCGAACCGGGGTGGTACTACGACCTCACAGAAAACCAGCGTGAAGTAGAGGTTTACCTCTGCGTTTCGCTTGGTGAGTGCAGGTGGCCGGAGGCCCTTTTTACTGGAAATGAGGCATTCCATCTTAGTCCTCACGGGTGACAACGCATCTACATTTTGATTTGTAATAGAGGATAGATGTAGATGCCTATGGGCCGCAGCAACCACTTACCATCAGGTGGACTGTGTGCTCGTTTGTCACCCTTATCATATTAAAAAAAATAGGCCTCCCCATAGATTGCCTCATAGGTGGGATTTTGCCATAATTGACACGCTTGGCAGGTGGGTGTACAACCGCAGTTCTTTTATTATTTTGGGTTATTATCAGGAAGATGCTGCTGCCCATCTAGTTTTAATTACCTTCTGTCGCCTCTTAGGACACCCACGGGACGCAATAAATATGCTTACACCGCCACTACACGGTGCCACCGATGAAATGGTTGATTACAATTCTAAAGGTTGCTTTTCTCGCACTTGAGTTTATTTCCTTAAGTGTTTTAGCAACCACTTATGCTTACCGCTGTTATCAGAATATGTCTCTAAAATAACTTTCTATGAGTTTGAAAGCACACTAATTATATTATATGATTAAGTTATCGTTTTGGAATAGCTAAAAGAGCGCTAGTGGATATATTCTGGCCAGTGACCGAGCGGGGCCGATAACGTAGTGCCTGGGCCGATGCCAGCGACCCGCTAATGTCTTCTTATTAATTATTATTGTAGAGATACATTCCGAATATGGATATCTACGATTTATCTCATTTGTTGCTATTATTATTTGTCTTCGATGCCTCGAATCTCTTTAGTGTATTTTTTGTCATATACGTGGGACAAACGAGCACACAGTCCACCTGATGGTAAGTGCGTTCTGTGGCCCATAGAATTCTACATTTATCCTCTAATAAAAATCAAAATGCAGATGCGTTGTCACTCCGGAGTACTAAGATAGAATGCCTTGTTTCCAGTAAAAAGAATCTCCGCCGTTCATCATACGAAGCACAGCAGAATTAAGCTGCTGATTTACGCTAATGTTGTATGAGATTGTGGTCCTACCCCGGTCGAACCGCTCATTCGTGTTACAATCATAATATAGCTGTAGCGTGGCTCTACCACGTATTCTGTTTGAGTCCGTAGAATTCCAATGCTGCTCATGGGACTCTCCCGTTGTACGGACTATTTGACGTAATCGTCACGATTGGCAGCGGATTGTTGCGTAGTACCATGTGACTAGCGTCTTTAACGCTGCCCCCCGTTATAAGCCTAATGTTATACTTCTGGCGAAAATTAGATAATTATATCGCCTTTTCTCCTTTTTTTTTTTAATAGTTACCTTCAACCTAGGATCTTCTCCTGTATCATGGAGGCAGTTTACAGACAAAAATTGCACAAGGACAAACATCCAGACCCAGAACAATTATTTGTAGTCCATACAAATACTTCTTTCGTTCCGTTTTTTACCCGCGGTCCCCAGCGCTGCAACTCATTGCTAAGCCACTGCGCCACGGAGCCGTCTCGCCGTCGATATCTATTGGAACCATAAGATCATTCTAGCAATTTCCTTAGTCGCCTCTTAAATTACAGAAGCTAATCACGCAATTAAATTGAGTGATTGAATCTCTTACACCGTCAACAAACGTCTGTATTTTTTATAGGATTAGGTTGACAAACGAGCACACAGTCCACCTGATGGTAAGTGGTTGCTACGGCCCATAGACATCTACATCTATACTCTATTACAAATCGAAATGCAGATGCGCTGTCACCCGTGAGGACTAAGTTGGAATGCCTCTTTTCCAGTAAAAAGGGTATCCGGTTCTCTACACTCACCACACGAAACACAGTAGCGTTAAGCTGCTATTTTACGCTGGTATGCTGTGAGAGCGTGGTCCTTCCCTGGTCGAACCGACCCATTCGTGCTACAACTATACTACTAATATAGCTGCGGCATGGCTCTACCACGTCCAGGCGTGTCTCCTGTTCAATGAATCAAATATATTTTAAAACAACTTCAACACATAAATCTTTTTTACATCACATAATCTTGTAGCAGTTGTTGTTCATAGGTAGGTCACTGGGCAGCAAAACGCACTCTTGTCTACTCTTATAATGTACATACATTATTTACAATTTCTATCAGATGGCTGCTACAATACGCAAATCACAAACATGTTTTTTTTTAATATAGATTAATACAAACCAGAACACATCTGAATGTGATTGTAAGCCATCTGATGGTTAGTGGATACTATGGCCCATAGATATCGACATCTATCCTCGATTACGAATCAAAATGCAGATGCGTTGTGACCCGTGAGGACTAAGATGGAATGTCTTTATATACGTTATGCATATAATAATACGTTGCCAATAAAAATGGTATCCGGTTCCCTACAATCATCATACGAAACACAGCAGGGTTAAGCTGCTATTTAACGCTAGTATTCTGTGAGAGTGTGGTCCTTCCTCGGTCAAGCTGACACATTCGTTCTTCAGCCATAATGCTGCATAATGGCTCTACCACGCGTGCCCACGGCCCCATTATTACTACCACTAATGACGAAGTTTTCTATCTCAGCCCTCAAACACGATGGCACATATAAAGACACCTTGAGATTTCTTGTAGTAAAGTCCTAAATTTTTTGTATTAGGTGGTATGCGATAGGGCTCATTTTCTGTCTAGAATCCTAGGCTACCTAATTAGCTAGTTTTTTTTCTATAGGATAAGGGTGACAAAGGAGCACACAGTCCACCTGATCGTAAGTGGTTGCTGCGGCCCATAGACATCTACATCTATCCTCGTTTGCGAATCAAAATGCAGATGCGTTGTCACCTGTGAGGACTAAAATGGAATGCCTCATTTCCAGTAAAAAGGGAACCAAGCGAAACGCAGAGGTAAACCTCTACTTCACGCTGGTATTCTGTGAGGTCGTGGTACCACCCCGGTTCGAGCCGGCCCATCCGTGCGACAGCAAAAGCTGCCGCGTGGTTCTTCCACTGTTAAAAATTTAGCCTAGGTACCACCTTATTACCTATTTCTGTTACTAGATACTACTAATAGCAGTGCTTGCACTGCTTTGTTCCAGTCTGAAGAGTACAGAGTCAGTTTTATAGCAATCTATAAGGCATTCTATCATAGTTCTAAAATTACAGGTGTCCATCCACTACAATAGTCTTTTACCATGAAGTGGACTGTAAACTTTTTGTCACTTAAGATTTATTCAAAAAAATAACCCACATGTCTATTGGCAATAAATAGTAAATGTCTTATGTAGACATTTCACCTTTATTAACCTAAGAAGTCCGTATTCAAATCATACAAGGAAATCTAAAGAATTTCTCGAATATACCAGCGAAAGTAACATTTCAAAATAAAGGCCGACTGTGTCAGTATAAAAGTGATTCAAAAAGTTTAAAAATCTCACGCTGAACGCCACCCCCCAATCCGGCCGATACGAGAGAACGCGCGCTAACTGGCTCGCTAACTTTTCATTTCATTTTCCAAACTTTTAATCTCAAAGTGCCCGTGAAAGAAAAATGAAGGCGTTAAGAAAATCGCCAGCGCCACCTATTATCAACTCCTGCAACTCCCATAACTTCCTTACCGGCGCAACTTAAGACCTGCTCCGGCAAATCAAACTGACATCTAAGCCATTGTGATAGAATTTCTTCTTGCTTATCGCTAAGTTCGCATTACGTCTTAAGGTATGTTACCAAGAAGTCATAAAAAGTAAGATATTAATGTATCGCGGGAGGCATTAGACGGTCGCTGGATCGATTCCTATGCATAAAAAATGCTAATGGCCCGGCTGAGAGTACGTTTTACCGGAGTGAGGTGATTTATGCGAGGAGTTGTCCCAACTATCCGCTTCGACGTCGTCTTGCCTGTTTGCGGACAGGTGTGCTGGAATTAAGGTCGCCTGTCCTATTTACATAGGCTTTTTTCATTATTAATGTTATTTTTTGTTGCCTTAAAAATTTGTTTCTTGATATAAATAGAATAGAATAGAATTACTTTATATAATAAAGGCTACAAGAATACTTAATTAGAGTCATTTAAATTTTATCACTGGTTCGCAAAACACTTCTGTCATGGGCAGAACCAGCAAAAATCCTACCGGGAATTTTTAACGATAATAATTTACAATATAATATTTTATACCATTAAGTATGAAAACATTTAGAAACAGCGTGGTAGCGATCACTTTATTCCCAGGGGTTATTATCAACCATGTACTCTTTAGTAGTATAAGCCCTATTAAACAATTTGCGTTTAGTAAAATTTTTAAATTTTTAATAGATAGGTCCTGCATACTTTTGGGTACCTTGTTGTATAAGCGTATACATTGCCCCATGAAGGAGTTACTGACTCTTTGGAGTCGAGTAACTGATATAACTAGGTTGTATTTACAGTATGTACATCATTATTTTGTTTCTTTCCTTTAATTATGAAATAATTTGCGTAATTAAGTAATGTCCCATTTTTACTAGGTGACAGTGGATTTCTTTACTGCAACTGCCTGCCTTTTCTGTATCTGCAGTGCGTAGCCAAAACTCAAGTTTTAAGAGTTAATTTGTACATTTGTTACTATGTAGTGGCGGTGTAAGAATATCCACCCACTGCCCATTTCATCCCGTGGGTGCTGTAACAGGCGACTGTAGGAAACAAACCAAGAGATGGTAGAAATGCTTTTATGCCCAGGAGTCTCTATAGGTACCATTCTCTTACCTATTTCTACCACCAACCAGTAGTCTGTGCAATGCAGTTTTCTGGTATAAAAGGTATAAAGAGCCAGTATAATTGAATACTTACATCTTATTCTTCAGAAGTTACAACGCTTCATTATTCAATTTCTTTATTTGAAAGGTTTTGCAAATGTATATAGGGTGCAGTAGCCACTTATAATCCCACCAGAAAATTTTGTACTGAACGTATTTTCTTAAGAATTATAACATCCAATTGACCCGGCGCTATTAAATGGTCGGTTTAATATTCTAACGATTAATATCCCGCGACCGAATTTGGCTAAATTCTCAAAGTGTAATAAAAAAGTGATTTATGTTCAGATATAAGCAATGCCTGTTCGATCGACCGCAAGAGTCTTGGTTTCGTAATTGGATAATGAAAAATTTTACCTGAATTTACTTCAAAGATTTTTCTATTCAATAAAGGTTGACAAACATTTGTTAAAACTAATCCAGAAATATTTAATGATTAAACAATCTACGAAAAAATAAAATTCATGCAATTTCATCAAAGACAGCGTTACTTACAAAAAGCGTTTTCGGTATACTATCTAAAATGTACAATAAAGTTCCATCTTTATTTCATGAAATGTAAAATATTTCTATTTAAAAAAAGAATTTAAAAAAATTCTAATAGCGCTCGCCGTAAGTTTCACATTACGCCGGCAATTCAGGTTTGATTCCCGCCTGAACCAATAAAATTGTTAGTTACAATTCAAACTTTTGAAGTCAGAGCTTTATTCTTCTGACACGACACTTTGTTCTTGCTTTTGTTCGACTTTTACTTTTTTAAGTTTATTTTTAGACCCTTTTGAGGTCACAAGCTCAAGATAGCATTTCAAGTGTCGTCTAAATACAGTCGATTTCGGGTATAATGACGATGAAGAGACCATTCTATTTTCGTCGTTATATCCGGAAGTCGTTACAGGCAAAGGTAACAAATTCAATACATTACAGTTGCTACTCAGAATATCACTTTGTAACTGAACCATAAATTTAACTCCGAAACTTACACGCTTCCCTACCTACTTAGCTGATATCTATATACAAAAGGTAAAGGTATCCATACCTGGTGACCATCTGTGTGGATGTAAACAAAAGATAAGAAATGTTTTTGAAAAAACAAATCTTTGTGTCTTTGGCGGCCGACTCCGGTCGCAATATCTGCATGGGATTTCTAGGAATTTGTTACAAATGATTCATTAAAAACAGTCGCTACACCCGAACCCGGCGTTACATCCGAAGTCGCTATAGCCACATGAGTTTTGTACTAAAATATGCTTTAAATTCAAGGGATTTAGATTTAAGGTCGCTATAAATAAATGGTCGCTACAGCCAAGGTCGTAATAAATGAAATCCACTGTAGTTACATTAAAAACTTCATTTCCTATTTTCCACCCTTATGGATGGATCTTTTTTCAAATTTATTCAGGACCATCCTTGAAGTACAACCTATTTCGTTAAAAAATTATAATTAAAATCGGTTCACAATTAACGCAAATATCGGGTAACATATCTAGGGGTCATGTTGATATTACAATAAGCAATTGCGCTTATGACTCAATAGAGTCTTTATATATAAAA